>CM029499.1:26559993-27759993 GCA_017140595.1 Eucalyptus curtisii
TTTATAGCTATTTTGCTCCAATCTTTCCTATCGAAAAAGAAAAAATGGAAGATTTAGTTACGATTAGAAATACGCTTTTCTATATTTATCCATGGATCCTTTACTAATACTCATTAAATTGGAAGTATTGATCCAATTCAAAAAAAATTATGTTTCGCAATTAAATAATCCAATTTTCCATTTTTAATTGACCCTTGGATACAAATCACGAGAATGTATATTTTTCCTCGAATCCTTCGTTGAGAGGTAAAGGATTAAATCCTTTTAAGAAATAAAGTTTTTCTTCGGAATATGAATCAAATCAAACCGAGGGATCCCTTAACTATAAAAGGGATTAATAAAACGAATCACACTTTTACCACTAAACTATACCCGCTACAATGCGATTATTGTATATAAATGAAACTTTTGTCGAACAAAAAAAGGTAATCGGACGTAATCAAGATAGGATCCAAAACAAAATAATGATGAAAATTATAGCATTGACGTGTTTGTTTTGGTTTTGTCAGTAAACCTAATCAGATTACTAAAAGAGCACTCCTAATTCAAAATTTAAATAAAGTAAAGAACAAGTTCTTTCTTTTGTTGGAGGATTTTTGACAGAACAGATAGGGCTCAATAAAACTATTTATGTTATGACATAAGAATGCATTGCACAACAATCCACAGTTCCTTAGTTTTTTTTTTTTTTTTTTTTTCCAGTAAAGGAAAAAAAAAAAAGAAAAGAAAGAATAATATAATAATAAAAAATGACACTTTGATTCTATAGAATGAAATTCCATATCATAGGAATGGAAAGATCTCTTCTTCTGATTGTTGTTTCAATAATCAATAATAAGCATTTTTGTTTTCAAACAAATCATTTTATCTATATCTATGATTTGGAATGGAACAAAAAATGGCCCGGCTAGGTACTGACCAGGCCAGGCCGTGAAAAGAAAAAAAGCTCTTTCGGAAGAAGAGGTATTCTTGCTTTTTTTCTTTTTTTTTTTTTTTATTCGAAATATCTCTTTAGAACCTTTTCTTTATCTAAATGGGATTGCTTATAAAAGTAGTATATATTAAAGTTGTATATATTAATAGAGTAAAAAAAAATAAAGAGAGATAAAGAAAAGAAAGGCTTTTTTTCAAGCCTTACTTTTTGTGTAATGTAAGATAGTAATTATCCTTTTTCAATTGGGAGAGATGGCTGAGTGGACTAAAGCGTCGGATTGCTAATCCGTTGTACGAGTTTTTCGTACCGAGGGTTCGAATCCCTCTCTTTCCGTTTCCGTTGATGACTTGTTATTTTATTTATTCTTTTTTTTCAAAACCTTTCCTTTGTTTTATTTCATATAATAAATAAGGATGTACAATAGAGAAAATCCTAAGTAAGAACATTGAAAAATTAAGCAAGTAAAAAGAAAGGCCTTTTTATTCTTCACGTCCAGGATTACGTCCTGGATCATTAGATAGGAATCCAAAGATGAAGAGAGAAACAAAAAATATCACTACTGTGTAAACAAAGAGTTTGAGAGTAAGCATTACACAATCTCCAAGATCTTTTTTTTTCAAAAAAAAAAAGAGAATAGATTCTCCATTTTTATACCCCATATCCTATTTTGACACCAATAAACAAAATGGTTTCTCGAAATCAAAAAGAATCTTCAGAAATTCATTTGGAATAAGAGTCGAGTCTTTCATTAAAAAAAAAATCTTTCCTATTTTGAAATGACTCTAAAATTTCAATAAAAGAATCCGAATGAGGAAAGAGGGGAGTCAGATTTTTTGCAGCTATCTAAGAATTGTTTGAATCGAGGGTTCATGCTGTAAGACTTATCCGATCTTATCCATTGTTCCCATTTTTTTTTTCGAATAAATCATGTCTAGGACAGTATTAAAGATCTCATCGAAAACTTACAGCAGCTTGCCAAACAAAGGCTAAGAGAAAAAAGAGAAGGGGTATTACTGGCATAAAATCTACGATTGGATTCAAAAAAGCGTAGGCCTCAGGCAATTTGGCTAAGAAAAAACTACTTGAATAAAGGGTGGAATGAAGACAGATACAGATCAAACTAAAGATATTAAGCATAACAAACATTTTTTTTTTCTTGGACTTGGAGATAATTGTATTTTGATTGAGTTATTGTTATTGATAATTGATATCCCTTAAAAATGAAAAAAAAAAAGTAAGGGATACCAAAAAATCCTTCTTTGAACTCACCCAATCAAAAATCCTTCAATTCTCAAAAAAGAATAGAAGAAATCATACTTTTATACAATATCTTAATTGAATTATATGTAATGATCAATAAATTCAGCTTCAGTGTATATCTACACGTGTCAAAACCCTAGGAACAATAGAGTCCATAGATATTTATTTGAGATTGGAATTGACGAACAACCAAAAACAATACTACTGTTTAGTAGTATTGAATAGAAATTGAAATGGGGCGTGGCCAAGTGGTAAGGCAACGGGTTTTGGTCCCGCTATTCGGAGGTTCGAATCCTTCCGTCCCAGGGAATACCTATTCTATATATAGATAGAAACAGAGTATAGAAATATCTATTATCACAAGAAAGAAAGGTTTTCTTTTTGAACTACCTTCTCTACTCTTTACGAGTTAAATATTGGATATTATGTGATTCTTGTTTCTGATTTTTAATGATTCTATTCTTCTTTAAATCCTATTTTTTCACAAATTCAATTCAACTAAGATACATATAGATGAGACTGAATCGAGTTGTGATCTAGGAATCTAGATTCGAAGAATTGGAAATAAAGAAAAAAGGGGGTTGCAAAAGAGG
This sequence comes from Eucalyptus curtisii, assembly GCA_017140595.1. Classification (NCBI taxonomy): domain Eukaryota; kingdom Viridiplantae; phylum Streptophyta; class Magnoliopsida; order Myrtales; family Myrtaceae; genus Eucalyptus; species Eucalyptus curtisii. The sequence goes on from CM029499.1 coordinate 26,562,781, forward strand.
TTGAATGCGCTTTTCATCGTATGTCCATCCCCTTATACTTTGAATATTGAATATTCATATTGAAGTTTAAGTTAGTTACTTCGAAAAGCCTTACGTCCCATATAATAAGAATTAATTAACAATGTAAGATAGCAATTTAACTAGCTGTGCTTGTACAAATTGGATTAAGAAATAATCAAGTTACATACATATAACGTATCTATTTTCTTTCAACCTCATTTTTAGGTATTTCATTTCGTATTTGATTTGGTTCTCATATATAATTGTAAATATATGTAATAATATATACAGGGGGGTAATTCATACATCCTATATTCTATTCCCCTTGCTTTAAATAAAAATTATTGAACGAACCCCCACCAGTCAAAGAAACTACGCGTAAAATGAGGAAATGCTTAATGTATTATTGTCATTCTATTTCAGTGATAACGTTTTTTGGTTTTTTGAAAAAGATTTTGGATCCGTTAATTATGAATATTCTATATTGAATATTCATAATTCATTCCAATGACAATTGTTCAGTCTATCTGATAGAGGGAATTCTTTTTTTTATGATTTTCTTTTTCAGTATGAAATCAAAGAAAAAGAGCCTAAATCTTCCTTTACATCAACTTTTTTGTATTCACTCCACGAAAAAAAGAAATAAATTTCTTTTTCTATCTATCTATATTTTTTTAATCACTGAGGTTTAATTTTTAATCACTGAGGTTTAATTCAAAGATGAATTATTTATGATGATAAATGCAATCTTTAGGAAAACTTTATTCAAATAGTGATATCCAGGTAGGTTTTTTTTTTCAATTCAATAACTATTTGAATTGAATGATTTCTTATGAGTATTTGATATTCGAAGAAGTCTAAGATTGTTGAATATATCCTCTCAAGTTACTTGAAGATGCAATGTAGATTCAATACAAAGAACTTTTTTCTTCCTAATATTTCGAAATTAAAAAATAAAATAAAAATATTGCATTCATCCAATAAAAAGAAAATCGAGGATTCAAGTGAATTCTTTCTAAGACTTCTTTCGAAACCAATGGAACGACCGAACAAATGACTATTCATGATTCCCTAATTGAATCAATTACATATCAGTTCCAAACTAGAGGAATGTTATGGTAAAACTTCGTTTGAAACGATGTGGTAGAAAGCAACGTGCGACTTGAAGGACATGATCAGTTGTGGATTCTTACACCCACCCTTTTTCTTATATAGGAATGAAGGTGCTCTTGGCTCGACATCCTTTGTTCTGTTCCACTCGAAACCTCATTTTTTCTTGGGTTGTAGTGTAAACAGTATGTGATGTAGCTCGAGTAGAAAGTATTGATTCATTTCTCAGGGCAAGGATCTAGGGTTAGTGCCAATTAATAAGTTGGAACAACTTCGTAAGTGTAGTCTATTTTCGATTTCTAAATCGAAAGGATCCAATTCGAGCAAGTTTCAAATCCAAAAAAGGAAAATTTGTTGGAATTAGTGAAACTCTTTTGATCAAAAGTGTATCTTGCGGAATCAACCGTTTATGATTCTTTGATAGAAATAAATCAGAAAAAGGGCCGTGTTGCTGCCATTTTGAAACGATTAAAAATCACCGAAGTAATGTCTAAACCCAATGATTCAAGGCAAAGATAAAATATTTTGGAACAAGGAAATATCTTTTTTTTAATTGTCTCGACAACTAGATCAAGAATAAGGAGTCCAAATATATTCTAAATGAGACAAAGAGAAAGGGGTTAGAGACCACTCAAAAAATCAAATACATAAGGGTTTTCTTTTGAGCTATTTCATATTTCCGAGTTACTCAACTTGAGTTTTGAGAATACAAATGATTTTTTTTTTTTGATAAAGAAAAAGAAGAATAAAAAAGTATTAAATAATCTTAGTCTAATTTATTTGATTTAATGCTTTTATAGATCTATTTGACATTCGAATTGTATACATAGACATATCTTCTAATTTCTCGAGCCGTACGAAGAGAAAGCTTCGTATACGTTTCTAGGGGGGGGTTCTAGTTTATCTACGTCTATCCCAATGAGCCGTTTATCGAATCGTTGCAATTGATGTTCGATCCCGAAGAGAAGGAAGAGATCTTCGGAAAGTGGGTTTTTATGATCCGATAAATAATCAAACGTATTTAAATATTCCTTTTATTCTATTTTTCTTGAAAAAGGTGCTCAACCTACAGGAACTGTTTATGATATTTTCAAGAAAGCGGGGGTTTGTTTTTAGAGAATTTCGTCTTAATTAAAGGAAAGTCAATTAATGAAATACAAAAGAAGAGGGTGGGGGTGATTCGTATATAACTTTGTATAAGTATAAGTTTTTTTCTACTATACTTTCCCCACTCCCCCTCCTCTTCTTTTTCTCCTATTTATACTTTTTTTTGTTGTATTCTTTTCGAATTATTCATATTGATAACAGTGTATTGAAATAAATATAATTCGATCGTGTAGAAATGGATTTCTTTATCTTCCTTCGATTTTTCTTCTTAGATTTCGTTTTTTTACTTTATCCATTCAACAAAAAATATCTATCTATATATGGGTTCGTTCGATTGGTTGTGATACAAACAAGAAGTCTTTTTTGGTTAAAAAAAATGGATAACATAAGCGAGAAGAGGCAGTCTATCCAAATTGCCTTTTTTTATCTGAAAATTTGATTATTCTTATTGGATCTGTTTATTTTTCTTTTTTCGATTCATAATTTCAGAATCAATTGGAATTTTATTGCTAGTTCGCTGTTTTGATTGCATCGTGCAATTGAATTTCTTTATTTTATTCCGATTGTATCTACATATCCTAATTTTTTTCGGTTGCTAACTCAACGGTAGAGTACTTGGCTTTTAAGTGCGGCTAGCATCTTTTACACATTTATATGAAGTAACGGATTCGTCCATACCTTCGGTAGAGTTTGTAAGACCACGACTGATCCGGAAAGGAATGACTGAAAAAACAGCATGTCGTATCAATAGAGAATTTTGAAAATATTTCATTCTTACTGGATCAGTTCAAAACCTTGTTTGAATTCTTAGTGAGAAAAAATGAAATGAATTCAGAGCTATTCAATGAATAAATGGATAGAGTCCTATGACCTCAATTAATTCTAAAGAAAGAAAAAGTATAAAGAAAGAAAAAGCAACGAGCTTCTGTTCATAATTTCTTAATTTGACTGATTACCCGATCTAATTATACGTTAAAAATATATTAGTACCTGGTACGGGAAGGGCTTTTCCGTGAGTGGATGATTATCCATTTTTTAATGAGTCCTAACTATTAGCTATTTCCTATTCTAGGCTGTACCTAAATGTGTAGAAGAAGCGCATATTGATAAAGATATTTTTTTCCAAAATCAAAAGAGCGATTGGGTTGAAATGAAAAATAAAGGATTTAAATCCATCTTCTTATCCTATAACTAATATAAACTAATTCGATTGAAAAAGAGAGGATAGAGAGTCCGTTGATGAGTCTAACTATCTCCGAGGTATCTATTCTTTTCTTACTAGAATACCTTGTTTTGACTGTATCGCACTATGTATCATTTGATAACCAAAAAATCCCCCACCTTTTTTGTTTTTGAGTCAAATCGAATTTCCAATGGAGGAATTTCAAGGATATTTAGAACCAGATAGATCTAGACAACATGACTTCCTATACCCACTTCTTTTTCGAGAGTATATTTGGCGCACTTGCTCATGATCATGGTTTAAATAAATCGATTTTGGTCGAAAATGCAGGTTATGACAAAAAATCTAGTTCAATAATTGTGAAACGTTTAATTACTCGAATGTATCAACAGAATCCTGTGATTCTTTCAGCTAATGATTCTATCCAAAAATCCATTTTTTGGGCAAAACAATAATTTTTATTCTCAAATTATCTCCGAGGGATTTGCAGTCATTGTGGAAATTCCATTTTCCCCTAAGATTAGTATCTTCCTTAGAAAGGAAAGAAATAGGCAAAATATCATAATTACGAGCACCATTCCATATTTCCTTTTTAGAGGACAAATTTTCACATTTAGATTATGTGTCGGACGTACTTAATACCTTATCACATCCATCTAGAAATCTTGGTTCAAACCCTTCGCTACTGGGTGAACGATGCCTCTTCTTTGCATTTATTACGTTTCTTTCTCCACGAGTATTGAATAGTCTTATTAATAAAGGGCAAAATGCCCATCAATTATTGCACATTGGTTCTGAAATGAGATCAGAAAATTTAGCTACTTGGAAACCGATTTGCCTAGAGACTGCAAGGTAATCTGCATGACAAACATTACAAGATAATTAATATTATGCCCTCTTTGAACTCCAGGTATACTGATTAAAAATTGTCAATAGTCGGGATAGAATTGATAAAGGATTTTTTAGAATATCAGGATCAGTGCAGCATAGAGATGTGTTCATTCATGCAGACATAAATAAGGGGAGATATCCTGCCAGTCTTGACATACCTCATTTGTTTCTGAACCCGGTTGCTATGTAGCCATCAGAAACTGACAAGCCAAACAAAGTTCTGCAAAAAAAAAACATATTCATGGGATATCAAAGATGGAACAATCCCCAAAGATATTTGAAGAAGAAAATATTTAAGCCTGAAGTCGTGATGACAAATCAATTATTCAGACTTAACACCACCATAACACCATAGTGCCTCCGAGTTTTAGGCTTAAGTCAATCTTGTCATAAACCATAACACCATATAAAGGGACTTCTAGGCCGCAACTAACACTCCTGCAGTCACATCAAAGCTTGGGTGTCTCATGCACTGCTATAACATTTTGATTTGCGATTTCTATTGAACTCATATCTAAGGTATAATAAGGAGATCACACTCCCATCTCCAAGTGAAACAAATATCATCCTCATAGCTGCCTTTATATCTTCCAATCCAATGGCCACAATTGAATATTTTTTTGGAAAAGTTTCCTGGGCATCATCATTGTTAAATTTTACATAGTTCTTTCCAGCAGGGTCATCAAAAATAAATGTATCACTAGATAACAGCAGAGGAAATGGCCAAATTTGGCAGGGAGCCACAAGCTTTGAGTAGAAAATCAGTGGGGATGGAACAGGTTAAAAAATGACGAGGATGCTAACCTTGCTCCGGTGATAAGCCTAGTAACCCTCTCCTCCAAAAACCCAACCCAACCCCCCCCCCCCAAAAAAAAATAATAAAAAAAAAAAAAATTACTCCCTCTAAGATCAGGTCTACTTTAACTCAGTTCATTTGTCATCTAAATAAGGACTGAAGGCTTTTAATTACGTCCTCAGCTGATTTGATGTGTTGTTTACTTACTGCACTTTCTAATCATTCCACCTAAAGAACATATCAACATCTTGTATAGCTGATCATATCCAAGAAGGGAAAAAATGTAAGGAATAGCCACACAAGGCACTTGAGGAACTTCCAACATGGCTCTCCTATCAAACCAGCTACACTTAATTTTATGGGCATTTTCTGCTCCCATATCTTTATGCCAATATAGTATTAATGGGCTTTCAATAGAGAAGTTCGGATAACCCACATTGGGATGGAAGACCACAAGCAAGTTTTAGTAAAAGCACACAACTAAATGAAAAAAAGAAATTGAGACTTTATATAATAACTGGAGTGCAGAATTATATTGCCGACTGTACCTTCACATTTGTGTGACCTGTAAATGATTGAAGGAGGCTCGGCTACTTTAGATGTGCACACTGACAAGTCCCAAAGCTTCAAGGTGTTATCCGTGGATGCAGATACAAGATTCACTGAATCCAGAAACTTGATATAACTGATTGTCTTGTTATGTCCAGCTAATGTGCACAAAGGAGCTCTTGAATTCACGGAGATCATAGTAATAAATCTTATGATCTGCCGAACCAAATGCAAGAGAATGGCCAGAATCTGAAGGAAACTGAACACTACATACATTTGCCTTGGTTTTGATGGTACCGATACTCACACCCTGCAGATGCAACCCACGTAAGAGAGAAACAACATTACACATCCTGAACAAGATATATACCGCAGTAAAACTAGATTACTGTAGTACGTTTAGTTTCAAAGCTGACATCCACCAAGTGCAAAAGTAGAATTGCCTGATTGATACTCCAAAGTTTGACAGAGCCATCATCACTGCCGCTAGCCAACAATGTTGGATCTGCAGATGAAAAGTCAATGGACCAAACTCGCTTTTCATGCTCTCTCATTTCCCTGAGGACCTGACTTCTTGTAACATCCCAGACCTAAACATAAGAACCACTTAACGATTAACAAAGGTCAATGAGAAGAGGAATGAATACAAATTGGACTCCACATACCTGTACCACACCTTCAAAGTTACTTTCCGAAGCAATCTGGCTTTTAATATATGTATTCCAGCATACACTACTAAATTTCGACCTACCGGCCATTTCAACCACAGGATAGTGGATATCACGATCTTCCATTAAGATAGCATCACACTCAAATACCTTAATTTTTTTATTTACACCAGCTGTGGCAAAAAGTCCCCATCTCGATCAAAACTGAGGGAGCACACTAAGTTGGATGAGTTGAGAAGATCCCCTTGTTTCAAGTCTGCCTTCACTTTCAACTTACTGAAAGATAGATACTTGCAAAGTCCTTCGAGGAAAGGACTTATCCACCCACTCTTTCTATTTTCACTGTATCGCCTCTCTGATGCGGCTGTATTGATAGAACTCCTTTCGGTCATTACAACAGAACCTCTACCGTCACTGCTGAGAGGTGAAGGCTTCATCAATGGCCTCGTAGATTGCTTGAGTTGTCGATATCTAGTCAAGAAGTATGCCGACTCCAATTTGCTGAAGTTCTTCATCAATCGAGAGCTTTTCAAAAGAAAACTATCTCGTTTATCAACACGAGCATCCGATTTCTGATTATCATCAGGATCATGGCAGCATTCTTCCCCATTATGAACCAGCAGTCCTGGTCTGCCTCGCTTTCTAGATCCCACGCTAGTAGTGTCATCATTATCGACAATGTCATGTGAAGGGAGACTTGAAGCTGTCTGATCTTCCTTACCCAGGTCTGGGCATGAGTTTGCTCCATTCTTCAGAACTAACTTCTGTTTTGTTACTTCTTCAATATCGCGCAAAGAAGATAAAGTATCTTGCAACTTATCAGTCACTTCTTGTTTTTTTTGCTGCATCAGCAAGAGAAACTCCAGCAACAATTCCTGTTCCTCTATTTTCTCTGAGCTCCATTGCGGCTTCACGTTCCTCCAGGTTGTCTCTCGGCTCATTAAGAAACTGACTCTGCAACAATTCGCTGCCACACATCATTTAACAATGACATTAGAATTCAATGGCAGTCTGGCAGGCGACAAAAACTTTCCTCATAGGATTCAAGTTTATAAGACATTGAAAATCGTCAATCCACAGAAAGCAAACTAAGCTCGGTATCCCAACCAAGGAGGATTTTAAAATACACCCCCCCCCCAAAGAAAAGGAAAAAAATAAAAAGTTTAAAACAAAGAAAAGGAACAAGGACAGGAATGCGACCGTAGGTTGACAACTGCATCTAACGATTAGAGTACAATTACAAATACAAAAGGAAGTACAATTACCAATATAAAAGCAACATCGGACGTTAAAACTGTACAGAGCTGCATCAAAGTCATTTTATCTCATTTAACTAAGTCAATGTGAAACGTTTGAAAACTTATATATTCAAAAATGTAAACCCATCCTACCAGAGAAAATATCTGATGATGAAGTTGCCACAGATAATATGATAAGTGTTGGTAACTGATGACTCACAGAGAAGAAAGATGTGTTGTGGACTTGAATCATGATAGCACTATGTGACCTCAGCACTTCTAGGACCAGAAAACTCGAAAATTATGATAAGAATTTATTTAATACCAATTGATGATTATGGCAACTGAAGCCCCATCCAGGATATGAATGTTTAAGGGTCTTGAACATACAGTCCCAAGCATGGCCTTGAATCATAATTGCACTATGTGAGCTGAAGCACTTCTAGAACCAGCAATTTAAATATTATGATAAGAATTTACTAGACAAACCAATAGACAAAATGGCAAACCGGCCCAATCCAAGAGATGATAAGGGCCTTAAATATATAATCTAAAGCATGTACTGGAGGGTTTGGGATGGTAACTATACCAAATGAAGTGTAAAACAACAACAAAATTTGAATATACTCTACTCTTTACCATCCTTTGAAAACGTGAATGGCTAGATGTGTTTAAACCTTTGGCTCTTGCATCATAACTAATTACTCTCAGTAAAGAATAGATAGTGGGCTGAAGATAATGGACAAACATCAAGCCACAAAAGACAGTTCGGGGGAACAGTTAGGATAGATCTTGTGCATTCCTCAAAATCCTCACTGTAGTCTTGTAAGCCTCTAGGTTGCCGTATGGGAGTGTTTTCCAATCCTGTGATCGCTCTCTTGATTAAGAGTTTGTCCATGACGTTGACATGGGCATGCCAATGATCCAATTAGGACAATCGAGCACCAAACTAGTTTTTGCTAGATATTCCAAACCTCAAAAAGTCTATATGTGTTTGCATATATGATTGAAATCTTTCAGTTTATGCATGTATATTAGTGCTTTACGAGCATCAAACAAACTTCGGTGCATTCATGCTTTTATTGAAAAGTAGGAGAGCTGCAAGGACTATTGGGAAATAAAAGTCGACAAACTGAAATTATGAGGAAATTAACAAAATCACAGGCCAAAGCCTCATACTTTCACTAGGATACAATATAGACACATGCACCATTCAGTTGCAACTAGATAGAGAGGCGATACAATAGTTTACACTAAGTAGCAGCAAAGTCAAGGACAGGCCACAATAAAGATATACTAAGACAAAGACCACCATTTCTACAAAGGTAACTCAAGTAAACATATACAAGATACATTTTGAACCGGCAAATAGCAAGATAAAAGGAATAATCACCTCATCATTGGTCGACTTTTGGGCTCTGGATGGAGTAGCCATAAGCAAAACGAAGCCTCTTTTGGCCATTTTAGCAGCAGCTGAGGAGGAAGAAGCCGATGTCTCAGACTCGACATCGTGCTGCATTTCTCTTCACTGGAACTGAATGGACAAAATAACTGCTCAAAAGAGAGAAATCTAATCAGTATACAGAAGCAATTTGCAACATCTAATAATTCATTTCTCCCAAGTTTTTCATATAAAAAAATAATAATAAGGGGCAACAAACTTCACTACTTGAATTTCACAGACAAACCTCAAAAAGGAGGATGCCCAACCGGTATATATCTGACGCACAGCAACTATGGGCCCCAGCAACCTCCTCAGGGCTAGTATACCAACTTGCTTCCATGAGCAACACCTGTTTCATGGGAAAAGGTGGGGCATTCTCTTTTGCTTGTTCAGCGGTGCTCCCATCTTTAATCTTATTGTCCCCAACCTCTTCCACTAATGAAACTTTGGCCGCATAAATAGAGCTTGACTGGATACAACTATCACCGAATAGCGCAATGGTAGTAGGAGTTTCTGCGTAATGAGAATTCTCTTTCCCTTTCTGCCGATGCATGTCATGGGGAAAGGAAGAGGATTCATCTTTGGCCTCAGTCCGGCTATTTGACCCATCTTCCAAAGAATCAGATCCTGAATCTGAACAAGAGGCGGATTCTATGAAGGAGACCCGGTTGAAAGAAGACATAACAAAGCAAGAAGGCCGCACATTTTGGATGACAACTCCTTGTGAATGGGCGACATTCACTATATCCACTATTTGCCTAAATATATGCAAACATTCGAATTCATCCACTTGTCTATGTGGTTTGTCCAACCACTGTCTCAAGCTAACATCATCCCACTCTAGGGCACGGAAGAAAGGGTTAACCGTGCTCCTCCTCGAATTCACGAGATAATCCGGCTTGATTTCTAAGGCTATCGGCAGAAGCAGAAAGAACTCGATCTCTTACCTTTCTAAAAGCAAAATCCTGCTGTGCATCACCCGAAAAATCGATTCTCTCACCACGAAGCAACCTCAGATTCCTGCCCGAGACATTCGATGTACTTAATCCCCTAGAGCTATCAGACCTGTGCCAAGCAGAATCAGATGAACCTTCCATGGTTATCCACCCAAAGCTGCATGAAGCCCAAAAAACACACATCCGGTAGAGGGACGTATTCGCCAACTTCTACGGACTTCCACCATCACCATAGGCATCACAGAACAAACTCCGAAGCAAACGAACCCACGGAACCCAACAACTCAAAAAGGACAAATGCCCGATTCCTTCGTAACAGTAGAATACCTGGTGGGCTTTAGATTAAATACGAGGTTCACATAATTCGAACTAGGAAAGTGGTACCAGAAATAGAAATTCAGCAGAGAAACCTCGAAACCTATGGGAAGATCATATTTCTCTGCAGGAACCAAATAAAGAATGGCAAAAGCTCACGTAGGAAAAGCGAAAAGTACCTCGAATATAAATTCTAGCCAAACAATGCACCAGTAGATACGAAGAGTATCTTCGCGTGGAGCTTCATGTCCCTGCGTTCAGACCGCCTGTGCGTGTGCGCGTATGTTTGAGAGAGAGAGAGAGAGGGATGGAGGGAGGGTGTACCAGCATGGTTGTGAGCACACCAAAGCATGATCTTTTTCCACAGTTCTGCTAGGCTAACCTGAGAAGAACCACACACCAAATACTTTGAATGCACTCCTCCCAACAGAAGCTCCAGCCTCATAAATTCCCCTCATTTTTTCTCCATACAGCAAACACAAAACAAAAACCCACGAGAGAACCAGGCCGTCCGTGAACGAAAAGAGAATATATAATATATTTATATAAAGATCATAAATTGGTGCTACTTTATGTGCTGCTGTTCGCTTATGAACCCCTAACTCAAGGTCACTCCCTTTCCTTCATCCTTTATCTTCTCGCTTTTCCCCTACTCCTCTACGTGGCACGACCATGGCCTCAGCCTGGGCCTTCTTGGGGGAACAGAGGAGCTGACGAGAAAGCCATATAAAAATGCGTGGCCACCGAATAAAAATTTTGACTTGAAAAGCATTCCCCTCTCTCCGTCCCCGTCTCGCCCTCGGGAAGCAGTCTAGGATTAGGTTTCGCAAATTACAGCCAATTAACAATAGAGCAATGGAGCTCGTGGGCTGCCATAAGAGGGAAGCCCTCGGATTAAAACAAACATTAGATTCAATCCTAGAAATGGGTTCTCTTTTGTCAATTAAATAATCTTTAAAAAATGATTGCTCGCCATCGCCGCGCACGTGGTAGAACAATTAAAGCGCTCTCCCTACAGCAGCTTGACCTAACAATGGCGACTTAAAAAAAAGCAAATGGCACTGTTCGTCATGATTAACGCACTTCCTGCGACAGGGGAGACGAATAACGCTACGCATTCGTACGCACGTCCTCGCTCCTCGTCTATACCTAAAATGGAAACTCTTCGCCGTGAACGACCCTTCCAATTGAGATTAAATCGACAGCGGCGCGCACCTGGACGAGCTCCGGGACGAAGGTCCGGCGCGGCCTCGGGTCCACGTAATCCCAGCTCGGATCGCTCGCGCGGGAAGATCAGATCGCATTGCGGCGACCGAGGATGCGCTTGCATTGGGAGCGACGTTGCTCGGAGAGCGAAGCAGCGAGCGGCGGGGCGACCCCGGGGAGGCGACGATCACGCCAGGGGAGGCGAAATCCGCAGCGCCTAGGGCGGAATCGCGGGGTTTCGTGGAGAGATCGGAGCTCGCGCGGGTGGTATCTCGCCGGGAAAATTTCGCTCGAGGAGCGATTGCCGGAGAAAGTGGAGGGAAAGCATCTTTCTCCACGATGTGTTGTGGCTGTAGCTAGCGTTTAACGGAGATAATTATGGAAGTGAGCTTCTCTAATTGGACTTTAATTAGTTTCGTAATTGGAATCAACGCGGGATTAGATTGGTGCATTGATATTTCAACGCATGGAAGATGATTTTGCGTCGTCTTTTTTGCGCGGTCAACGATTTCTCGCGCAGAATGTGCGAGTCCCACGTTGCGCCCTTAAAAATTGCCAGCCAAAACGGACTGATGATTCTGGCGCACGCAAATTGATTCGGACATCACCCGATCGCTCGAAAGTCAAATATTATGATAGAAGTAGTCAATAAATTCACTCATGCGATGTGTGTTGAGCATAATTTCTTTTTTTGATAATCAAAATTTACTAAGTTCAAAACCTTTGGTGTTCTAGCCACCAAGTAGAAACTAGTGACTGAATTGAGATGGGTTAATTTAATGCCATTGAAAAATCCTAATTATGTACCATTCACGATATAAGTACCTCAAACTGATTTTTGTATCACAAAAATTATCAAATTTATACTATTGGGAAACATTTGGCCCATATAATCTCACATAAATATCCCAAACTAGTAATCTCATAACACATTTAACCCCGAACGGTATATTTTCTCTTGCCAAAAACAAAAAAGAAAAGAAGGAACAATTGGTACCCCTCACTCAAATCAATATTCCGTTAGCATTTCATCCACTACAATTGTATTTGTGTCCACACACCTGGTAGAGGAGGACTGCAAGATGGATTCGATATGGCAAAACCTTTTAATGGAAAGTATATTTGAGTCGAGAATATTGATTTTGGATTTTTTGTGATTCAAAATTATTTGAAGTAATGCGTGATGGGATACTAACTTGGGATTTACGGTAAGATCGAAAATTAGTTCATAGTAATGTGCCATAAGAGCACTAACTTGAAAATTTTTCGGATTTAAAAATCCGTTTAGCATAAAGATGTCATGGACTACGATTCAAGATTTTTAATGGTATTAATTTAAAAATGATATCAAGATTGAATTGAGTAGATTTGACGAAAGTAAATTTTTTCTTTCTTTCAATTTGGAGAAACTATATCGTTTGTCACCCAATCCCACTAGCAATTTTCATCAAACCTCCCCCTCGATGTTTGTTTAGCTATTGCGGCACCTGTGTATAAAATGAAAGGAAAAAGGAGTGGTTTTGTGTTTGTCATCGTGGAGGATTGCCATTTGGTACATGCACCCCACCTTTTTTCTCCGCGAAATTTGCGTACTTATATGAGGGCAACTTTTGTAAAAGAAACGGACAAAGAAAAATAAAGAGAATCCACGACCCATGTGTCTCACGTGTCGGGTGAAAATTTGAATTTGTCAAGTATCCTTGCATACGAAGTTATTGCATGTGAAAACAGAATAGTTTCGAATGTATTTACCTTTTAGCCAAACTGATATACCATGAAAAAGCAAGAAACCGTAATTCCTATAGGGACAAAAGCCATGAAAACTTCTAAATTGTGAAAACTGTGAGATATTTATTTCAAACCTTTTTTCCGTAACACAAAAAATATTCAATTTATATCAAAGTGACATATTTATTCCGCTAAAGTTTTGTCACAAGAACCATTATAGCCTAGAAAGCAAACATTGTTGACATACCACGATATGGTTTAATTGAAGTAAAAACGACATTATTTTGATTGAAAAATTATCTAACAGAATTCCTACGGAAGGTAAATATTACATAGATTAAAGTTTAAGGTTTTTTATCTAACAAGAAAAATTTTAAGGTGAACACGTCATAGTGGATGTACTTTTCAATTTTTTATTATCACAAATAAAATTCGAGATAAATATGTCATAGTGGACATAGCTTGAGAAATTTTTCATGCCTCTTTTCTCTTCGTTGAATGCAGCAACGTTTTATTTTTTTTTTTTTTGGGAGGGTAGGTTACGAAATTTACCCTTAAAGCATTTTTATAGGTAAGTGATGGAAGTATATGGTTGACATTCTTAAAAGGGAACGGGGGGCCTTTTTATCCTTCAAAAAATTAGTATACATCCATAGCAATCAATTTTCTTACTAAACCAGATAGATTATGCAATTAAAATTCCAGTCAGGGTAAAATTTCATTTTGAATTTTGATTTCTCCCATTAATTTTGCGGGGCTCGTGTTTTGATATTTTTATTCAATAATAAACATTTAAAACATTTCAAAGTGTTTAGATATCGATAAGTAGAACCTCCAAGCAATTGAAGGAGTGGGGTTTCACAATCTGCGCACAGCACACAGTACTCATAATGGCTTATGAAATAAACATAGGATAAGATCGAATAAAAAAATATTATTATTAAGAGTTTTCATAGCATGTTTATACTCATAGTAGTATTTTTATTTCCCAAAAATTAAAGGGAAATTCATAAATAAAGATAAGAAGCGAATTAAAGTCCCCCAAAGCAGAGAGCCGAGAATATGAATTCTCGAAATTAGGAGTTGAAAGATGATTTCGAAAGTAAGAAGGTTACGGCCGAGCGACATCTCAATTTTTACGTAAACAGCACGCAGGCCCTAGGCAAGTTCTCGAGACATGGAGAAATTGCTAGGCGCTGCTAAATGGGCTCAAAGATAGCCCGATGGACTAAAAAGGGTTGCACAAGCTGCGTGACATAACTGAAGCCTGATCCACATTTCTTAAGCGAGTATGGCGTCACGTGTTCCTGAAACAAAAATTGCCCCATTTCATTGCATTCATTTTTTTTATTTTTTTTAGACAACGACACAAATGATCTCTGAAATTTAATCTAATATAAAATATAGTTTATAAATATTTAATTTATTTAATACGGTCCTTAAAATTTAGCCTAAGAATGTCATCCATAAATTTTTAATTTATTTAAAATGTCCCTAAAATTTTAGTACATATTTGAGTTAATCCTTAGATTATATAAATATGTTTAATAGTTGAGGACGACATTGACCATTTTCATATAATTTGATGATTAAATTGAATGTGAATGAAAAAATTCATTAATTATACCGAATAAATTGAAAATTCATGGATTACACATTAAGTTAAAATTAAGGATTAAATCGTATATTATATTGAAGTTTATGAATCATTGGTGTCATTTTCTCTTATTTTTTAATCTAGCTTGACAATCCCTTGGTGATTCAGTGATGCCGAAACATGATCGCTTGTAATGACACGAGCTAATACCCTAAAGAATATTTGAGTCATCCTCTGATTTAGAATAATGCACAACACTTGCCGACGGGTCAGGGTACAGAACAAATGGATACAGCTCGAGATAGAGACAATTACGATAGGCAAAATGTCTTTGTGGCCATCACCTTTGATGCCCAAAAACGAGACAAAGGAACGTGTTATGGTCAAAGCTATTTGCAAAGTCTAAAAGGCACTTTTGAAGTTTGAATAGGATTCCTTTTTGTCCTCATCTCTTGCTCTGGGCCCTTTTTCACGCACGTTACAGGAAAAGATACGGGGTCTAGAGCAATTATGAATTGTGGATGCATCGCAACAGATGAATTCATTCTTCAAGTAAGGTTATGTCTGGTGAAAAAGAGAGATGTATCATAAGTATTTTCCTCTGTCCTTGCGCTTGCACTTTGCAGTCACATATTCGTAATGCATGTCTCGATATTCAATCCCTAGGCTCTTCCTCATCCCAAAAACTCATGGTCGCCAAGCCGTACGCACCCCGTGGTATAAACTCAGAATTGGAATCTTTACTTGGAAATTGTTAAAATCCCCTTGCGTAATCAGTAATAGCACGTGATTTAGGCATCTTTAACATCCTCCTTCTACAATCTAATTACGCCTTATGCAAATCGGAATTGATTTTTATGAGTTGCGTTAAGCACGTTTTAGACAAGACTAGTGTGTGAATCAGCTATCCACCTTTTGCTTTGGCTTTTTTGGGTGTTCTTAGACTTTAGCTAGAAGCGTTTAGAATTCAGTATTGGAAAAGAACATAAATCTGGCTCGAACTTTTGACTAATGTTCACTGGTCCCACCCCTACAAAGATTTTTGCCATGAACTTCAGGTCCTCACCGAGCAGATCCCACGTCAGAAGCGATTGCACGTCGGAAGCTCGATGGTTCTCGCCTCAAACTGCGGTAGTTCCGCCGCTGATCTCGCGAAATTTCTTCAATCTTTTCGACGCGTTCCTTTCGCATCAGATCAAAGGCAGCGACCGGAGGAGCTGCTAGAAAGGTAAAGGCAGGGAGGGGGAGGGAGTAGTTTTTCCGTGCAGCGGCAGGCGGGGCGGATGGATTCGCCTCGGACAGAAGTAAAGTAAAGCAGGGTCAATGCCAGCCGAGCACGGAACCTGTCAGCGCCCTTCGCATTCACCAAATTATTCCAGTTCATCCCCATCCCAATCCATCCCTTCGCTCACGTCCGTTTCAGGCCCCCCCCCCCCCGACGAATTAAATAATCCCGAATTAGTACGATCTGCATCGGATTTGGATCAGGTTTCGGCCTTCGGACAAATCTTCTCGATATGGTCATGTGAATCCAAATCTGCTGCACGCCTTTTCCAATCGCATCCCGCTCTTCACGTTCTCCTTCCCCCTTCGCCACCCCCGAGGCCAGAAAAGAAGGGGAAAAAAAGTTGTTCCTTTATATCCGATACGCCACGCGAGTCCTCTCCCGTTTCGCGTCCCTCCTCTTGCGTTTCCTTCGTCGCTAGGAGATGGGCAGATTCTGATGTGGGGAGAGAGCTTTGGATGGTGATTGATAGGGATTTGCTGATTTCGCGGTCGTTTTTCCAGTAGGTTTCGTGGGCTGGGATTGCGAATCGCGGGGTTGTGGTGTAGGATCGGCGTTGATGTAGATAGCTTTTCGTGTGTGAAGCGTGCCTAGGGTTTTTGGTTGGTGCGTGTTTGGGACCCTTGAAATGTACAAATCGAACCTTTCGATGGTTTTCTGGCAGTCGCTTCGGCTGATGTGAGGGTATCGGGCATTCGTGTCCAGCAAATGTTAATGCGAGGATACGGCTGTAGGGTCTGACGGCTGTTCGTCTCGGAATCGAATCTCGGTTCGAGATAGCAGAGGGAGATCGAGGCCAACATTCTCGGATGGCCTCGCCTGGGTTTTTCCTGATCTGCGTGTTGCATTCGCTGGTGGCTCTCACGAGCGGAGCCCTCATGATGTTCTACTCCGCGGAGATATCCGCCATCAAGTCCCAGGGCTCCACCCCGCACGACCAGCTCCTGATCCGGACCTCGGACTCGTTCTCCGGCCTGCTCCTCATCGCCATCGGGTCCTTGCTGCTGATGGTGGCGTTCGTGAAGGACAGGGAGTTCCAGAGCTTCTTCGCGAAGGGGTGCGTGGTGTTGCATGTGGGCATGGCGGTGTGGAGGTTTTGCTTCGAGCGGAAGGTCGAGGAGCTCGTGAGCGAGTGGCCCAAGCAAGTCGTGGGCGACATCGCACTCGCGGTTTCGTGGGTTTTCTTTCTCGTGTACTCATGGAGAGAGAAGTACGATTAGCTCGCGGAGTGAACGGCAGGGATGCAGTAGAAAGAGAGAAATCGAGTTTTCTGCGGATTGAAATAGGAAGATGGTGCTTGCCGAGATCATGTTGTAATGCTTTGGGGAGATCCATTTGAGGTTCTGAGCAGGAAGTGAAGTAACCTGTGAATTCTGGGTTTCAAGAACGGGTTTTCACTGGGGTCATTTTATATGCTGAAGTTTCGATTTTTCATCTTTTCTTGTTATGATCTTTGAGGAGTGAAAGGAACTGATCAGGAGATAGTCTTCGTTTAGCTCAGAATTCAGATACTGCAGCCGTTTCATGTGGGCTACTGCTCTTGCTGACTGAATGCAAATCCCAATTTTTGCCTGTAAATTTTCTTCATATGTGGAATAAATACCCCTTCTCTCTGATTCTCTCCTGTGTTTAAGCACCTATCGAAGGTTTAAAATGATAAGAAACAAATGAAAAGCAATTGCCGAAAGAGGAAAACATAACCCACCATTTTATTGCAGAGTTCTGAACTCAACTGGAAACAGGACTTCCCATCTGGAATACCAAGATTGGAATATCAAGACGGCCTTTCGTTGCCGATCTTGAGATTCATGCTGCTCTGGTTGATACGATGCATGAATTGAGGAGACACGTGAAGAACAGATGCAGTTGGAGCTTGTCTGTCGACTGTGAAGCTTGAACGCATGTTCACCGCAACACTAACTTTGTGATTAAGTGAGATATGTATCTGAGCGACCACTTACTCTAATATAAAAACTGATTCCTCTTCTTTGGACAGATTCTCGCTGAACAGATGTAATATCAGTATATGGCAGCATGTGCTTAATGGGTCCAAAATGGCCTGTTTCCTACGCAAAGTTCTTTCGAGTCACTTTTTGAGTTTTTGTTAAGTAATTTAGCAATATACAATCTAGACTTGATTGAACATGCTATTAATGTGGTTCTGACAATAACAATAGAAAGCG
Source organism: Eucalyptus curtisii (assembly GCA_017140595.1). NCBI lineage: Eukaryota > Viridiplantae > Streptophyta > Magnoliopsida > Myrtales > Myrtaceae > Eucalyptus > Eucalyptus curtisii. The sequence continues at coordinate 26,581,037 of CM029499.1, forward strand.
ATAACTAAATGCAGCGGTTCAGAGGTAGGCACGACGGACTGAAAACGAAGTGAGCCTTCAAGATTTAAGGGCCCAAGTTTTTTTTGAATATTCTAGAATACTCTTGGGCCAATAGAGGAAATGTATACTTGTATTTAAGTGCATTATTGTAATTAATGTAGATAGTTGATAGATGATAGTTGATAGATGAGAAGGTAGAATCTCTTCTACGGAAGAATAAAAAGGAAATAGGAACCGTTCTCTTCCCTCATTTGCATCATCTTACAATTAATAGAAATCATCTCTCTCTAAGAATTTTTAATGAATTAAATAGGTAGAATGATTAAATGATTAATAAAGTGGATAGGCTAACTAATGTGATTCACTGCAAAGAGTCCAGTCAAAGTATTTAGCATACCAATTTCGCAAATTACTAACTAATTTCATCCAGATTAAAACGTTTGGATCTCTTTAGGAACGGAGGATGCGACTGGCCTTAAATCGCAAGTTACATGCATTCCAACGTGCCGTTGAAACAACAGATCTAGTGTCAAGACTCAAATCTAGTTTAAAAAAATCGTCATGGGTCGAGAAAAAGAGGGCCCAATTGAAAAGGCAACAAAAAGACGTGGCCCATTTTGCACCGCCTAAATCTCTGCAAGAGGACGTTCCGTTGCTGCTCATTCTTGATCCTGCGTACTGCGATTCTGCGATTCCGCGATTCTGCTGCCGCACCCGACAGTTCTCCTCCTGCCATAGCAAATTGTGAGATTCCTTCCCTCCTCCCTCCTTCCTTCTCTCTCTTCGCTTTTGTTGTTCCTTCTCCCGTCTACGATGGCGGTCTGATTGTCGTTTGAGACGATCGTTTGCTCAACTCGTCGTTAATTATCCCGGGTCCTCTGTTCTTTTTGGTTGCTGCGCCCTTGGCGACTTCTTCCACACGCACACCAAGCCTTCGCCTTTGTTCGCTCGGGCTTGATTTGACTTGCCTCGGGTACAAGATGCACGTTACGTGTTTGTGTAAATTCCTCTTTTAGCTTCGTGCCGAACGCGTTTGGAGTACGATTACCCATTATCGTGTGGATGGGGATGTCAAGTATTTTTCTTTTGGGTCATCCGTTCGAGCTTCAACCGGTTAATTGAGCTGTTTATAGTTTATTTCTGGCTGCTTAGAGATGATCTCTGGTGTCTGCTTTCTGTCTTCTACGGGAAAATAAAAAGAGATAGGGCAAACAATCTAACAACGAAATTCTTGCATGGCCTTATGTTTTATGTGTGCCTAACGAATCAAGCATGGTGTCCCTAAAGTGGAAACTCACCGAGGCAAGAGTTTGAGAGAAAATGTCCTGTAAAAGTTTTTTTTTTTTTTTTTTTTTTTTTTTTTGGGGGTGGGGGGGGGGGGTGTGTAAAGATGTCCTCTCACATGCTTGTATGGACTCTAAATATGCAAACTGAAAGTTCCAGTTGTCTGGATTGGGGCAGTCCATTCTCCTGTACTTTGGATTGGTGCGCTTGTAAATTGCTTTGGTTCTTATGCTCAATTTTCGGTATTAAATTTAGCTTCCCCGGTGAAGTGAGTTCAGCGACTTAATCAGCCTTGATATTTATTGGAAGGAAACTGAAGGTGAAAATTGATTATCGATGAATGTCAGTAATTTATGTTTATGTTTGTTGTTTAAGCTTCATTTAAAGACAAGGAGAAACGTGTGTTCCTTGTGCCTGTATAGCTGATAATTTGGCAGTTCATCACCACGTACTTCTCAAGTTTCATTCATCTTTCTAATTGTTGTATATTTTCTTCCTTCTTTTTTCATCTGCGCTTCTTATCAGCAGGCATCATCTCCAAGTGTACTGAAAATGGGAGGGTTTCCTTTGGAAAATGGCTCCTCAGCCTTGGCTTTGCCAGGTTCACAGCAAAACCAAGTTTCTGCTGTAAAAGCAACTGCACCCGAGTCAAAGCCAAAAAAGAAGATCTGTTGCGCTTGCCCTGATACAAAGAAGCTGAGAGATGAGTGCATCGTAGAGCATGGTGAAGATGCTTGCAAAAAATGGATCGAGGCTCATCTCACATGCCTCCGTGCAGAGGGATTTAATGTTTGAGTTCAACTGAGATGGGATTTGAACTGACAAGTGGAGATCCATTTAGCTGATAGAGACTGCATACTAGGATGATTTTACAGAGATCGGATTTGAAAAATAAGCGCATAAACAGCATTTTGATGGAGTTTTAAATCGATACATTAACACAACCCATGTCTTTTTCATTTTGTTCTCAAATGATGAATGTGTAGCCGATTATGGCAATTATACCTTTCTTTGTGACAGATGCTGTGAGTTGATTTTCTTTAGTGGAGTGATTTCACTCTCCGCCCATCCACAGTTGGGTTGGACATTTCATCTATTACAATTTGTGTTCATAAGCAGAGATGTCTCTGATTCTTGGGAATAAACTTCCATTAATTGTTTCGTTAGGCTTCTTGTTAGCTCATATTCTGTTTAGGCTACTTAATTCTTAAATCATATGTACTGCTGGTTTTGGATACTAGTGCATCGTGCATTCTCATTGCTTGGAAGGCTGGAAAAGAGAGCGAGTCTGGTATCCTTTTATATACTGGTAGGAGCAGCTAATGGTGACCGTTCTATTGAGGCTGATTAATGTGAGCGTGCACAAGGCTTTTTGTCTGCGCTATGCAAATGATCTGTCTGTTGTGATGCAGATCCAGTAAAGAGTATCTCATTAAGAGACAAAGCCAGGCATGTAACTAACAAATTTAGATGATTGCTTCGTGATTGATTGTATGATCCATTGCATCGTCATTTTTCAAGTAGCTTGTATATGCAGATGGTTCTGATCTGAGCGCTGCAAATTCGTCTGCTTTCCCATTCCTTCTTCCAATTAATATCTGAGAGTCATCGTTCGTGTCTTGATTATCCCTTTCATCTCTGAGCTCAATTTTCTTTCAGGGGAAAAGGGTAGGAATCAGTGAAGGTTTTCTGACAATGCAAGTATAGCTTCATCTCTTTGTAATCTTTCTCTCTCTCTCTCTCTTATATTTATTGCAACCTGCAGCCATGTTCCTATTTGAGACCTTATTTAGTATAGGATAGGCTAATAAAAAGGAAGGTTTAGGCCATAAGCGATAATCAAGCAGCATGAAGATTTGGCCGCTGATGGATCGAACTCTGAACCGAAATGCTGGAGATAATGAGACTTGTGTTGCAAGATTTCTAATATTTTAGTATTCTTGTTAGTAATTTGGGATATAGAAAGTGATTTGCAACATCTTTTACGAACTATACTGATAAATTATTGTCCGGACCAAAAAAAAGAAAAAAGCGATAATTATTATCGAGCGACCAAGGTGCCCTTTGCGTCCATTTAATTATGCGGTACAAGCAAAGGCGCACGCGCCGTGCAAAAAAATTGATTTCGCAATATCGTCTAGTCACGAAGTATCTGAATTACTAATTAACGGAGAGAAACTATCTACACCGATACGAAGAAATGATTTATTACTAATTGATTGGCCGAGCGAGCGGCGGGAACCGAAACAGGCGGGATGCGAGCCGAAGTCCGGGCCCGCAGGACAGACACGTGGCAACTCAGGAACGAAGTCTCCAGAACTGCCCAGCCCCTTAAACCCTAAACCCTTCTCCTCCATATAAACCGCCCTTGATCCCCAACTCGCCTCCGAGCTCTTGATCGAGTTGACTCGCCGCCGTCACTGTACGCCCATTCCGCATCTCCGAAAATGGCGACTCCGGTGGCTCGGTCTCTCTTCAACAGCGGCAAGGCCTCGCTCCGCTTCGTCCGCAGTTCGCTGCTCCGCCGGCCGAATACCGCCACGGTCGAAGACCAGAGCTTGCTTGCCCCGAGCGGCGTCGTCCTCGGCCAAAGCCAATTCCGGAACCCGTTGTTTGCCGATGTGAATCGGCAGGCGGCGGCGTCGATTCCTCATTTGTCGGGCCGATCGTCGCGCGCCGGTGGCGAAGATTGGAGGAGGGATTTGGGGAGGGAGTGCCGTCTCTCGGCAGGGGAGGAGCTCGAGATGCGTCGGCGCCAGGAGGTTGAGGACGAGGACGAGGACGAGAAGGACGATTTCTGTTCTGAGGATGGAGGTTTCGATCGCGACCATGCTGGTGGTTGGGGGGATTTCGACGACGACGATGAGGATGACGACGACGACGACGAAGACGATGGCGATTCTGATGCGCCTCGCGAGAGGAGAAAATAAGATTCGAAATATATTTCTCTCCGTTTCTCGTTTCGTCAGCGTCCTGTTCTGTTTACCAACTCAGTGCTTGCCAACTTGTGGAAATTCTCTTGTTTTAGTGGGACTGTTTTAGCGAGTGAGCGTGCGAGCGTTGTACTTTTAAGCGCATCGATCTTTCGACCATTTCATCGAATTGAACTCGAACAGAAGTCTAGCCGAATCGTGCCCACCATTTAATGCGATTCTTACTAGATTCGGGATATATACGAGGGGATTCATTCATGCAAAACAGAGTTAAGGCACACGATAGAAATTGAGTTCTCAACCAGGGATCAATGCTGGAAGAGGGAAGCATATATGTTTAGACGAAGGAAAAACCTGATAGGGTTCGCCTTCCACAAAATCATCCACGTAAATGCCGCCGATTTTGTAGGGCTCGTTGCCTTTCGTCTCTCTGCTCTCTTATGTGCCTCCCTTGGCGGTGCCGTGTTTGGGGGCATGGTCGAACCCGTCTCTCAGGTAGACAAATGTAGGAGGTCCGTGCGTGGCCGTTCGAAGCGGCCTCCTAGCTTGAGTCCCGGTTGCCCACCACGTTGAGGAGGCCATGCTTCAATTCTTTTTCTTTTTTTTTTGGTAAGGACCATGCTTCAATTCTTGATGCATGCAAAAGTAATTTTTTTTCTTTTTCTCTAAAAGAAGGCTTTAGAACCTACTTCGAGGGACTTGGGTACGGGCACCGAGGTCCTAGCTTAGCCTCGGGGGACCCGAGCGAAACCTCCCTCGACTTGGGACAGGCAATGGGATCTGAAGCCCAGCCTCATCTAACTTGAGAGGAGGATTACTCGGTGGGGACATACACGATGAGGATGACAAGGAGGAAGATCGCGACGGTGGCGGTAGTTGTGCCGATGAAGATGAGGCCAACGGTGGTGAGGGCATAGAGAGACAAGATGGAATGGCGGCAAGACCTTGATGGATTATATTGTCGAAAGAGAACTCAAAATTGCAGATTTCTCAAGCTTTTTTTTCCTAGTCGTCCCACAAAATTGAGCCGAGGAGGCACTGGCGACACAGAAGAGACAGGCTCCAACTGGTATTTCACTCCAAATATAGGAGATGGCTCGTCAGCATTTGGATGTTTCATCTATCTTGGATTGCCATTATTTGGTGAAAACTTGAGCCAATAATTAAGGCTGTGTTGCCTCCTATTTACATCGATCATTACCGACAGTTTCGTTTGCAGACGATCTGCTATGTTGGCTTGAGTATCTATTGGACTATGGCTACCCGAAAAATGTGTTCTCTGAAGTACAAAGAAATGTAAAGCAGGCATAGTTTTGTTTCCCTAGGAGGGATGCGAGGCGGAAGATCATTAAATACCAAACTAAGATCTCTGAATCGTGCTAAGAATGAGATGTAAACTGGAACTTTATCAAATCCTAGTTCAAGAAAATGGAGAACGTTGCAGATATTCCATGTTGGCCACTCCTCGCTTCTTGATTGTGCCTTGATGAGCGAAATTTTCGTGGTAACAACCTAGCAGGACTAAAAAATAAGTTCATTGTGTTATCATTACCAAGCTAAAAGTACCCTGGTTTAAGAAGCCGATGTATTTCTTGGTGATTCCGTGGAGCCTTATTTGCTTTGTGTGTAAACGGGGAGGGGCTACAGTTCAGCATTCCCGCGCAAATAAAACCACGAAAAAATAATTCAGCGCCATGGCATAGCATCCCGGTCGGACACAATTTGTGATGATCGATCCATTCGCTTGGGTCAAGTACACAAAACGGAGTAATAAGCTGTAGAGTTTGTGACCTGAATAGCACGACAAGCGCCATGTTCTTCAATCGGAGACTCGGGGGTCTTGGTCATTGCAGTAGACGAGAAGAAAAAAAAAGCCTTGACAGTGCTCGGTCTTGTTGATAGACAACGCAGAAACAGAGGCGAGGATGGTGAGGACTTCGGAATGGAGCAGAAATCACAAAACTGAGAGCCTGAGACGGGTCGAGACTTTAGTCAGAAGACAGAGCGAGAAAATAGCAAATTCCCCTATTTTAAGTAACGTATCCATCTAGGGAAGGCCAACCGAAATGTACGACACAACCCATTTTTCGCCCCCCTTTCTTTAATTCAAACTGCTTCGCCCTAGGGCCTGCGGAAGCCCGTAGGAGACGAAAGGGAATCGTTAGATGTGGTGTCCATGGCTTGCGTGTTCGAAAGGGAAAACCAAGAAAACCACAGGCCACGCCCGTCGACTAGTCAAAGAAGCGGACCTCTCTGTCGGTCCCGCACTAGCGCCCGAAGATGATTTGATATGACAAGCCCCGATCGTTCACGGCGATTCCCAAAAAACAATAGCAACTCCCATACAGCAGATCGAATCATTGCCACCTAGAAATGATTCGTACTTGAGTATCTATCGAGGATTTGAGACACCCTTTCATGGAAACTCGTCAATGGCAAGATCCGGACATTTGTGCAGGTACCTATTTCATCAAGCATAATTTTTTGTTAAGGCCGGGTGGATTGATAGATGCATAATCCTCCTAAATTCTCAAGAGCTGTTCCTTTCTGGGGAGCGTTGTTCAAGAACATGCAATATAACCATCCAAAAAAGGAATATGCTAATTCCTAAAGCAAAGGCACGAAAAGAGAAGGGGGGCAAAAAAAAAAACAAAAGCACGTGAATCGTATTTCATATACATGCAATACTGCATTCCCCTCTCATATGACAGCAGATATCATGTATCGCATGTGAGCAGCGAGCACAACAATCAGAAATCCCGTGGAAAGCAATCTCCCTAGAAAACTACAAAATTCCTCGTTTCCACTGATCCAATTCGATTGGGCGATTAGCAAAAATTTCCGAGAATCTATAGCGACGAGAAGAAGCGGGTCAAATTTCATCTACGACTTGGTCGGTTCCGTGACCATTTGAACCACCGTCTGGAACAGGAGAACGGACAGCGAGTCGAGAGAAAAGTAGAGGAAGCCACCTGGGGAGTGGGTCACGAACGATCCGAAACTCTTCCCCACCACGCAGTGCCACGCCGGCCCGTACACCGAGTCGAACTCCTGCAACAACACAAAATTCAAGACGGCGAAAAGATGATCGACTAACTAAAGAAACGATACAGATGAATCAGACAAGCCCATGAAACGATGAAATTTCTGTCGAAGGTTTATCAACAAGAAGCGGCACAAAGCCTCGTTCTTTTCGCACAAAATCAAGTCTTTTTTTCGTGGCACAGAGTCTCGTTCTTTGCGCTCAAAATCACGTCTTTCGTGACGTACCTTCTTGAGAGCGCGAGCCAAGTGGGTGTTGTTGGGAGGGAGGTTGGGAGATGAGTCGAGGAAGGATCGGGTGCAGCGAAGAGCGTGCTCTTGCATGTGGACGGGCATGTCCGACGATTTCAGCCTCATGTCGAAGCTGACCGCGATCGCAGCTAGCCTCAGCACTTCTTCTTTCGGGGACTTGTCGTGCCCCTCGACCTTGTTCCATTGATGAATTCGATCATTCTGCTCTTTTTCGCTCAGCTGGCCTTGCTTCTTCTCCATGTTTTAGAAAGATAGAGAGAGAGAGAAAGAGTTGGTGAAGTTTTTGGAACTTTGACCGGGAAATGGGTTTGACAGAATGAGAACGTATTGGAGTACCACGACCACCCACCCACTCCACCAGGACTAAAGCAAATAGAGAGAGAGAGAGAGAGCAATAACTTTGGTTTATAAAAATATGGTAAACATTGACGGGTCGTGCGTTTCTGTGATTGTCGCTTGGACGAGTCGTGCCAAGGTTCAGACAGACAGGGACGTGTTTGAATGTCGATTGGGAGGAGAGGAGTCATTGGTTTGAAAAGAAGACTGCATTTTACGGAGAAAAATATGAAGACACGAGGGAAGCATGGAGAGACTGTGCTGCCGTTCTCGTTGACTTTGTCTAATCTCGTCTCTTTCGTCCGACCCTTGATCACGCAAGATTTTTATGTCCAGAGTCCGTCTCTTCCATGAAAAATATTTCCCTCGTTTTTAAATATTTGATTGGCTTAAAAAAATAAATCAACGAAAAATATTTTAATAATCAAAGAAAAATATATGATTAAATTCAGATAAATAAATTTTTCTTTAGAAAATCGAAAATTATTTTTTAAAATATGATTAGATATTTAGGCTTAGATTTGAAGCTCTATGCTTAGGCACATAAATCTTAATGTTGATTCTTGAGTCCTTGATATCTAAGACCATGCACCATGTCTTTGGTGCCTAAGCCCTCGTCCATTAAGGCGCACCAACTCCGATGCCCGTGCTTGATTTTCGAGCACTTGCGCCTAGGTTCATTGAGGTTAAGCCCAAGACCCCAATGTCCATGATTGAGCCCCTACCATTAGCCTCAGCCTAAAGCTCTAGTGTTCGTGCCCATAACCAATGCCCCAACACTCGAGCTTGGGTTCCCAAAGGGCAAGCATGGATCTTGATATCGGTCCCCTAACCCTCAAGGGAGGGTCCTCGTTGCTGAAGCTCTAGCCCTCATATCTTAAGCTCGGGTTTACAAAGGTCATTCCCTAGTCCTTGGTGCTCGAGTTTGGGTCCCTAGTGCTTGATCTAGGGTTTACTAAGGACAAGGCTTGGAACACGGTGCTTGTGCCGGGTCTATCGAGGCCAAACTCGGAACCCTATGCCCACACTTGGGCCCATCGACTCGACGCTCATGCCATAGTCCATCAAGGCCAAACTCGGGACTTAGGTGCTCTTGCCCTGATCTTAGCACTTGAGTCGAGGTCCATCGAGGCCAATAACAAGACGTTGGTGCTTATACCCAGTTCCCAGTTGCCCATGTGCAAGTTAATGGTACCTCAATAATTTATGTCTATTTTACCCTAAAAAAATAGTTTCGTTTAGAAAAGTCAAATTAGATTTTCCATACTAAATAACAAAAAATATCAACCAATTTTTTTTTAATTTCTTAAAAAATTGACTTTCTCAAAACATTTTATGCAAAATAAACAAAGCCTTAAGGTGCATTTTTTTTGGCAAAAAAATTGAATGATCTAAAAAATATTTTCTAAAAAATATCAATTGCATCGCTTATTAAAATGTTTTTCGCAAAATGAACCGAACCTTAGGTATTACTCGTTTTGTGTTTAGTGCGATATATTTTTGTTTTTTTTTTTGGGGGGGGATTTGGGTGAGAAAATAAGGTAAAATCTTATAACTTTCGTGCCAAGGTAGAGGAGGGACAAAAATTAAATTTTCAGTAACTCTCTTCTCTTTTTTGGTCGCCTCTTACTTCCAAACAATGCCCGAAGGATCAACACTTCATTTTTACCATTTTTTTCTCGACAAAAGAAATCTCTTTGCTAAAGTTGTTGTATTTCTCAATTCACATAAAAAAACTGGTAAGGGTAGAAAAATTTTACCAGCAACAATTCCCGCATAGAAATAAAGAAAACCATATATCTTTCCTTACACTAATAAATAAGTAATTGATCCACGTTAGAATTTAGTAAAATTCCCCGGACCGCCTAAAGGGCGGTCATTAAGATTTAAAATATTTCACGATTTTATAATTTCAAAACTAGAAATCAATGGTGTCGAAATATTGAATCGATAGAATCACAGGAAAGTACAAAATTTATGCCACCTTGTCACTTTTTCCTGGACTGTGGTAGATTTTGTGCGAAAAGGAAGAATGCTCGAGTCAAACGAAGCAAGAAAATGATATAATTGGGAACAATAAAGAAGCAGGTGAAACATGAAAGTAGTGAGTTTTGTGAATTGCCATTTTTTCCAATGTCCTAGCATAAAGCCAAAAATCAACAGGATAATAACTTAAATAATCCACGAACTTCGACTCAATATATAATATGATTTATGAACTTTTGATAAATATTCAAACTGATCTCGAAACTATATGAAAATATCCAATATTATACTTTAATCAGTTTAAGTTTAGAGATAATAGTAAATATTTTCATATAACTTACGGAGTATTTCGAATAAATATCAAAAGTTTAGGAACCATATTTAATAAATTAAAAGTTATATTATCTACTAAGTTAAAGTTCAAAGATTATACCGAATAATCCCGTTATTACATCGAGTCATAGTTCAAGTGTCATTTTTGTGATTTTTCCAAAATCAATTATTAGTGCAATGGTTTCCCAAACGTGACCCTCATCCTCATCCGCTGCCGATCTCGTCATCCACTCAATCGCTACGCTCCAAACAAACGCCAGCCAAACACATCCCTCTCTCTCTAGAAAAAAGAATCTCTCCACTCTCCCCATCTTCTTCTTCTTCGTGCCCTTCGCAGTGACGTCTCTTCGCTTCGCCGTTCGCGCCTCCCGGTCCCCCCGTCTCCCATGGCCGCCGTGCTCGAGTCCCTCGCCGTGCCCCGCTCCTCCGGCGCGGCGTCCGCCGCCGCTCTCTCTCCGGTCGCCTCCGCGTCCTCTCTCGCCCCCACCGCCGGCCGCCGGCGATCGGCCACGTTCCCGCAGGCCAGCGGGTTGAGGATCGGGCCGGTTTCGGTCGCTCGGTCGCTGAGATCTCCGAGCCAGCGCCCGAGGCGTGCGCCGGCCGTTGTCTGCGAGGCTCAGGATACTGCCGTTGAAGGTTGGATTTCTCGAGCTCACGCCATTTCTTCCTTTATTTTTTTTTTTTAATGATAATATCAGTATTTTCTCTGATTTTTCTCTTGTTTGTGGAGTTACCCGAACTTGTTCTTCGATTCATTTGTCGCCGGTGTATCCGTAGATATGATTTGATTTGATTGCCTGGCCTAATTCAGTTATGCGGAACTGAAGGCTTAGTATTGGGTCGCACTGAGTCGTGGACGACTATCCTTTGCTATAAGAGATTACACAAATATGATTGCAGTAGGCATGAAAAGTGTCGCCTGAGTTCTCTGTTGATGTGTAGATGAGCTCTTTGCTAGACCCGCCTTTAGTACTAATGTCTGCGGCGAAAAAAGGATGCCTCAGCTGTGTACTTGAAGCCAACCGGCCTAATTCTTATTGTTTGTGTAAAAGAAGGCTCCAGTTCTCAACTTTTTGCAGATGAATGACGTGATGCTAAAGAAATTGCACAAGAAAGGTTTGTGTTTCTTGGATACGGTCCTCTCTTGTTAGAGGAAATGGAAATTGTGGTGTACCGATATGGATATATATTATCGTATAATTGGATCCCCCCGCTAATCTACATCATTAATGAGATTATCATAGGTTTTGAGGAAATGAAAACTCTTAGAACCTTGGGGCAATCGTCGCCAACAAACTCATTCATAACCAACAATCACTAATGTCTGCGGCGAAAAAAGGATGCCTCAGCTGTGTACTTGAAGCCAACCGGCCTAATTCTTATTGTTTGTGTAAAAGAAGGCTCCAGTTCTCAACTTTTTGCAAATGAATGACTCGATGCTAAAGAAATTGCACAAGAAAGGTTCGTGTTTCTTGGATACGGTCCTCTCTTGTTAGAGGAAATGGAAATTTTGGTGTACCAATATGGATATATATTATCGTATAATTGCATCCCCTCACTAATCTACATCATTAATGAGATTATCATAGGTTTTGAGGAAATGAAAACTCTTAGAACTTTAGGGCAATCGTCTCCAACAAACTCATTCATAACTAACAATCACTAAAGCAGAACTTGTTGAATGCTTTAGCTTGAGCTCAGCATAAGCACATTGCAAATCTCTATAGTGCTGCAGTATAGGTAAAACTTCTCTGGAAAGCTCTTCATGGGCACATTCTGAAAATGGAAAAAATTGCAGCCATAACTGGGGATCTGTCATATACTGATGCAACCATAATTTGGGATATCTTATATATTGTTCGTGTGCCAAGTATATGCACAAGTTTGCTGTAGATGGTTTTTTAGTCAAATTTCAAAAGGTTAAGGTCATATCTTGCTTTCTGGGTCTGCATTTTGTTATGGATTAGAGGAACTGAGATGGTCACCACTCTAAAATTGGAAGAGTGATTCAGAAAGAGATATGTTCGAGCATTAACAGTCATTTCTTATTTTTGATGTAGTGGCTGGTGTGACTGATGCGACATGGCAATCACTTGTTTTGGAGTCAGAATCTCCAGTACTGGTTGAGTTTTGGGCTCCATGGTGTGGTCCCTGCCGAATGATCCACCCTGTCATTGATGAATTGGCAAAGCAGTATGCAGGGAAATTGAAGTGCTACAAAGTTAACACTGATGAGAGCCCTTCAATTGCCACTCGATACGGCATCAGAAGCATACCGACTGTCATGATATTTAAGAGTGGTGAGAAGAAAGATGCTGTTATTGGTGCTGTTCCCAAGTCCACATTGACCACTAGCATTGAGAAATTCTTGTAAAGGTAGTAAGCATGAGATGCCCTCGCAGCAAATAAAGTTAAGCATAACTTTTGTCAAATCTGTGTTTTCTCTGTCTGATGGCTGTATTGTTCAACTTCTGTATAGTGAAGTGGGGCTGTATTAACTACTTGCTTAATGTCAATATCGGCTGTATAACATCATCTAGTGAATTTGGTATCCAGCTCTTCCATTGCTCATATGTGTGTGCATTACCTTTGTGTTTGTAACTTGGTGCCGAAAGTATGTCCGAGCTTCAGTATTAGGAAATCTTAGCTGTTAAAAGAGTAGTAGAGTCTTGATTCTTGAGCTGGTAACCAATATTTCTATATTCAGCTGGACGTTACTTAGGAGTTTAGTACATTCTGAGAGGATGGTCTTCCTCTTTGCACCACAGTAATTCTAGATCTAGAAGAAGTTGTGCTGTGTCTTCATGAGAATATTCCTGTTGCTTGTGTGCCTTTTGAGAGTTCTAGGAGACTGGTTTTGTGATAATTGCCTCTTATGTTAAATGGAGGAAGCTCGCTTCTTGAGCGGGTTTTTATTTGTTGGATCTTGTAGGTCTCAGGACTTCAGTTGGTTTAATGCCTGAATGGGATGCATGACTCAGCTTTTCTTGATAACTCGTGATTTCTTCATCTTTTTCTAATGGCTGATGACTCTATTTTTGGGGCTAACTTTGCATTATTTAAGTTTTCAACCATTTGACAGTCATGGAGAATCTTATTATTTGACAATTTTTTTCAATGAGGAGGGGAGAAGAAACCAAAACTCCGCAATGGGATGTAAATCAATGTTGTTATTTTGAATCTTAAGTCACAGAAATTGCAAAAGATTTGAGTGCTTGAAATGCATAGTTCTGTCGCGTGGTCAAGAGAGGTTTCTTCTTTAGAGGGTTTCTTCTCCATAAGTAACAGCAACCTCTCATTGCTTGCTTCTACAGTGATTTATTTTATTGTATGTTATGTTTGGCGGATGATATTGAGAGGTAACGTGGGTTGGAACTTGGAATTAGCTGCATAGAGAGCAAATGTTGTCAATAGGGGTGGTAAAAATGGGGTTGTCCTAATGACATCTCAAATAACAAGTAGACGAAGCATTATGGAAGACAAGTCTCCGCATGGGGATGGCTTTAGTCCAGTGATAACCGCTAGTCTTCTTTATTTTCTCCGAGCTCTCTTACATGAACAGAAGCTCTGCACAAGCTTAACTACCATCGATCAGGGAATTGTGAAAGGAGTGGGATTTTTTCTGAGTGCGCAACATTCTTGTGGAACCCGAGTCCTAATAGAACCAGTCGGATTGACGGGCCACTTACATTAGGAAACCCCAGAAGCTCAAATTTTGGAGGAGGCTGAGCATTTGGGAGACATGGGGACAAAGCTGAGGCCTTAGAACCGTGTTGCCTCTCAAAGTGGAGCCAAATGGATATTCATGGTTATGTTTTCATGGTGATGCTGAAGCAGTCTGCTCAGTCAAAGCTAACCCTCTAAACCTGTCTACGCGCTTTAACCCCGAGCTTCGTTTTTAATCTAAAAGAAAGTTAAGTAAACCGTCCTAGAGATGGAAGTTTTGAATCACTCTGTGGCAGAGCTTCCATTTTGTAGCTCTGCAGATGGTGAAGAAGCTCTTGGCCATTCTCTTTTCGCACCTACTCTCACAAATCATAAGATATCATAATCTCACATCGTGACCACCTTAGGAATTCTAATCCAATTTGAAAATTGATTGAATAGGATTTTTAACTTACCAGAAATCATCTAACTAGTTTTCCTCGATCCCAGATCATATCTTGAGCCATCGGTATGAAACATATTTATTTAGAACTTATTCAGGATCTAATGCCTATAACGTGTGAATATCAACTATAAAGTTGACGGATATTCCTATATCTGGCTTCTATACCGCTGTTGCTTTAGAGTCATCAAATAAAGATAAGCATGAAGAAACGCAGTTATGCCGAGCTAAGGGAGCATGAGCTCGATACAAGTGAACAAGGAAAAGAGGAAGCTCTAGACGACTTGACGCCATAGCCAAAAGAACACATGGCTGTACAGAGCATGACTGACACCAACTCTCGCCCTCAATGTCACAGCTGCAAGTCAACAATCTATAATGTCACTCAGTTAAATATTCGTGCTTACTGTTCGAACACATCGTGAAAATGATCTATCTATTGAATGAGTGACAACGTGAACATATATCATGGGGTATAAATGCTGGATGGAATACTTTCTCCCGCCCAACTAACTACAAAAGAATGATAAGAAGAAGGTGGCTCCATCTCCTGAGGGAGGCATACACGGAGCGGTATCCTTTTCAGGTTGCAACACCCTTTTAGTGTTATACTCGAGAATTACAGACTATTGAGCTGTTACATATGCTTTCCAGCGTGTGTAAATCCCTTAACACTAAAGTCCTTAACTTTGGGAGAGTTGAAATAGAAGTTGTTTTGTCTCCTGTCACTTTTATGAGCTCCTCAACTTCGCTGCAGCATTGGATGGAAAGCACCTCCAAGTCTGTGAGGAGAGGCAGCAGTATGTGCGTCAGCAGCTTCTTCATTTTGCAGCATTTACTAATTTCAAGCTTTTTCAGACCCCAGAAGGTATTATCTTCGGATAGTGCCCGTGGGAATGCACTCACAGCGGCAAAGTTCTCTTCTTACTCCACCAGGACACGGAGGTCCTCTAAGTGAATCTAGTCTTAGAAACTCGAGGCTTCAAAGAGGGGTGTATTTGTGTGGAAGGAAATCCTTGGACAGGGGAACCACTCACTCCGTGGATTTAACTCTCCCAATGATGCAGACCTTCATGCTGGTTACCTGGTGAAATGTTGGGATGTCCATTAGGCTTCTCAGGTCATCCTCCACAAACCTTTCAATTATCAGCTGTTAATGCCATCCATGAGCAACGCCACTTAATCTCACGATTTTACTACAATCTTCCATGCCTCCTCTTAGAGCCTCATCATTATCAACACATCCCAGTCTCAACTCCCATTTCTTTGGACATTTTTCATCATTCAGATATGTCGTGTACAGATTAAATTCAATTTCATTAGCGAAATTGCATTTTAAAACTTCCAAGTTTCTCATACTCATTATCTCCCTTCCACATATAATTTACTGCCGAGGTATTGCAGGTGAGCAAGTTTCAGCAGAACTCCAAGTGGCAGTTTCCTTAGTTCTGAACCATTCAAATCAAAACTCTTAGATTTACCAATCTCTCTAACCCGGATTCCACTTTCACACAGATCTAGAGTTCTTAACTCCTCCATCTTTGCCACAGACGGGACTAATTCTAATTCCCTGCAACCCCGGAGCAACAGTGCAATGAGGTTCTTCAAGTTGGATGTTGAACTTGGCAGACACTTGATTTTTGTCCAAGATAGATCAAGAACTTAGAGAGCAGGCATGTTCTCGAGGAACGCATTAAGGTAATGCCTTCAAGAAGTGTCATTGCTCAAGCAAAGGAACTTGAGTCTAGGACACTTGGGCGCTATCCCTTTGGGATGCCCTCAATGAGATTTCCCATTAAGGAGAGTCCCTCCAGATTCTGTGTCCATTTTACCTCTTCAGGTATCTTTCTCGAATGCAACCTACTTTCACCATATATCTATATCTCATCATGTTGATTGCCATGTCCCTGAGCAAGTCATGCATCTTCAATTCCTCTATTTCTTTTCCAGAGTTGCTTGTGCGTTTTGCACTTTCCAACAAGCAGACGTTAAGTAATTTATTCACCAATGCACGTCCCCTATCGTACTCCACTTCCCGACTTCTGCTGTATATCAATCGGATATCCATGAAATACCAGATGAGCTCACTTCTTTCAATCGTGTAATCCTCAGGATATGATGCCATATGCAGGAAACACTGTTGTGCTGTCGCATCATTTAGTCGAGTATAGCTAAATCTCAGAACACCAAACACCTTTTGTATGCATCCTTCTGTGAAGTTTGCTTATTTCAATGCTCCTAATGCATTTCTCCACTCATGGATGTCCTCCGTTCTCTCACGCTTTCAGAAACCACCACAATCCCAGGAGGCAAACCTGCACACTCCTGGGCGACGGACCTTGCTATATTTTCTACTTCAGGTGGGAAGACTTTTGTGTGCCGTAGATTCTTCATGAACAACTGCCAAGCTTCATTCTCAAGGAGAGTCTCTACTTTGACAGAAACTTGGCATTCCATCTGGTGACACACATCCAGCTTCCTGGTTGTCAGGATCAGTTTACAGCCGTTCTTGTCTAGCAGAAGTCCCACCTCTTTTGGATCGTACATATTCCATCTATCATCCGAGATGAGAACAAATTTTTTTCCCCTTGGGAAGTTCAATAATCTTCCAGCTCGATGCACCCTGTCATCCACATTTGACAGATCAAGATTCAGACATTTTGCAATCTTGTATTACAGCTCATCAGGGCTATATTTTTGGGACACAACCACCAAACTGACCATCTGATTAGTGTTATGTGCCTTCAAAAGCTTATATTGTAGATGTGTTATCAGAGTGGTCTTCCCAACACCTCCCATACCAAAAACTCCAATTCTCCACACATAATCATTCATCAGGTAAGATCATATCTTTTGCAGATTTTGTCTAAAAGAATTCACTGACTAATTCCTTTGTCGGCAGTTCATTTCCCCTAATATAATTTTGTGTGACTGCGCCACTAAATTCACTTTCTAAGTTCCTTCACCTCTTCAATCAATTGATTTATACGATTTACCAAGTTGATCGATGAAGTGATTCTTGAGAGAAGTCCTGCATTTGCAACTTCCCGTTCTAAGCTTGAGAATTCATCCTTTTTCCTTCGTACATTGCTCAGCCAATTCTCAACATCTTTCTTCCAAGAGTTGACTCGGCATGTTCCACTTCCACAATCATGTTTCCTCCTCTACTAATAAGACTCTAGAGCTCGCTTTCAAGGATGTGCATCTTGCCACTGAGATCACCATAAGACTCTAGAGCTCGCTTATGACCAAATTCTGCTGCTGCATTGATGTAGCGTTGCATCCTATTACCTGAAAGAGGACAGGTTTAGCAGTTCAACGTGGAAGAGAAATTCTTTCTATAGTTGATTTGAATGCCATTCTGTTGTTGCTATCAACAATATACATTTTACTAAGCCAAAAAACAACTGATATCGATTGGGATAACATTTCCATCCTCCTGTAGAGTTTAGTTGAAGCTCATGTACATGCTGAACCTCCATTGTATCCGTTAAAGATATGCAGTGACATCTTATTTTTACCAGCCAAGAGAACATAAAAGCAAGCGATGGTCTACGTCACTAATAGTGCATCACTTTGGGAAGATAGTTAAACAACTTGAGCTAAAACGAGCCACAACTAAATCTGATTTGCTGTCTGACAATAAGGAGATTATTATGGACAAGTCTAATTAACTAAGCACCCAGACACATAGGTCACAATGCATTCTTGAGTGGAGAAACCTTTCCACTTAGAAGCTTTGGCAGTGACAAACATCAGTTAAAACCACTAAGCTGAATCAGACATAGTGGACAGAATTCTTGAACTCATACCAGAGTCATGGAGACCGGGATTTCTTTCTTTTGAGCATGATTAGAGGTAGTGGTGTTGGATTCAGTTTGGAAAATTTCTCACCCAAACCGAAACAATGAAAAAAATGCTAACAGGAAACAGATCATATCCATATAGTTAAAACTTTCCACCCAAACTGAAGGTTTATCTTCACTTCGGATTTCTACTGATGTTTACTGGCTGAGGCACATGAGCGGTCATCATCAAAACATGCATTAGTTTCATGTAGACAAATAATGTTATTCAGTAGGTCTATATTTCAAGATCTTTATGACTGGATAATCGGCAAAATGAACTTCTTCCTTTTAATTATGTCAGATATAGGAGAGCCAATCCCAGGCAGGCCTTATTACATCAACTATCTCTCAGTGTTCCATGAGATGCCCCAGTTGCTACATAAATGAGAGCTGAGAACAATTTAAAAATTCAAAAACTTCCTTCTATAACTCTAGGAATCACATGACTGGACATATCCTGAAATTAAAAAGTGAACAAATTTGGATGATTAACTTTTTTACATATAACTAACAAGAGTACTGCGACTCAAGCTAGTTAAATCCTTCTCAAAGAACTTCCAGAAAAGGGCTGGTACGCTGTGGAGAAGCAAGCAAAAGCTTCTGCGGAAACATAAAATGGCATTTTCTTTTTGTTTTGTTTTGACCACCATATCCCTTTAGATCAGGAACGCTCATCAATCTTCATATTCAGAGGCTTAATATCCAGGAAAGAGAGAAGCATGCAGAAAGTCAATCCACTTGCTTCTAGAATGGTATGCGACTTGCCGGCCTTGCAAGACAGAATCAATGATCCTTTGGCTCTTTATATATCACCTACACTTGGTGTGATTAACTCAAAATCTTTTCTTCAATTCTACCCATCCTCTCCCTCCTTTTGCTTTCCCCTTCTTTAGTTTCTTGAATCGATCCGTGACTCAGAAGAGCGTATGACCTCTTATGTTTCGTGGATCCAGGATGTGAATTGAGTTCAAGCATGTTATTGAACCTGCAGAGTCCTCAAAGTCTTATCTTATGGAGAATCTATTATATCTTTAGTATGTTGAACAAAGTCAATCGCTTTTGTTTACCAAGTTATACCTTGGATCCCGGATTTGATCAAGAGATAAAACTTAGTCCATTTTTGGCTCTTTTTTTTTTTTTTTTTCTTTTTGCGAGACTAGAGGAGAATATGGATCATCTCAGTCTAAAATTTTCTAATAACGGTTAAGAGCAACTGCATCCCATTTTTGGATTTTTTTTTTTTTTGGGAATATTCTTCGAATTCATGGGAAATTTCCCAATAAATTAGACGATTGTTTTACTTCTCATTATTGGCAAAGCCCAAATGCAAAAATCATATCTCCAGACTAAAATGCAAATAGATTTGGTGTGGTTCTTTCCTCTATAATTTGATGACAAAGTAAAACATGCAAATGAAATTGGAGTTTAGAAATCTCAAAAGGGAATTACCGGTGTACCTCAACCCAAGTGCACCGGTACTTGTCGCAGCCCTCGCCGCCATGTGTGGGTCGGCCTTGCACGCAGCGGCCGGGGCCGTGGACCATTTTCTCTTTCTATTTCGCTTTAAAATCCTCTTAAAAATCTCTTCATTTTTTTTTTAATATTAAATTCATGAGTTCTAATTTATCAATCCCTCTATCTTCACCTGTGCGCTCGCACAAAGACAGGCCCCTCTCTCTCTCTCTCTCTCTCTCTCTCTCTCTCTCTAGTAGCTTATTTATCAATATCTGGAAAGTAATTATGTACTAATTTGATTAAATCTCATGTTGTGATGGCTATTATCGTTAATCTCAACTTCGTGTTCAACATTTCATCACCATATATTCAACCCTCAACTTTTCATTTCATTTTGAATTCCTCATCAGTAAGGGGTTGGAAGAGCCTGATGTGGCATTGATGCATAATTTTATTTCTTGCAGTCAAAATTTAGTGGAAAAGATTCAATAGCTTAAGCGAGCATGACCAATTTGGCACGGGAAAGTACTCGGTACATGACCTAAATTATAATTAAGGTACATTAGACTAGTGACCCATTTTAATGGTGACAAAAATGATTTATTAGAGAGAAAGTGAGGAATCACTTTTGGATCATCACAAAATGTGATCGTGATGTCACATTTTCTTTTGATCGAGACTATAAAACGATGGGGAACTTGATACTTTTGATCTAAAGTCATTTGCCTAATCCTCAGGGAGATCAATTGGTGTGCATATATCCACACAGCTATGTTAATTGGAAAGATACCCTTTAACAGGGGTTGGAGTTCGGCTGCACAGAGAGCAACCCAATGTGTCGAATCTACAATGTTCGATAAACTGATCTGCCTTAATAACAGAGAACTCGTGAACAACTTTTTTTTTTTTTTCGAAGACCAGCCTTATCATTGGGACAGTTCATACTACAGATCCCGACCAATACCGTCGCGTGTTCCAGGGAAAACAGCGATCTCAACATAGTATCTGTTCCTGCCATGGCACGACGAGTTGTGACGGATGCTCTGGCAAGTGGTCTAATTAGGCACCTGCACGAGTTCTTTTCTTTTGCAATCAAAGGCGGAATCGCATAGATGTAATCGTGTGTGTAAATAGACATGTAACCCGGAACATATTTACAGTAGCCAAGGACGACTCCTCTTGATCCTTTACTTCTTCTTCGACATACCTATCCATAGCAAAGAGGACAAAATCGTGCCTGCTCGGGGTGCATGAGATCGCAGCTATCTAAGGGCGGTTGTGCAATTGTGCTCGCTGCACTCAGAAAATGCTAGTACGGCTCGACAAAAAAGATGATCCAACCAAAATAGGTAAAGTTCACGTGCAGTCGAGCTACGTAGCACAATCACACTTGAGCTTCATCCACTTTCATTAATATATACAAATACGGACAAGATATGTATTGACTACTGTATTGTATGCGCCATACGCAAGTTGGACATTATCACATCCCTTGGATCATGCGAGTTCTACATGACCCGCACAATTTAACAATTCAACAGTTGTGGTGAAGTGCGTGCATAATGTACCCACATCACCGAAGAAAAATCCAATTCTCTTGCACTACCCGTATCTGACATACGGGTCAAGCAAGGACTTGGAATGGGGATGGTTCCACACCACCGATTTCCACCATTCCTTCTCATATCTTGAAATATCAATTTCTTGTAGACAATCAGAAGGAGGTTCCCCATCTTGAGGGAGTTGCACAAGGAGAGAGATGCATTCTAGCTTCGGACATTGGCATAGGGATACTCTTTGGAGAGAAGGACAGCTTACTGTCGCCCTACATATGCTTTTTAGTGCAGGAAGACCCCGTAACCGTAAGGTCTTCATCTTATTGAGGGATAGAGTGGAAGCGAGATGAACATGATTGGCCTCACTCCTCATATAGCTCCCACTGGTGTCCCCCTCGTCCTTACACTCCATATCTACTTCCGTCATTGCTATGACCTCCTCCATTTGATCACACCCTCCGATAGAAAGCTCCTCCAGGTTTGCAAGGAGGGCTAGCAACACATGCGTCAGGAGCCTCTTCATTTTCTTACAACCATTGATATAGAGTACCTTGAGACCCCAAAACTTGTTACCTTCATATAGCACTCCTGGGACTGCAGGTGCAGCAGTACAGAGTTCTTCCTCAGCTAGCACATGTAGATCCATCATGCCTATGAGTTCGAGAAACTCTAGGCTTGGAAGAGGAGAAGATGAGGATTGTGACACTGACACCACATACTTCATGCTGTGTATTCCCGCCAGGGTGCACCTCGTCAGCTTTGAGTTTGTTATGCTTGGAATGTCCATTAAGCTCTTAAGCCCATCACCTGCATCTTGGATCTCCAAGTGCTGACCATCTTTTGGGAGCATGAGGGGGGATCTAGGTCCATCTCCTCTGACACAACACCCATGTAGCCTCACTGTTCTACTGCAAATGGGAAGACCCGCAATGAAAACTTTCTTACACCAAGGACCTTCAAGTAACTTAAGTTCCCATTCTTTGGGACCGCCGGCCTGTAAATGTTTCACATACAAGTCATAGCTTTGGACATCGCCAAACTTGCAACTCAGCTTCTCCAACTTGCTCAAACTCATTATTTCCCGAGCCTGTACTGTCAAGCTGTTGCATTGACCCTTAAGACAAAGGGTTTGCAGGTTAGAGAGTTCTGGCAGAATTCCAGGAGGCAATTGCTTTAGTCTTGACACGCCAAAATCCAGGCATCTTAAATTCACCAATTCCTGCAGCCC
Organism: Eucalyptus curtisii; assembly: GCA_017140595.1. Classification (NCBI taxonomy): domain Eukaryota; kingdom Viridiplantae; phylum Streptophyta; class Magnoliopsida; order Myrtales; family Myrtaceae; genus Eucalyptus; species Eucalyptus curtisii. The sequence continues at coordinate 26,603,398 of CM029499.1, forward strand.
GGCAGGCACTTCTTCAATCCCACTGCCATAGAGATCCAACGTTCTTAATGCCTTCAGTTTTGCCAATGAAGGCATGCGCTTTAACGATAGACAAGAACGCAATAACAAATGCGTGAGGTTCACCAGGTTAGAGATTGGGCTGGGCAACATCCTAATCCTCGTACTGGAAAGGTCTAGAACTTGAAGAGTGGGAATGCAACTAAAGAATGAACCATCTATGGTTCTCAAGGAATAATTTTGACTCATATGAAGTTCCAAAAGTCGAGGCAGAGCCCAACTTTGCAGTCTCGCTGCTGGGATTTCTTCTATTAAATTCTGAATCAAGGACACTTTCTCTAAGTCCTTAACCCATTCTTCCTGCGCTGGAAGTCTGCTCAAACCTAGCCCCGCTTTCACCATGCATCGAGAGCCCAGCATATTGATTGCCATGTCCCTAACTAAATCATGCATCTTCAAACATTTGGAAAAGGAAGTCCGTGATCTTTCCAGCAAGCACACGTTGACTAATTTATTCAGAATGGTGTGACCCCTATCATACTGTGCTTCGAGACTTTTCAAGTCACTAAAGAAATCGAGATAAACAAGATTTCGCAGCAAGTCTTCTGTCGGAATTTTAAAATCCTCAGGGTACAGTGCCAGATGCAGGAAACACCGTTGCACGACCAGATCATTCAGGCGAATGAAACTGAACTTTAATATTCTGAATACCTTATCTTCCATGCCTTTTCCTTCAAACCTTGCTTCTTTCAACTCTTTCAGGGCACTTCTCCACTCGTGAATTTCCTCCTTCCCTCGCATACTTCCGGAAACCACCACGATCCCAAGAGGCAATCCTGCACACTCCTTTGCCACAGACTTCGCAACACTTTCTACTTCAGGAGTGAAGACAACTCCTCGTCCTAGATTTTTTACAAACAGTTGCCAGGCTTCATTTTCAGGAAGCGGCTCTAACTTGATCAGTTCATCGCATTCCATCTGCCGACATATGTCCAAGGACCGAGTTGTTAGAATCAACTTACATGCATTCACACCAAGTGGAATTCCAACCTCCTGCGGATCATAAGTGTGCCATAGATCATCTAAAATGATGACAGTGCTTTCTCTCTTCAGTAAGTATGACAATTCAGCAGCCCGTTTGATCTTATCTTCCTTCTCCCTCAGGGCATGGTTAAAACATTCCGATATCATTTGTTGCAACTTGAGAACGTCACGTTCTTGGGACACTGTTACCCAGCATAGATTCCTCGGAGCGCTTGCCTCTTCTAGGAGACGGTTATGGATATGGGTGACAAGGGTTGTTTTCCCAACTCCAACCATACCATAAATGCCGACGGTCAATACGTCATCTTCCATCAAACGAGACAGCACTTTATTTAGAATTTGTCCGAAAGCCTCACCAACTAATTCCCTAGTCACCAACTCATATGCCCTGGTATCTTCTTCGACATGCGTGAGCCCACCAGAAAATCCACCTTGCTCTATAAGTTCCTCCGCCTTCGTGGTCAATAGGTTTATTTGATTCACCGAGCTTACCCGTTGAAAAACTCCCCCTTCTGCAACTCGTGGTTCTAATCCCGAGATGTCGCCCTTTAATCCCTGGACATTTCTCAGCCAGTCCCCAACTTCTCTCTTCCTTTTTTGTCCGAGCCTTGATTCTGCATATTCAACTTCCGTAAGGATGTCAGATTCCCTGCCAGCTAGTCTCTCCAGCTTTTGATGAAGGTTATCCATCTTCCCACGAACACTAGCGGAAGTGTAGGGACGGACCATTTGAACCGCGGCTAACAACGTGTCCATTCCTGCAACCTGAAAGGACAAATTTACCCAAAACCTTTAAAAGAGAGATTCTCGATCAGATTTCTTTTGAATGCGATCTTTCTATTGAGATCATATCTACCGCAAACAACCCAAACATATGTCTTTTGTTTGCATTCCATTTTTTCTTGGGATAAAGATATAAATAATCCTTAAACTTTCAATTTATTTAATATAATGTTGTCCTTAAATTTTTATTTTATTTAATATAATCTCTGGAGTTTTGATATATGTTCTATGTAGTCTCTAAATTATATTAAAATATTTAAATGGTCCTTTCATTAATTCAAGTTAGGGACAATATTAAAGTCAATAACTAAATTGAACAAATTCAAAATTCAAAGATCACGTTGAATAAATTAAAAGTTTGATAACTATTCTCTTCTTGAAAATAATTTTTATTCGAAAATGATTTTTTCCGATTCCTTTTTCTGGATGAGTTTCGAGTATTTGAAGGTTTTACGGTAAGTATCCAAAATTTTTATTTCCTAAATAGCAATATATTTGGTACAATCCTCAAATTCTTCTGACTTATAAATTCTTTTATTATATATATATATATATATTTTTTTTTTCCCCATACTTATTCATCCTTTAGTTAGTCGCCAACCTTCGTCATGGCTAGCAACCGGTCAAATGAAGACCAGGTGACCTCGTCGAAGTGTCATTGACCCTAGGGAGGCCGAGCCTCGTTGGCCCGAGCTTCACCAACACTAGGTGAGGTCAACCTCGCCTGGCCACGAGCGAGCAACGCCGGCCTCCCGGTGGCCCGATGAGGCTCGACCTTGCCAGCTCACTGGACCTCGCCAGATCTAGGCAAGGCCGACCTCGTCTAGCCGCCGGCCATCACTGAGGCCAACCGACAAAAGGAAGAAAAGAAGAAAAGAAAAGAGAAAAAAAAGAAAGCTATCTTGATTTTGAAGTTGCTTTCAGGAAAAAAGAATAAAAAAAAAAGCAATTTTCCCTTTTATTCTCCAAATCAATTTCCGAAAACAAAAAGTTACCAAAGGATTTAAGTTCTAATCTCGTATGTCAAAAAACTCGGACGACTCCAGTAGATCAAGAACAAAAGGATGGATCAACTCCGTCTAAAAGTTCATAACGCTACTAGAAGACAAACGCACCCAACCTCCGCTCATTGATTCACAAATCACGCGTGCAAAAGGAAGTGGGCTTTAGCTATCTAACGAAAGAAACGACGAGCGTACCTGGAGCCAACCGCGCCGATACTTGTGGAAGAATTTCCGACGAACAGGATGCAAACAGAGAAGGACGGTGATACTGCTGGTCAAATTCTATAGAGAGAGCAACTGGACGGGGTAGGTTTGTGGAGAAGCGGAAACTGCTTTACAAGGGTCCTTTTTTTTTTTTTTTGGCTAGAAGGACTCGATTAAACGCGACTTGATTAATCAGGAACAACTGTACTAGTTGACTTCGATGCTCTGTTTAATCAAGTCCTTCGAGCCCATCCATTATTAGGCACATCGAAACATTATTTTCAATTAAAAAATGCTTAAATTAATTGTGAGTATGGCTTGGATCCTTGGTATTCAGTTAAAAATTTACCGCCCTGCCCGCTTGGTTATCCAGAAGGGAATATGTTAGCTGGGAAAGGGTTCCTCAACAAATATCTTTTACCAAATGTGTGAAACTTCGGCTTTATTGTTTAGATTGACCAATTTACCTCATTTGCGTTTTCGCTGGTGCCAATTCTCCAAAACCACTCTTATTCTTATCTTGTTCCTCCCAACCGGTTTTCCGATGTCGCGCCCTTCGACACCTTTGTTGCCAATTGCTATCTTCTCAGTCCATGGTCTGCGGGTTCTCATAAATTGGACCCAACTATCCTCGCTCATTTTCGAAGCACAATGAGCCAATTTTGGCGCTAACAAATGCCATGTTTAAAGAACTACTGGGTTTGCCCAAGTGTCCACCCTTTCAATATGGAAGGGGGAGGTAAGGGATTCGAATCCCTACCTTTTCGGAGGGTTGGGGTGGGGACGAATTAGTTTCAGGAGCGGGTTTTGACTTCCACACCCTACAAGAAGGCAGGACAAAAGTCTGAAAGTGAGAGTTAAATTAAGAATAGAATAGACCGACAAAAAAAAATGCCCTGTTTAAAGGATTAAAAATATTTAATTTTTTTAACTCACCTATGATTGTACCTACTAACCTTATTGTCTAGGTTTCCGTGGAACGTCACTTCGGCTTCGAATCTTCTGTTTGTGATCCGGTGCCTCTAGGACTCGGAATTTACATCCTTTTTGAATTTCTCGTGACGTCTATTTCTTTATAAACCCGCAGCTCTTGATTTTTAGCCTCGTTGCTTTCGACGCCATTAAAACTTGCTTCCAAGATTCAATTTTTATTCTTCCTTTTTGTCGCCTTCACCCTCTTTGGACCTACCATGTCTCGATCATATGATTCCGATACTTCCTTTGCCCGTCTTGAACAACTTAAGTCGCTAGAGTATGCAGCCAACGTCTACCGCCTCAGAGCTCCATAGAGGAGGAAAAGGCGAAATAGTTCTTGAGCCATGTCTTTGAACACCGGTACCTCCTCCTTTCCTTTGTGAATGTTTCCCTCAGCACGTAAAAAGACCCTTTCCGTTCCGAAGGGATCATCTTGTCGAGTAGGTCTGGAGTCCCACTTCTCAAAAACTTAGGGCTTTCTACCCTTTCAATCGAGTCTTTACTCGGATCTATTAAACATGAGGTATGGCGTAAGCCCCGAATTGACAAAGCCCTAGAGTTTTGTACCTTCGACTAAAAGCTTAATCACAAATTGTCGAGGAGCTTTGCAAGTTTTTGGTCACTTTCGATCAACTATTTCTTCCTTAGGTCTAGCTCTATGTCAGTAACTTTTTTGGATGTGTATTCTATCACCGGCTTGAGTCCATATTGTGATGACCCTTTCTTCATCGATCTTGCGGCGTGTCCCTTTTATTTGCAAGGTGCTGACCTTTCTTATACCCATTTTCAAACTTCCTAGGCTCGCTGGACGGGTAACGTCGAAGATGATGAGCACGTGGCTTTCCTCTTCACTAATTGTCCAAATTCGTCTTTTGCCATCCCTCTTTTCAAGTGGCCCGAGTGCTAAGGGGCTTAGCTTTTTATCTCTCGTAAGGCAAGCATATAGCTATGGGATGTCTTGCCCTGGCTGCTCTCTATGGGGGTCTAGGTATCTTTTGTTGCTATGGGCGAACCTATCGTTGGGGTTTTCTATGCCCCCCTTTGGATTCTTCAAGAGTGGGTCAGATTATACTTCCTATCCTTGTTTTTTGAGTCCAAGATCCTCTCCCAATAGGATAAAAAGCCAAGACATATTATCCCAAGAGCAAAGGAGCACAGTTGTTAAGCTTTCATCTACATTCTATTTCTGAGGGATCTTCGACTTTCCAGCATTTCCTTCATCGGTTTTGCTATGTTTCCTTGAACATCGACCATTTTTGCCCATTCTCTAGCTCGGATTTTATCTCTGTTTTCGCCTTCGTCTAATCCAAGGAAACCCAGAAGTTCTAGCGTTCTGTCTTGGTTGCATCTGATCTAACACTGAGACTATCTCTTAAGGGGAAGTTGAAGTCGAGTGTGGAGATTGGAGATCTATTTCCCTCAGTACTGTGCTCAGCAGCTTGGGCTGTCTCAAGGCATTCCAATCATTGTCCCTTATTCTATGGACTTTTCTTTCGATGAGAAGCATCACTTTGTGGTAACCAAGTCATCCGACCTTTTTGTATGCAGTTATGTGGTCACTCATAGGGTATTTTGTGGTTATATGATCAAGCAATTCAGTCCTGCTCCAGGTGTTCTCAAAAGTTTTACCACTTGGAGGAGAAACTACCGAGACTGCCTTTTTGCTGATGACTTCGATTCCATTCTCGGTAAGGTTACCTCTAGAAACCTCTTTGCCAATATCGCTAAGCCCTCATCAAGGTTATCTTCTCCGACACCTCATTGGGCACTAAAAAGGGCTTTAGATCCAGGTACTACCCCTCTTCTTATCTTAGAGACTTTGGCCTTTATTATATCCCGATCTTGAACGCTTATAATGCATTGTTCTGTCGCATGGTCAAGAGAGGTTTCTTCTTAAGAGGGTTTCTTCTCTAGAAGTAACAGCCTCTCATTGGTTGCTTCTACTGTGATTTTGAGTGATTTTTATTTTATTTTATTCTATGTTTGGTGGATGATATTGAGAGGTAATGTAGGTTGGAACTTGGAATTAGGTGCATAGAGAGCAAATGTTGTCGATAGGGGTGGTAAAATGGGGTTGTCCTGATGACATCTCAAATAACAAGTAGACGAAGCATTATGAAAGACAAGTCTCAGCATGGGGATGCTTTAGTCCAGCGATAACCGCCGGTCTTCTTTATTTTCTCCGAATTCTCTTACATGAACAGAAGCTCTGGCACAAGCATAACTACCATCGATCAGGGAATTGCGAAAGGAGTGGGATCCTTTCTGAGTGCGCGACATTCTTGTGGAATCCGAGTCCTGATAGAACCAGTCGGATTGACGGGCCACTTACATTAGGAAACCCCAGAAGCTCAAATTCTGGAGGAGGCTGAGCATTTGGGAGACATGGGGACAAGCTGAGGCCTTCGAAGTGCGTTACCTCTCAATTTCATGCGTGTCGTGGCATTTATGACAAGGCCTACGGAATTGAGAGAAGCAGATGAGGTTGATAAGAAACTTGAAGATGTGAGAATGGGGAAGCGAAAGCATATTCACGGTGATTATTTCTCAAGACTCTGTCCATTCTTTCCACTCGTTTCTTCCATCCCAACCCGCTTCAGGGACTGCAATTCTAGAATTCACAATACAAAACAACATGAAAAAGGCAGCGCAATTTATAGTCAGGATTAGTAAAAACATTGGAGGTACCGGGATAGGCATTGACAGAAGAATAGTAACTCAGGATTCAGTTTCATTTTACTCATTTGCTACTCGGCACTACGTTGAGGTTTCAGTTGAGAAAAATTATCAAAATTATGCTGATGCTGAAGCAGTCTGCGTCAGTGAAAACTAACCATCTAAGCCTGTCTACACGCTTTAACTGTGATCTTCGTTTTTCATCTAAAAGAAAGTTAAGTAAACCGTCCCAGAGCTTCCATTTTGTAGCTCTGCAGATGGTGAAGAAGCTCTTGTGCCAAACTCTTTTCGCACCTACTCTCACAAATCGTAAGATATCATCGTCTCACATCGTGACCACCTTAGGAATTCTAATCCAATTTGAAAACTGATTGAATAGGATTTTTAACATAGCGGAACTCATCTAACTAGTTTTCCTTGATCCCTGATGATATCTTGAGCCATCAGCTAAGAAGCACCGATACTCTCTGGAAGCTTTCATGTCGTGTATGACACATCGACACGTGTCCAGCATACTCCGATACGCGATTCTGACATGCACGATGTCAATTTTAAAAATTTTCAATACTTGAGGGGTCAAAATGTAAATATATGAAAAATAATGAAAATAACAAAAATAAAGGGGAAAGAAGAAAATTCTTACTCTAAAGTTTCTCACTTATAAGTTCTGATCTTCTTGTGAGTGACGATGGAACACCCCTCTTCTCGCTAGGGTCGTTCTTCTGCCTTGCAGACTTAAAGTTATGATTTTTTTTGCTTCTTTCCACCTCTTGCAGGTATCGCCTATGAGAAATCTTTTTTGGTCTATGTTATTGGCTTGTGAGTTATCTCTCACATTTTCCATGGCGAATTTAGTGATTTTCTTTTCTTTTGGTCATATTTCGAGAGTTATTGTTCTGGATTTCATTTTTCTCGAACCTTGTTTTGCAGAGGAGCTCCAAGCCAGTCTATATCATGAACTCCGAACTCTGTCTAGGACTATAAAAAATCTCATTAATCTCCAACAAGTATAAGAAAACAGGACATGTTCCTTCAAGTTTACTCTTTCGTGTTTGTAACTCTTCAATTTCTTGTTCAGTCTCTGTCAAATTAAAACAATGAATGATATTAACAAATGTTGAATCAATATTTTTAGAATAAATTAATTCTATGCTCTTTTTTTATTATTATTTATTTATTTTTGTATTTATATATAAATATATATCTAATATAACGTGTAGGAACGTGTTAGAATTCTTTATTTTTTTAGAAATGTCGTATTGGTATCTCGTGTCGTGTCGCGTATTTGTGTTGATACTACATAAGTCATTAGTATGAAACATATTTATTTGGAACATGTTCAAGATCTACTGCCTATAATGTGTGAATATCAACTATAAAGTGGACGGATATTCCTATATCTGGCTTCCATACCGCTGCTGCTTTAGAGTCATCAACTTAAAGATAAGCATGAAGAAACGCAGCTATGCCGAGCTAAGGGAGCATGAGTTTAACACAAGTGAACAAGGAAAAGAGGAAGCTCTAGACGACTTGACGCCATAGCCAAAAGAACACATGGCTGTACAGAGCCATAGCGAGCATTTTTTTTTTCTTTCATTTAATTACACCTTGACACATATTTGTTGATATGGAATTAAATGAAAGAATATAAATTCTCTCATTCCACAACTTTCTCTCTCTTCCTCCTCTGTTCCTCCTCCATCCACACCACCTCTTCACCACCTCTTGAGCTTGACCTCTGCACCTCCCGCCGTCGCTGGCGTCGTGTCCAGGCCACCTGCACATCCAAACCGACTCACCCTCTCCGTCATCTTCCTCAATTCGTCTTCGGCTTCGTCCTCCCAGCGTCTGTTCGTCTTCATCTTCAAGTCACCGGCCAGATCTAGTTGCTTCATCTTCCTGCTATCAGCATGGCTCCAGATCTGGTCTATGTCTCAATAATAAAAATTATTGAAATAGGATATAATGGAATTTTATCAAATTAAAATAAATAATTATATTAATAAATAATAAAATAATATTTTTATTATAAGTTCTTTCTAAATTTGTTATTGTTATTTATTTATTCGTGCACCTCGACTCAGGCTTGCTAGCTCCAGAGAAGAAGGGCCTGAACGTTGAGGAGAAGCAAGCAAAAGCTTATGTGGAAATGAAATGGCATTTTCTTTTGTTTTCAGCTTGACCCACCAAATATCTATTGATCAGGAAATCTCATCACATCCAGGAAAGAGATAAACCTGAAGAAAGCCAATCCACTCGCTTCTAGGATGTTGTTTAACTTGCCGGCCTTGCAAGAGAGAGTCAATTATCCTTTGGCTCTGTAAGGATAAGAACCAGAAATACGTGTAAGGATAGGCTTCTCGAGTTTTAAAAGCACTTGTTACTTATTAGGTATTATAAAACCTTCGACCGCCAACCAAAAAAAAAAAAAAAAGCACCGATAAACCACTTTGAAAACGAAAAGACCAAAAGAAAAAACGAAAATGAAGGGAAAATGAACTGGAAGATGGAGTGAAGGTGAAGCGACCACTCCCACCGCAGACGTGATTTTCGATGTGTGAACGTGTTGGATTTCGGCAAACGTGGATTTAAAGTTCGCGCAATGAATGCGGCGAAACAGTCGAACGAATGTGCTCGCCACTTGGTGAAGCAAAGTATCGACAGGCACGAAATGGGTAACCTGTAGATGATTCTAGCTGCGATGGATCAGGAAGGCGAGCTCAAAAGACGGACGAGGAGTCAAAGGGTGAACAGATCATACTCTGCCATAAACCATACGTTCTTACATTAGATGCAAAAGTGAAGAACCTAGAGGGAAACAATCATATGTCCAGATATGTTGTCACACCCCAAAATAAAAAAAGTGAGGGATGACACGGCTATCTTTCCTCCTGAAGAATGCAGTCTCAAACTACCGAATTAATATATGCACCTCCACAAAAAAACTAACTTATAAACTTATCAACTATATATAATTCATACCAAAATGTCTCCACCACAAAAAGTCCTCCCCAATAACAAACACTCAGGGCCTACATGCGGCTCGCCGAAAAACTTGAAAAATAAGTAGATGATTGGAGTGAGCTACCATAGCTCGAAATGAGTAATACATTTCTTCCAAACCAATCGAGAAATCACTATACACATTTAAAAGGCAACCATAACTCACTTTAAAATAATATACATTCATAATATAAATACTGAAGACACCAATGATCTAATCCATTGGTCAATCTCATAAAAAACATGTATCAATGGTCTATTCCATTGATTAATCTCATCAAACCACACATTGATGGTCCATTCAATCGATCAAACTCAAATCACATATCAATAGTCTACTCTATTGACCAACTCATGCTCAAATGTCTAGCCATGATCACGCGTAACGCTCGTGACAAGACGACTAAGATTCCTCCCATGGCAAGGTCTCTATTTATTATTAGCCGGTGGGTTGGCCCATAAGGATATCCTAAACTAGTATGCACATATTCAAACAATCCTCAGGGTCCAGTATTTCAACATCAGAATGAAAGTCATATCACAACTCAAGCATTTGATATACAAATATCAAAGCATTCTTTAAAACATTTCAAAATTCTTTCATAAAGAATTTCACAAACCCTTTTTCAGACAATCATTCAAACCCAATTCAAAGGATAATTATCTCTTTCAACAACAAAATGGCAGTGAAATCTCGATTCTGTTTTATGCAATAAAAGATGTTATTTATCAACTTAATAATCCACTATGTTTTTCAAAACATGAGTTTAAAATACAAAAAAGAAATAGTGACACTTAGCTGGGAAAAGCCAAAAACCAACTACGACGCTTCCTCAAATAAACGCACTTGAATCCCTAACAATTAACGGGAAAATAATATCAAAAAGCTGAGTAAAAAATATAACGACTCGCCTATACAAGGCTTATTTGTCGATAAAACGATACCTACGCGCCAACGAAAGCTTGCATTTAACGAAAACCTATTGTTGTTTGCTAGGCACGGCCCGTACGCTAAACTTCATTGCGCCATAACTTCCTCTACAAAATTCCGTTTCGAGCCATCTTACAGTCTATCAAAAGTTCTCTTGATGCACTACAACAACCCCAACTTAGCCACCTCAAAACTTCACCGAAAACGGCTAAAAATTCCGAGCCAAAGCTACTGTTTGGTATTGTTCTAAAATATGCGCCAAAGTTGAAATTTCTGTTCCGGACAAACCGTAAGTTCAAATCATGATTTGTAAAATGTTATAGCTTCACAACACCCTAAACTATCATTTCTATAAAAATACGCAGCTCAAGGACTCAAAAATCAGACTTTGCCGCACAAATCTCCAAGAAATCCGAATTTCAAGCCCTAATTGCAATGATTTGTTCGAATAGACAATTAAAGGCTTCGATCACTTACCAGCGTTGCAAAACGGAGTTAAGTCGGGTTGGTGAGGCATCCGGGTCGTGAGCGTGCCAAACTTTTTCCCTCCCTCCTTTCTTCTTTCTCCTTTCTCTTCTTTTCTCTCCTCCCTTTTTTTTTTTCTTCCTTTCCCCTGTTTCGTTTCTGCCCAAGCCCTCCCTCTCACTTCTCTTAAAAAACAGTGGAAGCTTCTACTGTCCTCCTTCCTTCAGCTTGTTTTGTTGACTTTTCAAACCCTCTTCTTTTCTTTCTTTTTTTTTTCCCTCAAAACTCATATATTACAAATGTAAATTCACTTCTGAGCACCACCCTCTCCGAGTCGAGAACAGCAAGCAGAGGAATTGATAGCTTGCAGCAACGGAGAACACATGACAGAGCACCACGTCCTCCCGAGCCAAGTTACTGCAGTAGCACGCTTCCAATTCACAACGTCACCTGTATCGGACATAAGGCCGAAGGAGGGACTTGTCCAGGGGACTGTCCCACTTCACTGACTCCCACCATTCCCTCTCATCTTTCCCAACATGAATTGCCCGAAGAGAATTATCCTTGCCACCAGGTAGTTCACCATCATGAGGGAGGCCAACATGAAGTGCTATCCTTTCTAGCTTCTTGCATTGTTGTAGTGTTACATATTGGAGAGAATTACACATTATCGTCCTCATACAAATGCTTTTCAGTGCCTTAAGATCCCTTAAACATAAGGTCCTTAACTTGGGGAGGCTTAGAGTGGAAGTAAGATCATCTGCTTCGGTCACTGCTATGACCTCCTCCATTACTTCACATTCTTGAATGTGAAGATTTTCTAGGTTTGCAAGGAGGGACAGGAGCGTGTCCATTAGAAGGTTCTTCATTTTGCAGCACTTGTAGATGTAGACTGTTTTAAGACCCCAAAAGCCTTCACCTTCGGAGATCCACCCTGGCAAAGGCCCGGCAGCAGCAGCAACCGCCTCAACTAGAGCACACAGGTCATCTAACGCATCCAATTTCAGATACTCAAGGCTTTGCAGTGGAGCGTAATAATCTGCAGGAGAACTCGAGGACAATAGCACCAAATGCTGCATCCCAGGAATTCTCTTTAGCCCACATACCCTCAACTTACAGTCTGCGATGCTTGGAATGTCCATCAAGCTTCTCATGCCATCAAAAGGATCTTTGATGCTCAAACACTCGATGCCTTTCGGGAACAGAGGAAGCTCTTCACCTCCTCCTTCCTTGACATGACATGCGCCCAGCCTCACAGTTTTACTGCAGATCGGAGGACCAAAGACCCTGGAGGCATTCTCCTCTTTGTATATAATTGGCATTATTAGTTCCCACTGCTTGGGACCGCCATCCCCATCCCATAGCTTTAGATATTCCACATATGCATTGTATTCTCTGATATCCTTAAACCTGCACCTCACTTTCTCCAACCTTTTCAGACTGATTAATTCCCTCGCATTCTTCACTTTCAAGCTCTTGTCCGCACTCTTAAGATCAAGCTGTTTCAGATGAGATAGTTTGGGCAGAATTCCTTCGGGCATTTCTTTTAGTTTTGAATAGCCAGCGTCCAAGGTTCTGAGATTCACCAGTCCCTCAAGTCCCGCAGGAGCTTTCCTAATACCACTCCAAGATAGGTCCAATGTTCTTAACGCCCTCAGTTTCACCAACGAAGGCACGTACCTTAGTTTCTCGCATTTATGCAGCAATAGTGCGCTGAGGTTATGCAAGTCAGAGATAGACTCAGGCAACTTCTCAATCCCCGTATAAGACAGGTTCAGAACCTTTAGAGCTGGCATGTGGCTAAAGAACGAACCATGGATCTCTTTCAAGAAGTAATTATTATTCATGAGGAGGGCCAACAGCCGAGGACAACTTGGTGATACCCCTGCCGCTATCTCCTTTATGAAATTATGCATTAAAGAGACTCTCTCTAAGTCCTCTGTCCATTCTTCCTCACTTGGCAGTTCTCGCAAACCCATCCCAGATTTTATCATTGATTGGGAGCGCACCATACTTATAGCCATGTCCCTAACTAAATCATGAATCTTCAAATAGTCGCGTTCATAATAAGCATTCGATATTTTACTTCTTTCTAGCAGGCACGCATTGACTAACTTATTAATGATGGTGTAAGCCCTGTCGTACTCCGCTTCCCAACTTCTGGAGTCGCTTAGCAATCCGACCATGAAAAAATCTCGTATCAAGTTCTCTGTCGATATTCGGTGATCCTCAGGGTATAGTGCAAAATGTAAGAAACAATGCTGCAGCATCAGATCATTCAGACGTGTATAGCTGAACTTTAAAACTCTAAATACCTTCTCCTCCATACAGTCTTCATTAAATCTCGCTTCTCTTAATTCATTTAGCGCATTTCTCCACTCCTGGATGTCTGTCAGTCCTCTCATGCTTCCTGAAACCACCAGGATCCCCAAAGGCAATCCCCCGCATTCCTCTGCGACAGATCGTGCGACTCTTTCCACTCCTGGAGAGAAGACAATCGCATGTCCGAGATTCATCATGAACAAGTTCCAGGCTTCATCCACAGGAAGAGGCTCCAATTTGATCACTTCATTGCACGCCATTTGCTTACACACGTGTAAGGAACGACTTGTCAGAATTAACTTGCATCCATTGAAGCCAAGCTGAATTCCCACCTCTTCTAGACTATACGAACACCATACGTCATCCAAAATAAGGACATGTCTCTCTCTCTTCAGAAAGTGTGACAGTTCCGCTGCCCGTTGAATTTGGTCATCGACATTCGACAGGGTATGGTCTAGACTTTTGGCTATCTTATCCTGCAACATATGAACACTGCACTCGTGGGACACCGTAACCCAAAGGACCTTCCCCTTGGTGCTTTCCTCTAGTAAATGATTGTGGATGTGGGTGACGAGGGCTGTTTTCCCGACACCACCCATTCCATAAATGCCGATCTTCAACACTTTGTCATCTCTGAGGCGAGATAATACCTTATTCAGATTCTTCCGAAAAGCATCCCCTGATAATTCCACTGTTGGAAGCTCATATCCAATGTTTTCCTCTGCAATCAGTGTGAGTCCACAAGTGAATTCACCTTGCTTTTGAAGTTCATCCACCTGTTTGATCAACTCGTTCACACTATTTACTAAGTTCACGTAGGAATACCATCTTCTATCCGCGACTTCTCGCTCTAAGCATGACACTCTGGCTTTTGTTCTTTTCACGTCTCGTAGCCAGTCATCAACGTCTCTCTTCCGCTTCCTTCCGAGCTTACATTCTTCATTTTTAACTTGTGAAACTACCTCATCTTCCTTACCAGTTAACTTGTCCAGTTCGCAAAGAAGTGTTTGCATCTTCTGGCCAAGACCAGTGTAACTTTTTATGAGCTCGAAAATGCCAAGTATCATTGACGGTTCCATTCCTAAGACACGGAAAGAACAACTTGTAAGTCAACCTCTTCCGTGTTCCTTACAACCCCCACCCACAATCACTTTGGCCTATGATATTGCTAAACAAAGTTCTGAAGTTCATATATACAAAATAATACGTGCCCACACACACAAACACATATCGCATACGCACAAACTCATCGTTTCTGCTAATTTTTAGGGCAAAGGCACCTCAAGGATCATCATCTCTGCAGACAAGTGTACTACTACATATGCAACGAAATTGGACACTTCAAGAAAAACTGGAGAGTACAGACAAGAGTACCTTGAGCCAAGTCGAAGTGGGCTAAAGAAGTTGCTGGACTGCTAGCAAAATTTCTAGAGAGAGAAGCTTTGAGCTATAGCGGAAGAAAACACCCCGTTTTGTGGTGACGCCATACGAGTTAGATGAAGCAGATGCAAGACTTTCAATGCCCGAGGACAGGAAGGAAGGAAGGAAGGATAGAGAAGACTTGAGGAGGACTGAAGTCAGTCCACTCGTATTATTCAACTACCGTGCTTCGTTTCGGTTCGGAAAATGCATGCATCTTTCTTTGGACCGAGTGAAGCCATCTTCTCCCCGTAAATATTAAAATGCGGATCCGTGCATGACTTGATCTTATCACTTCCTCTAGCGGACTGGGGAAGTTTAAGGACTTGGAATCTGATTAAATTGGTACAAAACATGATAATGGCGCGGTCCCGGCGGCTTCATCGTGGGAATTAGGCCCGGGGGTTTAATCTTATTTAGGTGAATTTCCCCCGGCTGGTTATCATTACCTCATTTTACAGTTGGGGTTGACTCCGATAAACGACTCAGTTTAAGGTCATGAGTTGGACCAACAAAGCTGCCTTCATTTTCCTGTAAAGCGCCCGGGTGGTCCCGGCGGCTTCATCGCGAGAATCAGGCCGGGGGTTTAACCTATTTAGGTGAATTTCCCCCGGCTGGTTATCATTACCCCATTTTACGTTTGGGGTTGACTCCAATAAACGACTTAACTCATGACCAAGTCTTACGAAGGAGTTCTTCCAGCCACTATATTTTTCGAGACTTGGGGCTGCCTCTACCCGATTTTGCACCCCTGTTCCCGCCAAAGGGGTGAGGCACCGTCCCGTGCCCAGGGGCCTTTTGTTATCGCGAGTTTTCCCCCCACGGAGCGCTGCAGTTTAAGGTCATACCGAGGACCGTATTGTTTGACCTATGTCGTGCCGGATGGATCCTCCCTTGCTTCACCTGGCAGGCAAGCGATGAATTAAATTTTAGTAGGGGGGAAAATGCACTTTGTTCTTTTGGGTGTTTTCATTCTAGTCCCTATGCATTCATTTGTTTCCCATTTCGTCTGTAAAAATTACAAATTGAACCCTGCCAGAATGAGAATTTGGCATCTGGGGGGCGAATTTGGAGGCAAAATACTGGGATAGAGGACTAAAATGAAAGACGCGGCAGTAGGTATGGGTTGAAATGAAGAAACTGCCCACGGTACAAGGTCAAAAACATAAATTTTCGTCCTCTTCTCGTCAAACCCCTTCTGGTCAAAGCTTAAACCCTATCACCATAGCGAAGCTCCAGTCTCGCGGCGCGGCGATGGCCTCGAGATCCTTCGCCGGTGTCCTGAAAAGATGTCGGAACCCCTCGAGAATCATCAACGCGTTCTTGATGAGGCCGTACTCCGCCTACGGGAGGTTCGTCAAGAAGGACCTGTTCTCCAGAATCAGTCCAATCGGCGACCCGAAGCAGAGCGTCGTGCCGGTTCTCGATAAGTGGGTCGAAGAGGGCAACAAGGTCAAGGGTCTTGACCTCAAGCGCATTATCCGCGACCTCCGATCTCGAAGGCGATATACTCACGCCCTTCAGGTGATCTCTCTCTCTTCTTTTTGGGTTTCTCCCTTATGTCATTTTCCATTGATGAAGCGATGGGTAGCTCTTGCTTGCGAGAAAGTGCAGAAAAGTAATGGGTAATGCTTGCTGCTCGAGGGACCGTCTGGACTGATTTTTTTTTTTTTTTTTTTTTTTTTTTTTTTTTTTTTTTTTTGGGGGTCGAAACACTCAAATCTTTTTGTAAAATTTAAATTTTTACAGGCAAATGCACATACTTTTTTTTTATTATAATTTTTCAAGATTTATATACTGGAGTACTGAAGAGTTCATTCTCGTGCTATGCTTTTTAGTGGGCACCTGCTTGATATGTCCATGATTGTCGGAGAAATGTCAAGATGCTTGCAGAGCAATGACCGTTTCTCGTTCACCCAAGCCAATCCTACATGCGAAATGTTGTCATTTTGAAAGAAAAAAAGAGAAATCCATAAATTGTAATGCGATGCCGCGTGGTGATTGGCTTTAGTGGACGGGAATGCCATGTTTCGAGAGTACATCAACATGTCTTATGTCCAAGGATAACAAAATTTAGATGAGAGGCTAGAGCTTATGAACTGCTGCTCTAGCAAGACCGACCTTTGGACTCTAGGATAAATAAGCAGATGAAGCTAGAGATGTCGTTTGTTGTTGCTTCCTAAAATAGATTGAGCACTAATCAGCTATCCGAATTTGCATCGTTTTCTGAGGACAATACGGTGGTTTACAGAGGATTATTTTCATGTCCTCTGTGTTTCTTGTTTTTGTACAAATTGTTATTATCCACTTAACATCATCCACAGTGGACTTTGCTCTCCCTATGCATAGACCCACAAAGTGAAGTAAACTCAAGATTCATACTTTCTCCTTGCATATGCAGAATTTTTTGGAATATTGGAGCTTTTAAGTCTTAGATGCTGAGTTTTCATTCGGCCATAAAAAATTTCTTCTGTAATGACTTTTCTTTCTCACCACACAGGTTGCTGAGTGGATGAGCAGCAAGACAGAAGGGTTATTAACGCCTGCGGACCATGCTCTGAAGCTAGATCTAATTGGTAAAGTTCAAGGGCTGGATGTCGCAGAAAACTATTTTAATAACTTAAGGGATCAAGACAAAGTCGAGAAAACATATGGTGCTCTTCTGAATTGTTATGTCAGGGAATGCGCTACCGACAAATCTCTTTCCCTTCTGCAAAAAATGAAAGAGATGGGTTATGCTTCATCTGCTCTGACGTACAATTGTGAAATGTGCCTCTACACAAACATTGGCCAGCTCGAAAAGTTCCCAATGTGCTTTCAGAAATGAAGGAAGCCAATATTTCTCCTGATAACTTCACCTATAGAATTTGCTTGAATTCTTACGGTGCAAGATCTGATATGGATCATATGGAGGATCTTCTGAAAGAAATGGAGCGCCTCCAGCACGTGTCCGTGGACTGGTCCACTTATTCAGTTGTGGCTAATCATTTCATAAAAGCCGGCATCAAAGAAAAAGCTCTGATTTATCTGAGAAAATGTGAGGAGAATGTGCAAAGAGACTCACCTGGATATAACCATTTAATCTCACTCTATTCAGCTCTTGGGAACTGTAAGGAAGTGAAGAGGTTGTGGGCCCTTAGAAAAGCAGTGCGCAAGAGGCAGTCTAACAAAGATTACATTACTATGCTAGGTTCCTTGGTGAAGCTTGGGGAGATTGAAGAGGCTGAGAAATTGCTTCGTGAGTGGGAAGCGTCTTGTGAATTCTATGATTTCCGCGTGCCAAATACCCTCCTCATTGGGTACTGTCAGAAGGGATGGCCTGAAAAGGCCGAGCAAATGCTACTTGACATTATCAAGCTAGGGAAGACTCCCATACCAAATAGTTGGTCCATTGTCGCGGCAGGTTACGTAGATAAGGATAACATGGAGAAGGCTTTTGAGTGCATGAAAGAAGCCCTGGCTTTACAGTCCCAAAGCGAAGCATGGCGACCCAAAAACCAGGTGGTCTCAATCATACTGAATTGGGTTAAAGTGAACAGAGCAAGTGAAGTAGAATCCTTTCTTAGTTCGTTGAACACTGTACTGTCCTTCGATCAAAAGGCGATCAATCTGCTGGAGACAGTCAGCGCTGACAGCTCCAATGAGGATATTATGCAAGAGGAGAATCTTTAAAAGGAAAAGGTTGGATTTGTTAAACAAAACGGTTGCCTTAAGGATTCAGAAAATCGGGCCGTATATCTTTGAATCTGCTTGTTGATGTTCGATGTTTCGGTATCCAGTCGAGAAGAAGATTCCCTATTCCTGGAAAATATCTGGGCCTTTTCTTTCTCTCTGGTAGATCTTTTATACAAAAATACAGTAGCTTTGCTGTAGTAAGCAAATTCGATGGTCTGTCTTTTCTTCCATCAGACCATGCCTATAATGTTCCATGTTAGCACTTTCAATTTTGCTTTTACCAGGGACTTTGTTGCCGGTTCTCGTCGCCAGCTCCTCTTTCTTTAAGAGCTCCTTTTCCTCAAAGACTAAGGGATGAACCACCGTACCTAAAAGCAGTTATATAAAGCATTGCTGCCGCTTCCTTTGCTACTGCTTGTCCCTGACCTCACAACACCCGTGGCTACTTTACATTCACTGACTTTTAAAGTTGCAATTGGTGACTTACAACGAGGGAAAGCATTCCTTCTTTATACTTGGATGGAAGTGCGGCAGAGAAGTGAGGGTCAGTATTTGCTTTTGCTTTTATGTATCCAGTGATGCAGTAGACTGTTACACAAACAAGAAAAAGGCGGACAATGATTGAAAGTGTTTTGATACATGGAAGGAAGAAGAAAATGTAATGTCGAATGCGCACCAGCCGTCGAAGGAGACAAGGCATGACCAGGATTCATGGAAGGGCGATGGGGAAAGAGACTAGTGTCAATCACGTTGCTGTTGTCCTAGTTTTCCTTGTTGTAAGTGAATGATATCAGAATTGTGTGGTTACTTGTTCCCTGAATAGATTCAGTGGACTTCGAAGAAATCACTTTTCTTTCGGGTTTCTACCCATTGCCATAGTTTGATGCAAATACTGCTGATTTCTTGTTTCTCCTGGATAGCTGAACTGTACATTGTGTAAGCCAATATTTAATTCTTGAACTAATAAAATAAATCGTGGCAAAAAAAAAAAAACTAATAAAAATAAAAAAAATGGAAAATTACAAAATTACTACCATCCCAATTTCCCCTTGTCTCTACTTCACCCTTGAGTCCAATGCCATGGAAAACGTTTATGCAAAGTTAAATATTATCGATGGTACTACTGAAGTTCTCCCTTTGTGTCCTTTGTAAAATTGATCTCCAACTAAATTTCGGTTTAGGATCGATGAAGCTAATGTTTAGCAAATTGTGGTTGTCGCTACCCTTGATTAAGCTTGACTCATCAACAAAGGAATAATGACATAAATGACTCATAAATTTTGGCTCAATGTGCAATAGGATTCCTAAACTTTTAATTTGTTTCAACACGATCCCTAAACTTTTAAATTGTTCTATATGATTCCAAAAATTTTGGTACATATTCAATGTAATCCTTGAATTATATGAAAATATTTAATATTTTCCTTCCATTAATTCAAGATCACGGACAATATTGAACATTTTTATATAATATAGGGGCAAAGTTTAACGTGTGTCAAAAGTTTAATAACATATTAAAATAAATTAAAGTTTGGAGATTATATTGGACATTAGGCTAAAATTCATGAATTACATTGAAATAAATTAAAAATTTAGAGATCACATTAGCTATCGGGTCGGAGTTCATTGACCATTTACGTCATTTTTCCACCAACAAACTAAAACATGGTGGCGCGTGATGTGATAAGGGAAAGTGTATGGGTTAATTTTTGGAGTTTTGAAAGAAACAAGCAACGTATGGCCCAGAAATTGTCGGGCCTCGACTCGTGGGCTTTTTAAATAAAACCCTCCGATGGAAAGAGCATCCCGATTTTCTTTTCTTTCCTCTTCCTTTCCCAGAAAATCACCGGAGCCAGAGAAACCGAGAGAAAATGCGAGAAAGGCCAGACTATTCGTCCGAGGAGGAGGAGGGGGAAGCGAGAAAACCCCGGAGAAAATCCCGAGAAGCTCCCGAGACCGACCGGAAAATGCGCGAAAGCTCCGACACCAGCAAGAGATCGAGGGAGAGCTCCGACGTGGGGAACGGAGAACGCAAATCCAGCAGGAGGAGCGAGAAAACCAGAGGGAGCCCGGATTCCGAGGAGATTGAGGAGAGGAGACGGAGGAAGAGCGGCGGGACGAAGAGGAGGAGGTCGCGGCGACGGTACAGTAGCGAGTCGGGCTCCGACGATTCGGGCTCGGAGGATACCGATTCAGAATCGGAATCGGAATCGGAATCGGAGGGTTCGGGTTCAGTGAGCGAGAGTGAAGAGGAGAGGAGGAGGAGGAGGAGGAAGAGGAGAGAGAGGCGGAGGAGGGAGGAGGAGAGAGAGAGGAAGAGGAGGAAGAAAGACAAGGAGAAGAGGAGGAGGAGGAGGAGAGACGATGATGAAGGGGAGGAGGAAGAGAGAAGCAAGAAGAAGAAGAAGAAGGAGGAGAAGAAGAAGAAGGAGAAGGAGAGGAAGAAGGGTAAACAGAAGGAGAGGGCCGAGAGAGGCAAAACGGGTGCAGTGACCAACTGCTGGGGAAAATACGGGATCATCAGAGAAACTGACATGTGGTAATGATTCTATCTTCCATGGTTGAAACTTGATTTCTCGTGCTATTTCACGCCCCTTTGTCGATTCTAAAAAGGGTAAAAGGTTGCTACTTTGTTGAGCATGTCTGCAATGAATTTGCTCATCGTATTTCATAGATGATGAATGGTTACCGTGTGAATGAAGGAACCTCATTGAATAAGTTTTTTTTTTTTAATTATTTTTATTTTGATATTTTCAGTCTAGGGCTTACAATTATTTGCTGTTGGTATTGGATGAATTATGTGGGCACGAGTGGTTAAGAAGAAGATGAAGACAAAGTAAACTATTTTAATCTGTTTTTGAGATGGCCATGTCAGTAGCGCTGGACTGTAGACTGTAATTGTTTGCCACTCTTGCTGTTTGATCTTTCAGTGAGATTTTGTGTCCTGTTGCTTGTAAAAGTAAAAAAACTGTATTACTCCATTGGAGATAGAGAGACTTGTTTGTGCCATCAACAGCAACATTCAGTTAGTTTCTCTTTGTGATGAATGACAGCATGACAGAGATAATGCTTCTAGCCCTGCTTAATAGAGGATCGAGTTTGACTTAGGGATCACAACACAAGTCAGATGGATACTCACTCTTTTCGCATTTTTCCTTCTAAAAACCATGTTATGCAACCCAGATGCCCTTACCCAGTGCTTTACACTGTGCTCTTCTCTGTCCATTCTTATCAGGTGTTGAGATTTGATGAACTTGATAATTATATGTCACAGACAGCAGAAGTTTTAGTTGACTATTTCTGTTGGAGATGTGTTAGAGGACAATCTCAGACTCCTAGCAACAAAAGCACGAAATGAGACAATATTGGACTGGATTAAAATCTGATTAGGATTAGAATGCCAATGATAAATGGAAGTATATGTTGGGTTAAATGTAACTCAAAATTTTATCTTTTCTTTGTATTCCTTTGCTGAGATTGGATGGGAAAGTATTCCCTTCGGTGAGGCAATCCTCCCATAATGCAATAGGTTCTGGTGGAACTCTCTGATTCCTATGAAAGTCAGAACTTGAACTTATTTTATAACTCAGTACAAAACTCTTTCACAACTATTTACAACTTTTACATGTTTAAACTGGAAGGGCCAATTGTCAAGATATGCTTTCTGCAGCCATGGATTTCCATGGTTTATTAATCATCAAGTTATTGATCTTGTTCTAATGCATGGACATTAAATCCTTGCAGGAATAAACGTCCTGAGTTCACTGCTTGGTTAGCAGAAGTAAAAAAGGTACTTCCTTGGGGTTCATTTCGCTTCCGTATTTAATTATTGTACCTCTGATAGATGCACATGTCTGTAGGCTGCCCATGATGCATGTATATCCTGAGTAAGACACTGCTCGTGCTCTTTTTTTCTTCTTCTTTTTTTCTAGTTGGGTACAACATTTTTTTAAACATCCACCCCCCCCCCCCCCCCCCCCCAAAAAAAAAAAAAGTCTCTTTCTTTTCCCAGTGACCCAACTGATGCACCAGTAGCGAATCATACTTTATCTCGAAGAGCTTGACATACTTAAGCTTTAGATAGTGCCAAAGCTCTTGATATGACTTTTCTTGCTTCTTGGAGCGAGGAACTCCTTATATGGAAGAAAAAAACTGAACTTGAGGACAGAGACTTATTTTACTGGCTACATTTGCCCATTAATTGAGGTAAATAGTACCCTCGACTACCCCCAAATCAAAAAGTAAATAAAAAATGAAGGCTATGATATGTAAGCTTTTTGCTGTTGACTTCCCTACAATTTTTCCTTCTATCTGTAATGTTTGCTGCAACCAAGTCATCTAACATGAACAGCTTTTCAGGAACTTAGTTTTCTCAAATGCATATTATTTTGGTTCTGAAATTATGTACTATCGTTTCATTGAAGTGTAGTGAAATCGTTTATGCATGTTCTATTGCTTGTGCATTGCATTGCAGGTGAACCTGGAAAGCCTGGCTAACTGGGAAGAGAAACAGATGTTTAAAGAGTGCGTAGATACTTTATTTATACATGACATGAGTCTTATTTTTACCAAACGCATTATTTTTTTCTCCCAACTATTTTGCCATTATTTAAGATACATGGACTTATTTTGCAGGTTTATGGAAGACCATAACACAGCTACCTTCCCTTCTAAAAAGTAATATTTCTTGGGTTATGCCTTTTGTTTTCATTATAAGTATTTTAACCTAAGTATATTATTGTTGATGTTTTGACTTATCATCCTGAGGATCGTCTCTGATTATTCGGTGCCTATGCTTCACTCAATGAGTTTAAGTCATATTCCTCTTGTGTTTGATTGCAGGTATTATAACCTCGATGCTTATCACCGACACCAAATGGAAAAGGAACTGAAAAAGGGTCTCAAGAAGGTTGTCTCCAAAGAACGCACAATTTTCAATGATGAAGAACAGCGCCGGTATGTCCTTCTACTGCAAGTTAGATTTTGTAAATATATCTGTTGCTGCTCTTTACGAAAGATGGAAATATCATTAATTAATTATGGCCTCAATGTCTTCTGCGATCGATAATATTATCCGTGCATTTATTTTTGTTATTTTCCGAAAGGTGTGAAAAAACTGAACATGTGGCAACTTCAAATGATCAATTGGCTTGGAAGTGGGAAAAAGATTACAAAGAGCTTTAATTGTCATGAAAATTTGCTTTGGTACATGTATTAGTAATGATTGGAGTTGATCCTTGTCGTTGGAGTAGATAAGATGGCTGTGTCACAGTAGCACCTATACTCTCAAACAGCAAGAGTACAAGCAACTTGCCTTGTAATTTGGGGCATTTCTGTAGTTTTTGCTAGAGTACTAACATATAATTGGTTTATCAAGTGACATGGCAAACTCTCTAATGGGTATTTGAAGAAGTGTGCCATATTCAAACACAAAAAATTCTCTGTCTCACCACTTTCGTAGATGCAATGTTTCTCACTGCAATCAATCACCTTTCTGTCCTTCCCCCCCTCCTATCCAGGCAAGAATTGATGGTAGAACGTGAAAGGCAGAAAGAGCAGGAGGTTGAAACTTTGAAGCGTTCAATGCAGGGTGGAATGGTGAGTCTGTAACTTCTTATCTAGCTTAAGTTATTTTAATTGTTTCTGTGATTATACATCTCAACCTTATTAATTATTTAATTTGAACCCGGATACCAGGCACAAGCAATGAAAGAACAGGCTCTATTGAGGGAAGAGATGGCTTACCAATATAAGCTTGGCAACTTTGAGGTGAATATACATATTTTTGAGTCCGTGATTAATTATGTTTTTGTTAGTGGATAACTTTGGAAATTATAATAACTCGTATTGTAGGCTGCAGCTGCCATTCAGAGAAGATTGGATCCAAATATTGCCATGTGATGCATCATGGCCGTGCTCCACCCTTGTCCTCTTTATGAATAGTCACGAGACTATTTATTTGAAACTCTGTCCTTGTGATGTCACTGCTTGATGCATCAGCATCACCTCAAGTTTTTGGAGATGAGAGGTCAGCTCTTGGATGTACAAAGTAGCTGTGCTGTTACTTGCTCTTTCCAACTGCGGTGCTCTTATTTATCCTGAAATATGTAGGCTTTGGGATCTTTTTCTATTTGGTGCTAAGTAAATGAAGTTTGCAAGAAAAGAAAGACTTTGTTTTCAATATATGATATACTCAGCATTATAGACGGCCAGCCTGGTGCACAGCAGATATGGGGAGGCTCTCTTTCTTTTATTCTGACGATTTGCACGTGACCGCATCTGAGAGATGAGGGGGATGCTACCTGGACCAGCATCAGACTCTCATGGCAAAGAAAGATATCCAGACTTAGAGCCTAGAAAACCGTGTCTGGAAATTCTAAGTTCTGCCTTAGGAATGGGTGACGAGAACGAGTGGAGAGAGTTAAGTCGCTACAAGCTCCTCTCGCTGTGAGAATTACAAGTTGCAAAGAAAGCAAAGAGAAACGGGTAATAACTCGCGTGCACTAGGGATTAGATGCACGCGACCATACAAGGAGAAAATGGACGGGAGGCACATTATCCCTCTTTTTCAAAGATTGATATCCGCTACTCGGCTGACGTGACTCAATTTGTCGTATACGTCTCAATCACTCGGAGGGGTTTAATTGACTCAATGACACGTCCGGCAGATTAGAAAATTCTGAAAGCATACTCGATCCTTCTATTTCTGTTTTTTTTTTTTTTTTTGGTCTGAAAGCAACTTTAAGTACGAACTCATCCTTGGAAGTACCCTCTTCTTCATTACACAATCCACTATCTTCCCGAGTGGCTCTTCCATGCCCAACTGATGAAGCGTTCCTTAATTTGCCTGAGCTTTACGTCGGTAAGTCAACACAAACACTGGAGAGCGAGGAGAGGTAATAAAGATACAAGAGTCAACTCCAGAAACGGATGTCTATAGTCGAAAGTTTCTTGATCTTTGCTTGTTGATCAGGAAACGGAGAGAAGAAAGAGAAGGAACGTCAAAATTCCTATGTTTGGAGGGAGAATTACTAAAAAAGTCATAAACCTATTACAATTGTGCCAAGTCAGTCCTAAACTTTTTTTTGGCCAATTTAATCCCAAACTTTTTATAATTGTGTCAATTCAGTCCATCCGGCCAAAATTGGCCGGCCGGCACTAACGTGGATGTCGGCCGGCCGGCGAACAAATTTTTAATAATTTTTAAAATTTTTTCGAATTTTTTTAAATTTTTTTTTCCTATCTTCTTCTTCCTCTGGCCGGCCCGCCAGAGGCAAGGGCCGGCAAGGTTAGCCTCGCTGGCCACTGGCGAGGCTCGTCCGTACAAAGTTATCGCTCACTTTTAGCCACTAGGCTAGGGAAGGTATCGCTCGC
This sequence comes from Eucalyptus curtisii, assembly GCA_017140595.1. NCBI lineage: Eukaryota > Viridiplantae > Streptophyta > Magnoliopsida > Myrtales > Myrtaceae > Eucalyptus > Eucalyptus curtisii. Next base: position 26,629,270 of record CM029499.1, read on the forward strand.
GTGCCCATAATAGCCCGGAATTTTCCGAACTAGCGAAGGCGAGCCTCACCCGGCGACGGTGAGGCCGCCGTCGCCCAGCCAAGGCGAGGTGAGGCCTCGCCTTGCCATGGCGAGGTTGAGCCTCGCCGGATCGGCGATGGTGGCCTCGCCCAAAGGACGGCGGCCTCGCCCGACGGCCGAGCGGCCTCGGGAGGTCGTTGTTGCCAGTGGCCGGCAAGGCTGACCTCGCCGGCCCTCGCCTCTGGCCGGCTGGCCGGCGCCGGCCAAAGGAAAAAGAAGATAGGGAAAAAAAAAATTCAAAAAATAAAAATAAAAAATTCGAAAAAAAAAATATTAAAAATTTACGTTCGTCGGCCCACGCTCAACCGCGTCCACGTCAACGCCGGCCGGCCAATTTTGGGCTTGATGGACTGAATTAGCACAATTGTAAAAGGTTTAGAACTAAATTGGTCAAAAAAAAAATTTATGATTAAATTGGCACAATTGCAATAAATTTAGGACTTTTTTAGTAATTCTTCCTATGTTTGGACGCATGTGGAGTGAGAATGATGAGACAAGAAATCAATTCCGTAAATAGACTTGATTATCTTTCATCTTATTCACTCTTTAAAAGAAAGGGCAATCTTGAAACAAAATGGCAGCATTTGCATTTCCTTCCATATCAAATAGGGGTCCGGAGGAAAGTAATTCCCCCTAAATTAACATCATTTTCCATCCCAATAAAAGGAAAAACTTCACGGAGCGAGAGAGCGAGAGAGAGAGAGAGATGCTTAGTGAATTCAGCTTCTCTAAGTATATATCCATGCAAGAGAGTCGACTTGGATATAATATCCCCTTCCTTCTTTTCTTTACTTTACTTTTTTTTTTTTTTTTTTTTTTATTTTTTTTTAATAAAAGGTACAAAGTTAAGAAAAGCAACGTCTTAAGTCTACAATACCAATTTTATCACTAACCAAAATATAAGATAATTTTCTAGGAAACTGTGAGTAAAACTTGGAATCCAAACGCTTCGCTATGCCAACATTAACAAGATGAGAGCTCAATAACCTTCTAATATTTTTAAGTAGTGCAAGACCAGTGTTATCCGCTACTCTCTCTAGGTTAACAAGTTCGGTAATAATTTTAAAATCCATCTCAATAATGAGTTTGTGAAACCTTGTTGCTTTACAATGGTAAGTTCCATCCATAGTGCCCATAGTTCAACTTGTAAAGACGAACATATTCCCAAAAATGACGTAAAACCACCAAGCCAGTCCCCTGTAATTAACGAAATAATCTTCCGGCTCCTGCAAGTTTAGGATTACCTTTAGACGCTCCATCCATATTCAGTTTAATCCATGAGGATCCCAAGCAGCCATATTGGAAGATGTGATCCACTTGTAGACAAGTTGATCATGAATGATTTCCTTCGTGTGTGAAAGGATTACTTGTACAGGATAGGAAAGAAAAACAAAACTTTCTTGAAAAAAAGACTTGTTTCGCCATTGCCAAAAAAACCATATACTTGCACTATCATAGTGGGAGTTAAATCTCCCGATGTCAGCCAAGTTGAATTTCAACCATTCATAATCATTTATGGAGAAGAACTCTTCAAGACAATTTTGTGAGACAAGATCAACCCAAATGTTCCTAATGACAGGACAATCTCGCAAAACATGGAACGTTGTTTCCACCGAAGATTCACAATGCGGACAGAAAGAATTACCTCACATATTGCGAGACATCTTCAATTCATTGGTTAATAAACGCTTATGCACTAGTAGCCAAAGGAAGATTCTAATACGTTGAGATCCCCTCCACTTCCATATAAGGGACCATATCCTATCGGTTTCTTGAATGCCGATCCTATGAAAATTTCACAAGCTAACTTAACAGAGAAAGATCCACTGCGATTACCTTCCCACAATAGAGTCTTTCCCATCAGATGCAATTGGCAGTTGACAAAGCCATATCCTCACAAGCATTAGGCCCCGTGTGCATCACCTTCCACGTATCATGTTGCAGGATCACAGCCTCCGCCTCCACAAAGCAATTCAAGAACCTAAACACAACTTCGGCAATGCCAAGTCCAAACGTCTCCGTATAAAACTAAAGAAACAATCGAGATAATTCCAGGGCGCAGAAGAGAGGCTTTCAAGTTCTGCAGAAGCCAAGTCTCCAAAGAAAATACAAACTCAGATTGACAATCTGTTCTAAATGTCATAAGCAACTAATCCTAAGTTGCTTGCAGGTAGCACCCCGATTGCAAATCTGGGGCTACTTGCTCATGTAAAAATTTTATCCCAAGTTCATCACCTCAGACCAGTGTGGATTTGCTAACGTGCAAGGTCTTCAACACCCCCATGTACCTTTTCCCAAAGTGGGACAATGACCTCAATGTATCTTCCTATTTGCAAATCACTGTCAATGTGGAAAAATATGTCACATTGATCTACAATCGCAACAAAGACGTTTACCACATTTCAAGTGCATTGACCACCCCCGAAATGCGTGCTCCAGGCAGGGAAAATCTTCTACAGGTACCACAAGAACTATGGTTCATGGAAAACCTGCAAAAATATGCAAGAACAAGCTCTTTCCGATGGAGTAATAAATTCCTTAACTTCTACTATAAGAGGAAAATAACGCTTTCATACTACAGACTCCCAACATTTGTTGCCATTGTAACAAATAACCCACTGGTGTACATCAATGTGCTAACGCACCTCATAGAACCAGAAACCCAAACCCTTTATTGACTTATAGAACCAATGAAGAGTCCTGCCGTCTCCAGGTATTTCCTAAGTGAGCAGAGAAAAGTAGCTCACATATGGCTTGACTCCTTTCTGAAATTCAGTGAACACCTCTCTGAAAATAAAACCTCCAAAACAACATAAATTTTGAAATTCTGCGGCATAGGTGCCACATGCACACTCAGTGTTGCCAAAAGGAAAATTACCAAACATGGTCCCAATACATTCACAGCAAATCCTAATCAATCCAGCTATTTAAAATTGCCGGGCATCAAGTTTGTGTATTACCTTAACAAACACGAACGAGTCTCCAAGGGAACAAGAAGAACGAAAAAGCAAGTTTCTTCACAACCGCTATCCCTTGATCTTAAATCTTATTCACCTAAGCATGTCTAGCAGAAGCAAACTGTAAAAGAGATAGCATCAGAAGCATCATTAACAATCAGATCATGGGGAGAGAGCAAGAGATTCCCACAGAAATTGGCAAAGGGCACATAAGACCAAGGAAATAAGGATCAACAGGATAGAGGATAACCCACGACACCGTCCATATACAACAATCCATGTGGATTTCAACACACGGGGAACACCATGTACATGAAACATGCAGACGCGCATAGCGAAATCGATCTACCTACTACCAGATCAGCATAATTACAAATTCAAAAAAAAAAAAAAAGGGAAAGAAAAGACCGAATGGAATCAAGCACAACATCTGTACAGCTTGTTCTTCTTAAAAGGCAGAACAGCATGCTGGGAAAGGCCGCATTCCTGCTTGGAGAAGTTAGTTGGGGCGTCGGGCCCGCGGAGGCGGAGCGCGGCCCTGTCGTAGACCATGGCGGCCTCCTCCGCCGTGTCGTACGTGCCCAGCCACTGCCTCAGCCTCCCGTCCCTTATCTCCGCCACCCACCTCCCCCACGGCCTCCGCCTCACGCCCCGATACTTCCTCGATCCCGCAGTCTCCGCCGTGCTCTTCGCCGCCGCGGCCGCAATTGGCTGGAATTCCGGCCGCGGCGGCTCGATCCTAATCTCGTTCACGTAGCGCTTGACCTTGCGGCTGGGGTGGTGCGGCTTCGACCGCTCCTCGAACTCCTCGTCGCTGGACGTGTCGGTGGCGTCGCTGTCGGTGACGGAGATCCGCACGACCCGGACGCCGCTCCTCCTGTCGGCGATCGGCGCCTCGTTGGAGCTGTCGTCGGTGGAGATCGTGGAGTCCGACTCGACCTGGCTCAAGGGGGAGGGCCTTTGGCGCTTGGCCCCGGAGGCGTCGATCGCGGCGGAGGAGGACGACGAGAGGGTCGTCACGGTGGTCTTCGTGGTGGTCGCGGCGGCGGCGACGGCGGCGGCGGCGGTGGCCGATTGAGGTGAAGTTGCCATCAAAAGTTGGTGAATTGCAGAGAGAAGGGGGGTTGCGATCGGTGGGAGGTTAGGGTTAGGGCTCGTACTTTTTCGATTTGGGGGATTTGAAATTTAGAGAGTTTATAAAAAAAATGAAAAAGAAAAAGAAAATAAGAGCTCGCAGTTGGGTGTCGCGTCGGTTGGGGAATTTCCGCATCCGATTCGAGAATATTCATCGCTCGAGCCGAAACGACGTCGCTCGGCCCCCGCGACGAGGACGCTAAAACTGGCGGGGCAAATAGGGCTCCACGGTGCGTTTCGGATTAGCCGCATCCGGAAAGGGCATATTCGCTCCCGCATGTATATTCCCGCCCATGCCACCGTAATATTCCCCTCTCTCTCTCTCTCTCTCTTAATTAACGTCCGTTTGAGCACGGTGGAGATTGGATTTTTGCAATTTTCCGAGTCAAACTCGAACTTCTCTATGCATTTATTACATGTGGGTCGTGTGCGAATTCGATCGTCTCTCTCGATCGTCATGTTTCAGGCTTGTTAGGGCGACCCATTTCGATAATGGGGTTTTTTTTTTTTATAAGTCGACTTTGAATTGGATCATTCGTGTGTGAAGGGAGGTGCTCTGAGGAGGGATTTCGCGCGTGCGGGCGATGACGTGAATGTTAGGTGGCTTTTTTTGTTAGGAATTTCAGGTAGGTTGGGGGTGAACTAACGAAAGAGACAAGGAGAATGGTTTTTTTAAATGAGGAAATGTCATGTCTCCGGACGCTAAAAAGAAGGGCGACTCGATGATGGAAGAAACAAAGAAAACTTACGAGGAGTCCAGGATTGTGATTTTTCTCTTGTAATAAAGCGTGTCGGGTTGCATAGATGAACTCCATTCAGTGCCCAAAGAGGCCAAGAAGAATGAAAAAAGGCTGCCTGGCATTCGTACAAGGGTCGCGCGCGAGAGGTTTGAAGGCTAACCAAGAGTTTAGCATTGGGCCTTAAAGAAATATGGGAATGCACTAAGAATATTATTGAAAATGCACATCAATTTTCACCCTTAGATCGGATTGTAGATTTGCGACGGAGTCATGACCTTCCTCGAGATGAGCCACCAAAAAGAAAGTTGATGAATTAGGCTTAACACGAAATTATCCAAGCCTGTGTTAATCGTTATTTTGAGGTTTCAATTTAACAATTTAACATGCAATTTAATTCAATTATGAGTCGATTAGTAGTCTAACTAAATTGCAGGAGAACATTTTATTTTTTTGCGAACCAAAAATATCATGAATACAAGATTGAATTAAGCTAAATAAATTTAATGCCCTTTCAATATATTTTCTCATTATTTTCAAAAAATATTTTGCAAGCAATTTTGGCAAACTTTAATTTTAACAACTAACATGCAATGGGTGATCATACATGTGTACAATCAATAATGTAACATGCGATGTATCAAAGCAATAAATAAATAATTGCTAGCATTATGGCAAAACCTTGATGCGTTAAGCAAAACATTACTTCACTATGATTAACATCCCAATATTTGTAAGATATTAATTAAAAAATGTTTGAATAATCTAAACATGATTTCTAAATGCAATGACATTTAGTTCTTCTTGGGTTTTTCTTCTTCTGGATGCAACTTTATCTAAATTATGTCTATGCGAATTCTAAATCGAATTAATGACACATGATATGAATTATAATGTAATTTATATGGAACCTAATTCTAATGACAAGTAAAGGAATTATATATTAATCTAACATGAGATGCAATGACATGAAAATGATGACACGGCAACATGATGATATAGGCATTATGATGACATTGAATTTATGACATGGTAATGTGATAATGGCAAAGATGAAACTCCTATATAAAGCATGCATCTTATTTTTTGGTGATAATCTTTTAGAGCTGCGATAGGAAACTATCTAAACGATGTGAATAACCAGCTTGTATTAGGAAATGATTTATATTAAATCATATTCTAATTTAGGTAATTTCCTAATTAACTACATGGTTACTACATATGCAATTCTAAATTAGAAAATTAATGTGAACATAATCTCTCCTAACAAGTAATGCAAAACTTTTTTTGTAATTTTCAAGATTTTCAAGATGGGACAGTGTTTCATAAATTTTGTTCTTGCAACAAATATCTTTCACCGAAAGTTATTCTTTAATTTTTATTTAGAAGAGATAAAGGTTCTATGCTAACTCCAGATAGAGGATATTAAATGCAATATAAATATTTGAACTCCCAACTTGAAACAACACTGTACAATATTGGGCTAAATCAAAATCCAATTTGACGTTAGACCCACTAGCTTTGAAATCAAATTTAAACTATATTGGAATCTAATCGATCTAACAACTTATGGATAATTAGATATAATATTGGAATTTAATCAATGATAATGCACCAGGATAAAGGACACGGTGTTAGAATTTAATCAACGATGCTGCACCAAGGCATAAGTACACGACGAAATCTAATCAACAATGGGAATCCAAGAACTATGGCCATGAAAATTAAAGTGCAGTAAAGGAAATGTAAAGATGAAGGGACAACACTTTGATAGATTATCAAGGGCCTTTTTGTTGAAGGACCGGTGGTATTTATAGATGCGCTTGGTAACCGCTTGGCACTTATATGCCTTTTAGCAACCACTTCTAACCTTATTAACGTTCCTCTCCTTCACGAGTTACTTGTCCATTTCCTTTATAATTGCCTCGATAGTGCTTTGATGATTCCTTGTTTATCGACAACTATTTCATGCCTGGGTCTTCAAAATGATAGTCGCTTCTCAACTGCATATGGTCTTGGCGCCTTTCTAAATCAATACTTCAATCATGTCCATAAAAGTTTGCCGCCGAAGCCGCTTGAACGGCCACTAGATATTTGTCATTGTATTTTCACAATTGAACACGTGGCGGTCTCCTGCCTTGCCTTCGATCATCGAATTTTTGTCCTTACATTCGTCGATAATCGGTCATATAACGATAATTCTCACATACATGTAACTTTGTTTCACTCATTATTACATCCTCCACTTCCACTCTCGTGACAAGCATGTAACAGTAGGATCAATTTTGAGTGTCAACAAATAGTTTCCTAAATTAATAGCATGCAATATTGAAACTCAAATAATAAAAAATCCACCGCATTCAAAATAGGAAATAATTATAATTGAAATCTGATCTCGAAACCTCGACTAGTATGCACTACTCAAAAATGAGAGTTCTTGCTTTGGTATGCCTAAAATCTCAAATTATATCATTTTAGAATTAAAATAATATAAATTATGAAACCGTACATTCAAATTGGAATGGGTTAGGCAATTACCTAATTTGGAATCATTAAGTTTAAAGAAATGAACGGCAAGGGGCTCATAGCCACCAACAAGGATGATGGAACCAGCAGAGCACAACAAATTATTGGGAACGTGCAACAGAAACCAATACCTTCATTTAAGAGAGAGAGAGCCAAGTGCGAATCTGTTGACCCATCTTCATTGAAAAGTTTGGATTAATAAATTATTATGGGTTAATTATGATATACTAACTACTCCACATCACATTAATTTTTTAATATTGAACTTGTCTCTTCTTTAAGAAAACTCGCACATGCGTCTTAATAATCTCCCCTTACGTGGGAATGGCTCAAATCTGATCCATTGACATATCTAGTTGAGTTCATTTCTAATTGCTTCACATCACATCAATTTTGTGATGCAATGACAGAAAAGATAATGGAGTAAAATGCTTTCATTGTATATTCTCTGTATAACATTACATGTACATTTATAATGTAAGAGTGAAAGAGCAAAATAGGAAAGAATAAAGATACAAGAATCATAATTCCCTAGTTTCCTATTTACTGTTCTAATCAAATATCTATTAGTATCAATTAAAATCAAAATCAACTCTAAGATCTTCCAACACCCCCCTCAAGCTGGTGGCCTATATATGTCGAGGACACCTAGCTTGCTCAATAGAAACTTGTGTTGTCTTTGGCATAGCGGCTTAGTAAAGATATATGCAGGTTGATTCGCTGTTCCAATGCCCTTTGTCACGAGAACTCCTTCTTTGATCTTGTCGCGAGTGAAGTGACAATCGACTTCTATGTGTTTTGTTCTCTCGTGAAAAACTGGATTTGCCGCTAGCTTAAGTGCAGCATCGTTATCACAGAACAATTCACTTGGTCCACTGACCTGTATTCCTAAGTCTGAAAGAAGTCCTCGTATCCAGACTATTTCGCAGGTAGTTTTCGCCATGGCTCGATATTCTGATTCAGCTGATGACAATGATACAGTGGATTGCTTCTTTGTCTTCCACGAAATCAACGACTTTCCCAATTTAACGCAAAAACCGGTGATAAATCTTCTAGTCATTGGGCAGGTAGCATAATCAGTGTCGCAAAAGGCTGTCATGCCCATATCACACTCACGAGATAGAAAAATACCGAGCCCTGGACATCCCTTCAAGTATCTTACTACTTTCAAGGCTGCATTCATGTGTGACTCTTTTGGCATATGCATGAATTGGCTGAGTATTTGTACTGCGTAACATATATCAGGTCTTGTCATGGTAAGATATATCAATTTTCCAACAAGTCGCTGATACCCTGATGGATCCCTAAGTAAAGAGTCCTTGTTTGATGAGGAAGAATTGAGATCATACTCATGTGTCGTCGCTTGATATTCTGTTCAATGGGAATTACCGCCGGCTTACAACCCGATAATCCCGCTTCGTAAATTATCTCCAAGACAAATTTCCTTTGATTGAGGGAAATATCTTTATCCGACCTGGCAATTTCAATGCCAAGAAAGTATTTGGGAGGTCCCAAATCCTTAATATGAAAATTGGAGTGCGAGATATTCCTTGAATCTTGCAACATGAGAATCATTGTTTCCCATAACCAATATGTCATCAACATATATCAATAAGTAAATTGATGAACTTCCCTCATTTCGTGTAAATAAAGCATGATCATGTTTGGAATGCTGGAAACCTGCATTGGTTAGTGCAGCAGTGAACTTGACATACCACTGTCTAGATGCCTGTTTTAACCCATACAAGGATTTGCGAAGACGACATACCCGATACTCCCCCTGTCTGTGTAATCCTTGAGGGAGATCCATGTAGATTTCTTCATCTAAATCTCCATGAAGGAAGGCGTTGTGGACATCCATCGATGTAAAGACCAATTGCGTATTGCTTTAAACGATAAAAAAGACCGGACGGTAACTTCCTTCGCAACTGGAGAGAATGTCTCGTGATAGTCGAAGCCTTCTCTTTGGGTGAAGCCTTTGGCTACTAACCTAGACTTGTACCGTTCTATGGAACCATCTTATTTGAACTTGATCTTGTAGACCCATTTACATCCGATCGGTTTTCGATGCGGAGGTAAGGGAACAACATCCCAAGTATGATTTTCCATGAGTGCAGTAAGTTCGGACTCCATGGCCTTCCGTCAATTAGGATCCTTCACTGCCTCAGTGAATGAAGATGGCTCGTGTGCTTCTGAAATTCTGCTTATACAGCACATATGTTCTGCCGATAACTGATTGAATGAAACATAGGATGAAACAGATATTGTGTACACCGAAGAGTTTGCAGCGAGAACATATATATAATCTTTAGTCCAAGTGGGTGGACGAGTCTGTCTTCCGAACGACGAGGTAGCTCAACCACATTCTCGGAATCCACGGATGATTCGGTAGCCATGTCTCATCGCTGAAGTAGATGGAAGAACTTCCTCGATGAAGCCGATAATCCCATCTCCGGTTTGAGAATTCTACTGGTGCCGGTGCCATATGAGATGTAGGCATCATAAGAAAGCCAGGTGCTGACGATAAATCTTCATCGGATAGCAGAAACCGATTATTATCGGATAAATTGTCTTCTGGCGAAGCTAGTTTTTCTTTGAAAGGGAACGTGTCTTCATGAAAAACCACATCTCTACGATGAAGAAGCGTCCCGTAGAATATTCCATGACACGATAACCCTTCGAAGGGAAGGGTATCCCATAAAAACACATTGTGTTGCACGGGGGCTCATTTTATCTCGAGGACCCACTGTTGTTGCATAACATAAACAACAAAATACTCTAAGATGGCTATTATCCGGCTGTTTCTTGTAAAGCATCTCAAATGGAGTTTTACCATGAAGAATTCGACTTGGCATGCGATTAATCAGATAGGCAGCTGTGACCACACAATCCCCCCAAAATTCTTTTGGGACTGAAGCTTGGTATTTAATTGCACCGGTTACTTCTAAGAGATGTCTATGTTTTCTTTCTACCACTCCATTTTGCTGTGGAATATAAGTACAAGAACTCTCATGAACTATCCCATGAGTAGATAATAAAGTTGTGCAATCAGAAGTGAAAAATTCTCTCCCATTATCTCGTACGAATTCGATGCACGATTTCTCAAATTGATTCTTAATTAGGGAAAGAAAATTTGATAAATGAGTAAATGTCGACTCTTTGACTGCATGAGATAAAGCCAAGTGGCTTGACTATAGTCATCAACGATTGTAAGGAAATAGCGAGAGCCATCACGATGAGAAGTATGATAGGGACCCCAGATGTCCATGTGAATTAAAGAAAATGGATTTTGAGCTCGAGATGTGCTAATAGGAAAAGATGCTCGAGTTTGTTTAGCTAAAGGACATATGGGACATTTTGGATGGGGAAATCGAGCACTATGACCCAGTCGTTGATGCAAAAGGAGATTTTTATTATAACTGAGTGCATTACAATAAATGCCTTTATTTGAGAATTCTAAATCTCCTGGAGAATTGACCCAAAAATAAAGTCCTTGTGCCTCTTTACCCAAGCCCATCACTCGCAAATGAAGGGTCCCGAAAGATACAATTTTTGGAATTGAATATGGCTTTGCGAATTGTCCATACATACTTTTGCGACGAAAATAAGGTTAAACTCAAAATCGGGATGTATAGGACATTTTTAAGGACAAGATTTTGACCAAGATGTACGGTACCGATTTTGGTAACATTCATAATGTTCCCATTTGGAAGTCGTCACTAGTCCTGAGTTGGCTCAAGGCTTGCACAATATTTTCATATTGTTCTTGGGTGATATTCTGCTGAGACGGTCCATAATTTTTCTGTGTAGAGACCTGATAGACTGATGCCTCCTTTTCCTTTTTATTATTTGGTCTCCCATGTAATTTCCAACATGTTTCAACAGTATGGTGTGGACGTTTGAATTTTGTCCACTAACCTTCCCAGCTGACGTGGCATTTCGTGTGCCGTAGGATCCTTTGTAAACTGGTGCTGACGTGGCAAAATGCCGACCGTCTGATTCAGCGGAGTAACTCGCGAGATCGAAGCCGTCCGATCTTGCGCGTCGATCCCAGCCATCCACTCCAAAGAAGAGATCCTGCCCGTCCGATCCAGCGTGCCTCCCACGACCATTAGATCCGGGGTTTCTATCTCGGGCCATCCGATCCACCGCCGCGATCCCGCCGTCCATCCGAAAAGACCTAGGGTTGTCTTCTCCATTTTTCATCGCAGCAGCCGCGAAGGCTTTTCCTCGCGATTGGCCCGTGGCTCCGAAAATCCTTGCAGCTCCGGCGACGTTTTCTGTCGAAACAACCCCAGATGGAAACGCCGCAAACCCTTCACCGACCCGAGCTTGTTCTATCGTGGCAACCCGCTAGTTTTCTTCCTGCACGGCCAGTTGGAAGATTCGGCCGAGTGTTGGTTGAGGTTCCATCGCAAGGATTTGCGAACGAAACACGGCGTACGACTCATTCAAGGTAAGGAGAAATCTGGTGGCCTTATCTTTCTCTTTGATTGCGTAGTATTGTCGAAGAGTCGTCTCCGGTCCCTCCAACTTCTCCTCGGCCGCCTCAATCTCATTCCACAGCCGATAGCCGGTTAAACACGGCGGTGACCGAGAGGTTTCCCCTGTTTTAATTCGCCTAGGGTTTGTGTTAAGTGAAAAATTCTCGCCTATCGACCTTCCATACATTTCTTGTATGTTTTCCCATAAAATCTTCGAGTCTTCAGTCGGAGGAAGACCGGCAGCAACATCCGGCGCCAAGCAGTTCCCAATCCAGGTGCGCACTAGTTGGTTGCAGCGTCGCCAGTGCTTCTGTAGTCGCTCGTCCGTTGGAAAAGGTAGGGTTCCCTCGATGAAGCCCTCCTTGGCCTTGGTGACGAGTGCTCGCCGGAGATCCCGAGCCCAAGAGTGATAGTTCGCCGGTCCGGTGAGCTATTGGCTGATCAGGCGTAATTCCGGCCCGTCCGCTGGTGAAGTGTAAAGCGGATCGCCAATTTCGGCCGCCGCCATTGAACGGAAAAGGGTAAGGCGCACCGTGTGGAAACGGGTAAGTCTCCATTCCCTGTCTCGGTAAGAATCCGGGTCCGTGACCGGAGCAGCTTTGTCCCGACTCATCGGTCGGGTCGGTCCCCATATGGGTACCGTCCCGGATCCAATCGTCCATGGAGGAGGGTACCACCGGCCGGAGGCCGAGATCGTTATTGGAATCAGACGGAGCGGGGGGGGGGCCGAGACATTGTTGGTAACCTGCCCTTCTTCAGTCAATCAAATTTGATCAGAAGACGAATTTGCTTGATTATGAGGTGATGAGTCTTCTTCGGAAGGACTCATGTCGTTTTTATCCTTTGCCATGGTATATAGATTGAATTCCTAATTGCTTTGCTGGTTTGTTCTGCAGGGGAAAGATGCAGAACGGACCGAGAAAAAGACGACGGCAATTCAAAAGGTTGCGGAAGCAAGGTTAGGAAGCGGAAGCTCTGATACCATGACAGAAAAGATAATGGAGTAAAATGCTTTCATTGTATATTCTCTGTATAACATTACATGTACATTTATAATGTAAGAGTGAAAGAACAAAAGGAAAGAATAAAGATACAAGAATCATAATTCTCTAGTTTCCTATTTACTGTTCTAATCAAATATCTACTAGTATCAATTAAAATCAGAATCAACTCTAAGATCTTCCAACATGCAAGGCTCTTTTCTAGTATAATTCACACGTGCATGTTAACACAAACTGAGATGACAAGAGCTGGTCCCCATGAAGATCTGCCCGAAAAACCTGCTGAAGGCGCCGAAAACACAAGTAAGTTCGTCTGAAATTTTGATGGCACCGATGTTCACAGCGTGGGTCGCCGGGCCAAGACGTTGGTGGTCTGGCGGTGCTGGACTGAGCTCGTTGGACTGCTGCCATGGAAGACTCTCGGGGAGCGGTTGGCGCGGCAAGCACGGCGCAACAGCGAGGGAGGAACTCACGGCGGTGCTACTAAACCTGCGGGTGCAATTGGCAGGGAGTGTCGCGGCAGTGCAGGAGCGTGGGGACGATGTCGCAGCACCTGCAACGAGAACCTGCTCGTCGGACCGGGACAGCCCAGCAACAAATCTGATTATAGCGCCCTTACACCTAATCAATATTCTTCCCTTCCCTTTTTCCCGAAATTTCTATTTAGTTATGGAAAATGGAAATTTATATCCCTTTACTAACAATCATTTTAAAATATATATTTTTTCAAATAATTTATTTTTTGGGAAATAAATTGAGTTGGTTTCATGAAAAATATGACATTTCTTGAGGAAAATGTTTCGGTATTTTGCTAAACGAACCAAACACCAAAAATGAGGAAAATATTTTGTCGAAAAGTACATTTCACAAAATAAATGAAGCCTAGGATGGAGTGGAAATCTGGACGGGATTTTCGACTGGAGCGTGCGAAAGATATTTGTAAAATAAATATATGTAAGAGGTTATTCGTAAATAAATATAAAAACGAAACATGTATTTTGATTTTTTTTTTCAACAAACGAAAAAATAAAAATAAAAAATTGAACGAATAGGCGAAGAGTGAGGAACCGACCTTTGCCCCCCAGTCCTAAATTCAACCTCGCATCTCCGGGCACCGCCGACTCTTCCAAACCCACGCCATCTCCATCGCCGCCGAAACCCTAGCCCCGGCGAAGCCAGACGAAATCGAGAGGAGAGAGAGGGGGCGGTCATGTCGTACGACGACGTGGAGATAGAGGACATGGAGTGGAACGAGGAGCTCCAGGCGTACACCTACCCTTGCCCCTGCGGCGACCTCTTCCAGATCACCAAGGCCGACCTCCGCCTCGGCGAGGACATCGCCCGCTGCCCCAGCTGCTCCCTCTACATCACCGTCATCTACAACGCCGAGGACTTCGCCGACGCCCCGGGTAAGAAGAGCCTGGAGCCTTCCAAGCAGCAGCCCGTCGCCGTCGCTTGAGTTTCGGGTCGGTTCTCGGGAGCCGCTGCGATTGTAACGTGGGTTAGTTTCAAGGTCGGTTTTTGCGCGGGGGTGGATTTGATTCTTAGTTGAGGTTGAGGTGTGTTGTTATACTACCGTGATTCTGCGGGAATAATGGTATTGACCGATCGATTGATATACGACGGGTTTTTGGAATGGTCCCTTGTGGTTCTCCATTGGATGGTTTTGGATGTTGTTCTTGTTTAAGTTTTGGATTTTGCGGATGCGATAGATAGATACGTACTGCTCTTGGTTTCGCTTGGTGTTTGCATACGATTCGAATTAGAACGAGGGTGAGGTTGCTTCCTCCTCCTTGATCTTTACGACGAAGTGGGAAAGATCAGTTATTGATTTTGCAGCAGTGCTATTTCTGCTTCTCTTGTTGAGAATTCCCCCTAGTAGTGGGTTTGGGATGTGATTGTGTGGAAATTGTGTTCTTTATATCCGGCTGGGGTCACCGCAGGGAAACTTGGAACCATGAAGATAGTTTCTGTAGAGTGAAATTTTGCTACTGTTAAGGATTATCACTCGTTCGGTCTTTTTCCTATGGCCATAATATAGAATATGTCGAAAATGTTCTGATTACGGATATGACTGGGGTGATTAATCTTGCCTTGTTTCTGCTTTATCAATCTTGCTCGAGAAGATAGTCTGTGAGATGGATCTGATTCCCTTGAATGTATATCCCGTGTCATGTTTATATGAATTTGGTCTGAGGCTCCTTTTGCAAGATCAGGAAATATCCCTATTTCCTGCTCTAGGTTATATGATTACAAAGGAAATTAAAGCATAAAATTCGGAAAGGAAATTACTCTGCTGGGTTTACAAATTTTGGAATTACTAAGCGCTTGAATATTAGTTGATAAGATAGGGACGATAGATTTACGATATTAAATTTTTGTATTCAGCTTTTAATCATTTTTCATAAAATAAAGCAATTAAATAAAGCATAGCCCCTTCTTATTTCCTTTGCCCAAGATCTGGCAATACAAAGCTCAATTATTCCCCGAGTTCTATCCCAATAAACCAATTTTTCCAAAATTAAAACACCCCATGTGCTGAGCCTATGACATTTTCGGCCATCTTGAGGAAATAGCGGGCTTGGCCGAATTTTAATTCAGGCGGGCCTACTTCATATGACTTAGTTGAATTCAGGGCCTCCCTGCTTGAGGCTATTAGCTACGGTCCAATGCAATTTGTGTGGGCTTAATACCATTAATACCAATGCTCCTGGCGTGCATCGTATTTAAAAGATATCTTTGTTTTGTTTAGGGGTTGGGGTCGATGCTCAATTTTGTTATGCAATGAACGCCTAAATATGTCAATAGGTGGTAATTAGAGAGGTTCTCTTATAAATGGGGATCCGACCCCCTCATTTAAATCATTCGAGTCATTTTAGTAATGCTAATATTGTTGAGAGTTTCTTGCTATCTCTCATGCCAAATTGCCAGAAGAATTTATTATATAAACCACATTCTTTGCACAAAAATACGAGACCAGATGGACACATGATCGGTCGAGAGAAGTATAAAGACATCCCGAAATTTCTATTTAGTTATGGAAAATGGAAATTTATATCCCTTTACTAACAATCATTTTAAAATATATATTTTTTTCAAATTATTTATTTTTTGGGAAATAAATTGAGCTGGTTTCATGAAAAATATGACATTTCTTGAGGAAAATGTTTCGGTATTTTGCTAAACGAACCAAACACCAAAAAATGAGGAAAATATTTTGTAGAAAAGTACATTTCACAAAATAAATGAAGCCTAGGATGGAGTGGAAATCTGGACGGGATTTTCGACTGGAGCGTGCGAAAGATATTTGTAAAATAAATATATGTAAGAGGTTATTCGTAAATAAATATAAAAACGAAACATGTATTTTGATTTTTTTTTTCAACAAACGAAAAAATAAAAATAAAAAATTGAACGAATAGGCGAAGAGTGAGGAACCGACCTTTGCCCCCCCAGTCCTAAATTCAACCTCGCATCTCCGGGCACCGCCGACTCTTCCAAACCCACGCCATCTCCATCGCCGCCGAAACCCTAGCCCCGGCGAAGCCAGACGAAATCGAGAGGAGAGAGAGAGGGGCGGCCATGTCGTACGACGACGTGGAGATAGAGGACATGGAGTGGAACGAAGAGCTCCAGGCGTACACCTACCCTTGCCCCTGCGGCGACCTCTTCCAGATCACCAAGGCCGACCTCCGCCTCGGCGAGGACATCGCCCGCTGCCCCAGCTGCTCCTCTACATCACCGTCATCTACAACGCCGAGGACTTCGCCGACGCCCGGGTAAGAAGAGCCTGGAGCCTTCCAAGCAGCAGCCCGTCGCCGTCGCTTGAGTTTCGGGTCGGTTCTCGGGAGCCGCTGCGATTGTAACGTGGGTTAGTTTCAAGGTCGGTTTTTGGGCGGGGGTGGATTTGATTCTTAGTTGAGGTTGAGGTGTGTTGTTATACTACCGTGATTCTGCGGGAATAATGGTATTGACGGATCGATTGATATACGACGGGTTTTTGGAATGGTCCCTTGTGGTTCTCCATTGGATGGTTTTGGATGTTGTTCTTGTTTAAGTTTTGGATTTTGCGGATGCGATAGATAGATACGTACTGCTCTTGGTTTCGCTTGGTGTTTGCATACGATTCGAAATAGAACGAGGGTGAGGTTGCTTCCTCCTCCTTGATCTTTACGACGAAGTGGGAAAGATCAGTTATTGATTTTGCAGCAGTGCTATTTCTGCTTCTCTTGTTGACAATTCCCCTAGTAGTGGGTTTGGGATGTGATTGTGTGGAAATTGTGTTCTTTATATCCGGCTGGGGTCATCGCAGGGAAACTTGGAACCATGAAGATAGCTTCTGTAGAGTGAAATTTTGCTACTGTTAAGGATTATCACTCGTTCGGTCTTTTTCCTATGGCCATAATATAGAATATGTCGAAAATGTTCTGATTACGGATATGACTGGGGTGATTAATCTTGCCTTGTTTCTGCTTTATCAATCTTGCTCGAGAAGATAGTCTGTGAGATGGATCTGAATTTTGATGAGAGTTTTCATATGCGTAATAACAAATCCATCGTTTAACAGGCCACTCTTTATTCTTGGCATCTTCACAATCTCTGTGGTTTTTCCTTCTAGGTACGCTGCACCTGCTAGTGCTTATTCACATTTGTGACTTCTTATTCAAGGTTTCATGGTTTCGTTTCTGTACATGTTAGTGAGGACTAGGAATTAGAGTAACGTGATTTACAGCAATTTATGAACTCTTGGTCCAGTCAATCAAGGTGCTGCTCCCCCCATTAGGTATTGTGTTGTTAATCCATTGTTGCTGAGAGATCTTGCATCATGAGTATGCAATAATCTTGAGTATAACGTTAGGTAGTGATTTGATTTTGTTGTAATAGATGTTGCAAGAATTACGCTTCTCTTTAGGTTATCGAGAAGATTTAGAATCTTGGGTTGCTTTTATCTTGTATTCTCTTATTCTGGTTTGGTATCTTGCTCTGACTTCCCATAGTCTTGCGATTTTTTTCTTTGGATATTGCTTTTCTTTCCTTCCTTCTTTCCTTGTACATTTATGATGTACTTGAATATATTTTTTATTTTAATAGAATCCCTCATTATCTGTCAAAACGAAGTTATAGCACTGCTTTGTTCTGATGTACAACAATAGGGAATTTCGTTAATTAGATCGAAATCCTGTTTTAAACTGAAGGTATGCTGATGGCAATCTTTGTGGTCTCATCGACTCTAGGTCATTTTCTGTAGTTGGATTCATCTTTTCTGGCCATATTGCAATATTGTGAGGTGCATCATGGCATTTTTGGGAAAGTCTTTTTTAATTTATGCTTATTGTGTCGGCTTCTTTTTCCTCAAAATCAACTTATTTCTGTCTAGCTGTTTTCACATATTTTAGAGCCTCAACATCTAGTAATTGTAGGACCAGAAAGGGAAACACTTAGAAATTCACTTGATGGCTAGCAGCCTGTTATTTTGATTGGGCGAACAGAAAGTTCAATGTGCTTTGAAGTTCTCTGGAGGGAAATCAGCTTTGTCAACTGTTGTAAACTGCATTGTGATTATGCTAATAGGGTGTCCAAATGCACCATAAGTTGTAGAAGAAATGTGTTGATACTTCTGTATGCGGTTACCTGTGTCCATTCAAGGGGGGTAAAAATAAGAAATGCGAAGTATGTGAGTGAGCAGTTGTGATTTCTGATCTACTTGCGATTCTTTGAGTAAGCTATTTACATATATCGCTGACTTGAGAAGTATCATTTACGCATATCGGCTATTTACGTTGAATAAGCCAGAAGAATCACCTCATGACTTCTGGAAGTATCATTTGCCATACATCAACCAGTAGTATTTTTTGTGCTTCGAGAATGTGGATTTTCAGTCCGTATGAAGTTGTATGGTAGGAATTAATCATGATATGTCCAACTTAGGTATAGGTATAATCTGAATCGAACCTAGGAGACATGAGATGATTTGGCACCATATCCAAAGGAAAGCTTGCTTGCGGGGTTCCCCATGGTTTGGTTGAAGCTTGTTTTGAGTGTGTCTAGATGCTTGCTCTTTCTAGATGGACACTGAAAACATTAGCCGAAATTTGGACGTCGTTTTCAGCAATCTTGATTCTGTGGTAACGCACGCAACAAGCACCGAAGCAACATGACAAATCACCAGATTGGACTTCTGTCCTTTGTGGAACGTCCTCTGTCCAAGACCCCAAGACCCTCTCTACTTTCTCCGGAGCTTCCATGGAACTTTGTTGGGCCCTTGGTGCCAGGACTCGCTGTCGCCTTGCTTGGTTTACAATAAATCTTTAACACATCAAGAAGCAACTTCCTCAAAGGATCGAGCAACTTCAAAATCATGACTTTGGTATCCATTCACTGCCTCTGGCCCCATATTTCAAGCATTCCGAGCTCATCCACGTGTTCTCATTCTCTACCTGTGCAATCTTTGCGCAAGTGGTTGACTTCCCTTTCATCTGCCTTGCTCTCGAGGTCGATAGCATCGAGCAAACGACTATGTTTCTCAACCTTGCAATATTCTCTGGTTTCACTCTTTGCGCCGAGATCAACCAAAAAACAGGGACTTTATTAGGAATTAGTGGGTGTTCTTGCAGCATCTGTTTTCGGTCAAGAACTTAATCTTGCTTCATTTCCATTCCAATGATTATGTTGGGACTTGAAGGGCGCTACCGCTGGCAATTGCAGCTCGTAGTGCCCGTCTCTGTTCTCTCGGCTTTGGCTGCAACATGTTTTCCCACCAGTTTCCCGGCATCTCTAGTTCTTGCCATCTTTATGACCTTTCAAGGTTGTTGGTTCTTCCTTTGGGTACCAGAATGCGTGCCTAAGGTTTGGACGGCACTGTCCGCTCACGCTAGTGGAGAATTAGTGCACGGTGCCATAATTTGCGGCTCAGGCAATGCAGACTTCAGGGTTCGAGCCCTTGCTAACTTGCAGTTCAGTTGGATACTTGCAGGGATTCTGTTTTTGACAGGAAGCCTGTGTATGAAATTGGCCAGTATATATACGGAGAGAGGGGAGCATACGGAGTACAAGCGACTTTTGGGTAAAGGCGCCGAGTTGCCTCTTCGAGGAATGAGCTCATAAAGTCCATCTAATCAGAGCTCAAAGATAATTGTACTTCACAAGTTGAAGAACTCCTTCATATCTTCAGTATTTTCTTCCTTGCATATCACTATTTCCTCTGCTGGCACTTCTCCGGGGAACTGCACTGTCGTCCTTTCTAAGACTTCACAGTTCTCCCCAACAGGTACCTCGCCAACTTTATCTTCTCCCTCCAGAATCCAAGGTGAAATGAGAAACAACTACGGATCTCCTTTTCTTCGCAAATATCCTCTTTGGATTCGTCATCAATTCCTAGCCAGAACTACCAGAGGTCCCAACAAGAACACGAATGTATGAGACAGTATCGGGGGAAGTAATATAAATTCTCGCGTATGGGAAGAACCTTACATTTACTAGCAAAAAGCACTTCTAGATTGGGCAAACCCCTGTCTAACTCAGGTAGCAGCTTCAAATCTCGACACTTATGGAATTCAAGGCGCGCAGCGGTCAAGTGACTGGAGCCCACCGAGAATTTGTGCAGCGGAGGGGGAGAACATACGCTTAGGGCGCGTTTGGTAACATTTTTATTTTAGGGAACAATTTTTTAACAGAAATAGTTTTATTTGTTTCTGTTTCCAGGAACAATTCCAGGAATAGAAATGTGTTTGGTAAACTTGTATAATTTTGTTGTTTCTTTTAATTTTTCAATATGTTTATTATTTTTTCCCTTCTTTCTCCTTTGTGGTCGGTCGCCGGCCACGGCCGGCGACCGGCTGGGCAAGGTCCGGCAAGCTCGCCAAAGCCTCGCTAGGCCACTACGAGGCTCGACCTCGCCAGATCTTAGCAAGGTCGAGCCTCGAGGCTCGACCTTGCCCAAGCGGCGCGAGGTCGGCCTCGCCTTGATTAGGCAAGCTCGAGCTCGCTCGGACACAGCAAGGCCGACCTCGCGCCACCTGAGCGAGATCGAGCCTCGCCGGTGGCCCGGTGAGGCTCGGCGTCACCGAGGGCCGATGACGCTTCAGCAAGATCACCGGCACCGGACAAAAGGAAGAAGGAAAGAAAAGAGAAGAAGAAAAAAGAGAGAAAATTTATTTATCGGAATTCTTCTCGGTAATTTTTTCTACTTCTTGTTTCTATTCCAAGTCTGTTCCCGAAAATAAAAGTTTTACCAAACATGTTTCCATTCTTGTTTTGTTCCCCGGAACAAAAGAGCAAAAAAATTTGTTCTGGGAAAAAAAACACTTTTTAACAAACAGAGCCTTAGGACATATTTGGTAACGTTTTTGTTCCGAAAAACGATTTTTGAACAAAAATAGTTTTTTTTTTGTTTCTATTTCCGGAAACAATTTCTGAGTATAAAACGCGCTTGGTAACTGCAAAAACTTTTTATTCCAGGAACAGAAATGCGTTTAGTAAACTTATACAATTTTGTTATTTCTTTTAATTTTTCAATATATTTTTCTCTTTTTTTTCCTTCTTTCTCCTTTGTGGCCGGTCACTGACCATGGTGGCGGCCAACGACCGGCTGGCGAGGTCCAACGAACTCGTCGAAGCCTCGCCGGTGGCCTGGTGAGGCTCGCCTGGCCACCGAGACCACCGGCGAGGCTCGAGCTCGCCCAAGCGGCGCGAGGTCGGCCTCACCACGGCCTAGCGAGGCCGAGCCTCGTGCCGGCCGGCGAGACTCAGCGACACTCCGACAACCGGTCAAAAGGAAAAAGGAAATAAAAGAGAAGAAGAAAAAATAGAGAAAATTTGTTTCTCAGAATTGTTCTCGAGAACAAAATGCAACTTTTTACTACTTCTTGTTTCTATTCTAAATCCGTTCCTGGGAACAAAAGTTTTACCAAACATGTTTATGTTCTTTTTTTGTTCCCCAACAAAATAATAAAAATTTTGCTCCGTGGAACGAAACACTTTTTAACAAACACTTTTAGAGCGCATTTGGGAACGTTTTTATTCCGGAGAACAATTTTTGAACATAAGTTTTTTTTTTTTTTTTTGTTCAGAAAACAATTTCGATTATAAGAACGCGCTTGATAATCGCAAAAAATTTCTACTCCAGGAATAGAAATGGGTTTGGTAAACTTGTATAATTTTTTGTCTCTTTTAATTTTTCAATATTTTTATTATATTTTTCCTTTTTTTTTTCTTTCTTTTTTTCTTTTTTTCTTTTTTATTCTTCTTTCTTCATTTTGGCCGGTCAACGACCGGCTGACGAGGGCAGGCGACCTCGTCGGGCCCCCGCCAGGTCAGCATCACCCAACGCGGTGGCTCGGCGAGACCAAGCCTCGCCGGTGGGCGGGTGAGCTCAACCTCGCCGAGATCCGGGCAAGCTCGAGCTCGCCGGATCCGGGCGAGCTCGAGCTCGCCAGCCAAGGCGAGGCCAAGCCTCACCAGTCGACGTGAGGCTTAGCCTCACCAAGCCAAGGCGAGGCCGACCTCGCGTAGCCTAGGCGAGGACGAGCCTCGCCAGTGACCTCGCCTAGCCACCGAGGCTGAGCCTCACCGAGGGCCAGCGACGCTCCGGCGAGGTCTGCGGCCATGTCTGGTGATCGACCAAAAGGAAGAAGAAGGAAATAAAAAAGAAGAAAAAAGAAGTGTTTCTCGGAATCGTTCCCGAGAACAATAAACAAGTTTTTTCTACTTCTTGTTTCAATTACAAATCTGTTCCCCGGAACAAAGTGTTACCAAACGCAATCTGTTCTTTTTTTGTTTCCTGGAACAAAAGAACATAAACTTTTGTTCCGTTGAACAGAAACAAAATTAAATAAATAGGCCCTTAGGGCATGTATGGTAACGTTTCTGTTTTTCCCAATTTCTATTCTTTTGTTCCCCGGAACAAAAAAAAGAACAAAAATTCGTTTAGTAAAACTTTTGTTCCTAGAAACAATTTCTCTATTTTTTTATTCCCTGGAACAGATTTGGAACAGAAACAAGAAACAAAAAAAAGTAGCTTCTTATTCCCGGGAACAATTTTTAGAAATAAGCCAATTTTTTTCTTTTGTTTTTCTTGCTTGCTACGGCCTTGGGTGGCCGCTTGCCAACTACCGCCACTGTTATCCGACCGCCGATCGTCGGCGACCGTCGCCCCACCGGCGGCGACCATCGTCGCCATCGCCGTCGTCGATCGTCATCATTGCCGCCCACAACCCAACGGCCACCCCCAACCTCCGATGACCGCCACCAACTGCTGTTGCGGCCGCCGACCGCCGCCGCAGGACCGCCGTCCCCCATCATCGCCGCCCCCCCACCATTGTCGCGACCGCCGCCCGTCGCCGTCGCCCATCACCTGTCACCACTGTAGGACCGCTATGTGGCATCCAAAACTTTAGGTGACCATCAAATAGGTGGCGATCACCGAACTGTGACTTTGTTTTTATTTTACAGGCATTAATTTGTATTTGTTAATTTGGATTAGTATTTCAATTTTATCCTTTTAAACCAAAAGGATGGGATTTGATCTCACCTAAGAATTTTATGCGCAAATTTAAACAATATTGAACGAGCCGCAAGATTTTGGAATATATATATACTTGTATATAAAGCAATTTGAATTTTTGTTATTAAATTAAATTTGATAGAGATAAAATGCTAAGATATATATAAAAAAAAAAAAAAAAAAAAAAGGGGATTAGGGCCTTATTTTATGGACTCTTGGGCCCAAGAATTCGGGCCCAAGCAGGCCCAAGGACACCCCATGGGCGTCGCACAGAGCAAGGTGGGGAGGGAAATTGCATGCCCTCCCACACTTGTCTTCCTCCACACTTACACTTGTCCCTTCCCATTTACCATTTGTCCATCTTACATCTGCTTAATCATTTTCTTTCATGCAAAAATGGAGTAAATTAATTAATCAAAGAACAAGAAAGGGGGAGGGGGGTTTCGCTCGGAGAGAGGAGGGAGAGACCGAGAGAAATTGAGAGCAAACCAAGCAAAGAGAGAAGGAGGGTCGTGCGTGGGTGCGGGCAGCGAGGGAAAGGAAGGAAGGGCCGCCTCTCGCCGTGTCCGAGCAGCCACCGTCAACGCCACCGGTCCCCGTCGCCGACCGACCAAGCCGTGACCCCCGGACCTCCATTTTCGAGCAGCTTTTGAGTGAGAAAGTTTAAGGCAAGCAAATGTTTCTTCCATCTATGTTGTTGCATGTTGTCTTGCCTAGAAAAGAAGTGAAATATGTGAGGAAGATGAAGTACTAAAGCTGCATGTGGAGTTTTGATGTATAGGAGGGTGTTAGATCAAGAAAACTAGGTGAGGATGAAGTGTGAGTGCTGGATTTCGAATTTGCAAATGAAACCAAACGAATTAGAGATCTGACCATGGAGAATTTCGGAGATAATCATGCTGTGGTGTGGTGTAATGTGTGTATATACATTGAATATAATGGTTGGAGGTCGAGATTTGAGGCATAGGAAGAGTTCTTGTGAGATTTGTGGACTGTTTTGTGAAAAACAGTGTGACCCTTGGCGACTTTTTAATTTTTCTGTAATTATCTAGCCACAATTAGATTTCGAGTCCTTGATGAAAGTTTTAGGGAACATCCTCATGAGCAACATATAAAAAATTCAGAGAAAAATAACAAGGTATGACCATCGAAATAACTTTTCTATGAAAATATCAAATCTGGAATTTTTACAGAATGATGGTTAGGAAGAAAATCGAAGTTTTACCCTCGGTACAAAAGGAATCTGACCTAGTGGCCTTCTTGAGATTTGTTCCTCTTGGTCTCATTCATAACGAGTCAAAATTTCGTAATTTTCTGAGCCCGTTTAGTAATTAATTCGGAATTGTTACCAGAACTGCGCAAATGTAGGAATTTAACTGTTGCTTCGAGATTTCCACAAAATTGTCCTATAAGGAGTGCAGTCTCGAATTTGCTGTGTGACTTGATAATGCTGATGGTAGGATCTTGTGATTGATAAAAGGTCCATGGGACATATTGTTTGATATATGAAGGTGCATTCGTGAATTAAAATGCTAATAGTTATCATGGAGCCCTCGGGTCAATGATGCCCCGGGAGTCGGGAGGTCCAAAGGGTCGAAAGAGTCGATGCCTTGTGGATGCCCAGTGGCCCTAAGAGGCTGAATGCTGGAGGTATGCCCCGGGAGCTTCGGGATGCCCGGTTGTATGCTTGTCGATACGTAAACCCGGATGACCGAGCAACCATCCTCATGATGAGCTTCGGAGGTTTTCCTCGTGATGCCGGTGGGGTACGAGATGCACGGAGGCGTGATATGCTCCGGATGCCCGGTGGCCTTAGTGGCTGAATGCCGGAGACTTTCGCGATGCCAGGGTGGATGCAAATGCTTGGAGGGACGCAAGCATTGGTCCTCTAGGGAATGAAATCTTCCGAAGGCTAAATAAATGATATGTGAATTGACTATGTGGCATATGATTCTTATGGAATTGCAATTGCTTTAATATTGAAGAATTTCCATGATATTGATATCTATTCTCTCTTGACTTCTTGCCTTGTCTATCTTGTATGAAATTAGATGCCGATTGTTATGCTTGACATAGCTTGTTGAATCTTTTGCTGCTGAGTGGTTGTACTCACCCCGTTTGGGGACTAACATTTCAGATTAAGATGCCTTTGCTACCTGTCTCTCGTGGCACCTTTTATGGCATACCGGTCGATGTCGAGTGCTCGTGTTCATAGCACATTTGTGTTGGTGTGCGGGGGCTGGTGTTCGTCCACGTCCGTGTACTAGTTATGTACGATGTGGGCCTATCTGGAGGCCACGTGGTGCGGGAGTTCTGTCCGTGCATGCGCCGCCGCGACGGGATGATGTTGGGGATCTTTGCCGCCGCCGCCGCCGATGGGCCGGGTTGGGTGTGATTGACCTCGGGCGATGGGTAGCTGATGAAGCTTTTTGACTGCTGGCACTATCTGATGGGCTGAAGTTTATGGTTGATATGGAGTTGGACGCTTTTAGTTATAGCCGAGTTTTAGAAAGCCTTGACCTTTTGTAGTACCAACTTATGTTGCCCATCAAGTTATATAAATAAAAGTGCTTGGTTTATCTCATAAAAATATTTAGAATGTGTGCATCATTTCGATATGAATGGTTTGGGGAGTTGTGAAGTCGCTTTCGCTTTACTCTTTACATTGCGCCGGGACCGTTAAAAGTAAATAACAAACTCTCTGGACTTATAGACCTTCAAGTCAAGGTATGGAGTGGAAAGCGCACCGTGACGACCCTATAGGATTGGGGTGATACCAAAACCGCTGTGGCACCCCAATCCAATAGGGTCGTCATAGTGCGCTTTCCACTCCATACCTTGACTTGAAGGTCTATAAGTCCAGAGAGTTTGTTATTTACTTTTAACGGTCCCGGCGCAATGTAAAGAGTAAAGCGAAAGCGACTTCACACCTCCCCAAACCATTCATATCGAAATGATGCACACATACTAAATATTTTTATAAGATAAACCAAGCACTTTTATTTATATAACTTGATGGGCAACATGAGTTGGTACTACAAAGGGTCAAGGCTTTCTAAAACTCGGCTATAACCAAAAGCATCCAACTCCATATCAACCATAAACTTCAGCCCATCGATAGTGCAAGGGCAAAAAAAGCTTCACCAGCTACCCATCGCCCGAGGTCAATCACACCCAACCTGGCCCATCGGCTGGCGGCGGCGGCAGCATCCCCAACATCATCCCGTCGCGGTGAGCGTGCACGGATAGGAACTCCTGCACCACAGGGCCTCCAGGTAGGCCCACATCGTACATAACTATAACTAGTACACGGACGTGGACGAACACCAGCCCCAACACACCAACACAAATGTGCTCTGAACACGAGCACTCGACATCGATCGGTACGCCATAAAAGGTGCCACGAGAGACAGGTAGCAAAGGCATCTTAATCTGAAATGTTAGTCCCTAAACAGGGTGAGTACGACCACTTAGCAGCAAAAGATTCAACAAGCTATGTCGAGCATAACAATCGGCTTCTAATTTCATACAAGATAGACAAGGCAAGAAAGAGAGAATAGATATCAATATCATGGAAATTCTTCAATATTAAAGCAATTGCAATTCCATAAGAATCATATGCCACATAGTCAATTCACATATCATTTATTTAGCCTTCGGAAGATTTCATTCCCTAGAAGACCAATGTTTGCGTCCCTCCAGGCGTTCGCATCCACCCTGGCATCGCGAAAGTCTCCGGCATTCAGCCACTAAGGCCACCGGGCATCCGGAGCATATCACGCCTCCAGGCATCTCGTACCCCACCTGGCATCACGAGGAAAACCTCCGAAGCTCACCATGAGGATGGTTGCTCGGCCATCCGGGTTTACATATCGACAAGCATACAACCGGGCATCCCGAAGCTCCCAGGGCATACCTCCAGCATTCAGCCTCTTAGGGCCACTGGGCATCCACAAGGCATCGACTCTTTCGACCCTTTGGACCTCCCGACTCCCGGGGCATCATTGACCCGAGGGTTCCATGATAACTATTAGCATTTTAATTCACGAATGCACCTTCATATATCAAACAATACGTCCCATGGACCTTTTATCAATCACAAGATCCTACCATCAGCATTATCAAGTCACACAGCAAATTCGAGACTGCACTAAAATGGCTCATAAAATTACGAAATTTTGACACGTTATCAATGAGACCTAGAGGAACAAATCTCAAGGAGGCCACTAGGTCAGATTCCTTTTTTACCGAGGGTAAAATCTCGATTTTCTTCCTAACCATCATTCTGTAAAAATTCCAGATTTGATATTTTCATAGGAAAATTATTTCGATGGTCATACCTTGTTATTTTTCTCTGAATTTTTTATATGTTTCTCATGAGGATGTTCCCTAAAACTTTCATCAAGGACTCGAAATCTAATTGTGGCTATATAATTACATAAAAATTAAAAAGTCGCCAAGGGTCACACTGTTTTTTACAAAACAGTCCACAAATCTCACAAGAACTCTTCCTATGCCTTAAATCTCGACCTCCAATCATTATATTCAATGTATATACACACATTACACCACACCACAGCATGATTATCTCCGAAATTCTCCATGGTCAGATCTCTAATTCGTTTGGTTTCATTTGCAAATTCGAAATCCAGCACTCACACTTCATCCTCACCTAGTTTTCTTGATCTAACACCCTCCTATACATCAAAACTCCACATGCAGCTTTAGTACTTCATCTTCCTCACATATTTCACTTCTTTTCTAGGCAAGACAGCAGGCAACAACATAGATGGAAGAACATTTGCTTGCCTTAAACTTTCTCACTCAAAAGCTGCCCGAAAATGGAGGTCCGGGGGTCACGGCTTGGCCGGTCGGCGACGGGGACCAGTGGCGTCGACGGTGGCTGCTCGGACACGGCGAGAGGCGGCCCTTCCTTCCTTTCCTCGCTGCCCGCACCCACGCACGACCCTCCTTCTCTCTTTGCTTGGTTTGCTCTCAATTTCTCTCGGTCTCTCCCTCCTCTCTCCGTGCGAAACCCCCCCTCCCCCTTTCTTGTTCTTTGATTAATTAATTTACTCCATTTTTGCATGAAAGAAAATGATTAAGTAGATGTAGGATGGACAAATGGTAAATGGGAAGGGACAAGTGTGAGTGTGGAGGAAGACAAGTGTGGGGGGCATGCAATTTCCCTCCCCACCTTGCTCTGTGCGACACCCATGGGGTGTCCTTGGGCCTGCTTGGGCCCAAAATCCTCCCAAGAGTCCATAAAATAAGGCCCTAATCCCCTTTTCTTTTTTTTTTTTATATATATATATATCTTAGCATTTTATCTCTATCAAATTTAATTTTATCTCTAAATTCAAATTTAATTTAATAACAAAAATTCAAATTTCTTTATATATATATATATATATTCCAAAATCTTGCGGCCCATTCAATATTGTTTAAATTTGCGCATAAAATTCTTAGGCGAGATCGAATCCCATCCTTTTGGTTTAAAAGGATAAAATTGAAATACTAATCCAAATGAACAAATACAAATTAATGCCTATAAAATAAAAACAAAGTCACGCCACCCACCTATCTCGAGGGTCATCTAAAGTTTTGGATGCCACACGCTAACCGCCGGAGGCGGACGGGCGGCCGCGAGAGGCAACATCCGGTGGGCGGCAATCGGCGGTGATGGTTGGCGGCCGACGGTCCTGCGGCGCGGGCGGTGGCAACAAGGACGGCAATGGTTGGTGGTCGGCGGTTTAAGAGCAAGAATAAAAACATAAATAAAAATAAAAAATAAAAAATCATACCAAACACATTTCTATTCTTTTTCTATTTCAAGAATATAAATTTTGTGTAGTTACCAAATACCTTATTTTAAATTGTTAAAGTAGAAATAGAAAAGACTATTTCTGAAAAGAAACGTTTCAACCAAGCGTTACATGTACGCACCCTTAGTGACTTACCGGATGGGCTGCTGCTTCATATTCTGTCATTTTTGTCTATGGAATATTGTGTCACTACAAGCTCACTGTCCATTAGGTGGAAATGCTTGTGGGCTTTAATCTCGTTCAAGGGCCTTTGTGTTCAAATTCTGTTATCGAGCAAGCATGACTTCTATATTTGTAAACCATATGTTCTAGTTCATTTAAAGTTACTTTGCAATTTCATTGTTTTTTTCCAATTATTTGCCTGCACTTATTCTTTGTAATTCGAGTTTTACAAAGCTTCATGTTTGATGGCATATTTAAATCCATCTTTTTTTTTCCTTTTTTTTTCGGTTTGAGGTCAGATTTGATATTTTAATTGGCCATCGATTGATTTCTATTAGGCCTTAATCATCGAAATTATGAGGTTTCTAGAGACCACGACTTGACACAAACACAAGTGCTCACGTGGACATTACGCATTGGATAAGCCCAATTATATTTAAATTTAATTAGGCAGTTGGGTTTAACTTGTCTCAATAAGCTTTTATTTTTGCAGAAGTTCGAAATCCATTATAATCTCGTGAAAATGCTCACCAGAAACGACACAAATCAGGAAAATAGAATGAAAACAGATCAAAAGAGGCACATTGTCATAATCAGCTCCATAACAAACCGTGCAAGCACCTCCTTGTTTTCTCATATCCAATTACATTGTAGCAGCGGGTTGAAAATAAAACTTTCAAACTCCTAAATCGTTCTTCTCCTCCAGAGAATTCTGCTCGATAAATCAGAAAAACGTTTTATGTTACCTTTGGTGTTCTTCTTTCCACTTCGTTGTTTCCTCCACAAGATAGGAGTTCACTCCCATTCTCTGCAAGACTTCATAGTTCTCCGACAAGAACGCCACCAGCTTCATCTCATCCAGCGAGCAATTAAAGCCACTGAAAACAATCGAGACAAGAAAGAACTAGGAACCTCCTCAGATTCCCAAGCTTCCTAGTCGAATTCCTCATGGGACCTAAAAATGCTCTGTCGGAGGCCACATAAATAAAACGATAAAGAAGAAGAAATCAATGAGAGTATTCTAGCATAAGTATTCTAATTTCAGTGGGTTGGTGAAGAAGCGCTTACAGTGATAAATAGATGCAGCTGTGGGCAATCGAATGAACCTCGAATTCATTACTTAAGTCAAAATATTGCATTGTCCAGGGATAGATGGTAAAATTAAGATGCATTGCACATATTTGGGACACGAAGGAGTGAGGGAATTTCAAAGCAATAGTAAAAGGCAATCCAGTTTTACTCCTCGATCAATGGTTTGTAAAACAATCTGTAGGCTTCAAGAACTTCAAGATACCACATGGCCTCTCGATCCGGAGATGCTGAGAGATCAACCATCTTGTGAACCTGATGATTCAATTCAAGCATGCATAGATCAATTTCTTCCCCCAAGAAGCAATGAAACTCCAAATTCTAAAAAAATCCCTAATCAAAGGAACGTTAACAGAAGAACGCAGATGATAGAGGAGTCTTTTTCCCCGAATATTGGTCTATCATATCAGACAACTCTATATAGTTCGTGTTCTATTCATTATGTACCAATATAATTAGATAATTTATTAGCGCAATGATGGAGTTCACACATGAATGACTAACACATTTGAAAAATTACCATTACCTATTAAATTATTAATCACGTATAAAAAATCCAAGACTTCAGATCACGGTTTTTTAGAACTTTTACTAACATACCTTAATCATAGGGAGCTCTCCTTCGCGCGCAGAATATGCTCCAACAACCATCACGTACATTCCTGCACGTTACGCCCACATTAAGTGATAAAACCATGTCAAAAAACAAAAAACAAAAAACGAAAAACGAAAAACAAAATCAAAAACGTGTTTCCTGGTATAGTTAATTTTGCCAAGAAAAGAAAAACAGAAAAACACAGGAGTCAAGAGTAGTTTAGTAGTTCACAGAAAAAGAATGCAAAAAGGCACCAGAGGCAAAGCGGCAGGTGATCAATTGCTGACCTGCTTTCCAGGGGTGGAGGCGAAACTCACTAGGGAGAGAGAGCTCAACGACTCCAGTGCCATCATCAATCAGCAACCGCTCTTGGTCATGCACCAAAACCAGAATGCCCTGCATTGGAGTTGGTGTATGTTTAAATTTAACATCTGTGTGTAATTGGAGCAAATGGGAACGGCGAGGAGAGAAGGAGAGATATGCAGACATACCTGTAACCAGGCTCGCTGAAAGAGAAGACCACCGAGAGTGAAGGCATTGGGAGAAGAAGACGAGGAGGAGGAGGAGCAGGATGATGTGGCTTCAACGGCCTCCTTCAACTGGAAGCTCAGCAGTTTCAGCGCTGCTAAGCTGTAATCCATATTTCTTCCCTCTCCAGAGCCTCTTTCTTTCCTTCTCTCACCAAAGTCCAGCAGGAGGAGGGAAAATAGAAACGAAATGATTTTAAATAGGATAAAGGGCAAAAAAAAAAAACTTGTTCTGAAAAGCCATAAGCCACAGTATCCTGAAAAATCAAGTTATATTGCAAACAGTGGTTCACACATATTTATTTAAAAGAAATTTGTGCATCATAAAATATGAGCAGACAACTCATTTTGGCACCATGACATGGCAATTTTCAAGAAGCAATGCCTGTTTAAGTCCAGCAGGAGGAGGGAAAATAGAAACGAAATGATTTTAAATAGGATAAAGGGCAAAAAAAAAAACTTGTTCTGAAAAGCCATAAGCCACAGTATCCTGAAAAATCAAGTTATATTGCAAACAGTGGTTCACACATATTTATTTAAAAGAAATTTGTGCATCATAAAATATGAGCAGACAACTCATTTTGGCACCATGACATGGCAATTTTCAAGAAGCAATGCCTGTTTAAGTCCAGCAGGAGGAGGGAAAATAGAAACGAAATGATTTTAAATAGGATAAAGGGCAAAAAAAAAAAACTTGTTCTGAAAAGCCATAAGCCACAGTATCCTGAAAAATCAAGTTATATTGCAAACAGTGGTTCACACATATTTATTTAAAAGAAATTTGTGCATCATAAAATATGAGCAGACAACTCATTTTGGCACCATGACATGGCAATTTTCAAGAAGCAATGCCTGTTTAAGTTCTCCAGTCAAATACTGCAACGAATTAAGAATGATAGACTAGTTGAAATATAACAACTGCAAGTTTTCTATTATATGTGCTCGCATCGGGTCAAGTGAAAACAGGATATTGAGGTTCACTAAGAAGATGCAAAAGTAACCGCGTTAGTCATTGAGGAAGAGCCTTTCCAAAATATAAGCCATGGCAAGTGATATGGATGTAAATTTAAATCTGGCATCCAAGAAGAACAAGCTTGAACTGAAAAAGAGCAAGCACAGATTATCTTTTATTATGAACTGTTGCAAAAAAAAGTCTCCAATGATGTATTGAGGAAATAAGTGGCAGACTAATATGTCCAGTTATCTTCACCCATCAAGTTATGGCAGACTAATATGTCCAGTTATCTTCACCCGTCAAGTTACGACACTGTGTGCAAAAGAAAAAATTGGTAAACCCCACAACCGCCTGAACCATGTCCATGGACCTCCTCAAGGAAAGACGATGACAACAATGAAGCAGAGGTAACAGCCTAGTCTGCAAATGCACGATTGCACTGCCCTAGAGTATTCAGATGTAATATGCCAGCTATCACAAATTAGATATTGAAAACCTAACTTACGGCCAGGTCCCCTAAGGAACAGCGAAAAAGAAGTTACGCATGTCAATGAGCACTTTGGAAGGAACAAAACAAACGACCTTTTGAAGGATTTGAATCTTCTCTCCAATTTATTCTGCTTACATTTAATCGATTATGGTCTACATGTACCAATCTCTTGTAATGTACTTCATCTACATAAGACTCTTTTTGGTGTCTTGTATGTTGCCAATGTACTTGAACAGGTTCTATCAATGCCATTGCTTACCTAATCAAAATAAAGTATGCAAGCATATTAAGTTCGATCATTTCGACTGACTCGACCACCTAATTACGAAAATGCCATCTGGGATAGCCAGTCCATCAAAACCACCAAATCAACAGAGAAGCGGCGGCCTGGAGACAGAGATCTGTAAACACGACCCTAATACATCCACTCGGCTTTCCACCGAACGCAATCCTAGACTCTGAAACCCGGATTGAATCATGCAAAACCAAGCAGAAGAGACTCGGAAGTCCGCACGGAGCAAGCGATTGACTCCAAAGTCGACTCAACTTCGATGCACTGAAACTACAAATGCAGAAGACCGTCGCATCGCAGGGCAGCGACGAAATAACCACGCTCGGACAGAAATGGCGGGCATATCGGCAGTTGCCGTCGCGGCCGATTCAACCAAAGAATCGATCGAGATCCAAGCAAAGCCGAGCCTCCGAGAATCAAGAGATCGAACCAAAGGAAGGCCAAGCGGAAATCAGCGAATCCGCGAAAGCAATCGATCGGACGAATCTTGACGTAGAAAAGATACAGAAAACAAAAGAAATGGCGCGCAAAAGCGAAAACCCGACGGATTCAGATAAGCGACGGGAGATGCAGCTCCGGCGAATCGCGGCCGGAGATGGCGTACCCGACGACCAGAGAAGATTGCAGCCGACGAGATGGAGGAGCTGGGGCCTTCACCGCTCTTCAGCGCCGCCGCGAGCTCAACGGACACTCGGAGCCCTTGCTTGAACCGGAGCTATTTTTTGGTGGTTTCCCATTTACTTTTTTTTTTTTTTTTTTTAGAAAACTACGGAAAAAGGTTATTAAAAAAAGAACTAGCCTCGCAGTTTGCGCGGAATACAATAATAAATCAAAAACAACAAAATAAATGGGATCCCAAATTTATGCAATTCGATTTATGCGCCTGCTATTCGTCCCTTCAAATTTAATTTGACCAAAGTCCAAGCTTTGCATTATGTATTAGATATCTTATATACTACCAAAGGAAGTATTAATTCACATTTCTATTTAATAGTCTAAATTTTTAGGATAATGAATTATATCACAAAAAAATCTCATATACCGTTAAAGGAAGATATCTTGAGTTCAAATATTTTAAGCTTCCATGTAACTCATCAATTACCCACACATAGGGACATTTTTTTCTTTCAATATCAGAAAGGTATTTACAAAATTTTACCTCACCACTTCAAAGACTAGAATGTAATTCGACAAATAAGCTCTCCCTCAAATTAGGGAAAATTTTAAAAAATGACCCGAAATACCTCTATTTTCTCAAATAAAGACCCGAAATAAATTTTATTTTAAATAAGGATTTGAAGTGGCCTTAATTGTTTCAAAGAATGGCTTGAAGTGGCTTTGGTTATTTCAAATAAGGACCTGACCTTGCCAGTCGCCAGCCAATTAAATGTTCCGATCGATCAAGAATATTTTCATCATTTGCCATTTTCCCTTATTTTCTTCCATTTTTTTTCTTTCATTTTTTTTTTCTAGTTCTTCTTCTTCCTCTTCGCGGGTGGCCAGCCAACCACCAGCGATGCTCACGGAGGGCTAGGCGAGGGCCACCCATGTCGGCCACAGGCGAGGCGACCCTCACCCTAGGCCATTCGCGAGGTTAGCCCTAACCCTCGCCTGCCCCAGATGAGGGCTCGACCTGACGAGGGCTAGGCGACCTTACCAACCGCTGGCGAGGGTGGTTGAGCCCTTGTCTGGGGATTTGGTGAGGGTCTGCCTCAGGCGAGGCTCAAGGGAGGGCTCGACCACCCTCACCAGCGGACGATGACCCTCACTGGCCCTAAACAACGGCCGGTCTAGCGAGGGTCGGCCTCGCTTAGGGCCGGCAAGGGCCGACCTCACGAATGGCCCCTAGGCGAGGGTTGCCTTGCCCAGGCAAGGTCATCCCTTGACCCTCGCCCAACCCTCTGTAAGCATCGTCGGTGGCCGGCCGGCCACTGACGAAGAGAAAGAAGAAGAATCAAGAAAAAAAAAAAAAAAGGGGGAAATGGCAAATGACGAAAATACTCTTGATTTTCGGAAAGTCGCGTCCTTATTTGGGGTTAATTCCAAAAAAAAGCACCAACTTTAGGTCGATGGACAAATCTGGCCCAAACTTTTTTTTTGTCTCGTAAAAAAGCACAAACTTTAAGTCGAGTGACAAATCTGGCCTAAACTTTTTTTTGTCACGTAAAAAAGCACCAACTTTAGGTTGAGTGACAATTCTGGCCTAATTTTTTTTTTTTCATTTTGAAAAAAAATCACCAACTTTCACTTAAATTTTAAATATGGCCCCCCTTAACTTAGATTCATTGATTGTCCTGCACTTGCTGGCTAACACCATCCATTGTCTTATTATTTGAGCCACAGTTCGAAGAATAACGGTGAAACTGTGTCATCTCCTATACTTCACTAGCAAGTAAAAAAATCTCAAGATTGAATTTCTCTGGCTAGACTTTATCGTTTTGTCGTAATATGAAGTTGTAGATCATCGCCCATCAAGAGAAACCATGGATGAGATCCACCAACCTCACGGCTAGAACATTTTCTCCTGAAATAAGTTTAACTTCAAATAGAAAGTTAATGGTAGAGGTTAGATTTTGGATATGAGTGAAAGTTTGTGATTTTTATGAGACAAAAAAAAAATTGGAGTCAGAATTGTCACTTAACTTAAAGTTGGTGCTTTTTTACGAGACAAAAGAAAATTCGGGCCAGATTTATCTCTCGACTTAAAGTTTGTGCTTTTTCATGAGACAAAAAAAAGTTTTGGCCAGATTTGTCCATCAACCTAAAATTGATGTTTTTTTATGGAATTAGCCCCCTTATTTGAAACAAACATAATCACTTTAGACTCATTTGAAATAACATCCACTTCAAGCCCTTATTTGAGAAAGTGACTTCGTTTCAAGTTTTTATTTAAAATAAGGTTCACTTCATCCTTATTTGAAAAAATAAGGGCATTTCGAGTCCCATTTTGGAATTTTCTCCTCAAATTAGGCGTTGGCCACACCAGCTCACGATAGGATTAATATATCTCCTAAACCTAAATTTGGGGTTTATAATTTCCCTTTTCCTTCATTGAAATCACGTACGAAAACAATATCTCGACCAAATGCAGCCTCCAATTTTACTCAAATGGGATTTACAATTTAGAAAAAGACTTAATACTGTAAAAAAACCTCAAATTCATATAATTGTAAAGAATTTAACTCAAATTAATATACATAGCAAGTCACGTGTAAATCAATAATTAAAGTAAATTTATTATAAAAATATTAATTTGGGGTTATTAAAATAAATTTATAATAAGTGCATTAGTTTGAAATTTGTAATTTTTAAAAGTATTAATTCTTATATACATATATATATTAAAAAAAAAAAAAAAAACCGAGAGTCTCTCCAGAACGGGGGTGCTATTGAAATTTCCCCTCAAAAATTGATGAATTATTTCTCCTTCACCGTTCGCCGACCCATTGCTCTGCAGTTTGAAGCTTCGGTTCTTGGCTCTGTACGACACTAGAGAGTCTTCTTCACCTCTTGCTTCCCTCTCGGTTCCTCGCCAGGTACTTTCGACTTCCTCATTCTTTTTCGATCCGCTTAACTTGCTGAATTTTTGCTTCTCCGCAATTTCGTCGTCAATTTTCGCTCGCGAAGAGCGCTGCTGATCAGCTGTTCGCGTCGGCTCTTTTTTTCTTGGGGCTCTCTCGTTCTTGAATTTGGTAGTCGACCGATGGTTGCAGAATCCCAGAAAGTCGGGTCCTTTGTCTCGCCCTCCGGCGCGATAGCTTTGCCCTCAATATACCCACGAAAGATAGTGCTTCGTTAATCGGTGGGATTTGCTGGGGCGAAGTGAAAGCACCAAGATTTCATTGACCCTGCATTTCCCTGATTTGCAATGAGAAATCCCAGGACTTGCTTGAATTTTCTTGGGCTAGATCGCTGGGAATATGCTATTGTTTTGTATATTGCTGATACGATAGGGAAACACTAATATTCAAACGAGATAGTACCGCTGCTTATAGAGACTCTAACTTGGCCACCTAAATCTTCATACCTTAGATTTCCCTCACCCTCATTTAAAGTGTTCAACTCATTTATCTGAAATATATCCGCGCCCATTTGTTTGCTTTGGCTCTCATCAGGTTAGTTTGTTTTCACAATTGACTCTCCTCTTGCAAATTTTGGCAATCTTTGGTCTCGTGGGCAATACCATTATGCCCTTTGATTTCATAATCTGTGTCTCTGTGCCTTGTCCTTTCCCACTTTTCTTTTGGTGCGAGGTTCATAAGAATCATTGTCATGGTTAATCCATTACATTTGGAAGTTCCATCCATCGTACAACTACATATCACTTCCACTCATGTCAGGTGAATGTATATAGACTGTTGCAATCTATCGCTTCAGGTGATTAAGTATTTTTGATATTCATGCTTGCTCAGCGGGGCAGCATTACATTTTTTCTGGCGTATGTAAATATGCACCATATTGATATTGTTATGCCTAGGAATAGACATATACTTCCTTTTGTGCCAATGTGCGTGTCGCATTGAGAATTTACTTTTCTTCACTATTATTTAGTGAATGTATGTTGAAATTATATTTTCCTGAGCAATTCAGTGAAAACAAGTTGAAAATAATTTCACTAGCAGTTTGGACGTCGAAACTATTGGGAGCCTGAGTAGCTTCCAGGCCCCTTTTTTTCCAACCCTACTAATCCACACTCAATTTTTTATTTTATTAATTAAATAATAGTTGTCTGTTAAATCATTTCCACGGTAAGAACGATCTTTGCGTTTGCCCTCCTTAAGGTTGCATTTATTTCGTGGAAAATGAATGATATAGGGAAAAAAAAAAAATTGATCCTTGCACCACTTACAAAAATTAAAAAACAAAAAATATTTTCATCGTTTACGAAAACAATTAGACATGAATTATTGACTACCTCAAGCAATACAAGCTATAACTTTTAGGAAAATATTTTCCAAATCATTCATTTTCTACGAAATAAACGGAACCTAGGAATTCGGAACCCCAAAGCATTTCCTTTCTTATCCGCACAAATTTGTGGAGTTGGTATGTAATAAGTTTCAACAAGG
The DNA here is from genome assembly GCA_017140595.1 of Eucalyptus curtisii. NCBI lineage: Eukaryota > Viridiplantae > Streptophyta > Magnoliopsida > Myrtales > Myrtaceae > Eucalyptus > Eucalyptus curtisii. The sequence continues at coordinate 26,667,674 of CM029499.1, forward strand.
ATGATGAATCAGCAACTTGCTTGACGCCTTTACTCCCCATCCCGTTTCAGAGTTTATGTATGAGCATGCCAGAGTTCACCATTATTACTAGTTGAGGAAAGAGATGGTTGTGACACAAGAGAATTCTAGGATTTGGAATTTATAATCATATTGTATGAGACATCAAACTTGTATTCTCAGCATCATGATTTAACCTTCTTCTTTTTTAATGTTATAGTTTACTTATGCAGATCTGTGCTAGGTTTAGGTAGATCTAAAAATTGATCATACACTTAGTCTGCTTTGTGTTCCAATAATCGTCATCTGTCAATTTCTTAAGTTGACAGTTTTGGTCCAAAGAGAACAATTGCAAATCATTCTGTTGCACAATGTAGAATTGTATTATGGGAGTTCATCTTTTACATAGTTGTTGGCATCTGTGAGATAAGGTCTGAGATAATTTCTGTCCTTAAAAATTGGGACAATTATGGTAACAATTCACGTCTTGGAACCAGATTCATTAAGTTGCCCACTGGTTCTGTTGGAAAAATTAGGCAATCGACAGCTGACTGATGCAGAGCAGACTTTGGCAAATGATGCAGAGAGAGAATTCTATGCACATTGCTTAAATGGGACTCTATTGATAGTTTGCTTCAGAAATGCCCTTTTCATGAATAAAGCATATAGGCAATGTATGTGTTCATACCCACAAAAATCTACATGTAACGTGAGCCTGGCTAACTGTGTAAAAAAAAAAATGAAATTCAAAATTAGGTGTTGGCAAGCAGTCATTGCCATTGACTGGGTAGCTATCGGTGTCAAGGAGGAAATTACTCTGGCCAAAAAGGCAATGGACATTATGGATAAAGTTGCACTTGTGCTATTGGATCAGTCTGTTCATCCAAGGGCTTCAGTCGATGAGAGCAATTTGCAATCAACCTTGGATGGCGTCAACAGGGCAGAGTCATTGAAGAGGCAGCTTTACACATGTTCTTATTGTGTTAAACTGCTTTAGAATCCTAAGTGGTTAATTGTTTTGTGTCCTTATATGATGTAACCACTTCTCATTTGAAGTAGACTATAAAGAGGAGAAGATTAGGATGTAAAGGCTTTCTCCATATCAATACTAACACTCTGTCTTTATCTTTGCTTTTCTGCAATTTACATCATGTGCTTTAGGTTTTCTGCGCTTTAGGATTCTTCCATGCGAATAACTTTACTTAATTGTTAATTCTTCCTTCAAGAACCCACAACCGTATTCAGTTCCTTTCTTGGCCTTGGATAGTCTACTACAAGGACCACAATGTGCGCTCATTTGGCCTACGGAGAGAATTATGAGTGAGCACGGTGACTAGCTGGGACTTAATAATTTAATCAGTTATTCAAAGTTGACTGTTTTAATGACATGGCCTGCCATTTGAGCAGTCATGCCACTATCTGCTAAGCGGTTGTTTTCAAATAATAAGTTGTCTTCTTTTCTTTTTTTGCTACGGCAGTCGACTGTCTTCAGGTGCTGTTCTTTAAGCCCTCTGATCGATATCCTGCAGCAAGATATGGGAGGCAGAGGAGTAATTGGGGATAAATGGTCCATGAGGATACTCTGGGCATGCGCATTTGGAAGTGTAATAAGTATGTCCTTATTCACATTGTTTTCCTGATTTTCTAAAGAAATTGTCCTTGTAATGCACTCTAAAGACAATTAATATTGTGTTCGTGTGTGTTTGGTACAGAGTAAATCCATGAGAGATTACTTGTAAAATGGCTGATCTACTTTTTTTTTTTTCTTTCAGTAATGTGCTCTTTACTTTCCTGTTCTTACTTAAATTCTTTCTTCGTGTTTTTTCGCTTAGGTTTTTATATGGTTGCTGTGGAGAGGCAAACGCAGAACAGGGATCGGATGTTGGCTGAAAGTCTAAACTCCACAGAATCTGGTGTGGGTAGCGGAGAGGAAGTTTGAGTGATAAACATGTTATGGATCCCCTCCCCCCAAAACAAAAATAAATGGGAACGTTTTCTTGATGTCGTTTACTGTCGAAACACTGGCAAGCTTTTTGGTACTTTCACCTGATCGAGGGGATGTTCCTTTTTCTCCTTCCTTTTCGCCCTTTTTGGGGCACTTGGTAGGTTGTATCTCTGACCATCAAATGTAGTGTCTGATTTTCAGGATATAGTGTTATCAATCAAGAGATATTTTGGTTTCAGGATTAGATCAAAGCTTAGAGCACTGTTTGATCAGACTCTGAGTAGATGTAATCACGATACTTGTTGCAGTGCCATTCAAAACGAAATTCTCTTCCCAGTTTTCACATGAAAATAATTGCTCCTGGAAAAGGAGCGAACTGAGGTTGGCAAATCTATAACGTCGCTTGTAGATTTCGTGGAGCCATTAAAGCTTAGAGCAAAGTTCGATCAGATTCTGATTAGATGTAACCGTGGTACTTGTTGCGCACCATTTAAATTGAAATTCTCTTCCCAGTTTTCATATCAAAATGATGCTCCTGGAGAAGGAGCAAACCGAGCTTGGCAAATCTGTAACGTCGCCTAAAATTTTATTTTTATTGGCTCTTCACTAAAATTGCGCTTCCCACACTCTTGGTGCATGATGCCCGATGCATGACGTGCTTCGAATGCGATCTGACATGATTTGCATGCCATTTGCACCGATTACAACTGCCGGACGGAAATTTCTCCTCTATTTCCGGGCGCATGCAATAGCAACTATCTATCATCAACTTGGACTTTGGGACTGCCTTCAATCACTGTTGTATACAAGCTCGTCTGCAAATATACAAGCCTCTCATTTTAGTACGCAACGCAAAAAAGTTCTGACTCGGATGGGATCAAGAAAATGTGCTTTGATGAGTCTTCTCCTTCTTTCTTGCATAGGTTTGAGCTCTGCTCACAGAGTCATCCGGAATGCCAAAGCTGGTCAGAACCATCAAGATCCTCTCACCCAAAATGAAAATGGAGGAACATGGTTTTGGGGAGCTGGTGCCGATTCAGGGTCTGGCTCTGGTAGTGGCTTTCGCATGGGTAGTGGTTTTGGTGGAGATAGAACTCGTTCTGGCGACTCTAGCGGTGATTTCAAGGCAGGTAAGACTGAAAGTGCCGGTGGAAGTGGAATCTTTGGCAGCTCGGATGGACTAGGTGTGGCTAGCGCGCGCGGTTCTGGAATGGATTCTGAAGATTTCTCCAGTGACCATAGCAGCAGCGATGCTGGAATGGGAAGTGAGATTCTTGCCATGAAAGCTAGTCATGGATTTGGAAGTGGCAGTAGGACTGGTGGTAGTGGGTTTAGGTATGTGTCTGGAAGTGGTAGTGGCTTTGGCTCAGGTTCTGGCGAAGGAATTGGGTATGGTTTCGGTGGAGGAGGTGGATCAGGTCATCCACCAGGATGGCAAATGGTGTGGCCTGGTCTTGTACCTGTAGGTGGAGGTGTGCAAGGACAAGGACCACCAGTTCCTGGAACTGGTGTCGGGTCTGGCTCGGGAGGTGGAAATGGTGGAGTACATGGGTCTCACTCCCAGGTCAGTGGAGGTGGTGGCCATGTTCCAGGTAGATATGGACAGGTTCCGAGTTATGAAGCAGGAGGTGGACTGGGATCTGGCAATGCTGGAGGTAATGGCCACGGTTGGGGAGGTGGTCATGGCTCTGGCTCGGGGTCAGGCTCAAGTGGTGGTGTCCATTATGGTTTCCTCTCGGTGTGCAACCACCAGTGATGGGAGGTCCATTGCCACCATTTTGGGGATTCACTTCCCATCAAAATGCAGGAGCAGAAGCAGGAGCACATCATCAGACGGGCCACATCGAAGGATCAGAAGGCGATGCTGCTTTGGAGGGAGCTGTCTCATGTATTGGACATTATGAACACAAGACAGATGGTTCCAATGGACTTTTTGATAGTGCTAGTGGGCCTGCGGCTGCCCAAGGTGTTTAGATCGATGATGAAGACCGTCGTGATCAGATGGAGCTTATTTACACCATTAGTTAATAGTGAGCAATGGAAGATCCGTCCATGTAGCCGCTAATGTACCTTTCCAAAATAAGACCTTCATGGGATGGTCATAAGACTATTTTGGTTTCATCAAGTTCCACCAAATTGAAATCAAGGCCAATTTGCTTGCCATAAAAGAGCTAGAGATAATAAGATGAGCCAAGTTTTTTTTTTTTCCTAAAATTTTGTATAGGCTTGAAATCATGCGCGAGAAACTCATAGAAGATGGGAGACGGTTGCAAAAATTTGCCAGTAGTTCTTTGGCGTTGGTCATTGCTGCTCTCAGAAAATGCTCTATTCTTCCCATTCTGACTAAAGAAGAACATCTTTTAGAAGCAATGCCAAGGCAAACAAACCGACTTGTCATAAAATGGAGAGCCAATAGGTCAATATGAAATTGTGAAGTGGCAGATGGGTTCCAGGAGATTCCCTGAAACATTAATTATCGCCGGGTTTGTAGGAACTGAGAAGCCGACTACTCAGCAGGCTATGCCAGCTAGTAACGTAAGAGCAAAACATCATCTCCCTTAACTAGATGAATTCAGAAGAGCTACTACATTCAGAAATTCTAAAGAAGGATCATGACCATTTTGATCAGGTTGCAGCACAACCGAGAAGAGGTAGGTTCCTATCAGTCAACCATTGAGTTGGAATGCATTTTTAAAGATGCCTTTGGTAATCATTTTGTTCCCGAAAATAATTTCTACTTAAAAATTATTCTTTTTTATTATGTTCCCTAAACGAATATCTAAATATTTGAAAGCATTTGGTAATTATCCATAATTTATATTCTTGATATAGAAATGCATTTGGTCAAATCTCAAATTTTTTTCTAGATTGGAATTTTTAAAAATTTTAATACTTTTATTATATTTTTCTCTTTTTTCTCTCTTTTTCTTTTTCCATCCCACTTTTTCTTCTCTAGTCGGTCGTCGGCTGGGTGAGGTCCTGTGACCTCATCGAAGCCTCTCGAGGCTGGGGCGAGGTCCCACGACGTCGCCAAACCTCCCCCAGTCAATCACCGGCCATCACCATGGTCGGCGACTTGCAATGAGGAAGAAGAAGAGAAAATAAAAGAAAAGGAAAAGAAGAAAAGAAAATATAAAAGAAAAAGAAAATTTGGCTCGATTTTGAAATTATTCTTAAAAACAAAGAAGCAACTTTTTCCACTTCTTGATTCTATTCCAAATCTATTCCCGAGAATAAAAAAATTATTAAACGGATTTCTATTCTTTTTTTTTTCTAGAGAATAGATTTGGAATAGCAATCCATTTGGTAAATTTTTTTATTTTTCCGAGAACAAATTTGTTTAAGAGAATATATTTAGAACAAAATCAAAAAGTAAAAAAAAAAAAAAAAAAAAAGGTTACTTATTTGTTTCGGAGAACAATTCCAAAAATAAGCCTAATTTTCCTTCTTTTCTTTTCTTTCCTTTTCTTATCAACCAGACGAGAACCAACAACCTTGTCGGAGCCTCGCCAGCCCCCAACGATGCCGAGCCACAATGAGGCTCGTCAGCCCAAGCACCATGGCTGGACGAGGCTCAACCTCATCGAGCCACCTCCAGGTAGCCCTTGGCTTGGTTGGGCCACGCCAACCCGGCAACACTCTAGTAAGGTCGCCAGCCCTAGTTTGGCCGATTGTTTGCCATGAGAAGGTGAAAAGGAACAAAGAAAAGGAGAAAAAAAAAAAAGAGGAAAAAACAGAAAAAATTTAATAAAATTATTAAAATTAAAAAAATGATTTGGACTAAAAATTTTAAGCGCTTTACCAAACACATTTATATTCCGGGAATAGAAATTTTGGATGGTTATCAAATGCCTTCAAATGCTCAAAAATTATTCCCACGAATAAAATAAAAAAGCACAATTTTTTAGCAGAAATTGTTTATATGAACAGAATGATTAGCAAAAACATTATTTTTATTTTCTTATTTGCGTATAGACATGAAAAGAATTGGAAATTTTTAACAAAGCCATTCGAAACTGTAAGGCCTGTATCATAACCGTGTCAGTATCTGCTTGTTACACCAATTCTATTACATTTTAACTTTCTCGCCTATCCTCTGTGGAAATTTTACAATCTATATTTCGCAATATATGCTCTTAAGATTAACTCTGACATGGCATCCTCAAATGTGACATTACAAACAAAACCAGTCGAGCTTTTCGCTGCCCCCATCATAGCCATGAAAACCTTACTCATCATTCTCTTCTAGCTGGCATGGAACTACATCTTGAAAAAACACCTGCATGGAAGTTCGCAGGGGATGATGAAGACAGAGACGCAGAAGGGCGAAGGAGAGGTGTACCAACTCTACTCGACGTCTCGTTAGCAACTCGAGGACTAATGACAATTGTAGGAGGAGCTCCTTGTAACTCAATTTCCGTGCATCCATCAGTTGGATTTGTGGGCTCATCAAACAACTGATGATCGTCTTCGTCCAGTGACATAACTGTACTCGTGTCTGTATGTACTGTTGAATCATCCGTTAATATGCCAAGCCGTCTCTTCCTCCTTGCAGACTTCTTCCACCCATGGATCGTTTCTCGTATTCTCTGCGGAATCAGGGCTGCCTTGTAGTTTGTTCCCATCTGTAAGGAAGAAATAATACGAATAATGCACCAAACTACTTTTTACTAGTCCTATACATATCTCCAGATGAGTAACTGTTCTTTCGCCAAAAATTTGTCGCTATATCAAGATTTTAACATAGGGAATGGCAACAAAAGGCTCTGGACAGCTTAACATGTGAATCAAGAAGAGAAAAGGCAACCATCTAGTTTTGTCAAATTTAAATGCAGACATGGAGACTAGATACGGTTGAAACCATTCTGGAAAACTTAAACTGCCATTTCATTTATTTGGAGAGTGAACTGTCAACATTGTCAGAGGATAATTACTTGATAGTTTAGCTAAAAGAATGAATTTGGCGCTTCCCTCCATTAGTTGAGTTTACACTGAAAAGCAATTCTGCTATGCCTCAGTAACTCATTACATTTTGTACCCCAGAGTTCAGGAGAACAGCACTATACCTGAGTAACCAGAGCATACAGAGGCAATGTGCTATAGCTGCAGAGGAATTGTCCAGCAAACCTGTAATATTGCAACAGTCATGCAACAACTGAACAATATCTCCTCTATAATGAATTGAATGTGCTTGATTTCGGGGAATCCATCCTTACCCCAGAATCAATCGTAAGTAGACAAGCAGATGGTTTTTAATGAAGCATGAGTTATATCCAAACTGCCACTGTAAAATTAAACAAAGAAATTCAGGAAACACAGATCAAAGTGAGACCTAGCTCACATGAATGTAATAGTTTCTGTTAATTTTATAACTCAGTCGAAATGAAATTTGATTTAACTCCGAACTGATGTTTAAAAATGAATGAGTGAACTTCGCCTTAATATATGAAAAACAGTGGAAGAGCAATTACCCAAAACCAGAAGAATGAAGCTAGTTCGAATGCATTCTGCCGAAGGGTCATGCAAGCAGAAATTGGAGGCACATTAGCGTCAATTAATCAAATGGAGAATTACAAGCTTTTCTGAAAAATAAAATAAATGAAAGCTGCTCTGACATATCCTAGTATGATTCTAACCTGAAACAAAATGAAGTGGATCAAGGACAAAAGTAGCTCCGGCTTCTTAAACCAGAAGAGGTCATCACGAGGCCTCATGTTAGCTCCTGAGAGGTATCCAGAAATTCCAGCATTTTCCAATGATAAGGTTGCGATCACATGCTGCAGTTTTGAGCCCACCAGAAGAACAAGCTACACAAAAAATTGCACCACATGGCAATGACATGAAGTTAGAGAATGGAGACAAAGGGTCTTCTCACAAGTTCAACTGATTATAAAGGGCAGCACTAGCTACCATCCACGGATCTACTTATCAACTCAAAAGTTCAAAGGATGGGCCTACAATCAATCCATTAAATATTATTAGTCAATGTATTAACCAATTTCCACCTAAATTTATGTCCATCTAATTGGTCAAAGATGAGGCAGGTAAACTAGAAAACTTACTGAAATAGGAATAATGGCTATCCAAAAATAGAGATTGGACCCTGCAGAGTTGTAAGAATAAAATGAAACCGTGAGTGAATCCATCAGGCAATACAAGTCTATGCATGGATGAGCAACCAAATTTCAGACTGAGATCCTGAAAATAACTGAAGCTCTCCCTTCATTCAGGAAATATGGATTACCTTTTATGTTAAACAGCATGAAAGCGACTACAAATCCCCATAGAGGACCACTGCAAGAGATATAAGAGATGTTAGTTTCCCAGGTTCCTATTGAAATTATTGGTATTACATGTTAATATATACTTGTTCCAAGGGCCAGGCAATCCTGCAAATAGGTACTCTCGAGAAAGTCAGTTCCATAGTTTTCTGTCTGCAATCAAGGACTATAAGTCTTTCCACTTATAAAGTTTATATATAAGTTCTAATCATTCATAAAATGTTTGCAATGGTACTTATTGATCATCATAAACATGTCGGATACTTATTCAGGGGAAGAGGAATTATACTACTGAGGAACGTTTGGATTAGATAAATTGATGATGAGTTAGAAATTTGGTATAGCCAAAGTTAACTCCAGGGATATTTGATATTGCCAGAGTTATCTCCAGGCACTTCCTTAGTCAATGTAGCCACAAGGTCAATGAAGAAAGCTGATTTCACTTAGAAGATTGCAAATTCAGCACAAATTGGCAATGGTATTAACAGGACTATCCCAGAGAACACCTCACCTCACACCAACTATCCGTTGGAATTCTTCTTCCATAGAGCGAATCATATAGCTGTGGAAATCATACTTTGGTGGAAGGTTGTGATTCTGCCAAAAATTAAGATAGAATGAGGAATGAAAAATCTAAAAGGGACATCGACTCTTTCTTCTACAGCATTATATTACTCTTCTTAGATGATAACTTGATCTGGGATTATCATAACCATAGAAGGACTATATTAGAACATCAAAGTCCATCTCGACAGAAAATGGAGGAAGATAGGGCAAGCAGAAAAATGGATTGAAGGAAAAAGGAAAGGGGCAAGACAAACAATTTGGAAACTAGTGTTTCTTATAAAAAAAGCTAGTATGCTTTTTTTGTCATGATCTTATGGGAAATGATCGTACAATTTCCAATCTGAGGTACTCTTTCAGCCAAGTATCACAGTTTTTTTTCCTTTTAGCTATTACCAATTGCAATGTATATATAATCTCTTTGTGAAATTAACAACTGTCAGAACATAATTTGGTATGGTGACAAAGTCATTTGCCACTTCCCATCTACATGAAGTTCCTCATGTAAACAGCCCTTGTTATTGTAATCACACTACAACACAGCAAAGTAATCACACTACAACACAGCAAAGCAGATGATCTGGAAAGTTGTTTGCAACAAATATAGTGTTAGAATAAGTTTCATGGAGATGAAATGACCAACCCTTTATGCCACCAACAGGTAAACAGGGAAATCAGCTTGAACTGAAAGAAAGCCAGAGGCTCTCAAGGAAATATCGAAATGCTATGACTTAGTGGATCATACATATACTTTTCCACTTCACATCACTCTCCTATTGCCTAAACTAAATCCTATCGTATGGCATATACGTCTTCTCATCATAAGGTAAAATTTTCCCTTCACATTGACAAAGATAAGCAATTCTAAGCAAGTCAAAACATTGAATAAACTAAAAAGCATCTGGAACTTTATTCGGGATGATATTTCAGAGTTCCATACCATGATGAAGCCTTTACGTAAAGTTAAGTAGTCATCACGAACCACTGAATGCCCAAACTGACGGAAAAAACAAGTCTGCATATTCAGATGAATACAGAAGTAAGTGAAAGAATTCCCACTTCCACAAGCTGTCTCAAGATTAGACTGGCACATTATTCTGAAGGAGACTACAACAACATGCGCACGCGCGTGCGAGAGAGAAAGAGGCAGAGAGAGAGACAGAGACAGAGAGAGATTAAATCAGTGGAATGAGTATGTTTCACAAAATCAGTGCACCCAATTGAAACAAAAGTTACCAGTTACTAAGTTGCGAGATTATAATGCAATACGTTCCAGCTAAATACTGTTCTAGGCGTTTCATATCTTTTCTTATTCAATCTGACAGAATTTTTTTCGTTAATGATCCCCTATATAGGTTGTTTCCCCCTTACTTCAAAAATTTTTTGCAAGATGATGATGAGGAGGAGGAAGATGATGCAAGAACATGAAGTAGTCTACATACCACCCGGATGACAAAGCTGCTCTTGACCAAAGGATTTGTTGTATGAATCTTGACAAAAGTAGATTGTCTCCGTAATATCGACTCTCTTGTGATTCCTGCTAGGAGAAGAGGTGGTCAATTCACATGGATCTCATCAATTAATAATGATCAAAATAGCTATCTTGAAAGGAAATTGTAGACATTAGAGCTCTATGAAATGCGTTGCATCAAAATCTTTCATCAGCTAAGTAACAACATGACTGACTACAGTAGCATTATAACAACATGAGATCCAGGATAAGACTATTATAGGCTTAGAGTTTCCTTTCTTTCTTCTCCATGTGATTTCTAAGCTTATAACCATGCTTTTCTCCCTTATCAGAATACCAATGTTTGTCTTGTTCATCACAAATATTGTTCTACTTGTTAGCACAATGCCAAGTGTGCATTCTCCAATGCTGATTGAAGGGTTCTTTAAAGCCTAAACCCCCCTTTAAAGCCCCTTCTCATCATCAAAACTAGTTTCAAACACACAAAAATTTGCCGTTCACTGTCACTGAGAATAAAAAAGAAGCTAGATGCTTGTGAGAGGTAAGCCGACAAGGATGAGAAAGCTGATTGTACAGTGTGATAATCAGCTCAAACTGACCAGTTAAGTAATCATGCCGATCCACATGAGCTTCATCTTCCCATAATCTCCAACTGTGAATCTGCCCAAGTCAATGTATAGAAAAGGCAAAACAGCTGCTTCAAATTACATTCTTTCATATGGCCAATAAAAAACTTCTATGTCCATGCCCCATCTTCCGCATTTTTAATTAATAATAACAGTGCTGCAGCCAAAAGATGGATGGAGCGACATGCAGTATAAAAATATGAAGTGTCAATACTAGATCTCTTTGGCATCCAAGCTTTATATTTTTTTTCAGATCAATATTAAAAGAGCCGAGGGTTTATGGCTGATTCGTACCCTGACCTGATAAGAGTATACAAAATCCAATTATCTTATATTAAGTGTGGGTCACAGTTCATTGAGTGTATCCACTGATAGGTGGTGTTGCGGTCTAAAATCCCTTTATTTCACCAGCAGAATGTAGGCTGCAGAACATGGGTTTCATGTGTGACTGAGAATTAGTAGTGAATTCGCTGCTGTTCTAAACAGTTTCTCACCTTCACTATTGCTAGCAACATTGTCAAACAGCTGTAAGATATATGCGTTACTGCCATGACAAATATGAAGCGGTGTAACTGCTCAAGACCTTCATATGACACAAATGGCTCCTGACCCTGAAAAAACAGGTAAAATGAATGTCACACTACACCAGAAAAAACTTCCATAATACAAACCAAAGCAAGAGATCAGTTACTTCCATTGCCAAAATAATTCAAATGGAAAAGTTGAAGTTCCCTTAGGTTATGTGAGATTATAGCATGTTTAAAAGCAATGACTGATGAGATTTTAACTAGAAATTATCCACATGCCTCTTTGCAGGAATTCTGATTCAAGGTATTCAACATTCTCCTGAATGAGTGATTCAGGAAATATTCTGCCAACATCTTACGATCCTTGGAACCATTGTTCTCTTTGTCTTCATCAATCTGAGACCTGGTGCATGGAGCAAAAGCACGATCATAAAACTTGGACGGGATGCAAATATTAGCTATCATGCTTGAGGTGGCCGTCAGAAGGAGAGAGATAAATCCAAGCAGCATCAGCTCTGTCAGAAAATTTGAGAAGCGAAGATCGGAGATCACAGTAATCAATCATCAGTAGTGCAGAAAGAGAAATTTATTCTATGCAATCATCGGTAAGAATGTGGGGATGAATACCTTCTTTCATTTTCTCAACAGCTTCAAGCAACGGTTTACGATTTGTTTTACGCAACCACTGTAACAGCATATGGAGAAATTTTCATCAGCTACTCTGGGCTAATAAATTAATTTAAAGAATGAAATGGAAACATTAGAAGATAGACTTGTCAGCTGAAATGGTCTTTCTGATAATGAATATCCCAATGTAGCCTTTGTGTTCATAAACTTGCGTTGTACAATATATCCCAGAAGAAAAAGGAAAAATACAGAAACTTGCATTGAAGATAAAAAAATAACAACCCTGCATAATGCCCATGAGACCAAAGTCAAATTCAAAATGCAAATGACACTTACATGTTTTACTTGCTCCTGGACAAGCTTCCATGATTTTGGCACAAGCCATAATTCAATCTAGCTCCATTCTCATAAATGCCTAAACTATGTTTGCAGTCAAATCACTAAGAGACATTTGTTAACTAGAACCTCGCAGCGAGAACAAGGAAACTCACACCCTAGTAAGTTTTACCAACCTGCAGATACCTGTCTGAACATGGGTTTCCTCTACATTAGCCCAAAAAAGGAAACCGAGAAAGAAAAGACGAACATCCATCCCAAGTGATCTCTTGAAAAAGTGGTTCACATTTTATTCACATATTCAGACAGGGCTAACCTAGAGGAATGTTGATCATAACATTTTAAGGTCCCATGCCAATCCCAGGGCTAAACTAGAACCTCGCAGTCAAATCACTAAGGGATCTTAATCATAACTCTGCCAATGGAATGTTGATCAAAATCAAAAGAAACATGCCAAATATACAGGCTACACATGGTTTAAAGTCATGCTTTTGAAAGAAAATTGTAATTTAATATTTGATGCAAAATTTGGCAAAATGGTACCCAAATGATTTTTATCTTTTTTGCCACAGATACCTGAATGAAAAACTAACTTCTACTGCATCATGAGAAACTTTCTAGACACCCGTTCGTGAATTAGAGATGGTTAACTAGATCGATAACATAATGGAAGTGTTTATTAAACGAACGATGAGCAAGAATTTATCCCATAAAATTAAACTAACGGAATAAATTAGCAAGTAAACAACAGAAAATTTAAGCTCTATGACTGATAAACGATGATCAACATTTGAGATTCATTCGCGAATGCAGATCTATCTTCTAACATCATGGCCTCAAAACAGCGCAGAGGAGCATATGTTTGGGGAACTCGACGTATCTATTGGAGACTCCCAAGATGATATCTGAATGATACTTACTGTACTTAACCGGTGAATTGAGCGCTCCACGACCAATGAAACCGCGACAAAAATCGTCAATACAGTAGCAACGGACCATGTTGGCGTCAGGCCAAGAGATCGAACTTCTTGCGTATTCTCTGACATACTGAAGATTGCTAATCGTGGCGCACGAATTTAAGCTTATGACTTAGCCCAGGAATCTGTTAACCATCAATTCCAGCATATTCTCCAGATAGGTACAGCCAAAACTTTGCTTTTGATGCATAACCATAAGCACCCACGACATGGAGTTCAGTCCCAGGATTTGTCTCCCCCAGGCAAGACGCAGCCGCACTAAACTATGATTTCTCAAGCAGATTGTCCCAATAGAACCTGCAATCTCCAAGAAAGGTTCTTTAAGATGAATCTTGAGGCTCAGTGACAACCCAAAGGATGGGAAGAACCGTTCAAGGTCTCGAAGCGAAAGAAAAGGAGAGAAATTTAATACCGCATTGTCCCGAGATGGAGCTCTTCTTCCAGAAAATCAAAACTTTGCCGGAGTCACTGAGAAGGTTGACTTCAGACGCTAAAATGAGGAGCTCACTTCCTTTGCGAGTGACTGCAGGCTGACCCGGACGCTCCTCTGATTGTCTAATGCTACTCGGACTCGCAGCTTCTGAAGAGATCTTGCAGTCACTCAGGCATCTGACACTCCAAAGTAGAGGGTAATCTCCAAATCAGGAAACAAAAACATGGCCCAACGCCGAAAACGAGGTAGAAACTCGCTGAACTTTCAACCCTTTATTTCTCTGTCCCTCTCTTTCTCATTCTCAACTCAAGGTGGGAACTTTCCCGTGGAAGAGCACGTTCGATTCGGTGGACCGGCGGACGCAGAATATCACAGACGAATAAAAAATGACTCGGCGTCTCGAAACCAGGACACCTCCGAGATTTCGGAAAATGGGATCAAGACGTTTGAAGTGGGTCTGTTTGCGAATCGTTGGAGATGCAGAGGAGAAGAAAAAGAAGAAGAAAGCACGTCACGTTTTTCACCAAACGCGAGATCACAGTTGGCACATTGCATGGATGGGACGCTGTATTTCCTTTTTCTAAAAACACTGTTGCTCGCTGTGAAATGAACGAGAAAGCGAGAAGGAGAAGAAAGAAAATGACAAAGGCGAGAGCTTTTTTCGAGTGAATCTTTTGGGGGGGGGGGGGGGGGCGGCCTACCACGAAAAGGAAAAGGCAGAGGAGAAAGAGGTTCAGACGACCAGTTCCGAACAGTGTTGTTTTATATGGAGATTCTGGAACGAACATGTGTTGCCTTCACCAGATGATGTTCTGCTGTCAAGGACTCCAGCTCTCTCCTCCATCTCTGTCGTTTTCTACCCAAAAGTAAAGAAAAAGAAACAGTAATAGGAAATTCAGTGATAAAGAAAGTCACAAAACAGTTCTCGCCGAAAGGAATCCCAAAAGTTTGGGTGATTCTACGCGTCCGACCATACCGTGCCTTTGAAAATTTTTCACCGTTCGATTGGAATTCAACGATCTCAACCGCTTACAAATTGTCTCTAACTTATAGCATAAGGTGAGCAAAGTTTCAATGAATAATCGATAAGTGGAGGATATTCAAATTTTTCGACTAGTCTCTTTTCACACTATTATGCAAAACATTATTAAACTGTTTTCCATATTCTTAGCGTTAATAGAAATTTGTAATGTATTTATGAGAGTATTGTCCATTGTAAATTGAGGAGCCATGAGGATATAAGGAAGTATAAGCCTATAATTTCCGGATCCATGACAATAACAAAACTCAATTCGTGGAAAAAGATATTTGAGTAAAATTTAAAGAGTAATGTTTACTATCCAAAAAAATTTTGAAGGCCACAGCAAATTTTATTGTAATAACATCATTTTAAAATATCAAGACAAAATTGAGCAAGGGCGTAACATATGGTCGTTTTATTAAAAGGTGGTCTAGAATAAAATTTATTTTAGATTAGACGTTGAAGTGACCAAGTTAATCTTGTATAATATCTTGAGCTCACGAGCAAGTCAAATCTTTGTTGGTTATCAAGAACATGCATTTTGTATTCTATTTGAGATGCACGAAAGTAAAATGTGAGTTGTGCGTTCTTGATAACCAATGAAGTTTTAGCCGATTGTTGAGCTTGAGACATTACTTGCGATTAAATTGACCACTCTAATGTTTTATTTGAGATAAGGTCCATTCTGGACTTTCTCGTGAGAAAATAGTCTCATTTCAACATTTATTTAAAATTTTCCAAACATAGTCTAATGGAGTTGAAACGAACAATGTTCTCAGCAGGAAAAAGAAATCATTGGATAAACTCATCTTATCTTGATACAGCACATAGTGTTAGCAAATTATTTAAATTTTAAAACCACTTTAAATAGATTTCATTAGAGCTATATGGTGGGTTGAAAAGACTTGTGATGTTGCGAATTAGCATAGTTTAAGCACCTTGTGGTTTCAAGCATTGATAAATGAACGAAAAAAAGAGAAATAGTCTCTATACTCTTTGTATTGCGAACAAACCTTGCTTTTTTTTTTTGTACGAATGACTTGACTAAAGTGAAAAAAAAAAAAAAAAGCATGTGTAGCAATAAGTTAAAATTGCCTTTATTGTAAAAATAAAATTGAAATCCGAGATTATGTGAATTTTAATAAGAATAATGACGAATCATTACCACGAAATCGCCTTCTCAACACGCACTTGGTTTTACCTTTTGAGTGTAATTGACCTGAGTAAAGCCTAAATAATAGGAAACCAGATAAATTCAACTCCCCCCACCACCCAATCTACTTTCTCTTTGACTTGTAAAACCAAATAAGGAAGAAAAAAGAAAAAAGATTGCATTGCTATCTTTGCTTTTCGTGACACCTGAAGAATCTTGGGGCCCACCTCCTGGACCCTCTTGGTATTTGTCATTTGGCTTCACCACAATTTTTTGCTTTAACAGGAACATTTCCTTTTCGTTCGAACTTTTGTAATTAGTTTAATATATCGAAAATTTCATATAGTAATGCAAAACGCAAATCTCACATAACGACTTTGCCTTTTTGACCTATTTACTTGGAGTCTTCTGTTCCATACTATGAATAATTCAAAAAAATCAAATGTTGTGAGGTGCCACTCAGATTTAATTAGTATTTAATGTCGGGACTATAGTACCTCCTGAACTTAATAATGGGTTTTTATTGTGCCGTGTAACTTGAGTTGGTTTTGGGAAGAAGAGCTACTACTCTTGATGCGATGCGATGTCGCAGGTTTAATTTATTTAGCATAGTCCAAATATAAAAATAACATGTGGGACAGGCCATGTGCTGAGCAAATCAATCTAAAATAGTTGGTACAATCTCTCTATCTACTCGAAACTTTTTTTTTTTTTTAAATTTGGACATGTGAAAGTTTTTTAAATGTACAAAATATTAATTAATATTATAATTTACTATTTTACAGAATTAGTATAATAATGTTAAATATGAATATTTTTAATTAATCTATTAAGAGATTTGACTTACGTGGGCCAAGTAAAATCTAGCTTGTGGCTGAAAATTCTATAAATAGAACTTAAATCTCTCCTCTCATCCGGATGCACAAATAATAAGGAGCAATTATTAAACACCATAAGCGAGTGGTAGTTTCATTGAACCAGGTGATACCAAAGGTAATAGAAAAGAATAACTTGAATTTTGGATCATTGCTAATTTATGTGCGCAATTTTTTTATGCTCCATTAATGTATTCTAGATTATGGTTATGGAGATATTAGGATGTCGTTTTCGCAGATTACAAGACATCTTTTGGGAGAATTACTAAACTGCTCATAAACTTATAATGTGAATGCTAATGTAGTTTTAAGCTTTTCCATTCTATTGATGCGGTCCCAAACCTTCTCGCAATCTTTTTTTTTTTTTTTAATTTGAACTTGGTCTTTCGGTCTAATTAAGGTTGGCAACAATTTCTTGACATTAGGTCCAAATTCGTAGGTTCTTATTCTGCCCAAATAAAAAATAAATTGTTCATAGCGTCGGGAACCCCGAGAAAAGATTTTAAAGAAAAATAGAGAAATGAAGAATTTCAAAGAGGAAAAATTACGCCGCTCAGCTTGCATGACGCATGTGCATATGTGCGCATCGGACCACCGCCACATGCAATGTAGAAACAAACATCAATTTAATTTAAGCCTAATTTGGTTATTAGTCCATAAATGGGAAAGAGAGAGTTTTCCGTGAGTCCTTCTAGATATGCAAATAAGCATACAAAGAAAGACTTGCTTCTTCTGTATCGCTGACGATTTCCAACATAAATAGATCAGAAGAGTTATATTGAAATTTCGTACAAAAGTTTAAGGCCGAATCAAACAAAATTGAAAACTTTATGACTAAATTGTCATTGATAAATTAAAAATATCTTCAAATTACTAAATTCTCCATGGAATCAAACCTTCTTATTTTCCAAAGGCGTAGTGATTGATGTCACGCTTAGTCCTCCACTATCCAAGATCCTCAAAACAAGTAAGAGCAGACAAGACGTAAGGATGCACCTCCAAAAAGACAATCCTTTTTTTCTACTTGCTCGTAATTAAAGGAGAGCATGACACTTTAACGCAATCAACGCAGCGAGTCTCCGACGGCAACACGAACCAGGCATGGAATCTCTTGTCCGCTCTCCACATTCGTCATTAATCTAATCCCCCGACCAATCCGTCCTGATCGTGTCCGACGGGAGTGCAATGCGGACGAGGCTGGTCAAATTAGTGTCTAGTCCTTTAGACCTAAAGCTGACATCGCCACTGAAGACCAGCCGCGCAACCCAATCGAGGGTTTCTACCGCACAAGGTGTCGACTAATGAATCCGAGTTGCGGTGATCCGTGTGCAATTGGATTTACCACATTGGTTGCTCACACGAGAGCAGGAGCCTGTAGACACGTTTTCCTTTTGTCAATGTTAATGATTCCTTCCGTTCCCATGCATTTGATTGCACCACCATCAAGGAGGGTCTGGACTATTGTGATGGGTCGTCATCTTCAAACTTGACTATGAGACGCTCAAGTCTTTCTCGTTCCGCATACCAAATTGCGGGTCCAGTCAATCGCCATCGAGAACTCGTAGTCGATACTCTCCATTCTTTCGTTTTCTAGGGTATCTTTATCAAAAGTTGTTAGTTCCAAGAAAAAAAAAACCGTCATGCATTATTACCACGATCCCAAGAGTCAAACAACCATGCATGATACCAAGACGGGTTCCATACGAATCCTTTTGTCTGATAGAGATTTTGTCATTGAGTAAAAAAGCTCTTTTTTTGGTTGACGTGGTTTCTTGCCCTCTTTCTCATGGAGCGATTTGCGTTCGATTGGAACGACCTGGACGAGGTAGATTTTGATGTATCTGGTCTGCAAAATTGCATTTTTGAAGTGGGCTCTCCGAAAGATTCTGCGTTCCACGCAGGAATACTGTTCTTTAACATCATCCAAAAACAGAAGATTTGCTCATATGCCTTAACCCATCTTATGTGATTTCCATGACAAGTGATTGGGGTTGCAAGTCGCTTTCACTATTGATGCGATGCCAGACTGTGCAATGTGAAGCTCGGATCATGTTTTTTGAGTAGAACAGTGAAACTTTAGATGCGTTCGAGGAAAGATTAGGTAACTTGCTTTTTTGACCACCAATAAGAACTCCTTGAGTATAAACTTTTGATTTGGAAACAGCTATCCTAGAAGACATAACCATTTACGCCAACGTGAAGGTGATACGGGGAAAGCCAAATTCCATAAATTAGTTGGCAATGTCAATTCACGTGTGAATATTATCGTCATTCGACGTATGAGTTGTCGATTAGATAATAGGCTAGCAACTACTCCTTCTAATTCTTTCCTAATATATGAAGTCCAGTCTCCAAAGCCAGTGTGCTAAAGAAGGGCACAAATTTGAAAATACACTCACAAAAATGAATGAAATCTAAAAAAGCAAGATTTATGCTCAAATTATCAAATATGAATCCCAAGCGATTATCGAATTATGATTGATTTTGTCTACGGTGTTACTAGAAAAACAAGGCTATCTTCTACTACGGGTCATGGGTGGACAATTGGTCTCAAGATGAATGGAAGCTACGTACATCTTTCAAGCTCGCCTAAGGTATATCCACTCTTAAAGTGTTAATAATAAGATTGTGACTAAACCGGGCCCAGAAGATGAAATAAATCGACTAGACATCAGACAATGGGATGTCCCCTCTCCCCTCACCATGTGCTTTAATAAAGATGCTTTATAAAAAAAGTTGAAAAGATGATAGCATTGATGACTTGCAAATGGATTAGCATAAAGGAGAATCGAACACCAGACTTTGGCCGCAACGTGGGATCAAATCAATTGATTAATGATAAGCAAAGTCGGTTATGTTGAGATCTTTGGCAGCAAAATAAGCAGAGGAAATCATGAGTTTTGATTGTTGGGTCCAAGCAAAGTTTCGTGCAGCATGCGACCCCCTCAGACCAATAATTCAGCGCAAGCCATACATGATCATCTCACTGCATGTGCTTATGCCGGTCCCCGTCAATTATGTTCTCTTCCTAATTGCAGCGTCCTAATTTCAAAATCCTTTGTAGGGTTTTCCAATAGACGAGCAGTCAATTTGAGAAGATCTGAAACAAAACAGTGCAGATGCTAGCGAGCAGCTATGCCCGATGGCAGAAAGCGACTCCTATTTATTGCATCTTGTGACAGATTACCTAAATTCATCCACCCCCTGATAGAGCTCCTGTCGAATGAATTCCGCTTCCTCTTTTGCGATAAAGTTCGTTAGACCGAATCCGCAATAATGTCAGCCCACTCGACCGGTGCATCTAAGTAGTCAAGTGCACCGAATTCAAAGCCCACGATAGGGTGCGCGATTTACGGCCATACGGCTCGTCTTGCGTTTCTTTCTTTCTCAGCGTGCTCACTTGATATTGAAAGCAAAATTGATGATACCTTTTGACAATATTATCTTAGCAAAATTGAATTATTTCCATGACAGATAACTAGCTTCAAAACTGGAACTAGCCAGAAAGACCACTTAAAAGACCTCGTTATACAATAACTATTCCTCTTTTGCTTTCTTTGCACAAAACGGATATTTAGCTCCACTACGCTTGCCATGATTCTTAACATTCCTAGAATATGGAAAGAGGCTCTCTCAAAATTGGAGACTCGCGGTTACTCCTCGTCTTCCTCTGTGGAAGGCTGCGCATCATCGTCCTCTGATTCTGAGGCTGGGATCCCATCAGTCACTGCATCCTCAGTAGACCCATGCTCGGCAGGTTCACCCTTCAACTCGTCCTCGGTGAAGAGGTCTCTTTGAACAGGCACGCTTTTCTGCTGCTGAGATGTGATCACACTCGCGATTGCTCTGAATGCTGCAGATGCCTTGTCGCTGTCCACCGCTGCCTCTTTTTCTACACCATAACTGGTGGGTTCTTCCGACAATTCCTTCTCTTGTTGAGGCGGCGGAACGAAGAAGGGTATTTTACCTCTTTGCCAGTCATGCAGGACCATCTTCGCTGCAGTCGTCAAGTCTGGTTCACCACCCTAAATGAATAAAGAATTAATGATTACTGAGGCAGAATTCAATGATGGCTTCATGCATGCAAAACTATCTTTGAACATCTAAAACTACAAAAGCAACGCAAAGATGGAAAGCTAGCTTCTTTCTTACATATCACGCTTGTCTATGAAAGAGATTACATCTAAATGACAAGACTCATCTCTATGGCGGAAGAAATATACCTTCAAAAGTTTGCCAGATGATTTGCATAGCTGAACTAAAAAATCATTGTCATCTTCCCTGAAAAAACCAAGACAGTATAGTTTATTGCATTGACGACAGCGTGCTTAAACCGAAAAAGCAAAGACATCATTTGGAAAATTGAGCCCATGCAACCTAAATACCAGACTTCGTTTCTTAAATCTACGCTAAGTTGCATAAATATACTGTCAATTAGAATGATGTGATTCTAAGGGTCTACGCTAAGTAGGAAAAAAATGCCAACTAACATGAAGAATATAATGAATTCCCTCGTGTATGGCTAGTTTAATCTTTTTAATGGTAGCTCAATTCGGTCTTTGAGAAGCTTTAATCCTCCCTTAACATAATCAGGCTCTAAATGTCCAGTGAGAAACCTGTTACTTGCAGTACAACATTGACCAAGAAACTAGTTTTTAAAGATGCTGAAATCAAGGAAGATCCTGAACTAGATCATCTCTAAGCATGTTGGTGGGCCACTAACAAGAAAGATTACAGGTATATCATCGCAATATAAAGCCCTTGACTAGAGGCACAAATTAATTATACCAGTCTTTTATCTTATATGCTCTTTGCAAGTGTTCCCTTTTCACACGTTTGAGGACTTCTCCAATGTGTTCAGAAGCATCCGCCAAATTGGTGACTCTCACCTGTAAGTACAAGATAACTTTCATTTAAATGGAAAAACAAATATGAAAACACAAATGAAAAGTGCCTCAAATCATTACTTTTTGACTTGGACCTGTTCTCAAAATGTCCACATGTACAAGCTGAATTGATGCGTCACAATGGGGGCACACTTTAACCCAGTCTATTTAAGAAGTACAGGAAATACAAGAACACAATCTGCAAAATGTAACCAAAATCTCGATCTTCAAGCTTAAAATATATTTTGGGTGGTCCAGTGAAGATTAAAGCCTTTGCCTTCAACAAGCAAATGCAAGAGTGCAATGAAAAGGTTTGGTCTTACTTTTTCTAAAAGGCAACATGTCAAAGCAGGATGTCTATTCTGAGTTGCACCAAATAGTACCAATTAAAGAAAAAATTCCAGAGATCAAATGCAAGCTCTTGATGAATAAATAATGTTTGTCAGGAATGTTTTTTCATTTGACGTAGATGAGGATGACATACCACGCCTTTCAATACGATGTCTGTTTCAGTATCACTGTTCTGGTATACAACTCCAGGGCAATCAATCAAGAAAATCCGTTTTGTGAGTGTTATATATTGCCAAACTTTTGTCTCCCCTGGGATTGGAGCAACCTTGCAAACCTATAAATGGAAGAGACAGACAAATAAGTGACAAACTAGCTCGTAAATCCAGAAGTTACTTGTTGTGAACACTGCAAACAACAGACTAAATTAGAATGGACGAAGTGGAGTAGAATTTCGCAAGCGTTATTCTGCACACTGGCAAAATGAACTTTAATCAAGAATTCTCTTGCAATCAACATACTCTCTGCTATTCATCTAAAGACAGGAGTAGTAACAGGTGATAAGCTAGCAAAAGAACAAAGAACTTACATTCTTTGTCCTCAATGTGTTGATCACTGACGATTTTCCCACATTTGGATAGCCAACAAATCCCACGGATATTGCCTGCTTGTCACTTTTCAGGCGAGCGAATTGTCTCAATACTGAGAGGAGCGAACCCTGAAAGGCAACGATTCTCATTACTCAGCATGAAAACAAAGAGTTTACAGTAATACATTACTAACCACACTAAGGTCCACAAGAGGAATAACAGAAGATGACAATAATTTTGACTAAGTGAACCAATACAACAACTTAAAAACAAGAGAGTAACAGTTTCTAAAGCCCAGAAAAGAAAAGGAAAAGCAAAGGCTAATCGATGAAGCTAAAAATTTCTAATTACCAAAACATCAATCCCATACCTTCCCCCATCCCCCTCCCCCCCCCCCGAAAAAAAAAAAAAAAAAAAAAACACAAAAAAGAAAAAAAAAGAGTTTTTGCCATATACCTTGCCAAATGACTTATTAATACTTGCATGGAACGCAAGTGTAGGGTATTCCTTGGATAACACCCTAAGCCATCCCTTTGTGGCCCAAGCAGGAATCAGATCACACTGCATTGCAGAATCAATTTCCATGAGATGTGAAAAATTTGGGAGAAGTTAGCTTCCAGAGTATCAAATAATCCCAAAACACACCTTATTTAGGAGAAGAATCATATGCTTGTGTTTGCAATGCTCTTTTAAGTGCCTCTCCAAATGACGACATCTTGTACCTTGTGGATCCCTACCATCCAAAACCTTGAACAAAAAAATTTAGTATTCATAGTGAGATACAGGCCAGAAGAAGCGAAGAAAGAAAGAGAGCCAGACCATGAGGCAACATAAGCTTTTGACATAAATGAGAAACCATGGAGCGACTAATTGTTTCACATTTAAAAAAAAAAAAAAAAATCAAACTCCGGAGTACAGATAACCACCACAACATGAGCAAGACAGACCACCAAGGATCAAGTATAGGATGAATGCTAATATTGGAAGGCTTTATTCTTCAAATAGTAGACCAACACCAATCCACTGAAATAAAGAGAGTAAAGTACCTGAACAACTACATCTGATGAATCTATAACTTTGTAGAGTTCACCCCATATGCGCTTACTTTGACCCTTCTCAAACATTGTATGACGCACCAAGTCTCTGAGTCCATCTTCTTCATTCCCTTCAGTAGATGATCCATGCTTCTGCTCAAAAGCGTCTGCAAAGTGAAAGACAATAAGGATGAAATGCACTGCTACCAATTGCAGATATCATACGAACAAATTGCCATTTGCAGATTGAAGGACTGATACTGTCCAAAAACATAGAATCCCTCCCCTAAAAATATTACAGGTCACTTCCCTGGTAATAAAATTTCCTCATTAGCCTTTATGAACCAGAAGAGACTGCCCTAATGCACACTTAAAATACTGATGTTATGATAAAAAAGCATCCTCCTGGCAACCCCCCCCCCCCAAAAAACAAATAAATAAATAAAACGAGAACAACTAATAATCAAGAGAAACGGAAAGTTCATTAAGAAAGGACATTCACCCTGAGATCCACCAGCTCGCTTAACTAATGATTCATAATCTGCTGCCAAGAGATTAGGGCGCTTTCTCTTCTTCTTAGGGCCAAATGCATCCCCAAAAGGTTCTCTATCAAGTAGATGAACTCTGGCTTGCTTCACATGCATTTGAAAAAACGCAGAAACCAATTAGATAATTAAGAGTCACATGGCATCCACAAACAAGTTAAGCCCATCATGTCGAAACATATGCAATTACAAGACAGCAAATCTAATTCACCAAAATATGCATCGAACACTAACATACTACTTGCAGTTGGCAACTTGCTTGCAAATAAGGAAAATATATGACCATAGATCTATGCCCCAGGAGTCGCAAGGTAGCTAAATAACTTCTCCACACTTCCCTCCACCCAGTGAGGGTAAGGGACCTGATTGTATGTTACTAACATATACGTTATTCAGAAGTCTCTTACCTGCTTAGGATCATTGAGAAGTGACAGGGGCAGCTTCCTTTCTTTCAAAATAACATTATAGTTACTTGACATCCGACTTTGCAGCTCCTCTCGGAAAAATTCAAGTTCTTTTTGATTGACAACTCTAGTGTTCCCTACATTGGTGAAACAAGAACATCAGCATGACCAATTACTCAGTTCTCTGTAATGCTCAACATATTACAAAAAATTGTGAGTATTGCATCATCACCAACAAATTCCGCTATCACTATAAGAAATCATCCCACCACCTGCGCCACTAGTTTTCCAGGTACATAACAAGCAAGTATCCAAGATTACGAGGGAGCGCATGAATAAACAAGAATAACAAGTTCCTAAAACTCTTGCCTCGCACAAATTAGTAGAATTCAAGATCACGTTAAACTGTAATTAACTTGAGACATCGATTATCTCAACGCACGAATACGCAAATCAAGCTAAGCAAATAGGAAACCGCTAAGGGGAAAAAGACGAGAGAGAAGTGGACGCACCGAACCAGCGACGATCGGGTTGGATGCGCGTGCTCGGGAGCTCCTTGGACTGGAGCTCGTGGCTGAGGATCTTGCCCTTGCTGTTGCGCCTGGGCCTCGAGTTATACATCTTGAGGCGCCGCACGGTGGCGGCGCTGCGAGCCTCGCTCTTGCCATCCTTCCGGTTCGCGTCTAGGGAGTGCTTCGGCTTCCCCGACACGTTGACCTTCCTCTCCTTCGTCTTCGCCATCTTCGAAGCGGTGAGAGAGAAGAAGAGATCAGAAAGATGAACCGTGAGGTACAGAGACCGACGCAGCGGCGAAGATTAGGGTTTTAGAGCAAGCGGTGGAGGTGGGAGGAGGAAGACACAACATCACCGCATTGGTGGCGGCTCGGCTCGGCTCGGCTCGGTTATGGGCCGGCTTAAACGGGCCTTATCGGCTGCTCCGGCTTTTTTATATATTACAGGCCAGGCGGTGCTTCTGTCTAGGCCCAGTCCATATTGGCGTCTTCGAATACGATCTCGTTAGTTGTTAAGGTCTGCATGAGAACATTTATATTCCTAGACTTCGTTCTTTTGTTTCCTAATAAAAAAAGAATGTAAACCCGTTTGGTAACGCCAAATCGATTTCTATTCCCCGAATAGAAAAGTTAGCCCGGGAATAAAAACGAGAAACAAAAAAAAATTGATTCTTGTCTGCGAACAATTTCTGAAATAAGTAAATTTTCTTTTTTTTTTGTTTTATTTCTCTCTTGCCGTGGCCACCTCCAACCGCCCGAGCCACCACCGACCGCCGCCCGCCGCCGCCACTCGCCACCGTTGACCGTGAGCAAGAATAAAAAAATAAATAAATAAATAAATACAAAAAAAAGAAATAAAAAACAAATAAATACAAAAGAAATAAATACAAATAAAAAACAAGTAAAATACAAAAAAAATACAAAAAAAACAAATAAATACAAAAAATAAAAATAAAAAACAAAAATAAAAAACAAATAAATACAAAAAACAAATAAATACAATAAAACAAATAAAACAAAAAAAAAAAAAAAAAACAAGAAAATAAAAAAACAAATAAAAAACAAATAAATACAATAAAACAAATAAAACAAAAAAATACAAATAAAAAACAAAAGCAAGAAAATAAAAAAAAACAAATAAAAAAAATAAATACAAAAAACAAACAAAAAAATAAAAAAAACAAAAATAAAGACAAATAAAAGAATAAAAACAAATAAAAAACAAATACATACAAAAAAAATAAATACAAAAAATAATAAAAAAACAAATAAATACAAAAAAGAATCGTTGCGTTACCAAACGCATTTCTATGGTAACGCATTTCTATTTTTTTTCTATTCCAAGAGTAGAAATTTTGTGCGCTTAACAAACGAGTTCTTTTGCTCAAAAACTCGTTCCCCTAATAAAATAAAAATAACTATTTCTGAAAAAAACTATTCCCCAAATAAGAAATTTTACCGTGCGCACCCTAAACATATCGAGTACGCTTTGTGTATACCACAAACTTTCAAATTTTGGTATTCACCTTGAATTTTACAATTATATTCGACAGCCATAGTGGAAGCCAAATATTATTATCAACTCACGGCAATCTTACATATTTAGAAATATCCTCTTTATTAATAAATCTGTAATAGAGGAAACTGTGAAAAAAGTTTTAGAAATATTCTCAATATTTAAATACTTTTTAAGTTCGATGCTTCAAATATACTTTTGTAATATAGAAAGTTTTGTTGTAAATAAGTCAATTTTTCTATATAAGGAAGATTATTATTGTGCAACTTTTCTATTTTCATAGTGATTCTGCCGTCAAGTAGAAAAAAATACATAATGATACATATTCCTCTTAACTTTTAAAAAGTAATTTAATTGTATCAAGAGTGGTCGTACTTAACAAAATTAATGCTATCACTTACCGTTCATCTAACCGACACTATATTATTTAATTAATTTTTTTTATAGAACTAAGTTGCAATAGAATGGATTTTCCCAAACGATGAAAAGTAGTGCAAAGTGTTGAATTTCTTATGATAGATTGATTCCAAAATGACTAGGACTAAGAGGCGACGACTCAACAATTCTCAGGTACATTGTCGCGATGAGAAGTCTAGCATGCGAGAAATTATTTTATGTGAAGATAAAACACATTACGTGGTATAAAAGATCAATCATATCATCCATGTAAAAGACATACCATCCTACACAACACTTATTTTGAAGTCACTCGTTTGTGTTTGACTCCTTACACCACATTTGAAGAGATTTAAATTTCATATATTCTTGCATAGAAATTGAATCGAGCGGAGTTTCACATGTTATTGTAACGATTCAAATGTTTTCAAGGCAAAATACTGTGAGGAATTATCAAAGATAATCAAGTGAGCCTTGAAACTTTTAAGGACCTTTCTTGAGTTTACTAAAACGGTTTTTAGGGTAATACGAGAGATGTACACAAGAGCATTCTAGAGCAATCTTTGAGGGTAAAATGGAAAATATACCTATATCCTAGAGATTTGTCATCAATTCGACCCATTAGATTAGGTTAGAGATTAACGGTTGTGACCGTATAGGCTTTTGTATAAATAGAGATCTCCCTCCTCATTTGTACTCACTCATAAATGCAAATAAGGGAGTATATTTAACAATTTTAATGTCTAACTTTTGGGAATGACAAAAGTACTTATAATCATAATTTCAAACGATATGTCGTTAAATGAGAACAAGGCATGACATATAGAGGACAAGGCACAACATATAGAGGAGTTGGTACGATTAGCATGATTTGGTACGATTAATATACCCATATTTTAACTGAAATGAACTCGACGCTTCCATTTTCTCAACACATGATTATGCAAATCATGCTAAGCAAAATATAGGAAATGGAAAAAGACGAGAAAGAAGTTGACACGCCGAACCAGCGACAATCAAGTTGGATATGCATGTTCGCGAGCTCCTTGGATTGGAGCTCGTGGCTGAGATCTTGTCCTCGTTGCTCTATTCGAATTATACATCTCGAGGCGCTGAACGGTTGCAGTGCTGCAGGTCTCACTCTTGCCATCCTTCCCATTTGCGTCTAGGGAGTGCTTTGGCTTCCCCGACGTGTTAACCTTCTTCTCATTTTTCTTCGCCATCTTCAAGCTAGTGAATAACGAGCTGCAGAGACCGACACGGCAAAAATTAAGGTTTTAGAGCAAGCGATGGAGGTGGGAGGAGGCCAAGATGATAGCCATCTCTCGCCAAGCTCAACTGATTTATGGGCTGGCTTAGACAGGCTTGGTCAGCTGATCAGTGCGTTTTTAACATATTATGGCCCAAGCTGTGCTTATACCCCTCTCTTTAGGCCCAATCCATACTAGCACTCAAGGATGGGCTTCGAATACAATTTCTTTACTCATTGAACATATTGAACATAACCTCTCTCTATAGATAGATATACTACATAGACTTTCGAATTTTGGTATTCACCCTGAATTTTACAATTATATTCTATAGCAATAGTTGAAGCAAAAAATCATTATTACCCCCACAACAATCTTATAACTATTTTTGCGGAAAGCTTTAATTATATGAAACTGCGAAAACCACCGTCTTTAAAAGATGTACTATGAAATGCACATATTTTGACATAACACAACAATACTAAATAGACTCCCGGTGATGTGTTATGACACAATATCATCACAACTGTTCTGAACGGATTATCGGTCATGTGTTATGTTGTTAGTCTAATTGTTTAAAGGTTAAAAAACCAATTTTGTATATTGATCTTTAGTATAACAAAATTACTCAACTGTTTTAGGCTGAGAAAAAAAAAAAAGAGATGGAGGGATGATACAATAATCACGTTGAGAGGAAGCCAATAAGTTTTATGCTTTGTTTGTTTTGCAATAAAATTAACATTTTCGAAAAACATTATGAAGGAAAATAACGATATTTTTTAATATTTGATTGAAATTTAAAATGAACTAAAAAATATTTTCATTGTCTAGCATGAAACATCTAATTTAATTTTTCTAAATAAACATACACTATTTAGACACTAGTAACTTGAGTATAGACAGTTAAAGAGCCATATATGGGCACTAGAATCCTGGGTTTGGCATGATGGATCTTTCCCTAAGTGTCAAGGATTAGGGCGGAGCAACTAGGCCCTGCCTCGTCCTAGGTACGATCTTTGTGTATTCAAGCATGACCACTGTGGACTTGGGCCCTGGTGTTGGGGATTTGAGCTCAAGTACTGAGATCCCATGCTCGACCTTTGTAGACTTGGGCTTGCCCTCTATGAACTTTGGCGAGGGCATCAAGGATCTAAGCACGGGCATTAGGATCACGGGCTCGTCCTTGATGAACTTAGGCCTGAGTGCCAAAGGCTTGGTCCTAGATGTCAGGAATTAGTGTTGGTTTCTATGATCAAGCGTAAAATTTCAAGCCCAAATAATTTTCGATTTTTTAAAGAAAAATAATTTTCCTCAAAATTTTTTATTTTAATATAGCTTTCTACTAACTGGGCAAATAATTTATGTTAATTTATTTTTTAAGTGACAAAAATGTCGAAAAATAAGAAAAATGCCTTCTTGAAAAATATCTGTCGTTAAATCAAGCCTAAAAAAAACACTTGCATCGAGTAATTATTGATTTTATCCATTTTATATTGGTAATTAGCCACTTATTTTTCCCCTCCTTGCACCTACTGCGTGCCATATTCTTGTTTGTCACAATATATATATATATATATATATATATATATATATATTTTTTTTTTTTTTTTTTTTTGGTCGAATTGATTCACACCTTACCTTCCTCGCTTTCCCCTTCACCAAATCATCCCCTATCATCACGACCACTTTCTCAACACGTTCTAATCGACTCCATATACTACGTGCGCATCACTTCTTGTATTGAGTAATCTAATTTTCAAAACTACCATACTCCACCGAGGTTAAGTCGATACATCACTTCTCGGAATAAAAATTCTTATTGTTAAAAGTCTTAACGGATAATATAAATTAGGAAAATTAATTGCGCGGCGGGCGCTGATCGGTAAACATAATCCTTCCACTTCCATTTATCCTCAAGACCTTCAAGAAAAAAGTTGCATGTTCAATCGGGAAGCGACATTTCCAGTTCCGAGCTTTTCGCTTCTGCAGCGACCGATAGATGTAACAGCTCGTCGCATTCCCCTCGCGGATCCGCCATGGATCGGCTGATCAAAGCTGCGAGATCCTCCGGCTCGCTCAACCTCTCCAATCGCTCGCTCAAGTGAGTTCCCCGTCCCATCGCTCCGCCCATCGGATCCTCGTCCCGTCAATCGATCGACGCGAGACCGTTCGCTCGATCCGTTTGCCGGAGCCGGCTCTGTAGCTTTCGATTTTAGAGCGCGAGTTTCTGCTTCGCCGTCTCTGTGAATGGGATTGATAAAGAGTTCCGAGTCGGCATTAGGATTGCCGATGATGTATTTGGAGCTCGTTGTTTTTCTCATGATCCCGGCTCATCATCCGACCGGCGCGTGGCGACGTAGGTCGACAGTTTGATTAGGATAAGCTAAGAGCGACCTCAATTAATCTTCTCCGGCAAAGAATTCCTCCGATCATTAGCGATTGCGCGGGAGAAGTTCGCAGTTCTGCCTCTAATTTGCAAAATTATGCCGTAGGAACTGGATATAATGTTTCCAAGCCAGATTAGGCGCGGAAGAGCTGCGGACTCTCCTTTGAAGTCCCAATCTAGAATGTTAAGCCACCATCTCCTCTCTTGATGTTGTAACGGTTTGAAATATTTGGCTGTGCTTTCTTTGGGGACACAATGGAGCTGGGGGACATTTGTCTCAAGCTTTGTGTTCGGTAGCAAGTCAGTGGGATAGACCGGTTGAAATTATGGCTTGATTCCTAGTTCGGCTCTGCTCATTTCTTTTGCTGGCGATTCTTTTCTTTCAGCTTGCTGTGTTGTGCATGCTATTTGTTTCTGTCATTTTGAACTTAAAACTACCGTATCATTACCTCCTACGTAGAATCATGAAACGAATGCATTATACACTCTGCGAATGTGTCCACGGGACAAAAAAAGAAAAAAGAAGAAGCGAGGACTGAATATGGTGACACAGAGCAGATGGACCATACACAGCTTTACACCTTCAGCTTTATTTTTCCCGTCACTTTGAATAAATCTCAATGCTAAATGATGGGTTTACATTTAAGAGCTCATTGGTTGATATTGTCTGCTCCTAGAAATGTGCCCAATGAGGTTTACCAAAGTTTGGATGCAGCTGGTGATGGTGAAAAGTGGTGGGAGGTAGGAATTATTCCTCTTCCAATTTTCTTTTTTTTCTTTTAGACTTTGCTTTATATGTAATATCCTGTCTCGCTTTTATTGGGTCTCAATGGTGTATTTCTGTAGGCTGTGGAGCTACAAAAGCTTATTCTGGCTCATAATAACATCGAAATTCTTAAAGAAGATTTGAGAAACCTATCGGTGCTGACTGTGCTGAATGTAAGCCATAATAAACTCACCCAGCTTCCAGCTGCTATAGGAGAGTAAGTTTTCCAATTCTCTTCTAATCTCAATTGATTTTCCTATTTTAAGTGCTTATTTTATTTTTTTGAGTGTTATCTTTCTCAGGCTTCCGATGCTTAAGTCATTAGATGTCTCCCACAACTCAATAACCGGTTTACCTGACGAGATTGGATCTGCAACCTCTCTTGTCAAGTAGGTTGCCGCATCTTCTATATCTTTTGATGATCTTGCTAATCCTTCTCAGATCACATTCACTTTCACTGTGGAAGAGCTACTCATCCTGGATAGTCTACCAATTTTGAATTAATCATAAAAGAATCGCCTGTTTGCAATCAATTACTCATTATTTCCTCTTTCTGTTTCCCTAGTAGCTTTCATAAGAAATTTCCTCTAAGACCATTATTTAGAACAAGTAGCTTAATTCTGCACTTTAGAGTGATATGACTTATATTGAGTGCATCCTGTTGATTCTGTTTAATGGTAATACGCAACAAGAGACTTCTGCTGTATATTGGTGCGGTCATTCTATTGAAAATTGATTGTAGTCTTTGACCTCTCCTCTGCATGGAAGGTGATTACAGAATATTACCATTTAACAACTGATAAGAATAGCATGTGTGATGTCAAAAGGTGTCTGCATGTGGTTTGTTTGGTCACAAGCAGGTTGTACTGAAGTTTTCTTGTTTTCCTTTTAACCTTTTACAGGTTTGATTGCTCAAACAATCAATTGAAGGAAATACCTATCTCTCTCAGTAGATGTTTGGACCTTTCGGAATTTAAGGTAACTTATGACCATCTTGATTGATTTACGTTGATTTACCATATTCATCAATTGGGTTATGTACTTTTCCAGTTAAATAATGGCAGCTCATGCTGTGAGGTCAGCTGAACGTTGCATAGATAAATTTAACTAATCTATGACCTTTGCATCATTTATCAGTAGATCAGAAAGAGAACTGCCATATGCCTTTTTAAGTCTGAATAAAGATTAATCCTTGAGATGTTTAATAGTAGAAAATTCTCACTGTGTAAACTTTACATGTACTGATGTTTATGCAGTTAATCGTTACAACAAATCTCGTGACTTATCTCTGCCCAAGAGCTGATAATATTCATTCTGATTTTTTATTTTTTTGGGGCTAATGATTTCACAGCTGAAATGAGTTTATGCCTTAATGTAAGCATTCTTTTTCCCTATATTATAAGTTTTGGACTTGTGTTCCACATGAATTCTCCAGGCATCAAATAACACCATCATCAACTTACCCGAAGATCTTGCAAACTGTTCCAAACTAATCAAAGTAGAAGTGGAGGTACGTGTACTTGTTCCTTCAGTTACTTGACTGGTTTACCTTTTAGCTCTATGTTAGTTTTCAAATCTCTCATGCCAATTTTGCCAGGGAAACAAGTTGACAAGTCTCTCTGGCCATATGTTTGCATCCTGGACCATGCTCAGAGAGCTCAACGCAGGCAAGTATATTCTTTGCTAGTCTTCTTTTACACCTTGATAATTGACTTCTCTCTTGTGTGTTGCAGCGAGAAATTTGCTCAATGCTATACCAGAGAACTTGGGAAGCCTTTCCCATCTCATCCGTCTGGACCTTCATCAAAACCGTGAGTAAATCAAGCCACAGATTCCTTTCTAAATCTTAACTTTCCAGCATCACACTTCATTCCATTCATTGATATACCATGGTGCGTTTCTGCAGGAATTTCTTCAATACCAGATTCAATCAGGGGTTGCTCTTCCCTGGCAGAGTTATATATGGGGTGATGTCTCCTGTGATAAGATAGTCCTGCTTTTAGATTTATGAATTTTGACGTTGAATATGAATGCTTGACTTCATCTTACAGGAATAACTCTCTGCATTCATTGCCATCAGAAATGGGGGGACTTTCTAAATTAGGCACCTTAGATCTGCGTGGAAATCAGGTGTGTGAAGTTCATTTTGTTTTTCCTTTTTACATTTGGAAAAGTTCTATTGACCCTATCATCTGGGCACGTGCTTTTTTGTCAGGCTTTTCTTTCTTTTTTCCTTGCTTTGATTTTACCAAGCCTGGGTTTAGGCATCTTACCTTTTGAGATTAATAGATGTTGGATTGGTTGATAATTTGTCCCTATCTATTCAGTTGAAAGATTTTCCTGTGGAGGCATGCAAGCTGCACCTTTCAGTCCTGGATCTATCCAATAATTCGTTAACTGGACTGCCCCCGGAAATTGGTAAGCTCATGTAATGATATAGCTGGTCTGATCTGAAGATGGTTAACAATCCTACCTTTCTTTTCCTGTTCAATTCAATTAACCAGTTAAATCAGCTCTAGATGTTGCGCAGAGTAAGTGGGATATAACTATAGTCTTGTCCCAGTATTTGGTTTGACATTTGATGGCACAACCATTTCTTCTGATTTTATGTTAAAAAAGTGGCCTCCGCAAATGTTGCACTTGAATTTTTGTTTTGTGTTATTATTTTTATAAAAAAATTAAGGTATTTATTCTTAGACAAGATAACAAATCCCTTTTGTAATTAGGGCGATATAGCCCCAGGGATAACATCCAACAATTTGTGGCCCACTAGGATTTACTGAAGATAGAATCAAGCTGTTTACCCTGGCAGTAGGCATATGGAACAATATCACATTTGAGACACTACCGAATTCTTTGCTTCTCTAGCATCTAAGTGAGACTAGTGGCACTCCTTTACTTGCTCAGAGGTTTGCTGCAAGAAGGTAATCATCTTGTCATGTGAGATCAAAAGCTTGGTATATGTGGATTCATAAAGGAAGCAGTCATATAAAAGAGTGGGTCGCGATTCTAATTGCCTAGTTGACTCTGCAGTGTCTGTGTTTTATTATGCATATCACAGATGAACACCATGGAGTACATTTGTCTCTCTCATATCACACTTGTAGGAAATGAACTCTTTTTTGATCATGTAGGAAAGATGACTACTCTGCGGAAACTTTTGCTTACTGGAAATCCTCTACGAACTCTTAGAAGGTTTGTAAGTTAATTTGCTGCAGATCTGATGCTTCATGGATTCACTCATACAACATTTCTCATTTTCAGCTCGTTGGTTAATGGGCCAACACCTGCTTTATTGAGGTACCTTCGAAATAGGCTTTCCGAAAGCGAAGGTAAATGAGTCTGAGCATCATGCTTGCACTATTTTATTATCTCAGCTCTTTCTAGATCTTTAGTGCTTCTGCTATTAGTAGGAGTTCATGACTTCATCATTTGCGAAATTTTGTACTCTTCATTTTTTTTTTTCTTTTGCCAATGATTTTGTCTCTTCAATTTATGTCATCTTTTTGTATAGATTCTGAAGCTGCTACAACAAAAGACAATGTTGTCTCAATGGCTGCTCGACTATCTATCAGTTCAAAGGTACATGGCTAGTGCAATGTCCAGATAATTCGTGGTATAGGACAAATAAACTTGTCATTGGAAAAAAATGTTTTAGGTGAATACTTCATTTCATGTGTAGAGAACTGCAGAGCCCGATACTTCACCATTTTGGCTGATGTATACGAACAAGAATGATAATAAAAGAGAGAAAAAACTGATGCGTCCTGTTTTGTAGTCCTGCTATTCTCTAGTAATTTAAAGCTTGTCCAGTCCGTCAAAAGGCCATGGCTTAGTCTCTCATCTAATGTTGAAATAAATGTATCTGGTTGGAGAGAATATGAATAGAAGAGGAGAGCCACAATGACTTGGTTTTGTTTTGGTGGCCAGCAATTACAATGCTTCGGTTGGGTCACTTAGTTTTGTGAAGTTCTATTTTAATGTTACAAATTTGGAGGAGGTTCATAAGAAGGCATGCACACAAATGCACACTCAGTTTCAGCACTTGGTTTCAGACTGCATGTGTAGACATTAGCCCCCTCAGCCATTAATGGAGTTGTTTTACCTTTTATGACATTCAGGAACTCTCTTTAGACGGAATGGGTTTAAATGTGGTGCCATCAGAAGTTTGGGAAGCAGGTGATTTAGTCAAAGTCAGTCTTTCGAAGAACTCCATCGAAGAGCTGCCCTCTCAGCTTTCTTCGTGTGCTTCCTTGCAGGTAATTCGCTTTTCTTCTTTCCTTCTTCAAATTTTCCGCTATCTCAAAATAGAGAACAATGGATAACAATTAGCAGTTTTTGTTACCTGTACGGGTTCCACAGGCCTAGCATCCTCCTTATTTCATCCTTATAATTTTAAGTCCTTACTTTAGTTCATCTAAAGGTTAGCAAAATATTCCTGCCCCACTGAGAAAAATGTATCCTGTCCTGTTTTTGTATGAAATAGACTTTGCAATTTGGGCCTGTGCATAAGCCGATCATAGGATAGTTAACTTCATGGAAATGTGTGATCTGGAGCATGGCTGTCATTGTCATAGGGTACATATAAATGTCGTGCCAGCTTTCTGATTGTCCCATGTCCCCTTTCTAAGTCAATATGTACGTGTCAAAGTTATATGTGTTTCCCTTAAATCTGAATTAAGCTTTTAGCTAACAACCACTCTTCCTACCCTTGTTGGGAGGGAGGGAAGCCTATTATAGCTGGGTTGTTATGTTAATAGGTAATATTTTTATGTATTTCCAATAGCAATACAGTTTTGATTGCAAGAAGGTCCATGGATCTGTTGCTCTGACATGCATTACTTTTATATAGTATATTTGAATACGGCAGGTAAATTTCAGCTTGTATACATACACTACTCCTAATGTTCAATTTTTTTCAGTCTTAAAGCCGGTCTCTGTTTGTCTGAATGTGCAGACTTTGATATTATCCAGGAATAAGATCAAAGAGTGGCCTGGTGAAATTTTAAAGCCACTTACAAATTTTTCTTGCTTGAAGCTGGATTATAATTGCCTTGGTCAGGTAATCCCAATTGTTTTCTACTTCGGTGAATTTGATGAGAATCAAATTCATGATGAAAAACTTTGTTTTCTGGCTGTTTCTTCCTTTGGTTTGCATAAAACTAAGCTCTCTTAGGGAAAACAAGGAAAAGAAAGAATGCCAAGTCATTTCCATGTTGCTTTGCACTAGAAAAATAGATAGTCATGTACAAAAAAACAAAGCAAAATGTTCTCGAGTATGTACTTAGATCAAAAGACTTTCGGCCTTGGTCATGAGGTATTTTGGAAAAAAATTTCAACCTTGTAACAGGAAGGTTAAGTTATAGGGAGCTCTTGCTGATGGAAACATCATTGTAATTTTCCTACATTCAGTTATTTGGCTCAGTGATTGCCATGTGGTTGCTGCTTGTTTTCCACTCATTCTCTCTAAGAACTGTAACTATTGTCCCTAAGCATTTAATTATTGTGTGAATCATGATTGTTGATTCCATTTTCTTCTGTTGCCTTTTCCATGTGTTTAAATCATTCTTATGTGACTGCCCTACCATGCGTGACTACAGATTCCGCCTGATGGATTTCAAGCTGTAAGCATGCTCCAGATTTTGGATTTAAGCGGTAATGCTGCTTCATTGCCAAGAAGTCCAGCATTTTTGTGCTTGCGACAATTGCAGGAACTATATTTAAGGTAACTAAGTGGACATTATGGTGACTGTGAGTTCTATGTATATTTATTTGTATTTGTGCATTTTTTATCTTTATTAGGCGTAACTGTCCTGATGCATTTGCAAAATTCTATTTTGACTACTTAGACAGATGCGGCTTCAAGAATTCCCATCGGATATATTGAGCTTGACACACTTGAAAATCCTTGACTTGAGCCAAAATTCCCTTCAAATTATTCCAGAGGTAGCGGTCTCTCTCTCTCTCTATGCCACATGTGCATGAGGTTTCTTTGGGTGGTGGCGATGCTTGTCCATCTTGTCCCGACAGCTTGTCCGGTATGAACTTATGAAGGAATGGTAAAAAAACGCTATGCTTACTAGACAGTATATCAAAATGCACATCTTTCTGTTTATGACACTATTACTCTTATCATAGTATTGCAACGTTTTCTATTAGCATCCCTTTTCTTGATTCACAACATTGTATGTTTCTTTTTATACTGACATACAGGAGATTGGGACTATAACAACTCTTACTGAGCTTGACCTCTCCAACAACAATATACCATCACTTCCTCCTCAGCTAGTAAGATCTGTTCCCTAAAGATTAAGCTCTGTGGAGCAAGTAATTTTGGTATTTTTATTGCCTGTCGTGGTGGGCGTATATCCCTATGTCATATTTGGCTTTTGACCCACAAGTAAATAAATTTCACTTATTTGTGGTTACTCGTATTTGCAATACTACATCAATTGGAAACCATACTTATTTTTGTCAACCTCAGGAGCTGTCAGAGCTCTTTTGACCTTGCCAGAGTTGTGCTGGTTCATCTACTATGTGTTGCCATTACCCACTCCCAGTTTAGATACATTAGTTTTATCTCTCTTTGTTTGTAGTTGAGTAGGGTATAATGGATGGTATTCTCAATAGAAAGTTCCTTGATCAGGGATTACTCGAAGACAGCCTGCAGGCCTTGAGACTTGAGGGAAATCCATTGAGAAGGTATGCCGTACTTTTTCATTTTTTTTTTTTCAGTCAGGTACTTGGGTTGGGGGACTATCGAGAATGTCTTTATGGTTTTCATTCTTCAATAATGCTGGCTTGAGATGGCTCTCATTTTCTATGCATACATTGGGATCATAGTCAATAATTAAACTCCAGAAACTACCTTTCTAAAGGAACTAAGACTGATTTTAGTTCACAGTACCGTGTCAACAGAAAAGACTTGTTCCGTTAAGAATGGAAACAGGAGTGGACTGTGGGCCTGGGTGGCACAAAAACATCTCTCCAAACTCCAGCCTATTGAAATGGAATGTCATCTTTATAAACTTCAACCCATACAAATTCCTGCGTTGCTGCAACATCCATTGCATGCCATTCATTATGTATGTTTCTTTTTTGTAAGTGCAAATAGCTGAAGATAGAATATCTGGTATATAGTTGATTCTGCTCCATGCTTTCACAGTAGAAAACTTTGTTGGGTTTTTTCAACATTTTCACTGTCAAATAAATAAAAAGAGATGTGAGTCGACAAATACAATTTATCCTGATATTGTCTTCACTTGTACAGTATTCGAAGGACAATTCTTGATAAAGGAACTAAAGCTATTTTGAAGTACTTGAAGGACAAGATCCAAGGCTGATAATCTGCTTCTTTCACTATAATCAGTTTGTAACTACTTCCTTTGCCTTTATAGAGGGATTCGTGTTCTGAGTTAAACCATTCTTTTGTCTTGGGAGCTTAATATTGGATACCTGTAATTTTACGCAAGCTACTTGCACCATATGTTATTTGAACATTTTCCTGTCTTGATTTCTTCCTGGGGCTGTACCATGCTTGTCGCTTGTCTGAATCAATGCTTTTGGTGTATTTGAATGAAGAAGGATATTACCATCTTATCCTTCAACTCACGAAGTCATTAAATAATCACTGGTGTTCATATGAATTGTTTCAAATATGCACCATTACGAAGGCCTGCGGCCTGAAATGGCTGAATGGTTGATATTTCTATTTTAAGCCATCATCACCGATCCCCAAATTCCTGATGGAGGTTGATGATTACTAATTAACAGCTTGAAGTTAGGGTCGGACTTTCCATCTATCAACTCTTCCTCGTTTAGTTTAGTATGATGTTGATACTGCAATGACGAAAAGCCTCTTCCGAGGGTGCGTTGTGAATGGACATGCCAAGATGATGGAGGTTGCAAATTCATAATGACTAATAACTTCCCATTTATGCTTTCAGGCTGATCAGCGCCTGAAAGGATTAGAAAGGATTGGTGTAATTGTTGTTATTTTATCATTTTCGACATCAGAATTGACATGCAGCTCATTTGATATACCCAAACAAAAACTGAAAATAAATAATCTTTTTCAAAAATGATTGACTATGAAATATATTCCAACAATGTTCAGTTTTCGCAAAAAAAATAGAGCTTGGGTTGGGTTGAAGTTTTAAATTTTGCAGATTCAGGGCCTCACTGACCAATCGTGATTATTGTGTCCGGGCCTTCAATTCCACGTATCCAGCCACATTTCGGTTGGCGGGTCTCCCTTTGACACTGTCGGTCTATTGCAACTGTTCTTGTCCATGAATAATCACGCGTCTATTATTCTTTGTCCGATTTCCTACCTCACTGAAGTAGCTGGGCAGAAATGGCTATTTTTGCATTCCCAGTCTTCGGTTGCTTCATGTCATCGTCTTTTGCGTATCGGGAACTGCCGCAGCAAAAGACATTATCATCTCCATTGCTGCTCGATCGCCTATCCATTCAAAGGTAAACCACCTTCCTGCAGTTTTTAAAATTACCTGTATACCTGCAAGCATAAACTTATCCCTCAAGTTCGATTATAATGGCCATAGTAGATGCCTCCTGTGAAAGGACAGATGGAGGGTAATCCTGGGAAAGGGATTTGTAGTTATTACCAATCACCAATACATCCTTAAAGAATGGTGTTGGTGAATTGCACCATGTATGTGTATGTCAGAAAATGAAGAAACCGGCAAATTGTTAGTTAAATATAAATAGAAAAGAGAATTGAGGAATCTTTATAATTTGATGTATTGAAAAGAGTACATGAGAGCCTATTTACAGGCTTAGATAGAATAAATTAAAAGGAATTAAATCAGATATATATATATATATATATAATCAAAACAGATATTGAAATAAGAGAAAATATCTTATATATCTCTAAAAGATATCTACGGATCCTAATATTACTAACATTTTCGATGACTAGTGACTTGCCATTCCTAATTTGTGAGCTTTGACCACCCTGGTCGTAACTGAAGTGGGAAGCATTAGAAATGAGCATTTAATAAGGATCTAGAGAATTCGGTGCGAAACCATCTGCTCGAGCTGGAAACCGTGCAGTTCCTTGAAGATGAATCAAAGCAATCTCCTAGGATAAGCACTGGAGGTGAGTCAGCGATCAACCCTTCTCAATTTGGCTCGCCATCTTTTCAATCTATCGTATTAATTGTGGTGCCTATGCAAATCTTGAAGCCTTCACCAGTTAGGCTAATAGACCGAAAGTAAAGCTATCGCCCCAAAAATTAGGCGTAATCCCCTAA
The DNA here is from genome assembly GCA_017140595.1 of Eucalyptus curtisii. Lineage (NCBI taxonomy): Eukaryota > Viridiplantae > Streptophyta > Magnoliopsida > Myrtales > Myrtaceae > Eucalyptus > Eucalyptus curtisii. The sequence continues at coordinate 26,708,358 of CM029499.1, forward strand.
TAAACCCCAAATTTTATGTTGAATATCAATTCTACCCTCGATTTTTTTTTTTTTTTTTGTTCAAAAGAAAAAACATCAATCCCAAATTTGGCTCAAACTTTTTCTTATTTAAAATAAACCAAACCTTAAATTCAGTCTCATATCTGCCCCGAATTTTTTTTTTTATCAAAAAAATTACCAACTTTCAATCTAGTCTCAAATTTGCCTCCTTTAATCCTCCATCCAAAGTTCGCCATTAGTTGTTTGATGTGATATTTCCGTGTTGTTAAAATCCACATCAACAAAGCAACATGGAAAATTATCTCAAAGATGAAAAAGTTATTTGATAAGAAAATTAGGGAAATTAGGGACAACTAATCGTGATTTTTTGACACAGCGCTAAAGAGACAGATTTGGAACTAGAGTTAAAGTTTGTGGTAAATTTGGGACTGAACTCAAAGTTGGTTTTTTTTTCTTAGACAAGAAAAAAAGGTTGAGGGTAGATTTGGACTGGCACTTAAAATTAGGAATTTTTCTTTAGACAAAAAAATTCGGCACATAATTGGGACCAAACCTAAAATTAAGATATTTTTACGAAATTAGGCCGCAAAAATTAGGACATTTCCGATTCTTTAGGTTTGGTCCGTCCATTAAGGCTTCATTTTGAAGCCTTTGGCCACTTCATTGCCATTCAACTTTGACCGGTCTAGTCAACAGCCCAGTTTCCTCAACACATTTTACTCGCGTATCGTGTTAATAAAGATAAGATTAGCTCTTCTAGTTACTTGGATGCTGCCTGGAACGTACCATCATCAAATAAAGCCTTTCCAAATATTGATTAAGATATGGTTCGCCCGCTCGTCCAACGTCTTTGATGATCCGGAAGGCCTCGGCGAGACCATTAGAAAATGTCGAATTTTCGTCCAACTCTTTCTTTGATTATACTTTTCCCGGTCCTATGGAGGGTTTTCATATTATCAATCCAAGTATGACTGAGCATATCAGGCCAAAAGCATATGATTTGATCTCTCTAAACAGATCCGGATATCCCCTTCATCAAAAAGCCAAAAGAGGAAAAAAATAATTGCTATCTGTTCAAAAGTGGTAGGCATCTTCGTCCTCGTTTTTTCTGTTCTAGGACATAAACACCGTCTGGTTCTGTTTTAGGGTGAGTCGAGGATTATTACCGCAGGTAATTCGAACCGTTCCGGTAGCGTATCTCGGACATGGCGTTGTCTCCACAAAAGGCCGGAACGAAAAGGGGCTTGAATATGGAGAATGAGAGTCAAAGCACGAAAAAATTGACAGCAGGCAGGGTGCATGTTTTGGTTGAGTAGATGTTAAAGCAAAGTCCAGAACAAACACGCACATGAAGAAGGAGATTCTTAATTCCTTTATAGACCCCAAGACAAAACTCCCCTTCCCCCTTTTTTATGGTCAGACAACAACGGACGAGCACATGCACCCAATACGATCTCAAAGAGTATTTTCATCCATGAAGTGAACGCGAGAACCTCAAGAAAATCAGAGCCTAGGCCCACACAAGAAAGATACCTCAAAATCCAATATCATACGACCAAAAGCTTAAAAGAATTTCTTCAAAAAAGGGAAAGCAACATAATCAAACCATCGAGCCAAAGACCCTCTTCATGATCTTGCATCAAACAAAGAAAAGGGAAGAAAGCTCAAAGCACAATACGAACACCACTTGCTTAGTATCTTTTTCTTTTTTTTTGCAGTTCTTTCTGTTCCCATCCTCCCACTCACAATTTCAGCATTCTGACCTGGGAAATAGTAAACCAGAACAAAGAGAGAAAAATAAATAACGAGAACAGAGGAAGACCCTACTCCAAATTCTCCAGATGTTCCCTGAAAACTTCCAAAATGCTAGAGAATGTGACAATCCCCACCAAGCTACAATCATCCTCAATGACCCACACATAATTCACACGGTGTGCAATGGCTTGAATCATCACAGCCATCAACGAACTCTTGGGATGACAGACTATCGCCTCTGACCTCCTCACCATCCTAGCTGAGTAGCTATGAGACCTGCTGTACTTCCCTGATCTTGCCAATTTGGTGTTCGGGGACGAAAAGCTCTCCTCGTCCGACGACGAGGACATCGACGAATTACTTGGTGCTGATGATATCTCGAATTCTTCCAACATTCCTCTGCAATTCCTCTCCTTTAATCTCTCTTTCACCACCCGGACGAGATCCTCCGGCGGGCCGCCGCAGTCGATGTAGGCCATGAGGTCGCCGCAGGAGAGCGTCGCCACGGCGGCTGCGACCGTCTCTTCGCAACAAGCGAGCGTGCAAGGCGAGATCTCGCCGATCAATACCCCTTCCACGTCCACCACGGCTACCGAGGTTTGCTCGACGAGCGAGCGGGAGATGGCCTCGAGCGCGGCCGAAGCAGGGGAATGGTAATCGACCGCGAGGACTTCGGTGCTTATGAGGCCGAGGGTGTCGATGGTTCGTGCAGGGATGGGAGAGAATATGCCGATGGAGTTGAGGAGGAACCTGATCACATCTTCTTGAGTTAGCCAGCAGAATTCTTGTCCTTCGTGAATTGTGATAGGACTCGTTGAGGAAGATAGTTTCTGCTGCTGTTTTCTTCTTGTGGACCTAATCTGAATCGGTACGACCAGGTTTTGAGCTCCTTGCAGAATGAGATCTATAGCTTCCACCAATCTGAAGATTTAAAAAGAAGAGATTTAATCCTCATATCTGAGAAGGATAAATACAGATTCGAGCTTGTCGCACAAGACCCTATATTTCAGGCAAAATCATGCAATGGAAAAAGCAGAACGCACGCGAAAATCCAAAAGCCTGAAACCCCGGACATAAAGTAACAGTCCATTGAGTAAAGTCAGAGAAAATCAAAAAGAACTGTAGATCCTTCAAGAAAATCGATCACGGCTGAGGCCACCAAACACACCGGAAAGAGAACGCAGTTTAGAAGGAGAAATTAGAGAAAGATTGCCCATTCTCATGGCGCTCACCTCGAAGAAGGCTCGACGTGCACGACTTGACCGGGGATCTTCGGCAGAAGCGCGGAGACGGGCGCTTTCAGGGCCTCCGAAGGAGACGACAGGCTGTCCTCGCTGGAGAGATAGCAAATGACGTCCACCATGCACAGCTTCCCCACGCACCGGCACTCCCCTCCCTCTCCTCCTTCGTGGGACGCCGCAGCGGCGGCGGCGGCGGCCTTGGAGCGGTGGTCGCAGCTCCAGACGCTGAGGAAGCTGTCCTCGGAGCTCCTCAGGGCGGACAGGGCATCGCCGACGGTGGCGGCCACGGGGAGCGACCTCAGGGCGGGCTTGCCGAGGCAGAGGTCGCTGACTCTGTGGCTGAACAACCCAGCTGCCATGCAAATACGATCTTTGCCTGGGGAAGAGAGAGAGAGAGAGAGAATGACAGAGAGAGAGAGAGATGGTGGAATGGCGGTGGCGGTGGTGGTGGTGGTGGTGTATTGATCGAGGAGATTAAGATTTTATAGAGGAGGCGACGCTACGAGGAAGCAGCGGAGAGCGAGGGTGTTGGGATGGGATGGGGCTGCGACGTAAGGGGCCAAAACATGTGGGGGCCACGTTTCGATCTTTACAATATTATCAGGGCGATTTTTCGTTGGTCAACAAAATGGTATGGTGAGTTAATAACTCCTGTCTTCTAGTGGGGCAATCGAATTTGTCCTAATGAAATAATTGGTGAGAATGTGAATTTCAGCAAGATTTGTTGTGACGTAAACATGTGCTCCGGGGTAATTTAACTTTTCGAATTTAAGCTGCGGCAAATTCGAGCACACTGGAAATTGGGCGTCCGAAAAGTTTTCCGAAAACTCCTAAATTTATTATAAAATCAGCAGTTCGTTCATAAACTTTTTTAATTTGCCAATGTTAGATCTAAATCTATTGATAATTTTCCAATATATACGAGGCACGGACAGAGGAGCTGACATAAGGTTTAAAACGATGCCGTTTTGGAGAATTTTTTCAACTCTCTTCTTTTCATTTCTTTTTATCCTTCGTCTCCTTGAATTTCAGTTAGCAGGGTCAACAAGTATTTGGTGTTCTTAGCCACAGGCGAGGCTAGTGTCACCAACAATGCCACGTAAAATGGCTGACGTTCATGTCGACGATATTTAGCTCAAATTGGCTTGATGACCGATGCTGACTTTCAAGCTTAAATTGGATGGAAAGATTATATTAAAAAATCATCAAAATATTCAGGACTACATTTACTAAGTTAAAAAAATTACGTTAAATTGGCAATCGTATAAGCCAACAATCCTTCCACAAAAAAAAAAAAAAATCCACAAAATAATGGGCATTTAGTTTTTCTCTTTCTTTTTCCTGATAATACAATGACGCGAGTATGGAAACCTAATTACTCAGAGGCTTGTGAAACACCGAATAAATTCCACGAACCGATTGAATCTAAACCTTATACCTATTCCCGATGGTCCTCGCTCAGACTAGTTTACACATAACTGATGAGATTTGAACCAATAACCTATGGAATGCCATTGTCACACCAAACAGAAGAACGATCTCATCAGTTTAATAATACTCTTAGCCAGCGTTTTAATTTGAAAAAAGACTCGAGATACACACCGGCGATCTCAAAGAGAAGGCAAGTTAGTATAATAGTTGGAACGTGGATGCATAAAACTTCAATAAATAAATAAATAAATAAAAGAGGAGAAAGAAACGCAAGTTGTGAATGCGTCGGGTCTTTTAACTTGTCTAATCGAATAATCATATCTTTATTGCATCCCAACTACTCGTAACAGGAAAAATGAAATAAAATAACCGCGACTGTCTCATAGTCGATGAAAGTAGTTTCCCAATACAGTCGGTTTGATAAATAATAATAAAAAAAAAAAGCACGGGGATCATGTTACAATATTCAGCTAAAAAACCAAAAGTGTGGAAGTCACAAACCGGGTTAATGACGTAAGCAAGATATTAATTTAAGTCACAAACCACACCCATTTCAAATTCGATGTGCAGCAAACCCAAAGAAACAAAATAAAAATAAGAAGAGTCGACATATTTGACCCTTGTGGATCATAATAAGAATTGATGTCTCAATAATCTATTTTGGACTAAGCGATGCACGACTATAACTCAGTACGAGTCCTTGTCATTCCAAGACGCATCGCTAGCGGTCTCTAATCCCATGGCAATGTTCATTGACAACGAGGGTTGTCACGATGTTTTAACAAGTAGGATTCAACCATCATGTTCACCTCGTCTCTCTAGAACAAAACACGTTACATTGGCAATTCTTCACGAGGGATCATGTCTGAACACGGCTGTCATGGCGAGCTAGAGCTTCAACCTTCCATAATAAATCACTATTTTACTACACCTTGCTCCAATCTCTATGTTTTTTATATTAGACCCAGCTGTTTCATCTCATTGATTAATTACTTCTAGAAAAGAGATCCATTTTTTAACTAGTAAAAAGATCTCCCCCTGCATAGTTGCAGTACATCCCTAAGTTGACTGTAATATTAAAGGCTACATTAATGCGCAAAGACAATAAGCTGATGGGAAAGCCATCTGCAGGACCACCACGCTCCGCATCGCCTTATCAAATGACGGAGAATCTGATGCAGATTTAAGTTTATATGTATATTCAACCCAGCACGGGAAGCATGCGCACATTTTGTAGAGGAGCTGAACGTTAGGGCTTGAGCTCCTGATGAGATGCCTTTCGATTTATTTGGATGTTGTAATGAGAAGGCCTTGCGTGCAGGGATCATCTGCCAACGGCTCCCATGGCTCTTACCTCATCCACCATTTTGAAGACTCCACCCCTCACTGAATGATATGGGATGAGAAGAGTATCTTACTATATCTTTCTGTCAACTTGCGATGGTAATCATGAGACATGACGTCGTGAAGAGATCTTTCTCCCCTTAATTTACTGGAAAAGAGCCTTTCCTTTTTTATGAAAAGCAGCTGGCTCGTAGAGGGAACGAGTCGCGAGGCCACACCAGCCGCGCGTGTCCCTTTCTCTGATGTTTCCTTCATGGATCTGAGCCATGAGAAAAGAACCTTTATTAACAGAGAGACGAGAGACGTCGAGATTCGATGGCGATATAGATTAATTGACATGTGGTGGGGCTGTCATTAGCATCAAGAAGCTCGCGAGTGCCGTGATTGAAGATGGTCGATGATGAAGAAGTAGGAGAACCACATATTCTTTAACTTTTCCAGAGGGAAACTACAGCCGTGAGATGTCCCTGACTTTGCTTAAGAAAGAAAGTGATGGGAGTAAAATTAGGAGAAAAGGGTCCCGCTAATTTGTCGGTAAAGTAGCCGAAGTGGTGAAAGGTATTTGATGTGTCCCATCCGCTACAATCTTCACAACTTTCATAATATTTCACGGGTCAAAATGAACTATTATATTCGGGGGAGAAAAGCCATCAAAAGGTTGGCATTATGGTAAAGGTAGGGTCAACATGGGTTCAAAATAGAGTCGGAAATCAGGCGAAACTGGCCAAAGGAATTAGTCCTGTTCAAGGTTGCCGTGGTTACCGGTCCGGTTCCCCATTTTTAAAAAAGTGAAACTGATACTATGCAATTCGGTTAGCAGTTTCTAGGTAAGAACCGAATGGGGAACTAGAAACTGATGAATCGGATTTGATGTTGTGCACGGCTGCTTTTATTTTTTTGCCAAGAAAGTGAAACTCTGAAGCCAATTTAATATGTATATATTGAATTTTTGAATGTAAAAAACTTAGTCAATTCGCTTAAATAAAATAGCTGTTATTGAATACTAAATAACCCATGATAACGTCTATGGTAACAGTTGATGGAACAACAGATGAATCCACATAAATCATCATTTTCCCGAGTTGCTGATTCATGGCCATAACATTCTTATCTTTCCTCTGTTGTTTTTGGAGATCGGACACTCCATTAGTCGATTCAAATAGTCTGGTGGAAAGGGAAGGGACGGGCCATTCTTTACCCGTGTCTGCGTGTGAATGTGGGCTCAGATTGGATTGGTTCAATCTTTGAAAGCTCCGCTTTGACACAGCAACATCAATGGTGGCAGTGGAGTGGGGAAAGCAGATGCCTCCCACTACACCCCTCCCACTACCCTTTCAACTGACAGCTTGCTTACGTTGGCCTAAGAATTCAATTGGACAGCTTTCATAGGTTGGGAAGTTTTGAAACCGCCGCACCACTTTGACCTGTTTGACCAACAAAAATGAAAGCCCTTTGACCCGCAGCACGAGAAATACTCGTCCGAACCAGGTCAGCATACCAAGAAACATCTGTCATACGATACGTGAAACTATCACCACTAACTTCGATCAATGCGATCAACCTAATGTACAGTACGTTGGATCCTGGCGACATGGATGACAAACATAGTTATAGTCAATGCACGCAGATGCTGGGATCATGGAAAACCCGCCCGTTGTCACAGGTCGGATTCGGTTAATTCACGGGACGGAGCCAAGGAGGACGGTGCTTTTTGTGACGAGATCCTTCAGCTTACCCAATTGGATGGTCACACACCAACATGGGAGCAATGCTGTGGTAATTAAGACCAAGTATGATTTTCTGTTTCTTTATTTCGTTTTATTACTCATCAATGTCACATGGACAAAATAAGAAGAAGCAGAAGGATATGATGGTGAAGGTCAGGGGGGGGGGGTCTACCACGTGGAGGGTTAGAGCGATCCCCCGGCCTGTTCAGATCGAAGACAAAGAGAGGGTACGACTCCTCCGGAAAATGCCACTGGTCATAATAATTTCGGCGGGGACAAATATCTGTACGGCCCCGTTGGATCTCCACTGATCGCTAGTCACATGCAGAAATCGCAAATGGAAAAACTCGCCTCAATGATCTCTCCATGTAATAATCCTCACGAGAAACATGCCCTTTCTCCGCATCATCTTGCTTCTGAAAGGAAACCACACCCCACCCCGCCTTTCCCTTCCCCAACCGGGCCCGTGAACAAAGTTTTTTCGCTCGACCCTAAGGTCAAGCTAGTAGATCGATGGAGATCGCACGTGTGTCAAGCATAATCGAGCACCTCAGCATATACTATTAATTAGCTATCATTAATGATCCATACTCAATCGATTTAGTGACGCCAGATTAGTATATTAAACTTGGGATTTCTCTCCGCTTCTTTGCGTCTTGTCATCTCAATGTTCCGCAGTGGACGCATATCTCCAAACATCGTCAAAGACCAAGAAGCCTTTAGAATAATCACATGGAAAATGATGGGCAATTATTAAAAAGTCATCCAGCTTGCTTTCGTGGAACAAAAGCTTCAATCAGTGACTTGAAAAGCTTTTTCCTGCTTCCGAAGGCCTACACTGTTCCTTCAAATTTAGAGCTTGATGAACTAAATAATATTCAGTCATAATGGGCCAAAAAGGAGAGGAAAACAACAAACAAAAGATTAGTCCTAGGCGTGGATATAAGATGTACAACAACGGTCGCGGAAAAATACCCTTTTGCTTTCTGTTTTCGCGTCTAGAAGTTTACCGGCTTTGATAAGTTAGATACTTGCGAGAAAGAGGGATGGATTTCTCGTAAGCAACCTCGTTTTCACGAAGCACGAAGCTGTAGAGCGCTTTGCATATTCTGGTAATGATGCTCATGAATTTTGGACACGAAGATGTGCTTTGCTCTGTGCAATGTTCCCCAAGCACAGCCGTGGCTACGACGGCACGTTTTCGATGGTTACGATGATGAAAGGTCGTGGGTCTTTTAATGCGGTCTTTAGCCCTAATGTCCCGCGTACGTACAGCTTGCAAAAGCCCACGCGCACTGCACGGAAATGGCGCAAATTGCAGTTCTCAGCTTTTGCGTGTTCTTTTTTCGTGCGAAAGCGAAAGGAGAGAAAGGCCGTCCTGTCGCATCCGAGGCGAGGAACAAAAATCTGCATTCCAAAAACTGGTAATCCTTTCTTCTTCTCCTCCTTTTTTTTTTTTTCCTTTCTTTTTCTTTGGTATCTTACGTCGTTGTCCCTTGGGACCACGCAAAAATCGAATCGATTTGGACCGTGGAGATTGCCATGTGATATCATATTATCATCGTTTGTCGTCATCCCATGCCCAGGCAAATGGATATCCAAGGCATCTTATGGAATCTTGGTCGTATGCAAACCCCCATCTTTTGCAGCTTTTCCGACAAGGGACGTCTAGGAAAAGAGCTTCGTCCTAGATTTTCATTAGTGAATATTATTATACAATTCATCAAACATGCATGATTAATGGCCAAAACTCACCTATATGTGTATGTAATGTGAGTATTTACGAATGATAGGACAATAAATTTAACATTTGGTTGGGTCGATTGATGTTGACTATTTCGGGTTGATTTTTTTGTTGTGTCGTTAAAAGTGCAATTGAATCTTCAAAAGTAAATTCTCTATATTATAGACGTAATGGAGTATAGATTACATTGTGCAAGTTGATTCCCGTGATTTCTTTCTTTCTTTTCTTGAAATCCTTAAAATATAATTTTCGCAAATCGGGACGTGTAAAGAAATTTAACTGTTAAAGAATAGCTCACTAGCTTAATTAAGATATATTTTTTTAATCCTAATCAGTTCAACAACTCTCCCAAATGATATTTTTTTTTATTGAAAAGAATGCAAAATCGAAGTGAGGTAGCTTAGTGGGTGGGGTGTGGTGTTTTTGTGTGTGTGTCTCTCTCTCCCTGTCTGATAAGGTATCGGAGAGTTTACTAGAATAATGAGCTGAAAGGTGATAGCATATCAGATGGACTTTTATATGGGACATGATCTGTCGTGCCTTATGGACATCTTCTATGGATAGTATAAAAAAGGACAAAACCATGGCGACTTAGCTTTAGGGAATATGCTTTTTAATCATCATTATTTCACGAGATGAGTTTGTATCACCATGTCATTTGATTCGATTTTCACCTTTTTTAATTCCCATTGGGTTGGTAAAGAAGAAGGAATTCTCTAATATGAGCTCGAAATTTCGACGCTAAACAATAGCCCTATAGGTGCATAAATTAATAACTAAGGGGAAAAAATAGGTATGATCCCTTTAGGATAATTTCTTCATTAGCCCTCTCGACAGCGCATGTCAAATGTATACTCTCTGGCAAAGCCTTATTCGAATCTTAGATTACATGATTGTAAAAAAGTCGTTTTGTTTTCAAGATATATAATATGGCAAAGCATATGGTGCGTACCCTTAGTGGAAAAAAGTTTCTACACCTTTTAATTTGCGACAAAAAGAAAAGAAATTGTCGAGTTTTAATCCTCTGAACTCCGGCTGCCAAAGTCAAGAACACAAAGGCTCCCCAACTAATTCAAAACCTCGAGTCCAGATTCGGCATCCTCAGCTACCAAGCCGTAAACCCCAATAGTTTAACTCATGCCTCATTTACCGACTTGGGTCTTCTACAACAAGTCTTGGGTCGACGTCGGTTCTCATTCATGCATCCTGAACAACCAAAGATGTCTTAATTGTTGAATGCTACATATTGAAAATGCTTTAAGAAAGGGAGCCTTCTTATCCGGAAAAGCAGTCGAGAAGTAACCGGACCCCTATGCGCTCCATTTCTCTCTCCGATCCATTCAATTATATGAAGTGAACAGCAATTTCTTTCCCATACAAGAATTACTACAAGCTCATCTTCCAAGTCGGTGTTCTATTACTTCCGCTTGATTGATGTTTGACACGGGCGCATACGGACATCGCCTGTAGTTGCCAGAATCCCTGTGGAATCCCCGAAGTCCAACTTGTAATTAGGACGTTCTGTCTTTTTTTTTTCTTTTTTTCCGTTTGACGTGGAAAGCAGGTTCATTTAATATGGACCAAAACACCAACCAGACAAAAAAAGGAAAAACATTTTATTCCGATAGGTGGTTGGACAATCACATTGCCCTTTCGATTTCCCATTTCTTCGATCTCTTTCACTCTCTCTGCATCTAAAGTAATATTTCTATTGCGTGGAGATCGACTCTCTCCTCTCTCTTTCCCCTTTGGATGGCGGAAGGGGAAGACAATTCCGCACGTTCTGGTGATTCATTAAGACCCACCTGCTTTGATTACAACAATTAGGTTGCTCTATCCGTCACCTTTGTCCATCTTGTACGAAGCTCCTTTATCCAACCCAGGCATTAAAAAGACGGTCCAGTCACTGTAACTCCGTCGAACCTTGGTCACGGAGCCGCTCCCGATATGGCTGAAATCCAATCGGAATCCGTAACCAACTCTAACGGGAAACGCGAGCTCCGTAAGCTAGAGTTGAGTAAATTTGCAGGCACTGAACCTTTGGTCAGAGATGGGAACCTGCCCATGTGGGAACGCCATGTTTTCCTAGATCTACGCACGTTTTTTTTCCCCCCTTTTAATTTGTTAGAGCCGGACAGATTCAATAAATATCTCAAGTTGCCTAGGTCTCTCTTTTCTAAGAATATCGGCTCCTGTCCCATTAATATTATCTATTAAGCTACGAACCTAAGCAGTGACATCACGTATTTTTGTCATGTTGAATTTCCCCCACATCAAGAACGTGTATCGGTCTCCGGGCTGCGCGCACCGCGCTCGCGATCTACCCGGGATCATTGGATGCATCGGCTTGTAGACGGTAAACGTCGCGTTCTCGCATTCAGCACGAGCTCTCATAAAACTAACTATACCAACGCAAATGAATGCGAAACGGACAAGGAGATGCAGGCGGCGAGCGTAAAAAAGGAGTGGTTTACAGCGGGCCAAAAGATTCCCCCCGAGGTGGCCCGCACCGCTGGATCGAAAGACTGTCCAAAAACGCAGACAGCGACAAGACACGACAGGCGCTGTCCGACGTGCGCGAGCTGTCCGAATTCCGTACTTCTCACATGCTGGAGCGCAGATAAGTGCCCCGGAAACGACACCGTGCGGGGGAAGAGACGAGACGAGACGAGAGGTGGCTTATCTTATCTTCTCTCTGTTCGGCACTACCTACGGTGCGCGCGAATCCCGGCATCTTCGCTGGGTATCGTCACGCGGTTCCAATCGAAACGAAACCAAAACGGCGACAGTCACTTAAAAAAAGAAAAAGAAAGGAATAGATGAAGACAAAGATGAAGACAATGATGAAGAAGAAGATGGATGGAAAAAAGAGGGGGCTGCGCTGGTTTCTTTTCGTGGGCGACGTTTGTCGATTCCTTCACGTGCGAAGCCGTCTTTGTCGACCGTCTCTGGCGAAATTTGCTTTCGCATCCTTCCCTCGTTCTATAATCGTTGCTAATCGCTTTTCCTGGATAATGAAATTCAGGCTGTCGCACAAAAAAAAAAAAGGTGAGGCCCGATCATTAACACTTTCCATGCATTATTGTCCCGCGCCGTGTGCAAAATCTCGAGTTTTCGAGCTCTGGGTATGAAATAGCAAAGTCGAAACGTGAGAAATTTGAGATTTTAGCTTTTAATGCCATATCGATGTAATGCTAGGCCACGAAATATCGGGACTCGAAGTTGTAAGTCCAAGTCCAGGTCATCTTATCATATTATCATGGCACGAGCTCAGCACAAAACCGTCAACTTGCGTCTCCTATGTCAATTTTGCTTTCCTGGCCATCGAGCTGGAATGGACACTAAACCTTTACATAAAAAAAGTACTCCGGTGGTGGTCCGATGTGTACAGAGTTCGTAAGATCAAAAGGCATGGACTTTCCAATTTGTACAAAGTGAAAAGGACTAGGATGGCTAAGAAGAGGCTAGGCGAGAAAGCAATAATCACAACGTACGACTTCAAGGGTTATCATATTAAGGTGCAAAAAAGCACATGGTTTGACTTTAATTTCGTCTTTCATTTTCATCAAAGTTTCAGGAGATGAGAAGGGAAGGGTAAAGACAATCATGTCATGCGATGAAGACCTCCAAGTTGCAGATTGAGGAGTCGGCCGCCTTCTCTTTTCGGCTTGTTTCGCGTGTTTATAGGCTGCCCCTTAAGGCACCACGAATCACGGTCCCTGCCTAAGAAGTCGCGCTAGATTGATAGGTACAATCGATGCGCAAGAGGCCAAATGTCCACCACACGACTTGGAGTGATCGCTGGAGGGAGACGTGTTTCAATGCTTGAGGCACTACCGAACAGTCTCATAAATTGGTAGAATTGGACTGAAGTGTGCTAACTCATTTATTGCACGAATAATTCGATATATTGACCTTACTAGGTCGACTTAGTGATTGAGGAACGGACACATATCAGTGGATGAGACGCGTCATTGAGGACGAAAATGATGGTGGCGAAACCTTTACAAAGGAGTGCAAAATGAAGGCATTGCAGATCCAAACTTACTGTGCAGAATCTGGGCTTCTCTTGAAGCCCATTAGGCCAGGCCCATAATCGTTTCTTGAAGCTTCTCTCTCTGTCTCTCGCTGAAGTCGTATTTCGTTGCTCGCGAGAGCTTCCCAACTCGTCGAGCATGGCGGATCGTTACTTCCCCAACCCGATGCCGGACTTCGTGCCGGAAGCTTCCGCGGAAGATGCCGCCGCCGTCGCCGCCGCCGAAAGAGCCAAGGACTCGCTCTCAAAGCTCCTCTATCTTCCCCACGCCGCTCTCTCTGAAAAGCTGAAGAAAGCAGCTCTCGACCTCAAGGACACTGTACTTCCCGATCTTCGATACTGCTTTTCTTCCAAGGAATTAGCCTCAAATTGCGCGCTTTTCAGTTCCCAGAGCTCATTGCACCTCTCAAGTCTCTGACTTTGTCCATTGCTGTCTTGGGTTTTTGTCCTCGAGTCTTGGGTCTTGTGTGTGGAGGGCCATGCTCGTGCGTTAATGCCACTGCAGTGGCTTAGGATCCATCAAGTTATCATCTTTTGTGAGTTCCTGAATTGCCCGGTTGACTTCACGATGGATAATGAATAGAACAAGTTAGTGGCGATTCGTATTTAATAAGCTTGAATTTCAAGCTTTGTGAATTGCGCATCACAAGGGCAACTGGAGTTCTTTTATGTTGTTTCAGGTGGTGAGGGAAACATGGGCAGTGGGCGGCAAACGATTGCAGGACTATACTCTGTATACCGGTGCTCTAGGGACGGCTTACCTGGTCTTTAAAGCTTTCCAGGTCACCAAGAATGAGAGTGATCTCAAGCTGTGCTCTGAGATAATCAGGGCCTGTGATGCTGCTTCTCGTGATTCTGGGTACTCTCTCTCACGTTTAATATTTTCGATTGTGGGGCCGTAACCTGGCCCATTTTTGTGCTCAACTGTTACTTTTGTTTTCTTATGGCAGTGGCTTACATGTATTAGCTCCTTAAAGACATTTGGAACAAATTGGGTTTTGCTCAAGCTGATTGAAATCATTTGCTTCCGGCTTTCAGACTCGCCAGTGGCTGCAATAGCTGCTGAGAGACTGGAACATCATTTGGGACTTTTCTTCTTACGATTCTAGTCATGGTTATGCAGCCCTGGTCGAACTGAGACTTGGACTTCTCCCTTTCTATGAAGTTGCTCGATATAATTTGTCTAGGCTAGGGTTCTGTCTATTCTATGAAGCTGCTCAAAATAAATATTCTGGGCTATGGTTCTGTCTAGGCTTTTGAGTATCTCTCTGTGCTTCCCTAATAAAATGAGATTACAATGGCTCAGAGCTATAGATTCGGAGCCAGTTAATTTAATGCAATGCCCTCATGATATGCAAATTTGACACTGCAGGCGAGTGACATTTATATGTGGGCAAGCTGGTGTTTGTGCTCTTGGTGCAGTTGTGGCTAAGCATTCTGGTGATGAAAGGTTGCTTGATCACTACTTGATAAGATTCAAGGAGGTTTGTGGTTTCTTTCTATGATACTCCTTTCCAATGTCCATGTATTTCTGTATTTGTCGTGACACACTATCAGGAATATATGAACAGATCCAACTGCCACGAGACTTGCCAAATGAGTTGTTATATGGGAGAGCAGGGTTCCTCTGGGCTGGCTCTTTCCTGAATAAGCACATTGGTAAAGAGACAATATCAGCAGCTCGCATGGTACAGACATTAGTCTCTTGCAATTTTTTTGCTTGGTTCCCAACCTCTCTTTTAACAGTTGGATGTATGCTCATTGATCAAAATCGATCAATAATAACAGAGTTTATGCGTCTGTAGAGAGCGGTGGTAGATGATGTGATTAAGTATGGAAGACGATTGGCAAAAGGAGGAAAATGTCCACTGATGTATGAATGGCATGGAAAGAAGTATTGGGGTGCTGCGCATGGATTGGCAGGCATCATGCATGTGTTGATGGACATGCCACTAAAACCAGATGAAGTGGAGGATGTCAAGGGTACACTCCGCTATATAATGAAAAATCGATTCCCAAGTGGCAATTATCCTTCAAGCGAAGGCAGCGAGACAGATCGTCTAGTCCATTGGTGCCATGGTGCTCCTGGGGTTGCATTAACCCTTGTAAAGGCAGCTGAGGTTTGGCCTTAAATTAACCTTCCTCATTCAATTGAATTGATTTATTGTTGCTTGAGAAAGTGCTACAATGTCTAAAAGAAGCGAATTAGTTTTCTTAAAATGTGGGGTGAAATGCTCATTTGAACGGACTATAACTCAGAAGGAGAAAAGATAGAAAGGGGATATTGGCAACAGCAACTGGCACTATATACTGTCGGAAGTCACTGATGTAATTAAACATATTTGCTCAATTTACAAGAAATGTTCTCCTGGAATGTCTCATCCTGGTCATGAATTAGCTTCAATTTCATCTTCCAAAGGCACTTTTACAGGTTTTTGGCAGTAAGGAGTTCCTGCAAGCAGCTGTAGATGCGGGGGAGGTGGTTTGGAATCGGGGTCTTCTTAAGCGTGTCGGCATCTGTCATGGCATCAGTGGGAATGCTTACGTGTTTCTTTCATTATCCTGACTCACAGGCAATGCAGAGTACTTGTACAGGGCTAAAGCTTTTGCTTGCTTCCTACAAGATAGGGCGCTTCGGCTTATATCAGAGGGAAAGATGCATGGAGGCGATCGCCCCTACTCTTTGTTCGAAGGCATCGGAGGGATGGCCTGCCTTTTCATGGACATGACTGAACCATCTGAGGCCAGGTTTCCTGCTTATGAACTTTAGGTTGTATGTCACGTACTAAACCCTGAGATTTCATGTAAATATGGTCCGGGTAACTTGCGGATGTTAAGGTTGTTCAATAATGTATCTTATCCGATAATGTAATCTCACTGCGACCGGGATGTTGGAAGAACAAATGCCTAGAACTTTGCTCTTGGGTGTTAAATTCCTTCTAGTTTGATGTGTGGCTCCAACGTCTTGTGCACTTTGTAACCTACCAGGCCCTGTCAAGCGACATGTGAACTGAATTTTCGCACAGCAAACCCGTTGAGGTCGTACTGCTCCTATTTTCCCTACTTAAATTGAGATTGTGTAGAAATATCAGCACCCGCTTCTTTGCTCCTGGGTGTGCTGGATTTTTGTTGTACTCGTGGCAACATTAATTGTGCAATGCACATTCATATAATTTAATCACGAGTAAATCTATTATTAGTGGCCACATCGTTGCATTTAATAAAAACAATCTTTTTGGGAAGATCAGAGAAAATGCTTTTGTTCTCAAGTTGGGGCTTCAAATAAATCTTGTTTCAAATAATGGCCTGACATGCTTTTAATTTTTCAAATAAGGACAAGAAATGAATTTTTTTTTTTAAATTAGAACATGAAATTATTATTTTTTATAATAATTACCTCAAGTGTCATGTTAGTGTCAAAGAATAGTTGTATTTTCGTTATATTTAAAAAAAAAAATTCTTTTTTTTCTTTTTCTAATTTTTTCTTTCCAAAAAAGAACAAACTCACAAAAAGAAAAAAAAGTTAAAAACTTCCAAAAAAAAAAAAAAGATGGGAGGGTTGGGGCCAACACTCCCGCTTGTGACCGTTGCCCCCATCACTGGAGGGGCAGCGGCCATGGTTGGCGAGGTCACCAACCCTTGCCCGAATTTAGAGGAGACTCCTGAGTCTAAGCGAGGGTCGACAATTCTCTCATTGTGTTTGGCAAGAGCTTGCTAGCCCTCACCTCTAGTTGGGAAGGGTTGCTAGCTCTCATTGACCGTGGCCACCACACTCCACTGGCAATGGGGCAATAGCCATAGGCGAGAGAGGGCCAGCCCTCTCCGCTTGTATTTATTTTTTTTAAAAAAATTAGCTTTTTTTCCTTCTTTTTGAAAAGAAGAAAGAGAAAAAGAAAACAAGGAAATTTTTTTAAAAAATAAATGAAATAAAATGCCCTCAATCAGATGATGATGAAGTTAGGTCCTCCTTTGAGATTAACATGATACTTGAGACCCTTACTTGAAATAAAACCTATTTTAGGCTCTTATTTAAGAAAAGTGATGACATTTTATGTCATTATTTAAAATAATATTCACTTTAAGTTTTTATTTGAAAAAAAAAAAAAAAATAGCACTTCCTATAATTATTTGGAATGATCCCGGACGATCAGCCAAAACAGCATCTAGTTTTCGATGTACTTGGTACTCTCACGGGCATAGGCATAGGATGTTACCATGACTCATTTGTGAACCATGAACCGGAGCTTCCACCCGTAACTTTCAGCATAATTGCATATTCAACCGAGCGTACAAAAGATTTTCAACATAAAAATCACCATTTTATCCAACTTAACAAGATTTTCCTTCCTCATTTACTCTACAATTTCCCGCCTACTGAGAGAACATCAGATCTAAATCACTGTACTTCCTTTTTTTCTGGTTTACAATTCTATTTTGCTTCTCTTGATGCTCAGTCAGAATGATCCCAATCTGGATACATCTGACGAGCACAAGCATGATAAAAAGAAAATGAAAAACTGAACTCACTAATATTACAAATCTCACCCAAGTAAATATTCTGTACACTTTTTGGCAGCAAGGACAATATGAAGTCGGGGCGTATGGAGCTCAACAGATTCAAACTTAAAAAGCGGAGGACTTTCTTGGTTTCTCATAGACCCTATATCCGGACGGGCAATCCAAAATTTTGATAAGTTCTGATCTCGCCTCGAAGTCCAGCAGTTACAATCACCAGGCCCCATGCTGACATGTTCTCGCCAATTCCGTTGGAGATATCCACGCTGACGCGAGGGCTCCTGCTTCTTGCAGCTAATAAAAGTTTTTCGTCCGTCCAACTGGCTGCAATTTTGTCAAAGTAGTTATTGGCCGCCCAAGAAATGCTACCATGAAGTGGACTGTTGCTGCAACCCGACACCGATCTTGAGCCTACAGTATCATTAATCTCCTCAACAGGTGTCGGAGGATGATTGGCAGTGGAGGCCTCCTCGGTATCAGGTCCATTTCTCTCAGCAGAGTAACCATCAAGGGTTCCCCATGTATCATCCAGACCGGGCCAAGGTATGGCCACCGAAACATCCTGACAATGGAAATGTTCATAGGAACGTGTCACAGTAACAGCCTTTCCTCTGCTGGGTCGAGAGTCAGCTTCGTGCTTCCACACATATACATGAGAATCCTCACTGGCAGAGACCACATATTTTCCCTTGGCACTGAGGGAGGCAGAGATTTGGCTGTTTGTGTTGCGGAAACCTGTCATGAAAAGAACCAATGTTCACTGTGACGCCAAATGAAACGACGAACTTGCATATGTATGTGATAAAAATTTCTGGAGCTCTTCCCTCTGATTACGAAGTTCAATACTATCCTAGCATCATTGCCCCAGTGCACATATGGTGTATGTCCCCTAAAATTTTTGACAGCTGAATACTTAAAATACAAAGTTAATGAATCGGACCACCAAGTGGATTTTACAACAACTTATTTTTGAGATCTTAGGAAAAAAAAATACAATCTCATTTCCAGTGTTTTCCCTGACCTTTAAATTTGTGTACCAGATCAACACCATCAACAACCCGTATTCGAGAGTCAGCAGATGTGATGAGCACTTCAGATGAACTTCCAGAGACAAACTGCCAAGCAAAGTTTTCATTAGATATACTATACAAAATCATAGATAGATACTTTGTGCCCATAAAAATGAGATAGAAGAAGGCCTTGAAATTTCATAGACGAAAAGGATCTCCATAATGTGTACAATTATCATTTCTATCAAATACATCATGGGCCATTTCATTACCTGAAAGCCAGTGATCTTCTTATGATGAGATTTCTTCTTCTTATTCTGCAAACTGATTTGACTCTTCTGTTGCAACTTGTTCTCTGGGAAGAAATAAACAAAAGTCGATAAGAACGGTGAAACTTGACATATACCAATCGACTCTAAAGCAGAGAAACAAAACAAACCAGGAAATAGTCTATTTATTAAGTTATACCAGATGTGTTGTACAAACGGCAGCTCCCCTTGTATGAACCGACTAACGCTCCCTGTCAGGAGAATTACAAAAGGGGAGGGAAAACTCTTAAACAATTGGTTCAATAGTGATAACCATACATGAAAAACCATATTTCAGTGTAACAGTCCATACCTGACCATCTGGTGTGTAAGAAGCTGCAGTGACCATCTCATGGAAATCGCTCCAATCAACAACTTGCCTATCAGGAACACTCCATATACGCACTTTGCCATCAAGGGATCCACTAATGAAATATCTATCATCGACAGGATTGAACTGGATACAGGTTACTGCATCACAGCATAACCAAGGAAAAGCAAAATCTGGTAAGTTCAGATAGCAAGCCAAGATGATTGAGTGTGAAAAAGAAAATGAGGAAGTCCATTTGCAGATTCAGCAAATCCCCTTCATTGTACTGATCACTTCCTTCAATTAAAAAAGGATAGTGATTCACCAGCCTTTTCTTTTTCTTTTCATTTTTGCTGTCAAGTTAATTTTAGTGCTCATACCCATGCCATCAGTTTACCACCAAAGAGGTGCAAGTATATATATTCACTGGAAGTAGATAAGCAGATAAAAAACTCACCATAATCTCTGTGGGAAAATACTTTCAAACAGGACTTGCTAGACAAGTGCCATAATCGAACTGTCTTGTCCATTGAAGAGGAGAGCAAGTGCTGTTAAAAAGGTTCAGTTTAGCATAATGTAAGGTTGTGATTAAGGAAACCAATATGATGCAATCGTTGCAAATACATACAACAAAGAGTCCGCCACTGCATGGTACATAATTAATGCAAATAGACCTCCTTTAAAAACTACTTGTATTTGCAATCCTCACTCCTCCTTAGTTTTTAAAGAACCCCAACCCTCTTACGGTCGACATAACTTATGCAAATAGCTTCAAATAAACAGGAAAATTTAACTCCAATTGACATAAAAAGGGCAACAAAATTTAAGACCTGTTGCATGAGGACCTCAACATGGAGCCTTCGAAACATTAAACAATAACCCACCAATTGTCAACTCAATATATGACATCACTCTCACAAAAAAACTGCAGCTCCAAGATGGAAGTCAGCTACACTAACCTTAATCTTTTTCGAATAAAGCAAACCTTTGACAACCAAATTTGAGTTTCTTACAACAGCTCTTCTGGCAGGGAATTTATATTGCACAAAGATGAGGGGATATTTACTGGTCAGCTTGGCTCTATTTAAATGTCTGTTTTCACATCTAACCCCTTAAATCAGGCAATATCATAATTTAATTTTTAAACCCTAGCACCGACCCAAAGGCTCAATTTTAATGGAGGCCAATACCAAAAATAAAAAAACAATTGGGCCAAACTCATTAGTTTAGGCCTGCGATCTATCTACCACCGAACTGCCATACCATATACCACAAGGACCTTAAGCGGAAAAGGAATGAAGAGCCCTCTGCTTAAATGAGATACTAAAAACTCATCATGCCAAGAAATCCATCACATATGTGAAGCTAAGACACAGACTCAAAGGCAAGTCGCATTGAACAAAAGCATATGCTCAGAGGGCACCGTTCCAACACCACATTAGGTCCATAAAAATAAATACAATCAAAATGCACTTTCCAAGCATTCAGAACAATATATAATACAACTGAAATGAAGTGGATCGATAATCAGATAATCAGGCAATCAAGCAAAACTTTTCACAGCAAAACCTAACTCCTAAACTCTGCAATAACTGTTGAGGCAGAAGGCACTGACTTTTCACACTCTAAACAACTTAATTTCCATTTAACTTGAAACTGAACAGACATAAAACTGCATCACGGACATGTTCATAACACATCACGATGAACTTACAGGTTTTGTAAGTGACGACAAACACAGTTGCCATTAAAAATTTTCCTTACAAACACGATTTTGGCATAATTTACATTATAATCAGTTGGATGGGCTATGTTACACTCCATTTTAGCATATTTCCCTAGTTTTGACCCAAAAATTAAACAAAACATACAGGCCTCACTCAGTTATAACTAGATAAGCATAAGAAATCCTGAAATTTACTTCCAAAACAACTTGTGTCCAGTTTCACTTGGTCAAAAAGAGAAAAGAACAAGTGAAGAGTGGAGAGAAACTAAAGGCTTAATCTTTATTCAATGACTTAAAAAAACAGAATACAAGATGGCTCTATTTATAGAGGATAAGAGACACCCAAAACCCTAATTAACTTATTTAAGACTCAACCACTAACTAATGCCTAATGATGCTTAATATGCTTCGACACACTTCATGGAGAGAAAAGGGGAACTCACACAAGGCACCTGATAATATGAATATACAGGTTTTGTAAGTGGCGACAAACACAGTTGCCATTATATGTTCTGGAAAGTACATCCTAAACAACTAGCATACTTTCTCCATATCAGATCAACAAAAATGCAACTCCCAAAAGCAAGGCAAGATAGCTAAGCCAGGAGGAGCTTAGTAATTGTGCAATGAGTTTCATGAAATCCCCAATCAGACCATACACAATTAGAAACGGTACATGTACATGAACTGCCAATGACCAATCAAAAAGCTAAGGAACAGATTTGGAGAATCAGGGGATGGTAACTAACCTGGGACTTGGACCATGAGAGGTCAAGAACATCATCAAGATGTCCCTCAAACGAACATTCAGGTTTCTCTGACAGCGCGAACACAACTTCTGGAACAAAAACATGGTCCGAGCTCAATGACTTCCGGCTTATAGATGATCTCCCCCTTCTCTTCTTCTCAAGATAATTATCCATCTTCGGTGACAAAGTGACCAGTTCTGGTGATGCGTTAGCCCCCAACATGTGAAAGCTGCCATCTTCCGGTTTTTCAATCAATAATTCCCCCTTCCTCTCGGTCTCTACCACCTTCCACACATGAATTACACGGTCATCACCCGCACTTGCAAGATATCTCCCATCCAAACTAAATTTGATACTCCATATAGACCCACTATGTGCCTGTATTTCTTGGCATTTATAAAGCCCTGTAAACTCTTTATAAGACTTCCCATACTGCCTCACTTTTACCCGCTCAGGTCCATGAAATGATACATCCTGGCTATCATCTGTAGCCGAACTTGACCTCCGACCACCTTTTTCGGAAGAAGTATCCCTCTCATCACTGCTTCGCCTCTCTCTATTAACACCAGTCATTGTGCTCGCCACGCTCCTTATACTCTTAAACCACCCACCCTTCTTCTTCAACTTTGACCCCCCTGGACCAACCCCAATCCCATTTACATCCATATGATCCTTATTACCCTCTTCAACATTTTGTCTCCTCATCAACTCTTGCACGATTGGGGAATGCCCGACACTAATCTCAAACTCCTCGTATGTCAATTGCCTACCAGTCCCGACTTCCTTGAGCTTGTTCCAAGTACCATCTTCCCTAATTTCATTCACCACAAACTCTTTCCCATTGTCAAGGTTTTTAATCGTGCAAACCGTCTTATCTGCCCTATCATCAGTCCCATTACGCTGCATATCACAATCGCCGTCTCCATTACTCTCAGCCGTAAGGCGACGGTCATTCGAGTCAACTTTCAAACTCGTGGAATCACTCTTAATCTCGTCGAATTTCTCACGACATTCGGCGATTGGCGGATTATCCAATCTAAGGGGACTGGCACTCGTGGATCCAATACCAGCACCCCGCGATTCAACATTGACACCATCCACAAAATTATTATTATTTACAAAAGAACCGTTGCTATCAATTGAAACAATAGAAGTAGAATAACGAATGGGCTGCAAGGAATTCGAATTACGCTGGTCACTGGAGCAGGCACCGTGATCCACAGACCCATCTGATCTCGACCGCGGTATAACAGCGCCCGGACCATTCTGCCGACCCGTCAAGTGATCCGCCGATGCCGACCTCCCGAAGTCGCAATGGCCCAATTCCTTTCCGGGTTTCGCCCGCGGAAGAGAGGGGTCGGCGGCGGCGGCGAGACCCATCTCGTGGAGGAGCCTCGACCGCCGCTCCGACACCGAGGATGGCTGCGAGATCCAGACATCGTAGCGGAAGACGCCCGCGGGGAACCGGGGCACGGGGAAGGGGCGATCGGAGGCGGAATTCGGATCCGGGTTCGGATCGTCGGGCTCGTCGTCGGAGTTGGAGCAGGAGCAGGAGGAGGACGAGATGAGGCGGTCGAGGGACTCGTAGAAGCACTCTTCTTCTCCTCTGTCGTCGTCGTCGTCGTCTCTGCCGAGGCCAATCGCTCTGGTCATCGTTCGCGCGGGTGTGGGGCGGGCATTTTCATTTCATCGGGGGCCAAAGAAATGAAAATGCCCCCTTCACTTCATGGGATCGAATCGAAAGTTCCTATTTTCCCCCCGACCCACCTCCCCTCTTCCGCTCCTCGCTTCCGGGTCGCCGGCGAATTCTCAAGAAAACGGCAAAAAAAAGTAACGGAAGACGGAGAGAGAAAAAGAAAGAGAAACAGAGAGGAAGACCGGGTGCGTTAGAGAGACAGATCAGACAAAACACTATGTGGGTATTCGGGTTGCAGCAGAAACCAGATCCGATGACGGTAGAGAGAGACAGGGATGGAGGGAGTGGAGAGGAACGAAGCCCTATGCCTCTCTCTCTCTCTCTCTCTCTCTCTCTCTGGGGCTGGGTTGGATATGGGGTTGAGGTTGAAATATGCTTATATTGATGGAGTGAGGAGGAGTCGGGGCGATTCGCCTTTCCTTTTTTAATTCCCCCTTCTTCTCCGTCACTCTGTTTCTCGCTCTGCAACCGAATGGGAAAACGGCTTCGCCTTGGAGGACTGTAAAGAGATCTTGGGGATTGGATATCGAAAGATCAGGGATCGAAGAAGGGAGACGCGAGCGAACGGGTGCAGGACGTCGTTATGGATTGGTCGATTCTTGTTTTTGTCAGCGGGGGAAGTTATGGATCCGTTCTCTAACCTTCCTTTTTTTTGCTTTATCTCTTGGGCTCTCTCTCTCTTCTTTTACGCCGGGGAGTGCGCTTAAAAAAGAAGATCCGAAGGAGAAACGACGAGACGAGAACGCGGGGAGAGGGTGGTAGTAAACATTCGACGGGCTGGCGCTAGTGGGAGCAGTGAAAAATGGTGGTTTTTTTGACTTCTGATTAGGAGGGAACTGGGAAAAGGGGAAAAGCAAAAATGCGAACGCGACCGCGACCGCAGCAACCAGCGACTCTCCGACCGTACCATGGATTCCGCTTTCCTGGGGTGCGTATGTGGGCGGGTTTTGATGGCGTCGGTTTGGCAATTTGGCTTGGAATATTCCTACGAAGGGCAAAGAAGGATTCTGGACCAATCCTATGGCGTGATTATCTCTCCTCGACGTCGCAAGACGCCGCGATGTTTATTTCGTATTGAATCCTTCCGTCCGATGATATGATACTCACTAGGGGGCAGGTCAAATCTAACATGATTCGACTCAAGATAGACACATATTCTCCGTTTTAATTCATTTTCATATAATATAAATTTAGTAACCATGCCAACATATTCCTAACTCGATTCATAATATGAAAATGCTTCCATACTTAACCGGATTTATGAAAACTCGTTTCCAAACTGAGGTGAGAGTTAAGAAGCATTGACACTCTTCTAAAGTCTTCATATCATGTTGAATACTCCGACACGTGTCTAACACTTTCGGACACTCTCTGATACTTGATCAACACGTGTCAAAAAATTCAACACCCGATCAATTTTCTCAACACTCGAGTCGAAATTCCGACGTGTGACTCCGACACGCAAGATCAAATTTAAAAAATTTTAATAAATGAGGAGTCAAAATGTTATATGTGAAAAATAAAATAATAATAATAATACTAATAATAATAAATGGGGAAAGAAGACAAATCTAGTATTCTCCCATTTTCTGACTCTCACTCCTGTAATACACAATTCACCCTTAAGTTTTTTTTTTTTCTCATCTCTTCCGATAAGTCTAACACATGAGCCTAGAATGTGAATTGCTTGTTTTTTTTCTTCCAAGTTTTATGGATTATTGGAAGAAAGTTGAATTTGTCAAATTGAAACAATGAATGATTTTAGTAAATTGTGGATTAATATTTTTAGTGTAAATTCATTATAGGTTTTTTATTATTTATTTATTTATTTATGAATTTGAATTAAATTAATTTGATTGAAATAATCATAAAATTATATTTATTATGTATACATAAAAATATACATCTAATATACAACATATTCCAACGCGTTGGAATTCTTTGTTTTTTTTTTAGAAACGACGTCTTTGGTATTGTATCGTGTTGTATCACATGTCACGTATCAATGTTGGTGCTACTTAGGGTGAGAGTGCGAGGTAAGTGAACATAAATGAGGGAGGAGAATAAAGGGTCGTATAGGTGTGTTGGATTGAAATAAATTGTAAACCCATTTATGATCTATTCGACACTCATATTATGTTTATAATCATTTATAACCTATATACTAAATATGATTGACCATATAACAACTCAATCCATCATGTATGAGTTAACAAATGGCTTTATGGCTCATTGGGACAAATTTAATGTTCACTATTTTAACAATTATATTATGTTTGAGCATTTTATTTGTACGTCGTCTAGGTTCTGCCGTAGAGTTTCCTCACGGGGTTAGTCAAGCAATCAAATAATAAATATTTACAATCTTTAGCACATCAACCAATGTTTTTTTTTCTTTTTTTCTCTTTTTTCTCTCTCTCTCGGGAAGGAACTGAATATGATTAATTCTCCCTAAAAGAGAACCGCAGGACAACGTTGTTTTATCTTCTGTACAAAGCAATAAACGCCCAACCACGCCCCGAAGACAATTTCGGCCTCATTCGAAAAGGAATGGACGGGTCCCCAGAGGTTCACCAAACCAGTAATGCTTGCTGCGCATGCTTTCCTTCGGGCCCCTAACGTGAACAGCCTCTTCGAGTGCAAACGCATTGTTCCCTTCGATAAAAAAGCTCACCTTCGAGCTCGACAGGGGGCGGTCCTGTCTTTGTTTGTAGCCGGAAATGTCGTCGCACGTAATGGCGATCGTAAGTACTCCTCGTTGGCACCTGTAATTCGCATTAAAGGGCTCGCTTAGGCCGTGCCGAATGATGAGGGGAAAAGGTGCTTCGAGACCCGGGAAACGAGTGTCCTTAACACGTTTCGATTTGCAGACATTCCCTCTTTTGATGCAGCCCTTTTTCGTGTAATGTAAATAGTGTTCCGTGAAGGCTCGTCGATGAAAATTTGGAGGATCGTCTAGCTTCCTAGTAGCTTAGTTTTTGCTACATTGTAAAGATCGTGTAGATCCTTTTTGTCGTTGATGCTCTACGCACATTGATTTACGTGGCTTCGGAGTGACTATTTGACGGTACTCATTAAACAATCGATTATGAAATTTCTTATGCACATTGATTAACATTGCTCATATTGATATTAAAAAAAAAAGTACACTTCTCGAAAGAAATGTGTAAACCTAGCTTTGTTTAAGTTTATAGTGAGATTAAGAAAAACGATTTTTTTATAGGTCTAATAATTTGGATTAAAATATAGGTTATGTGGAACAAATTGAAAATATGAACGGTCCGGCTTATAACCATGGAGGAATATCACATTTACCCTGTACAAGCTACATTTTTAGTATGTCAATGCAATTTCTTTTTGCAAATATGTCGGTCAAAGAGACTCTTTGGCTAGTGACATGGAACGTTACCATGTAATCATAGTTTTAACAACGTAGAGAATTCCATTTTCTTAGGACGGTTATCACTATTGTCCTTGAAACTGAGGCATTGTCACGTCTAACGAGGGTTAGCCCGAGCCATCCTCTAGTCTTATATAGTCCTTCGGGGAAAATTACCGTGAAAGTCATAAATATATTATACTTAGAACAATTCAGTCATAAACATTTTAATTCGACTAACTTATTTCAAAAACGTTTTGATAATTTATCAATTGAGTCAGATCAATTTTTATTGAAAATCGTTGATGTGGACATCACGTGTCATATATGACATGACCAATACTAACGTAAACGATTTTATAATTTTTTGAATTTTTCTTTTTTCATTACATCGAGGAGGATCACTACTACTTGCGAAGGTCCTATGTGAGGTTGTCTACGAGGGCGTGAAGGCCCTGGGGAGGGCCTTCGCACTGCCTCGCCCATAGCCGACGAGGCCTTGAAGGCTCTAGGCAAGACCATTGTAGCCATGCCCGCCGTGGGCAAGGCTTTCATAGCCAACGAGAGTTGTCAGTGCACCAGGACAATTGAAAGAAAAAAAGCAAAAAAAAAGAAAAAAAAAATTATAAAAACAAATTAATTCATAATTTTTGAAAAAATTATGAAAATTATCAATGTCAATGGCAGTCATATTATGTAGGACAGTTAACGTTCACGTTAACGATTTCCTGACAAAATCGGTTAGAATGGTTCAATTGATGATTTGTCAATAGATTTATGACACACGGGGATAAACTCAATGCATTTGTGAGATTTTTCTCTGTCCCCTGGGACCTAATCTCACGCGGGCATGCATGGATGCCTACTAGAGAACAGCTAATAGACTTAAAAACAAGGTCTCCCATTCATGAACAAACGTGCTCTCAGAGATCCATCATGAACAGGAGATCAATCCACTTTGAGGCGGGTGCCCTCGGGAGGAGAGAGTTCGTGCGGGAGCGATACGAACGAGTTCTCTTAAAAGTTGATGGGTCGTGACAATCTCTTTAGGACAGACGACTCGGTGCCTCCAAATTTGCAGTCGAGCGGCGGCGACTCCTCCTCCATTACCCACTGAAGCCCTAAACAGCTCTAGACTGGACCTAGGATGAGGCTACTTTTAGCCAAGAAAGCAAAAAGTAACCAAAAAATTAAAATAAAAAACAAAACAGATAGAGAGATGAGTCAAGGGCTTTGGGAGTGGCTTTTGAAAGTTTCGAGTTCTGTGTAAGTTGGACACGCCCCTTGCTTTCCAAAGGGTTTCTTCTTTTCACCTTCACATGCCTCCCCATTCAGAACCGTCACATCTTACTGCTTACTGCGTACCAAAACTGGCTGGTTTGAGCACTACGATTCGTACACAATGGGGCAGCGAGTAGAGATTCGAGCAGCTTCCCATTATGGGAGCGGAACTAAGTATTGCCTCGTTTACATTTTTATCTCGTGCCTTTTCATGCACAGAGACATCGTTTGGGGTGAATAAAAAGAGCCGCCTGGATCCAACCGGTTGGTTTTGTGCCGTTTTTATGGGCACTAATCCGATTCTCGGTTTCATAAAATTTGAACAGTTGAGTTTTGATCCGGTTCCTAATCCTAAATATGGAATCGTCCATCTAGACCACCCAGATTGGATCGATTTTTAAAAAAAATTTATTTCTTAAAAGTCTGTAAAAAAATATAATCCATCTCTCATTTTAAACTTTGCTCACACATCAAGTCGCGCGACTCTCGTTTCCCTCACGCACATGAGTAAAATGACAAATACAAATCAACACATACCAGTAGTTGCTCATTCCAACCAATTTTGCCGTAAAGTGAAGACCTACAATATTACACGTAACTCATTATTGTAGAAATGCCTTAATTATCAAAAACAATTTCAGTTTACTCTTGAACACTAATGACAAATAAAATAAAATAAGAACATGCCACTGGTTTCATTGGCCCACTAGAGAACTAAACTGGATCAGTTCTAGGGGACATCGGTCCGGTTCCCAATTTCAAAAACTTTGAACCGGTCCTTGTGATCAAGGTCCCGATTCTAGGGTAGGAATCGGACCGCTCGAGAACCAATCACTTTTGAGACATCATGGGGGTCTTGCTAGAGAGAAAGTGTTCTCTACTTCACTCAATCAACCTGAGCAACAACAGCAATCATATATGGCCGTGTTTTGAAATGGACAATGTCGATGTTTGTAACCCACCAATCATGATCGGAGAAAATCATGATATTTAAAATGATCTTTTTTGGAAATACATGCATTTTATCGCGTGATTCAGAAAGCATATGCACGCCTACTTTAATTGCCGGCAGCATCCGAAATAGTGGGGGAGAAAATGAGCAAATCGAAGATCTTAGACCATTTAACTCCAGCTAACTGTAAAACCTGTCCTGCATGACAGCCCAACCTTATGATTGGATGAGAATTTCGGCTGCCGTTGGGGAAAATAATTATAGCGATGCATGATTGAATTGTAAAGGTCTGCCGAAGGAAACGGGAAGAAGATAGGAAGGAGGAGATGGCGGTGGCGGACGGTTGGTGTCGGAGCCCGAACACCTCGCGACACTACATCCCAAACGTGGTTGCTCAAAGAAGTGCTACTAGCGACAGACAAACATGCACCGTCGTTGGTACCTTTTTCTTCATGATTGTATCGTGCACGTCAAGCTGATCAAAATTCACTTAAAACCGAAGTGGCCAGCACAGCTTAGCATACGAAGATTATGCCGGGGGGAATGACGAGCTTGTGATTCCATGCGTAGCTCAACGAAGCTCTCGATTTTAAAGAACGTTCTCAAATTATGTGGGAGAGCACATCATTTCGCACTAATGATTAGTTCTTTTTCTCTGTCTACATGTCGATCGACGAGGCTAGAAAGTAAGGGGAGGAATTCAAGACTTTTGTGACTCGATTTGTCGTATCGGAATCACTACTCGAGACGATAGACTTATAACAATTGCGGGTCGAATCTAGGCCTCCTACAAATTAGGTAAAGTTTGGTGGGTTTTTGACTTATGATGGCTTGATTGATTAGACGATAATTCTCGACCAGGAAGCAAACGTTGCTTTTTTTCGCTGGAGGAGTGCGGGCGTGGCTCACCGCCCTCCGAGACGTTCGCAACCGCGAGAAGTCAAAAGGTCAGCGACCGCTTTTGAACGGCTGTGGCTTCGGTCGGTCCAATGCTCCCCCCGGTCATAGACCACGGTGCCTCGTGATTGGCGTGTCGACACGTAAAAAATGGTTGGCAAGTCAACCCCGTTATCCCTTTGACTTTTTTTTTTTTTGAGATCGTTGCTAATGAGGTCTCGATTTGGGTAAGGTCAGAGTCAACAACACCCGAGGTCAAGTGATTCTAACTCAAGTTCCATACATATATTTTCTCGTGCTTTCCATATTCAAAGTAATAAAGGGTATGATTGATATACATTGTAGGTACGCTTTCTAGTTAATGATTTTAAATTTTTTAGGAAAAACGATCTAACGTCGAAGTATAGAGAGGGTTCGAATTCTAGCACTCTCTAGCTACTATTCTGTGAGGATCTCTTAAAGAAAAATTCAAGTAGTGGCCATAGGACCACTTGTTTTATTAATCAAAATTTACAATTACGTTTAAGGGGCATCGTGCATCATACTTCAAGTCTTCAACAATGTTTTGTTTAAGTCATTATTATAACCACGTTAATCCCTTTCGAAATAGGATTTGTCGTGAAATCCGAACCAAAGCTGTTTTGGTTTTGAAGATAGATTTTCCTAAGACCTGTTTAGTTGGTGACTTGTGAATAAAGAGATATTCTGGTGATGTTGTTAGCTTGCTATAATAAATGGAGAAAGGGTACGAAAGAAGGGTTTTCTTTTTCATTTGGTGAGCGGCGACGTAAAACAATCTGACATGAATACAGTTTTCAATTTTGATAAAAATGAATTCATTCCATCAGATTAAATGTGACTTTCTGTTCATCATTGCTTATGTGAAAAGATCTTGTATTGGCAATATACCTTACACAAATTCAAGAAAGGAAGGCCCCACTAAATTTATAAAAAAAAAAAAAAAAAAAAGAGAAGAAACAACTAATTGAATCCTTAAAAGCCAGATGCCTTTTCTCCACTCGTGCATCATAAGGTTCAAAGAACCTCATTATTTTGTGCTTGTTATTTAAGCTTATTATGTTAAGTAGAAAACCCACACAGATCAATAATTAAGTCCCCAACAATGAATGCAGACACACCACGTGGCTTGATTCCCAACCAGCCTGTCTGGAGCTTAATATGCGAGGGCAAGGTAAAATTCAAAGATGAACAGTGATCTAACATGCCCCCTTTGCATCTCTCTCCCCTCATCATCAAAAGCTTGAAATCCTCTGGTTTGCTTGCCATGCATTATTAACTAATAATTAGGTTTCTTATTATATTAGCCAAGTCAGTGCCCTTTCATTCAGCTACTTCAATAATCTCACATAAATTCGTCGCATTACTGGTAATGCTAGACTCACGTCAATTCGATACTCTAAAGATTATCATGCAAGAACTTTTGAAAATAGAAAGATTTTTTCGAATGCACGAAAAAAAATAAAATAAACCAGTGGTCGATCTTTTAAAAATCACTACATTTACTGCATGCAATGTGCCCTAGAAAACAAAGTTGGTAGGTGCAACAATCATTTAAGATACTCGTTATTTTGCAAATAGAAACATGGAAAAAAATAAAACGATGGTCGATCTTTAAAAGATCACTGCATTTACCGCACGCAACGTGCCCTAGAAAACAAAGTTGGTAGGCGCAACGATCATTTAAGATAACTCGTTTCCGTTCAGAGAAGGAGAGTACTTGCTTTTTCAATTTCGAAGGGCCACGAAAGAGCCAAAAGAACATCAAGCACCAAAAGAAGAAACGAATTGACCGAGGGCGTGACATCAGTCACCTATGTAACAACAGCGAGCGATTTTGTACACCGGATCTGATTCTCCCTGACACGGAAGATATGATGATGACTTCCGCTCACGAACATAGTCGTGAAGAAATTGGAGTACCGAGAGTACCGAGACCCGTGCCTCTATCCGCATAAACAACAAGATTATCAGGAAAAAGAGCCAGCAATCGAATATCCCAACCGGGTCGCATTCGTTGGGAAAAATAAAGAAATAGCCACTTTCATGGCCACAAAGGCTTTGGTCATTTCCTTGCGTCCCCGCAAGATTCGAAATCGCAAATGGACTGATTTTTCTTTTCGATGATCCGTGATGATCCACTCAATTTGCCCGACCCGCTCGTGTTGAGGGTATTCAAAGAGGAAACGGGACACAGTGTATCAATGATACCATCTCAAAGGCGACGAGTTTTCCGAATGGATATGTAATCAGGAGCCGTCAAGTAGTTTGGAAATTTTGTCTCTAGGAGACAATGCCCCGTCTCAACTCCTCTTTTGTACTCAGTGTAACCGGGAGAACACATACCGGATCAAAGTAACGAAAAGAATACACATAATAAAAGAAATATTGGAAATTTGCTTGTAAAACAAAGTAAAATGTGTCTTATTTCACATAAAAAATATGTAAATGTGCACGAGTGAACCACATTTGACACTAACCAATAATTATAATTGTAAAATAACCATTGTGTCCTATTGAAATATTATAATTGTTCACAATAGAGTTATAGAGTTACAGTTTAAAAAAAAAAAAAAATTAATTTCGAATTTATTATTTTTGCTTAACAATTATTAAACGCTCTTATAACCTTAGATAGTTGCATATGTTAGAACATAACTTTTTAACCTCTGAAAGGTTGTATTCGTTTAAATATATTTATTTGCTGTTATGTATCTGACATTTTTTGTTCAATATTTTCAACTTCAATTTTTTTTTTCAAAAGATATACAACCATTATTTTTTATTATTTTCCCTTTCGGAATTCTTTGAGAAATACTAAAATTACTAATTAGTATTCTTATTCAAGACTTTGTTATATCCTGAAATATTTTTTTATTAATAATTATTAATGACGTTGTAAGATAAATAATTCCTCAAAAAGAGTGCCATTGCGCTTCAAAATTCTAACTTCATTTTTTTCCCAACGTTGAATTTTCCCCAACAAGAAAATCAACAAGGACGACGACCACGACCTCTGCCAATCCA
Organism: Eucalyptus curtisii; assembly: GCA_017140595.1. Lineage (NCBI taxonomy): Eukaryota > Viridiplantae > Streptophyta > Magnoliopsida > Myrtales > Myrtaceae > Eucalyptus > Eucalyptus curtisii. The sequence continues at coordinate 26,741,504 of CM029499.1, forward strand.
AATATATGTGAGTGCTCAAGAGGCACGTCCTTAAAGAAGATTGGCCAACGTGACATTTCTCCATCTCGTTTACAAGCTCACGGCCACATGTGCGCAGTACTGTTTCTAGTAAACAAAGTGCATACATTGATAATGCAAAAAGTCCAAAGCAAAATCGAGCCACGACATGTTCCGGAGTTTAGCCCTTTTGACATTTGTGGCGAATCATTTGCTCCATCGGAATCGACATGGTCCATGATTTTGACGCATGAACGCGACGTTTCAAGCATGTGTTCCCTTCGATTCAATTCGTACGGCACATGCTCAAATCGATTAGAGCGAGCAAGCTCGCCTGCTGCATTAGGTAGACATGATCCAAGCGAACATGTGGGTGCGGCCTGATTGGGGTCATCGTCGGCCCGAGCCGAAGATGGAGGATTTAGTTGCAGTCGGGAGGCAAATTAGGCTGAAAATTGAGGTTGCAAGAGCTTCGAAACAGAGATGACTCGTTAGGAAATGATTCCGTTGACAGTCCCGTCGTTGCTCACATTATCCTATGAGCTTCAAAACTATCTTTAATTACCCACTTAGCTATGCACGTTTCGTGCACGAACATGTTGACTTGAGTGCTTCCTCGAAATTCGCAGTCCGAAAGCTACACTGCCATGGACGTCAAGTAATACCGCATGAGGAAACCTGAGGCATCAGGCAGCGATAGCACGAGACAAGCGATATGGACCAGCAGCGAATACAATTCGGGAGATCTGAAGAAGATGGTTAAAGATTTTTAGCCGGTTCCGCAGGACATGCGGCTCAGTTCGAAGACTTGCACGCATCAAAGCACCTTACGTACGAACTGATGGCTCCGCTTATGTAATTCGTAAATTCCTCTTCGTCGCCCATTGATGGGTTCTGCATTAAATCGCACGAAATGACAGATCCACGAAAGTTGTGCTCTTGGGAAGCGACTGCGTGGGAGCTAGCACCCACTTTTTCAGCTCTACGTGAATAAGAACTCAGTACGAAGGTAGGTTGATGTAATAAGAAACGGAGGCTTTAATATCGAAACCCTAGCGACGGGGTTCTTCTACACATCTTCCAAAAATCACGGCACTCGTTTGCTCGAAAGTAATTGCTCGACGTGACGATGGGCACACGTGTCTTGATCTCGGGAGCGCTCAGAAGGTCTCGCTAGTAATGATAGTTCAAACGCTCATCTCCTAAGATAAGAAGGGATCTCGTGCTAGCTTTTTCTTTAGAGAAAGGGGAGAAAGAGAGCCCAAGACGAAAGGTACATCAAGCTTCAAAGAGCATCTACTTTTCAATTCGGAATCATTTTTCACCAAAGGGCCTAAAAGGAGAAGAGTCTAGTTGATGATGAAGGCAGTGTCTGCCAACAGGGGGAATAAATTACCAAGCGTGGGTCAGCAAAAAGCTACGAACGGATGCCCGTTGGACTAAATCGGGCAACCAGACAATTTACATTTCGTACTTTTGATTCCCTCTCGACCCACGAGAGACAGAGAAAAGAGGTCTCTCGTTGCTTCTCTGAGCAGTCCATGTCTTCACGCTTCGTGATTTCATCAGCAAGAAAAAGGCAAAGTGTCCAATCAGATGCAGGCATCGGTCGCCATTACGACGAGTCCTGGAGAAAAGGCACGGCATCAATTTCATCGTGTCATGTTTTATGCAGAACAATTCATTATTTCAAAACACGACAATTATGTCTTTCATCGTATCTTCATCTTGCTATTGTATACCGAGATTTGGGATCCTTCTGTGGCGTTGGGGGCTTGCACAACAATAGATCCAATGGCTAGATTTGAGATAGAGATTGATGGTACATTCACTCTGACTGAGGCCTCAAGTACCCCAGCTTCAAATATACCAAATACACTAAATACCGACGAGGAGCCCACATGGCGATGATGTCGCATCCGAAAGTGGGGCCACATGTTTGTCATACTAGTATTTCATGGGAAAATCGGTTAAGTTACCATTAAAGTGCATTGGTTGTAAAGAATAAGAGTTTAATGTGTTGGCCAATCGGAATCAAAGTTTAGTGATCGGCTTGGTATTTCACTAAACTTCAGTGAATGAAATTTAGCCATTGGATGCATTGAGGGTATACCTAAAAATACATTTAGACCTCGTGTATGCTGAGTTCTAAGTGAGACCATCAAATATAGCAATTCGGATGCACTTAAGATACTTGCATAATATCGTTGCTTTTAATTCAATTGAACCTCTCTCCTCAGCCTTTCCTTCCCTTCTTCAACTTGTTAAGGAGAGGGATTTGACCTAAGTCTCTCTCCTGCCTCTTTGGTTGCCTTTACTTCTATTTTCTCTTGTTTCTCTACTTTACTCTGCTGGTCTAGATTTATATCTTAGAGTTTTGCTCTCCCGATTTAGTTTCGGATTTAGTAGTTTTAATGAATAAGTTTGCCCCTAGTTTCGATGATGTTCACGATAGCTCTGGTGTTAGATTTATGCTCATTCTACATGTTTTCGTTAGAAGTTATGGTGTCTCACACTTACTAAAAGGCTTGGTCTTATTGGCGTTAAATCTGAGCTTGTTTAGCATGCTTTTGTTGTCTCAATATAGTGATGGTGTCGGGGACAATGAATCTAAGTATACATCACCGAAGGGCAAAGGCCACACGTTGATAAAGGGTTTGTCTTGTGGCCCATTGCTTCTTGTCAACTGAACCTTAAAGTCTAAGCCCAGTGAACATTATACTGATGAGTAATCTTGAAACTAGATCAGCCTACTCCCAAGCACGGCTATGGCTTAAAATTCATTATATCAGCTGCAACTGCAAAGCTGGTACAAACGACTCAAATTCCAAACATGGGGATTTGTCACTGAAACTCGGAATGATTGAGTGATCAATCCGCTTCGTCGACAGTAGTTTGCATTTCTATGGACACAAACAATATCATCGTCTTATTAATGTTTACACGATAGGATCCACCAAAATAAACAAATGCAATATCATGAGATGAGTTCGTTCAGACATTACAGGGTGATCGACTACCTTAAACCTATTAAGATGAGAGCGACCTCAAAACTTAGACAATACCCATGGAATATCCATGGTCATGAATATGATGAAACCAAAGCAAAGGCGAGCTCTCATTTGTAGGCGCCCAGGTTCACACCTGTTTCTCTGCCATAAGGTTGGAAGCTTTCCCTGGCTCTGGAGTAGCAAGTGTAGTAGAACTCTGAGACGATGGCCGTGAAGAAGACGAAGGCTGCCCCGGCGCCGAACACCCCCTTCCTCACTGTTTCGCACGAGGGAGGGTTCTCACCGAAGATGGTCCTGTACTTGGTGTGGTACGCATTCGTAACCGATCCCGCCAACAAGCACACCTCCGCAATGATGAAGAACACCCTGATGGACGTATTTCAAATGCCGGAATGATTAACCGAATGACGAAATCCCAATGAATAATTTTAATTACGTATGGGAAAAGCACTTGAGGCATACCAGCAGGTAATGAAAAGAATGACTGCCCATGCGCGCGAGCCTCCGGGACTCAAGGGCTTTCCGCAGCAGAAGCAGCGGCTTGCTGCCATTATGATGCCTTGGCTAACCATTAGGAACAGAAATGCTCCGACGCCATAGCCGGTGGCGATGTCTGAGTCATACAGGCAGTGGTTGTAGTTTTTTTCACTGTCCGTGACAATTGTGGCCTGAAAAGAGAGGAATCCATTTTAGTTAGGAGCCGCCAATATGCTTCTGAGAGTTTGACATCCAGCAGAAATGAAACACATCAAAGATTTGGAAATTGTCCGGGAAGTTCCTTTTCCTTTTTTGTATAAATTTCTTTGATGGTGCTGCATCGCTCGTGTAGAAAAGTAGGTAATGCTTTCGTTTGGGCGAGCAAAGCTCAACTTTGAATATAGAATACAAAGATATCTATTCATATGAGGAAGTATTCATTGTGCAAAAGTCGCAGATTTCAGGAAAACAAGGATCCAGAACATCGGTTTGATTTTCATTCAATCGAATTCCTCATCAAAATTGCACAACATCGTAATTTGTTGTCATAGATCGGAACTGCAGCATTAAGCCAGTATCTGATCTCTCGAGCCTCGGAGGGGCGGACTTAGCCACAATGTATGTATACCTATCAAAGGATTCAATCTGGACACGCAATTGCGACAAGCGAAATCTGGCTCTACGGCATCTTAAGCTAGACCCTTTTTTTCTCGTTGAATCGGAATTTCGATGATGGAGTTCTGTGAGAAATAATGTTGGAATCAGTAGATCTGGAAATTCCGTGGTTTGCCATACTTTTCGAGAGTAGGTGTGAATCCTAATCATGAGAAGCAGAAGATTGGCGTTTTGTTTCTATCGCCGTAGCCCTTTGGGGGTGAGAGGATACTATTTTCCCTCCACTAAGCAGGTGAATATAATCGTTCTCTTATCAATAAGGCAAAGATGATGCAATCCATGAACAAATTCACGAAATTACTGAACGACTTGGACAATAGCCATTGCCGCAGAATTGGCAACTTACGAGCACGAAACAGTCCTTACAGAACAAACGCAAACTTACAGTGCTTCTTCTCTGCTCAGCCGCAACGGCAAGTCCAAAGGCAATGACATCAAAGACGAAGACCGCGATCAAGATCAGCTTTGAAGCCATACTTGCCCCCAACAACTGGATCTGATCTGACCCTTTTCTTCTTCTCCTTCTTCTCCACTGGTCCTCTCTCTCTCTCTCTCTCTAGGTATATATTCTCAATATCGCTGCAAAGTGTCGAAGAAGCATCAGATGCCGCTTCATTTCTTTGCCCCTGTTTCTAAAAGAATATTTCCAAAGCAACCACCCCAAGAAAAGGACAAACTACCATTTAAGCGAATGAGGACATTTCAACCGCAGCTGTACAGAGGTAGATAATAAATCACGAGAAGATCAAACGAAGCAAAGTGGCTGCTAAACAGATTAATTAAGTCGCTTGAAAAGTCAGCACCCCCCTTGCTTAAAACGCAAGTCTTCTCTTCCTCCTCTTTTGCTGTCCTTTTCTGGTTTTGCAAGGAGAGAGTGTCACATTACATCTGCAAATTTTTTATTAGTCTGAAATGTCGAGAATTGGCGTTAAGTCACTTTACTCTGACAGATCCTACTACCCACCCAAAAAAAAAAAAAAGATAAAAGAGAAAAAAGGAGATTCAGTACAGTTGGTGCGAGTGCAACAGCAAAGCAACCGTGGATCTTGAACGTGACGCACAGGCAACAGGTGTTGTACAGCTAAATTTCGTCTAATCTGCTCTCCATTTTTTTCATTTTCACATTTGTGGACGAGGAGTGACTTGAGGTTGAAATGGGAAAATCGTCTAGAAAGCGACTGCCATCGATGATTGATGCTGAGTTTGCTGTCGGTGGGGAAGAACCCCGCCGCTCCTGGAGTTCGATCCACGGTCCGGATCCGCCCTGGGAGGACGCCAGGAAAAAGGGAAAAAAGCCTGTCATGTGTTAAATAATTCGTATTTGTTCATTGATTAAGTAGCTGGAGAGCACAGGCGAAATGTCACATCAATGATGGACTTATTTATTTTTTATTTTGCCTTGAATCATTAGAAAAATTGAAACAAAGCTTACGGTTGCGCATACGGCAGTTTCATGGACTAGAGAGGTTTGTCCCACTTCATCATCCAATTAATCTTTGATAAATTTTCTCTATTGACCTGGCATGATCCAAAAATAAAAGGGTACAATCACGTTGAGCACGCTCGGGAATTGAGAAAATGAGTATATGACCATATGGTCATTTAATATTATAGACGGTGAAATGTGATCCACCGGTTTTGAAGTTGGGAATGGAAATATAAGCTTTGCCGGTTTCATGATTTTTTGTCAACGAATTTGGTGGGATTTTCACTATTGAAAAAAGGAACAAGATGAGATTTATTTCTCTGTTTTATTTGAAATTCAAATCAAAATAATAATATTTGAACAAGATATAACATATGAAGAATCCAATCGTAATTTTTATAATAATATATATTATTCTTTAGCTAAAGAACATATTTGGTGGATATTGTTCCTAAATAAAAGAAATTCAAGAACTCAAAAAATAAAAATAAAAATGTTGGTTTTTGTAATTGATGAGCACATAATCGTGAAGAAGGGTTCATTGGTCTTTACGTCTTCGATTGCAGGAAAGTAAGAGGCATTCGTTGATACCTAATCTAATTGGTATTTGTCAATATATTTATTTTAGATATACAATACTAATTTTTTTTTTTTTGGCAATTGGATAGTTATTAAAGTAATTTGATTTGAGTGAAAAAATGAAAAGTCATAATGCACAATGATCTTTTTTTTAGATGCAAAGAAACATTTCAAGTGTTTATTCATCTTTAAAATGTAATATATCTTTCTAATGATATTATTGATTTCTTTTTACTTAGTGATAATATCTTTTTACTTGCAATTGTTTATTTGGTGGCGTGTAATTTTTTTTTTCTTTTTTCATATTCAAGGATTTTAATTTTTTATATATGTAGATTTTTCCTTTCATATTGGTGCTTTTTGGATCTTTATAAATCCTCAAATCCTAAATTAAGCCAAGAGAAAAAGGGAACGATGGAAAGTTAAACAAAATAATAAAAACAAACAAATGAAACCCGTCAAAGCTTTGTCCTATTTCCTCCATTAATCGCGGTTGGCATCAGACGGTTAGCAAATTAAAATCACGGCATCGTTAGGCTAGCCCAGTCCAAACTGTGTCTCGACTAATCTCGTGTTCATAGTGACGAACCGGGCGGGTTTGGACAAGGCACTTTTCGGACTGATCTTGAATCCCACGTGGTTAATCCACCAAGCTCTAACCTGGACCGTATCGCCTGAGGTACATATCATTCTGACTCTTTAACATGCAGATCTGAACCTCGCATTCAGTGCGGGTCGGGATCGGGATCGGGACCGGGACCATCCTGGTTGGCATCTCTCGTACAGCCTGTGCGCAGCAAAGCCACTTCCTGAAGGTCCAATGACAAAGTCCCACTTCAGCACGCGCGGAAGAAGGAGGATAGAGCGAAGCGCAACTTTGCTTGCGGTTCCATCGGCCTTGATAGGTCAACTGAGCTCAAAAAAGAATAAAGAAGATAGAATTACACGGGCATTTCTCACATCATAAAATTGATGTCGGGCAGGTTTTGTTTTCTTGCAGCAACGACATACCCGTGATTTTAGAATCGTTCGTGAATTGAAATTCTTCTGGCATTATGGACTCCAATCATAAAGATTTCAGGCCCACCTGAACAACACAAACCCAGAAGCCATTAGTTCCATACGGGCACTGAAAAGCCTTGCATCAGTGGGGGCTTAACAAATTGGCCCGAAAGGAGAACTGGGCTCGAGGGAGATTGAGATGAGGGCAGGTCCCAGTCATGCGTCGTATTTATTCTTGGTTCTGAGTTCAGACGCTTTGCCCGTGTCGCCGTCTTCGTGTCCTCTCCCCCTGTTCCGGAGATCACATCACACGTAATTGCTAGGAAAGTAAGGATGCAGATTTCATTAGCGACAAGCAGCAGCGCAATTGACTGAGGTGCAAGAAAGCATGTGAGCCAGCAGCCACTTAGAATTATCTGAGCTCAACCCTTTTCTTGTGACCCTCCCCCTCGCAGCCCTATGTGGCCTGTGATACCCTTCAATACCTCCATCCTCCTCGCACCACCACCACCATCTCTCTCTCCCTATCTCTCTCTAATCTGTATATATACACGCCAGCATGCACGACTGATCTTCTCACTTAGCACACACTCAATACACCAGCGGCCATGAAGCTCTCTGCATGCACCGTTTCTGCTTTCTTAGCCCTCCTTCTCTGGGTCCACTCGTCCACCGGGCAAACTGACCGCGCTCCGCCGTGTATGCGTCCCCAACATGTTTATCCTCGTAACTTGATAACATCTGTTTTCCTTTTCCTTTTACCTAAAGTATCTAAATACATGCATGGACCTGCTCTCTCAATACCCTGAGGTTTGGTGTAACTTAATAGTCTCTAGCATGGCCTGGCTTTAATGTTTTAGTCTCCAATCATGCTTACTGCCTCCAAAGTAGGTTAGTATTAAATTCATAGATATGAAAAAGGTAAAAATATATGCTTGATTTCATGTCTTATGTTGGTGCACATGGATAACTAACATCTTGCATGAGCTAAGATTGATGCGAAGCGTCAAGCACCAAGTGAAACATGCAAGTTGCCGGTTGAGAGGACTAATGAAATAAGATATTGCTATGTTTGTTTAACAGTGACTAACTACTAACCAGCCACGACCATCGAATATAATTAATCGCAGTATCAAATCTGAAATTGCATTCTTGAAGAAAACAATAATGGGGTTCGGGGTTTTTGACAGCTATTCTCGAAGACAAGCAACCTGATGATCATGAAAAGAATCGATTGAAAGAAAGCGAGGAGACAACGAGCTATGGGAAGAGGGTGGTGCACACGGTTCAAATTGCCGGGTCAAGATTGCCGGATTGCTCACACGCATGTGGTTCATGCTCTCCTTGTAAATTGGTATCAGTAGCTTCAACTTGTGCACGGGCACGGCTCAATAAAGCCGAGTCTTGTCCTATTTCCTATCGTTGCATGTGTAAAAATAAACTGTATCCAGTCCCATAATATCCCGCTTTCGCTCTCTCCATATCATATTATGATAGCCTTAATATACATATCAAATGTGTATTGGTTTCTCCTAAGTCCGAGTTATCATTCTATTTTCATGTTGGTAACCTCAGTGTTATTACGACCTCTAGTAGTATAATCTAAAAGAACTCTTGATGAAGTTTGGTTTTACCGTTCATGTCTTAGCTAAGGTCATGAAAGTGACACGAAACGACAAAGCATCCAAAACCCTTTCAAGTCCACTGCTAGCGCGCGCAAAGGGACGTGTTTTCGCACCCATGCACAAAGTAAAACATGGAAATGGTCAACTCCACAAGGGAAGAGTCACAAATCTCACTTAATCATGGCGAGTTACATTACTATAGGTTCGGATGGGCACTCGAACAGCCACGTCCCCATTGCTATTGTTCTTAATGTTTCCGGAAAAAGTTCAATCAAGTAATTCAAAGAGATTAACTGTTGAGTAGATTTTATGCCAGTTTCAATCTGGCCCCAGTTGCCGAGTCCTTTGCCATCTTCAAGGAATGCTCCTTCAATCTGCGGCCATAAACATTGCTAGTCTCAGACTTATCACTGAGAGAGAGAGAGAGAGAGAGAGAGAGAGAGAGAGTTCTTTGTGCCTGGTATGAAGTAATGGAGGTCCCAAACAGGAAAGTTTTCTGGGAAACGGAATCTGCGGATGTGTCTTCTTCTTCTTCCTCCTCTTGGTAGGAAAGGGCTGAGCTAAAGCAGAGAGTTAACAAAGAGAGAGCAGGGAAAGCATTCTTTCTGTGGTACCCATCTTCCGGTGCCCACTAGTGAAGAAGAAGAATCATCAATCAGTTCATAACAAAGGAAGTGGTGTGGTTTTGTGTGAGTAATTTGCATACGCATTCGGTGAATTTTGCATGGGGCTCGCATTGCGAACGAACAAATTATGTGATTCTTTCTTTTCCTTTCATTTAAATTGTCGAAAGCATCATGTTTGCCAAGTGAAGTGAGCCTAAGTTCACCACCAACTAACTGGAAAAAGGTCATATTTTCAGGCATGCAATTTAAATTTAGCTGGTCCTAACTACTTGGGATATAAGTCTGTGTCGAGTTTGGCTGGGTATGTGTAATTGTTAAATGCATTCGGGAAAGCTGCGTTTTGAAAGGAAAATACAATCCCGAGGTCGTCGTATTTTCAAACTGAGGTCATGACACCTTAAAAATAGCTAAAGCACATTTCGTGAAAGTCAAAATTACCTCGGCACTTCTAAACTCCACTTGAAACTAAATAGTCTATTCATCTTATTCTTTCTTCAGCAAGAACTATTCCCAAAAGTATTTGTGTATCTCTATTGTGATAGGAAAAAGAGTGTGAATGTCTTAATGCTTCTATTGATGGACAGAGAGAGGGGTAAATATTTAGTTATATCAAAGTTCTATGTCAGTCGTGGATGTGATACGCATTTATCTAGTCAGATTTATTCATAGTCTGACATTTGTCAAAGTATTTAATTAATAAAAAAAAAAACCCCACAAAAATTGCATTGGGGATCATAAATATTTTGATAAGGTTGCTCCGTATTTATGATCCTTGACTCTAGCTTTTGCAAAGCACTTTTTTTTTTTTTTTTTAATAATTACAATATTTTGATGCATGTCAAACCATGAGTAGGTTTGATTAGATAAATGCGCGCTACATCCGCGACAAATATAGCACTTTGATACTACTGGATATATTCTTTAGAGAAAGAGGAGGAAACCTAGCTGACCACTGACCAGGACGATTTCATTGGTTCTCAAGTTGCATGGCTCAACCCCTAACCATGGTGCTTAGCAGGCTTTGAATTACTTTGAGTGATTCGCTCCAAGTTAACGTATTCAAACTAGTTCCGCGGTTCATTTCCAAAAGGAAAAAAAAAAATGGTACACAAAAGATGATGGATGATCAACCACTCTGAAACCTGTAATTTCTACCTTGAAAATAGAGGAGTTTACATGGCGAATATTCAACCAGAGAATCAGCACTGACTCGACCATGTTCCAATTCCCACTTTAGAAAGCTGAAGTCCAATTTAGCACCTCCAGACCCGCACAGAAGGGCCCAAAGTCTAGAGTGGGCAATTTCTGCAGCTCAAGACAGAGAAATACCGTTCTAACGAATGGAGCCTGCTCCGGAGAAGAGCGACTCGCAAGCCCAACGGAGGGCAATGGACCGGGACCCGAGCAGACACCTTCCTCCGAATTTCCAGGAAATAAGGAGGAACCGCGTGGTCAGACGTGAAAACGACCAAACCCATCATCACCATCTGAGGGGAATGCCAGGCCATCTAACTAAACATAAACAGTGCAGAAACGGCACTGAGGTACGAAGAAACAGGCAACGCGTTGCCGTTGCTTTGTCCATTTTCATCTCGGTTTATACTCATACCGACATTAGCTGAGATCAGGAGGCATGCAACGTCGCCCGGAGTTCAGAAGGATCGTTGGCCCACAACCCGTTCTGAACCCATGCGGGTTAATGAAAACCATGTCTTCGATATTATATGATCATCGGTTGATGTCGGGCAAGACGCCATTCGATTTTCCAGTCCATGGTTCTAAGGAAACCGTTTGCTGATATTGGGTGGGTGGGTTCCCATGACCAGATTTCTTGTCCAAAAGGGTTCTTCTAGATGGTCCAAAGCTCAGTCAAAATGTCCACGAATGTTGCCGAGAACGCACTTGCAAAGCCAAATCGTCCACTGAGATCGAATTGTGGGGGGGTTTGACTGGCCATTTTCATTGCCTCGGTCAAATCTCACGCGTAGTCCAAGTAGTCCTCTCCAAGTCTTGAACCAGTCAATTCTCAACTACTGCCAATTCACGCCCCTTGAAATTCATGGAACATTCTCCCCATCATCCTAAGACCGAAACCCGCTTAGAAAACATAAATCCCCGTTCCTCACAAGCACAAAGCGCGCCATCTTTCCCCCTCAGAAATTGCATACCATCGTCCTCCCCAAAAGCTCTTCGGAAAAAACCCATGCAAGTCCTGCTCGAGAAGCCGCTGCAGAGGCCTCGCCTCGCGCAGAGATCTGTCTCCTTCGTCGGGGACAACCGGGTCGGCCGCAGGTGCGCCTTGCCAGCGGCGTCATCCCCGCGGCGCCGGCCGGCCTGCACGTGCACGAGGGGTCCCGGGTCGGTCCAGTGCAGCCGCCACGGGTACGTCGTGCCCGACGACAGGGCGGTGAGGATGAATCAGGCGAACAGAGAGATCCTGAAGAGGGCCTTGACGCCGCCGGCTCGCCGGTTCAGCCTCCGGAGGTGGAGCTTCAGGCCGACCCCGAGCAGGCTCTCGACCATGTCGACGGCTTGAGTTCGCTTAGATCAGAGCGTTTGTCTTCCACATGATCTGCTCGCGAGGAGGATGGGGGATATCAAGCTCCGCCGGTGCAGCAGTGTATAAAGTGAATCGATTTCTTCATCGCTCGAGGGACGAGCTCCATGTAAATCGCATCGATTTTGATCTTTCTTTCGAGGGTACTGTAGCGTGGCCTTTGGTACTTTTCTTTTTTGATGTTTTGGTCCGGATCGGATGGCTGCTTTCGGAGTCGGTCTTAGGAGAAACTAGCATCAGCAGTGCCAGGCAATATTGTTTGTGGGCATCTTTTAGTTCCCACCGTGTTTGACAATTCTAGAGCGTAATTGAATCTGAGAATTCTCTAGGCCGAACGGATATGGGTTCTTTTTTTTCCTTAGTTTTGACCGATTATTTCCTTTTCGTGCCATATTATTTTACATGATCATGTTTAAAATTCGACTTGAATTTAAATAGTTATAAAATTAATGCGAAGCTGCGAACCTTATCATTTCAATTCACCCGCACTCAACATATTAAATTTGAAATTTCTATAATATTTTAGATATAATAAAGATTTTTAGACTGGTTATTACTTCAAAAGATAACCAATTTTTCTAAAAAGTATCTAAGATATTATGATCGTAATTGTAATATGATTTTGAAAAATGATATTCCACACATCTCAAGTGATTTTAATTAATCTTTAATCGTTATTGGATGCTCTCCAATTTTGCCTTTCTTGTAAATGAAAAGAATTATAATTGTCATAGGCTGAAAATAGAGCTCCATGTCCTAAAGCCAAAAAACAGAAGGATTTTTTTGCTTCTGGTAAGTCAAGCCTCGTAATTATCACTGCAATCGCGCGCACCAACCCCGGCCCAGGATAGAGAGGTCCTCACAACCAAACACCAACCGCACAGGGGGCCGCTGGGGCCCCAGCCAACCATCAGCCGCCACGTGCGACCCGGCAAAGGGCCCCGGATCGCGGAACCCCGTACGCCCGCGAAGCACCGGATCCGCGCCGCGGGTGGATCCCCCTCTCTCCCGCAGCAACCGAAGTTCGGGAGACGGCGCGGAAGAGCAAAGCAGCGCAGCAAATCTCCGCGTGGATTCCACTGAGTCACTCCCTCGCTCCCGCTCCCGCTCCGGCTCCGGCTCCGGCTTCGGTCGCCCGACCCGCTCGCCGCTTCCGTGCGATGCGAACGCCCGCGCCTGTAGCGATCGGCCCGCGGTCCTCGTAGATCGGCGGGCATGGCGAACTACCTGGCTCAGTTCCAGACGATCAGGAGCTCCTGCGATCACCTCGTGATTGCCGGTGAGCGCCCTCCCCTCGCTCTCTTTTAGAGCCGTCCGCAGATCGCTCCTTCCCCCGCTTCGAGTTCGATCGCGAGTTCGGATGCGCTCGCGAGCGGCGGCTGGTTGTTGAGCTGTCTACTGCTACTGTTGGATTTGAATCGATTTTTTTGGAAATGAGGGCGCTCGATCGCGATCCCTAAAACCGCTTGCCTTGAGATCGCGCGAGATTGAATTGTCTTCGAGTTCACTCCGTGTGTGTGGTGATTTTCTAAAATTGAAATTTTTTGGCCTCGGTCTGTTTTTGCTAGCTCCGCGCTGGGCGTCATTGTTTTGATGGCGCATTGTGCTCCGGCACTGAACTGACGGGTGATGCTGTGCAGTGAATGTCCGCGGAGTGTCGCCACTTTGTAATTTGTTCTCTTGTTAATTGAACTGTGAAGTCATTTCATTTCTCGCGGTCGCGGCAGCGAAGAAACTTCTTTTCCTGGACTTTTAGCATGTAGGAGATTCGGCTCAGCTGGAATGTGCTATCTGTAGGAGCTGGATCATATAGGAAACAAGTGACTTATTTTGTTCCCGAGAGAGAAAAAAGAGCATAATCAAGAATCATCTTTTTGTTTCTGAGAAATGCAGAATTTAAGGAGGAATGTATCTTTGCTGGGTTGATCCAGGCTTGAGTTCAGATCGTTCATGCGGTTCTTTGGTTAATTAATTACTATTTTGCTTCTAAATATAGGTTTGAGCTTCTATGCATGATAAGTTAGCTTATTTAATCTTATTTGGGCTTCATCAATATGTTGGTTAGTTTTCCCAGCATCATCAGTTTACCTTCATCTACTTTTATTTTTTTAATTTTATTATCATGAGTATTTTCTCATCAATTCTCCTACCGTCTTTGCATTAACCTTTTCACTTATTAGGGGTGACCTCTCTTCTATGTGTCTCCTGATCTAAATTACTCTGAACTGACTTCCAGTTGAAGATGTGAGTGACTTGTGGCCAACTATCAAGAATGGATTTGAGGAGAGATTGCCTTTTAAAAGAGCTTGTTTGAATAACAAGACCCGTAATCCTGTGTTTGTCGAGAACTTGCCTGCTGAATTCATCTTGACGACTGATGCAAGACTTCGCAGCCGCTTTCCACAGGAACAATCTTTGTTTTGGTTTCGGGAGCCATATGCTACTGTGGTTCTTGTGACCTGTGAGGTGGCTCTTCGTCCCTTTCCTCATCCTTTTGAGATATTTATCTTTGCCGTTTAAGCTTTGCAAGCTTTCTTGATATTCCATGATGACGAATTATGTAAATGCCCAGTCCTGGTTTGAAGCTACAAGAAGGTGCTCATCATTCTATTGATATTGGGTTATTTTGAACGAAGTAAATAATGTATGCAGGGCCTGGTTCATCATGGTGATTGTTACTTTCGTATTTATTGGAATTTACATGATCTGTGGTACTTACTGCATGTATATGTACCTGTAATTGAGTATGTAGACTAATGAATGAAATTGCTGTTCAGTTGACTACATGAAAGGCCACCTGATAGGAACTTTGAATGCGAGCTCGAGTTACTTCTGCATTGAATTTGCATTGTCAGTCAAAGCTTCAGTCTATGTGCTATTTATGGAAGTTTTTCTTGTAATTCAACACTTTCCAGCAATTTTGTCTATTGACTTCCCATAGACATAGGTTGTTCTCTTACTCTGGTGCTCTTTCATGTGTGTGCATGTGTGTAATTGCACAAAGATGATTGATGGTACTCTCCAAATCTGAAAATGCTTCAGACCGGATTCGGAAAGTGTCATAGTAATCATTCAGGATTTAATGCCGGCTTCTTCATTTTATCAGTTTTGCTGATGGAACACGCTGTAATACCAAATTACCCTTTTGCAGGATCTTGACGAGTTCAAAACCATCCTGAAACCACGGCTAAAACTAATTGTACAGAATGATGAGAGAGAATGGTTTATTGTGTTTGTTTCCAGAGCTCATCCAACTAATGACCAGGCCACTAAATTGGCCAAAAAGGTATATGCCAGGCTTGAAGTTGATTTCAGCTCCAGGAGAAGAGAAAGGTACTAATTATTTCTTGTAGTTCCTCTTAGTTTCTACTTAACAAAACCAGAACAGCAAGAAAGAATGTGATTAAGCAGTATCTCTCTGTTTACTTAGGCTTCTTATTAGAGCTTTTTATTTATTTCTAGCTCTTGATAAGAGCTTGTTATTTATTTCTAGCTCTTGGAACTCATTTTAGAAGGTCGATAAGTATACCTATGTCACCTGGAAGTTCTTTTAATCACCAAACTCTATTGCAATTGTGAATGAATGTGGCCTGGAGGTGTTCCTGGTGTATGACTGTGTCGTTGTCACCTGAGCACTTATCATCTCTCGAGGCTAAGATTGACTTTCTCTCTCTCACAGTTCAAGGAGTAATGATTCTCGTGACCAGTTGCAAGTTCTTTTGTTATTCTTCTCTTCTTTTTTACTAGGTTCCAAAGTCTCTGTCAGCCATTACCATGCTCTGAAATTTAAACATGTCCTTGTCTCAGGTGCTGCAAATATGACATACACGGTCCTGAAGCAAATTTTTGGGAAGATTTGGAATCGAAAATTGTGGAGTCCATCAGGAATACCCTGGATAAGCGTGTTCATTTTTACGAGGATGAGATACGGAAGCTCACTGAACAAAGATTCATGCCAATTTGGAACTTCTGTAATTTTTTCATATTGAAGGTCTTTCCCTTCTCAAAGTTGTGGACCATTGTTATCAAATGAAATGTAACTCTAGCTTAAGTGAGTTGCCTCGTTTTGATTGTACCTGTTGCCTGCATACCTTTTGTCTCGCATGTATCGACCTTTTGCATTTGCACCATCATTATATCATAAGATTTAGGTCTGCTGTTCTTATCCATTTGTCTCAATGCAATTATAAGGCACATTACTCAGAAATTTCATGTCTTCTTGTGCCTGTTTTTCCAAATCAATTCAAACTTTTTCTGCAACCTTTTCTTTCAGTTTCCCTTTTCCTTTAATTTTTGGTAATGGTCAACAGGAGAGCTTGGCTTTTATATTTGAAATGGCTCAACTTCATGAAGATGCGTTACGTGAGTATGATGAACTAGAACTCTGCTACTTGGAAACAGGTGTGTATTCCATGAATGCCTTGTCGATACTTCTACGTCACTGATGAGAAACATGTCTTTGTTTGACTGCATTTTCATGTAATGGAGGCATCTTGTTATTCTGATTGATTGCTATGGCAACCTAACTCGTCTATTTCTTGCTTCTTCTTCTTCTTCTTTTTTAATAATATCATTAAAATGTCTACCTGTTACTTGTGACACATTTCTGAAAATTTGGCTCTCTATCGTAGTTTATGTAATGAGAAGGACAGCATAGAGTGCACTTTGACAAACTGCCTTGAATATCAGATTATTTGCTCAGTATCTAGATGGCAGTTTGCACCAAAAATGCAGTCTCAATTTGGTTTTCGTAAAAGGCAATGTATTATCTTTTAGTGCATGAACATCAGCCATTGTGAGGATGGATATCCATTGTGAGGGCATTACTTGTAAAAATGGTCAGTATAGATTCATGTCATGTCTGCAAAAACAGAGGGAGCTTACTTTTGCTGGTTCTTTCGAAGATCCTTGCTCACCTCTGCACTATGAACAATCTTATAGCTATCAATGTAAATGCAGCCAACATGACTGCAAAACAGAGGGACTTTGGAGGACAAGATAAGGGTGATGATCAAGCAGCACTCCTCAATCCTGGAAATAAGCTGCTCACACAGATTGTTCAAGATGACTCATTCAGGGAATTTGAGTTTAGGCAATATCTCTTTGCCTGTCAATCAAAGGTGTGCAATTCTTTGCTAATTTGATTCCTCTTCTTCTGATGCTTAAGTAGAATGGACTTCTTGTTTGCTGAGAGTTTTTTTATTTTTTTATTTTTTTCTGGTTGTAAGATGTTTGCTGCTACTTTAAATGATTTATTTATTTATTTTTTCGGTATTACTGTTTCTAACTAACATATCTGTTACTGCAGCTTTTATTCAAACTCGGTCGGCCATATGAAGTTGCATTGAGGGGTTATTCATTTATAATAAGCTTCTCAAAGACCCTGGCAGTATATGAAGTACATATATTTACCTTATGCTTCTTGCCTCTATTTTTCAATTGATTTACATTTTGAAATGTAGAGTATTTGATCTGTGTTTATTTCTGCCTTACCTCCTGGTCTTTGGGAACTCTTTTCAGAGTACGCTACCATTTTGCATGCGTGAAGTGTGGGTAGTGACTGCATGCTTGGCTTTAAGCATAGCAACTTCCTCTCATTACAAAGATGGATCCGTCTCTTCTGAGGTAGAAAAGGAGTTCTACCGTCTTCAGGGTGATCTATATTCTCTATGTAGGATTAAGGTGAGACTTTCATATGTGTTCTTTTTTTATAAATGTAACAATTGCTGATTGATACTTTTTAACAAGTTGGAAATCATTTAGTATATAGGTTTTAGCATGAGATCTTACCATCATTGACACCAGCTAATAGCTTATAGTACCTGGCGAGAATTTTGAGGACCATGAATTATTGACTAAAGCGATTGATTTGTTTTGCTGTGGAGAAGAAATGGAGAGTTCGGAAAATTGGGTATTTCAGAGATTGCTCACTCCTTTTTAGGCCGAAACCAGAGACTTATGCTTAATATGCTGGACAATGAGATCCTTGTATAGAGATTCCTTTCAATTCTTTTACAGGTCTTCTGGGACATATGTTATAACCATTGCAGCCTTCTTTTCTCCCATTCAAGTTAACTGGGACATATGTTATAACCATTGCATCCTTCTTTTCTCCCACTCAAGTTAACTATTGCCAATGAGATTCTATGCTGAACAGTGTGGTTGATGGCAGTTTATGAGGCTGGCATATTTGATTGGATATGGGACAAATTTAGAAAGGAGTCCTGTCAACAGGTAGGAGCTTGAACTCCCAGGACAAGTATATTTATCCATTTAGCTGTTGTAAATTTGATCTCATCCCTATTTTATGCAGTGCCTCGCTCAGTATGCTACCTTGGCCCAAACCTGCAATTTGGCCATCTATTCCGCCAGATGCTTCATCTGAGGTGCTTATGAAAGAAAAGGCAAGTCCATGACCTGGTTTATGAGCTAGTAAACCATACATTAGACACGTTTTTCAATTTGTTTTAGCCAAACTGGTAATCTCGTGGATGAGAATATGACACTTTAAGGTGATTATTTGTCTGATGATCTTGTTTTGGGAGCAATATACAATTTTAACCACTCATACATAGCAACATACCCGATGGTTACTCAGGGTATGATGAGAGTGGTGTGCAATTTTATACTCCTAGTCAAGATATATTTTAATAACTAGGAAACATGTGGTAGATTCGTGATACTTCATAAATTGCAGTGTGTTCTCCAAATCAACTGATTAACATCAGGAGGCAGATTTTGTGGATTTGTTTGCTTTAGAGTGTTTATTTTTGTTTGAAATTAATAGGCATTTTAAGGCATACAAGAGCTTTGAAGCTTTGAATGTGTGTTACTGGGTGAATTGAGTAATCTGAATGAGTTGTGTGATCAACCATTATAGCAAGCTTTATTCCTCCATATCAATTATTGCATGAGGCTCCTTGTCCAGGATAAGATCACATTGTTGTTTTCAGAAAAAAAGAAAAAATACATCTAAGGAAATTCTCTCAACTTGCTGTTGAGTCTTACGGATTTTTTTTCTGTTTCAGAGGAATGTCTTTGTAGTAGAACATGCAATATTGTGAAGCAGAAGAAACATTAAAGATATACTGATTGATAGCCTTTGTGACTTTTCATAGTGCTCATTTTGGACCCTGCATCTTCTCAGTTGCTCCAAATGGCATTCTGAGTCCACTTAAATATATATGAAATTGACAGTCATTTTTGATCTCTTGTAGATCATTCTACAAGCTAGTCCTAGAGTCAAGCACTTAGGTATTCACAGGAAGCAGTTGCCTCTTGAACCTTCGGTATTGCTGCGCGAGGCTAACCGTCGAAGAGCTTCTCTATCTGCTGGAAACATGTTTGAAATTTTTGATGGTCGCCCAGGATTTGTTGATGGGTAATGAAATTTATGGTTATTAACCAACTTTGTGGCACTATTTTGTTTTGTTTTGCGTGGCTTTCTCATCATTCCAATTTGTCAACAGGTTGGGTTCAGATGCATCTTTAAAAACTTCCCCGTCAAATAAAGCTCACACAGCCATTATGTCACGAACAAACTCATCACCAGGCTTTGAGAGCTCAATCGATAGGCCTATGAGGCTTGCGGAGATTTATGTTGCTGCAGAACATGCTCTTCGCAATACCATATCGAGTCCAGATCTTTGGAAATCTTTCTCATCTTTGGAGGATTTCGAGGTATAACCACCCGCATGTGCTTGGACTCCTGCATTGCTACTCACAATCTTGCCTTGGCATTTACTAGTAGCCTTATGTCATTTTATCTTTCCTTCGCTTGATTGCTGTTTTTGTTTTGAGCATGATTTTAGTATTGTGTTCTTCTGTTTATGAACCTTAGTTTTGCAAAACTAAAGAGGTTTCTTTCTGAGTTGGTAATTTCTAATTGGAAACTCTTGCTTTTCCGGACCCAGGCTTAAGGGGATTTAAAAGAGGAAAGGAACTCATTTTAATTTCTCATTCTTAAAACTTGATCATGATAGGAGAAATATCTGGAGCTAACCAAAGGTGCTGCTGACAATTACCATCGTTCCTGGTGGAAAAGGCATGGAGTTGTCCTTGATGGTGAAATTGCTGCCGTCTGCTTTAGGCATGGAAATTTTGACCTAGCTGCAAAGTCTTATGAGAAGGTTTGTGCTCTCTATGCTGGTGAAGGATGGCATGATTTATTGGCTGAAGTTCTGCCCGACCTGGCCGAGTGTCAGAAGATACTAGATGACCAAGCTGGCTACCTATCTTCTTGTGTGAGATTGCTTTCATTGGAAAAAGGCTTATTCTTGACCAAAGAACGTCAGGCCTTTCAGTCTGAAGTGGTTCGTTTGGCTCACAGCGAAATGAAGAATCCTGTTCCTTTAGACGTTTCATCACTGATTACATTTTCTGGCAATCCCGGCCCTCCACTGGAATTATGTGATGGTGATCCGGGTACTCTATCCGTGACTATTTGGAGTGACTTTCCGGATGATATAACCCTTGATTCGCTTAACCTCACCTTGATGGCTACAACTAACGCTGATGAAGGAGCTAAGGTGTGTCTAATCAAGTAGATGGTTTTCATCATTAATTGTCCTCAGAGGGAGATATAATAGGCTCACAAAGTATGCTATTGACCCCAATTTTTTTATTTTTTTTTCAGGCATTGAAGAGCTCCGGTGCAATCATTCTGAATCCTGGTAGGAATACTATCACTCTAAATTTACCCCCACAAAAACCAGGTTCCTATGTCTTGGGAGTTCTCACTGGACAGATTGGGAAATTGAGATTCAGATCTCATGGTTTTTCCAAGGGTGGCCCTGCTGACAGTGATGATTTTATGAGCTATGAGAAACCAACAAGACCAATTTTGAAGGTAATGATTTTGTATTGAATAGAATTCCCAAAAATAGGCATGTGTATTGTGTCAGGACAAAATTGGGACTTGGTCACATCTGCTTATTTCTTGTGTGTGTTCTGCTGAATTTTCATGGGAGGACATGACTTAGAGATGGTATAATTGATTTGTTTCTAGAATCATAGATTGCTGAAACAGTATCTCTTTTTGTTAGGTCTCCGATCCAAGACCTCTGGTTGATCTTACTGCATCTGTTTCATCCGCTTTGCTAATAAACGAGCCACAATGGGTCGGAATAATAGTTCGGCCTATCGACTACTCTTTGAAAGGTGCTGTCCTTCATATTGACACTGGTCCAGGTCTGAAGATCGAGGATTCATATGCCATTGAGATGGAGAGCTTTAATCATGAGCTGCAGAATACTGCTGATATAAGGAAAGAGGATGGTGCTTGGGAAAAGGATTCTTCAAATAATCATCATAAGAATTTGGAGCAGTTGATACTTCGTGATGGTCGGATAGAGTTCCCAGAATGGGCAAGCAGCACGACTTCCATTCTGTGGATTCCAATCCGAGCCATCAGTAGCGAGCTTGCTAGAGGATCATCTTCAGGTTCCTAATTGTTAATTGTTGTGTAGTTCAGTATCCATGCAAATGTCTATATATGCATTACCTGTTTGTTTTATCCGGAAGCAGAGTGTTGCATAATTGATTTTGCATTTCTTTCATTGTGAATGAGGACAGTGAACCCCCAGAAGCAAAGCATTGTAGATGGGATGAGGACAATAGCTTTAAAACTTGAATTTGGAGTGTCTTGCAACCAGATATTTGACAGGTATTATTCTCCATCAATATGGCTTTCTACATTCGCATAGTTTCATTCATCATGTCCCTTCGATCCTGGATCCTGTGCCACTTACCCTTACCATAATTATGTTCATTCTAATTTGTGTCACAGGACCATAGCTGTGCACTTCACCAATCCTTTCCATGTCAGCACACGTGTTGCAGATAAATGCAATGATGGTACCTTGCTCCTGCAGGTATTATATGTTTCAAACTTTCAGCAACATTGATTGATTCATAGTTTGGACCATGTAGCATCCCTTACAACTTACATAGCTTTCTTGAGATATAATTGTGGGTTGGGCTAAGGCTGAAGGCCTCTTTTCTTTGAAGATTTAAGGGATGGCTAGTTCTCGCACTGCATTGACAGAATCATGCTATAGATTGGCAGACTATCTTAATAGCTACCTGAACTTCTGAATGAAGAATCAGTCAATTAGCTTGGCAGAAGACTTTTTGTTTGATATTAGGGGTCAATCAAATTTGAAGTTGAGATCCATTTATAATCAGGCATCCTAAATTTGCAACTTCTTTGATATACCAGTTAGGCTACATTAATTGCAATCATGTGAAGATAAGTCCAGAACTCTCTCTCTCTCTCTCTCTCTGTGACGCGCGCGGATATGCACAAGTGCGAGGGGGGAAGAGGAATGTGTGAGGTTAGCAGGCAGATACATGATAAGTGATTGCCTGACCGACACATGAAAAGAGTTATGCTGGAAACTCATCCTGAATCGTCGTAAAATGATGATTAATTTACAGCACTTGCTCCACAAACTTAAAATTCACATGAGATTAGTCACCCTACAGTATAAAGTAGGAGATTCTTTTGACTACTTTTGTAGTTACTCGCTATTCAACATCCAGGTTATACTCCAATCGCAAGTAAATGCCACATTGACTATCTATGATGCTTGGCTGGATCTGCAAGATGGATTTGTCCATATTAGAGAAGATGATGGAAGGCCTACTTTAGGATTCTTTCCTCTCATCATCTCTCCAAACACTCGTGCAGGGATCCTCTTCAGCATATGTACGGAGAAAATAGTTGGAGGTATAAGATGCAGCTTCTCTTTCATTTTTCCTTGTGAAGAGCCTTAAGTTTCTACATTTATTATGACCAGACCTTTTGCCCTGGTCAAATGAATGATGATAGGAAATTTAAGATAGCAGCTTGAAGTTCTCACATAGGCGATTGTAATGTTATGAGGATAATGCACCCTCTATCCTATTGGATGATCTAGTGTAACTTGAAGCTAAGTTTTGATTATGGGGAGTTTCATTCAAGATTGTTCAAAGGGAAGTTCCATGGTTCTTTTGGTTTGCAGATCAAATGGAGGCACGGCGAGAGAGTATACTTAATATCAAATATGGAATTTCTGGTGATCGCACTATTGGTGCACACCCACCTGTTGCAGGAGACTCCAACAGACTTGGATGTGATGGGCAGGATTTGATCTTTAGGAGTGCTCTTTCTATGCAGCGGCCTGTGCTTGATCCATGTTTGGCTGTTGGCTTTCTGCCTCTTCCTTCTAGCGGGCTTAGAGTTGGACAACTAGTTGCAATTAAATGGAGAATTGAAAGGTTGAAGGATTTTGAGGAAATTGATACCTTGCAACACCACAATGTAAGTCAGCAATACAGATGATCTTCACAAAGAAAACTAAGATACTTGGAGGATTAAGAAAAGGATTTTGGACTCATCTTATTAAAGTCGCAGTTACAAGTAAAAAGAGCATATGCTTCATCTATTCTTCTATCATTTGATCTTGATATAGTTAAATTGGTTTTTGTTTCTTATCACCTATTCTAATGTAAATAATGTATTTGTAGGATGTCAACAATGACTAAAGATGGTTAGCAAAACGATGAGTGGACATAATATAGCTAGCTAATTAGACATTATCGATTGTCTTATTTAAGGGTGCACAAGTTTCAAATTTCTGTTCCACTATCTTGTTCCATTCTGGGCTGGCTCTCACCATCCTCTGGAAGTCCTTGTTTAGTGCATGGTGTACTGGTTTTCTGAAAGCTTGAAGGGAATACAAAAGGAGAATTTATTGCTTTTATGCTAGTCAACCTCTCCATCAAATTTATAAACTTTATGAACCTTTAAAAAACCAATAAGAGTATCCGTTATTTTTGTTCTGTTTTGACAAAGTAAGAGGATTAGTTATTTAAAATCTATAAACTAGAGGAGTATGCTTTAGATTTCTGTTGTTCCTCTTTATTTAATTACATATTTGCTGAAAAGCTAAAGGAATCCATCCATGAGTTTAGGCATCAGGGAGTTGTATCACATATTGAGTAGCTCATAGCATGCAAAGAACCTGGGTCTAAAATCAGGTTTCGGTTTAGAAGTGTTGTTGCACCAAACAGTTACTTTTAATGGTTTCAAAATTGTTCTATCATTTTCTAATTCATTTTTGTATGACAGGATGAGGTCTTATATGAAGTCAGTGAAAATTCTGTAAATTGGATGATTGCTGGCAGGAAGAGAGGGCATGTCTCTCTATCTCCAAATCAAGGTTTTGAAGTCCTGCCTTTTCCTGTCTGGTATTTCTTGAGTAATTTTTCTATAGAGTAATTTATCATGCACCACCAATCTGTTTTCATGGCAGGTTCCAGAATAATCATCTCCATATTATGCGTGCCGCTGGTGGCTGGTTATGTTCGTCCCCCGCAACTAGGGTTGCCGAACATTGACAAAGCAAATATCAGTTGCAATCCTGCAGGTCCTCACCTGGTCTGTGTCTTGCCTCCGGCCCTCAGCTCCTCATTCTGCATTCCAGCATGATAACCTCACCTGCTCTTCCGATAGTCTGCTCCCTAACTCGGTCGTTCCACTTCCGATACCTGTAAGATTTTTTCATTTAAACAGAGTTAGATGAGATAAAGAAGGTAAGTACTAGAGATTTTACAGGATTTAAGATTTGTAAATCTTTTTTCTTTCGTCGGTTGTTCAGGGAATGAAATCAAAAGAGTAGCTGAGTTTATTGTGTGAGGTAGTTATTCAGGCGTTCTAGGTCCCAGCCACCTTGTACTTCCTGGTTCGTGTACAGCGGGAATTTTGCTGTCCTCTTTGTTGTATAACACTTTTTGAGTATAGTGACCGAGGCAAAAAAAAAAAAAAAAAAAAAAGGGACTTTACTCTCAGGCTTCAGCTTTTAACTTTTTATGCTCATTGACATTGTGGAAGTCCTGATATGAATGATGTCCCTCTTTTCAAGCGTCCTAACCTGTGCAGAACGTCTGACCCCCCCCCCCCCCCCCCCCCCAAAAAAAAAAAAAAAAAAAAAAAAAAAAAAAAAAAAAAAAAAACTGTTCAGAATCGAACTTCGATAGGCACTATAAATTTGCATTGTTGCACGTAAGATTTATCCCCAGCAAGTAAAACACAGAAGTAAAACTATCTGGAGAAACTACGAAAGAGTCCCGCGTCCAAGATTACTTTCGATGCTGGATCGAGTACTGACCTTAATAATCTTAATCTCCCTTTAAAGTCGATATTCCTTTCGTCCTCCTAACTCAATAGACGCTGGTCTTGAGATGCAATGCACATGTCCTGCGGGCTTCATACTCTAGAATTGAGCTAACGCCAAACTTCACCATTCGTTTTAGCACGTGAATAATCTGAAAAGGTTTACCAAGAGTGATATGCGAAAACGAAACGAAAATAAGAAAATAAAGGAAGAGAAAGGTAAAAGAAAATGTGAGATAATAGGGTGGGAAATAAAAAGGTCCCACCGAGATTTGAACTCGGGTTACTGGATTCAGAGTCCAATGTCCTGACCACTAGACCATGGGACCTTTGGTGATCCTTACGTAACCGTTCTTCATTAAGTATCATTCTTGGGCTAGAAGATCAAGTTCCACATGTGTGTTTTGATGTCGGCCAGCATTCCACAACTATCAGAAAGGACAGAGTGTTGCCTGGGGATTTGGCATCACGTACTATCGATCGAATCCCTGGCACACTGTTGCTTCATGCAGCATGGTATGATCAGTACATTTGTGTACCATGCAAAGCTCGTTTATTTCGCAAAAAATGTTTTTCAAATCATATAATTTTTGCAAAACTAACGCATCTTAAATATCAATTTTTCCATGCTAGTTGATAATAGGTGATGATACGACTTACCCCTAATAAGCGAGAGAGGAAACTTGAGATGCACGATAGACAATCTCTTGTTTTTTACTTGTAAATGTTAATCACATTTACATTTTTACTCGTGTTTAATTTGGTTTACTCCATTAATATGGTATTAATGCATTGGGCATTATGGGAAGGGATTTTTTTTTAATCTTCAATAAATAAAAAATTCCTGTAATAAATAAAAAAAATGCCAATAATGATGGAAAACCTAGAAGAAACTTATGTATAATGAGGATAATTAGACAACTCTTTAAAATTTTATTTTTTTTATTATCGTTTTGCTAGATCAAGGAATTCAATTCACAAAATACGCGTTTTCCCCAACTTCTTTAGTCCGTCCTAAGTGGCACTTGTCATATCAATGAATAGTTTATGCCTGAATTAGCATTCGCACAATAATTAAGCAGCAACTCTTATCGATACTCTTTGAAATTCAAGTCGTGCACCGCACTACATTGATATAATGTCATACTAGGTACCATTAACTACTAATTGTGAAATGATATGGATTGAGGAAAAAAAAAAAAAGCTTGTTAGTAGTGTAAAAATATAAAATACATTACACACCCCACTATAAAGATCTAAAGGCGATTGCGTGGATAACTCTAAGCTGTAAAACTTAGGCATTTGATAACAATAACATAGGGTATATTAATGGACTCCACAAAGTGACACATCCATGCATATTATTGCAATAATGAACATTTCAAGTCCACCAACTCAATCCAAATAATGAATTCCATGCTATCCTTAGATGAATTTCTAAATTTGATTTTGACACGACTTTGTTTAGACCCAACCCATGAATTCAGTGACACTAGATCTCTAGCTAGAGTTCATACATTATTGGTTCATCATAATTATTTCAACTATAATTGGTCATCTTGAATCATCAATCTCTTATCTTGACTCAATGTAGTCGGTCCAAATCCTACCATCATGGACCACTGATGTCAATAGTTGATGTTTAATATGATCAATGTTACATGGTTTGGATCGCGATACAGTGAATATGGTCCAATTTGATCTCGAGGGACTCTATGCTGTGCAAAAAGGAATGGAAAATGGGAAAATGGGGCTTTTAAATTGTCCAATCACTTTATCTTTAGTGAGGCTAGAGAGTGATATCATTGACTTCTGTCCCACAAAAGAAGGAACCGACACAGTGGAATAGTTACTTGAACTTGAATTCGCCCTTTGAATCTCACGATGTTCCATCATCATGATGCTGTCAGCCTTAAGTCTCGGAGGGGCAAAAAGGAGTGAACTTGACCAATCCCAGCTTATGCCCTAGTTCGACTTTATTAGAAAAGCAAAAAGGGAATTCTAGAGGATACTTGCCCTGGCCAGGGGATTGGAGCTTTGTCCCTCAACACCTATTTATTTTTAGGTTTGATATAGCTTGCAAATCGATGGTCATAAAGTAATTTCTGGGAATCTCTCGATTTTGGCGAAGATGTTTCTTTTATCATTTCGAAAATGTAAACCTTACGGTGCTAGGCCAATGTTGATTCAAATAATCAATTCGTTGCCACAGGTTCAGAAGAAAAAATGAAATATGTTAACAACTACGTGAACCATCAACATAAAAAAAGTTTGCAGTTCTTAATTCGCCGTCTCCTTCATGTGATGTCTTATTGATAGGCCGATGAAAAGGATAGGTAGAGTCAAGTTAAAAATGATTTGATCCAAATTAACCTATCTATATACAATTTAAATTCAATGACTCATACTGGACCCGACATTTATCCAAATCATCCCATGATCCATATACAGTAATTTTTCTCATTAAATTGTCAACTGTGAAGAATGGTTGGCTTTTTGACCAAAAATAAAAAAGAATGGGCAGCTCCATGAATCGCACTCCATATTTAATTTAGGTTGAAGGTAGGCTACTAATTGACCACTAATGTCCATCTTTTCCAAGCTTTATTTTTCAAAATCCATTTATAAAGTGTTTATGGCCCATTTTGTCGGTGCATGAAATCAAAACAAATCTTCATTCAGTGTGATTAATCAATGTTCCGGAGTATCTGTTGACGAGACCCTAGACAAATTATAATGTTTCGGAGTATCTGTTGACGAGACCCTAGACGAATTATATCTTATGAGATTGCCAATCTTGGATTCGTGCGTGGCAAATGACTGATCTTATATCATAATGTTTGGGGGCCATAAGGGATTATGAGGACCTTAGCTTTTATTTACTTTTACCCATTACGGCAACTGCACTACGAAGCAAATGACATCACCGCAGTGACTAGTGACGCCAAAATCACAATTATCACGAAAAGATCCCGATGAGTTCATTATTCATCATAGTATATTACCACAAAAGCTTCGAAATTTCTGCAATTTTCATGAGATGGAGGGTGTTCTTGATTTTGGGAAAAAGAGAATAGCAAAAGGTCAAATTTGAAATTACTGCTCGATTTTCATCTTTTCACCTGAAATAAGGTCCCCCTTTTGATTCGCGTTCACCCTAAAAAAGCAAGCAGAATATATTAATTTATTCTTTCTTTCTTTTTTTCTCTCTTCTTATCTCTTTGCACGGCTAGAATTAGAATCACAACTCATCGCCACTCAAAATTCGAACTCTTCCCCCCATCAAAGAATCCAAACCTGCAGACGAAAAGAAATTCAGGATGGCGACTCGATTGAACCAGGACCTTGCCCACCACCCACCCTTCACCTGATGCATAATTTCGCACCCACCACCACAAAAAATGACATTTCAACGCGCATCTGTCCTTTGTGAAAGAACCGCTAGCGATATATCACAAGCTTTCTCTGAAGTTGGTGGCGGCACCATCCACCCAATTGAGAACAGAAAATAAGGTCTTAATTCGATGATTGCTGTTCCTTCTTTAAATCTCCGCTATGCTCTCCCTCTTTAGATCTTGCGTTCTACCACGGAACGGTAGAAACTCTCTTGATCTTGCATAGGGGCATTATCATCCCAACATTAATGATGATCCGATCATGATCTCTCACTCCTTTAATGAGATTTTGGAGAAAAGATCTCTAAACGTCGCTACTTGGTGATTGTGTGGTAAATCAAGCCAACAACTTTCCAATAAACTTGTTCATTCATTTAGGACCTTAAACTGATGCATGAGAAATTTACCTTAAACTAATTTTAGGATTATAAAAAATCCTAAACTAGTATAGGCATGACATATTTATTCTTCGTCTATTTTATCAAATTTTACCATTAAATTTAGCCAGAACTCTAGATCGTCTTTCTTTTCATCATTGTCTTTGTTGGAAAGATGAGATATGAACTCCAGATCAAGCTCAATGCAACAGGACAAATAACTGGAGAAAAACTCTAATAGCATGGTTGCTCCCATTTTAAACTCCCTTTTATTTACAAGTAGGCTATTATCTAACACTAAAATCAAGGACAAGAAGAACCAAGGACGGTGACATCTATGTCATAGACATTAACAAATGCCATTCAATACAGTAACATTTGCCCTGCACCGCATAATCTCCTTCTGCAGTTCCCACTATTCGTCTGGTTTGGCTTTGTCTCCCCAGACTTCAGTCAACAAAAAGAAAAGAAAAAAAAGAGAGAAAATTATTTGTTATTTTTTCTTTGGTTTCTTTCTGGGTAACTTGACGTTCTCCAGCTCTTCCGCATTCCGGGTCAGCATCTCCAGTCCAGCCGGACCTCGCCGGGCCCCGCCACGTGCTGGCTGGGCTTCCGGAACGACACGACGTGGCTGCCGACCATGAAGGCGGTCACCCGCTCCGACACCCGTACGTCCTCCACCTTCAGCTCCTGCAGCTTCCGCACGTACTCCGGCACGTGCAGCAGGTCCCACACGACCCCGACCCCGCCGGGCTTCAGCACCCGGACGAGCTCCCCCACCACCCTCATCCTCTCCGCCGCCGCCTCCACCGTCCGGTGGCCGTGCTCCTTCCCCACCGTGTGCACGAACACCGCCGACGTCACCACGTCGAAGTAGTTGTCCGGGAACGGCAGGCTCCGCACGTCGCCCTCCCGGCACGTGACGTACTCGTGCACACCTGCCAATATCCACGATGGGATCGGTGATGAACATGGGAAGACCCATCGCGCGTTACGTCAAAAGAAGAATTGTACGACAGAGTAGACAAGAAGTTATCTCGTCTTTAATGTTATTCTCGTATACTGAAATAAATGATTCAAATTCCTCGTTGGCCGGAATGGAAATTGATAAATTGCTTTTAATTTTTACCTTCCATCTTTGCCGTCCGGAGCGTGGAAAGCGCGGTGCCCTTGCCCGGCGCCAGCCCGACGACCCGACCCGAGCTGCCCGTCTTCTTCAGCTGGGTCGCCACCGCGTTCAGCAGCAGCCCCGCCCGCACCCGAGGTCCAGCGCGTTCCTCACCGCCGACCAGTCGCTCACGGCGTTGACCATCCGCTGCGCCATCTCCTGGTGCAGCGGCAGCGCCGAGTAGAGGAAGTTCGCGGCGGCGAAGAAGAGGCAGACGGCGGAGATCGCCGTCACCGCCCCGGCGAACCCAGCGGCGTATCGGGCGCCGCCGGGCGAGGAGAGGAAGGCCTCCAGGTAGCCGCAAACCGGGTCGAAGTAGAGGAGGAAGAGGAGGGAGAGGAGGGAGAAGAGGGAGGCGTGGAACAAGAGGAAGAGCAGGGTCTGCCACTGGTCGACGCCGTACACGGCGTAGATCTGAGCCCAGTCTTTGCCCGCCGACGACGATCTCTTACCCATCTTCGAACCCGTCTCAAAAATGGCAACTTTTTGTCGAAAGAACATTAAAAATTGCTCCTTTGTGAATGGTGGTGGGACTCGAGGTCGTGAAGAAATGAAGCGCTCCCCTTCAATTTGAATTATGAAGGGGGAAAAAAGAAGAGAATGCAATGTCGTGGGACGAAGTACCCTCTTTCTGAATTGCGGTGCTTTGTCGTTTTCGGAGTGAAGTAGCCGGAGCAGATGTGGAGTGTACACAACCTTAAAACCTGGAGGCTCTCAGAGTGAATCAAGTAGACAGATATTGCAGACGCAGAAATTGCAGGAGATCTTCTTGGGGGGATCCCGACACTCGAGAGGAATCAAGCACCGGAAGCTCCCTTGTCAGTGGGAACCGAGCTCGGTGATTCAGACATGGAAGGAGGAGGAGGAGGAGGAGGAAAAGGGGAGAAGTGAAGTGAGAAAGAGATGCAAAAAAGGGGAGGCGGATGGAAGACGACGATACGGTGTGATGGAAGGACGAGACTTTTTGTACAGAAACGCGCTTTGTCTGCGTCAGCTTGTGTTTTCAAACCAAACTAGTGTCGAAAAGTCTCGGATTCAGTAGCTGATTTTCTACAGTGCCCAGTTTCAGAAAAAGAGAGAAAGAGAGAGAGAGAGAGAGAGGAGGGCGAGCGGTGAGATTGGAGAGAGAGAGAGAGAGAGAGAGCCATTAAATACGAGAAGGAACCGCAGCCGGGTCTTCCTCCTGCCGCTGCTGCTGACTGGGCCAGTACGACTTAGGATTCCGCATTTGAATAATGCCGGTTGGTAAAATAATAGGCCTTGGTCGTTTGACGCAGTTCCCCCTGCAAAACGGCATGGATTTTGTCAAAACTCGCGCCCCGGTTAGTCATGCGGTAATCTCCAATCTCTGGTTTCACATCCCACACCGACGTCGTGTCAATCAATTGGAACTCGAGGTGAGCCACCGATCTCGGCGGATTAATGTGTTCGCGAGTTCAGCCCATCGAGAGTTCGATTGTGTCGGCGTACAATGACGGATTGAACGAGACGGGTCATTAAAAGCATCGTGTAATTAGTCTTTTGGTGCGGCCCGAATAGCTTTTAAGGAAGCAACAACCTTTTCACGAAGTCACGTTCTTGACTGGCATGTCCCATTGATTTTGAGCCATAAAAGCTTCAAGTCTCTCTCATTATCGATGTCTCAAATTGCACCGTCTGATCTTAGGAACTCATATGTCAATTCAATTTTAAACTATTCGATTTGACCAATTTAGTCTTAGATAGAAATTACTGATGTGAACAGTGATTGTTTTAGGTGATATTAGTCGGTTCTGTACGATTTTCATCGAATTGCACCATCTTAGGGACCCACCTCACATTCCTTTGCTAAAACTAGTCTTCCCAGTTTTCTACTTCCTACCTCTTCACTTACCTTTCATTTGGCTGGCGCCCATCACAAGGCTTTTTAAATTAGGAATGATAATTTTAGTAACTGGGTGCAATCGGATCCAATAGCAAGGGAGCTAAATTGTCCAAATTTTTTTAAAATTTACTACGTGGATGCCAATTCAATTCTAAGATTTTCAATTTGACTAATGTAGTTTAAACCTCTTAACGATTCGCCAATATAGTCTTTTTTGATTAATTTTGGTTGAAAACTACTGATGGGAACGCTAATCGTTTTCTGTGGCATGGTTGACGCTAGCTTAGACCATTTTTGCAATTTTTTTTTTATTTTTTCCTATTTCCTTGCATTGGTCACTAGGGCTCAACAAGGGTCCTGATGCCCTTGTTGGATATGGCAAGAATGTCTCGACCCTTGCATGTCGTCAACGACCACCACTAACTAGGGGTGAGCATAGTTTCAAGGTAAAACCTGGAATTTGAGAACTAGATCAGTAAGAATCTATAGGTTTTATGTTTCAAAAAATGAGAAACATATTCCAACCGGTAAGTTCAATGTTTCACGTGAAACATGTACGGAATCTAGAACCGCTTACCCCTATCATTAAACATTGTCAAGTAGCGACCAACTAAGGGGAAAAAAAAAGAAAAAAAGAAATGGGAAAAAATCAAAAAAATCATCCACATAAGTACTAGCTATGCCATATAAGATGGCTGATGTCTGCGTTAGCTGTTTCCAACCAAAATTGGTTGGAAGAGCTATATTGATAAATCGTCAAAGTGTTTGAATTAAATTTATCAAATTTATTAGATAATTATTTCGCTCTTAATTCATAGCATAGTCTCCTTGAAAATAGTGTCTGAGGGAATAAAGTTGGATCAAGTGCCCCCGTCAACCTTTTTATGAATAAAGGTAAGGCTGTTGCGCTACTAATCTTGATACGATATCACAATTTTGCCGCATCTCGACACCCGCTTTTCTACATGTACGGAGGTGAAAAACAGCAGTTCCTTACGCCAATTACGTGCAGATACGGAACGAGGCGGGCGGTGGACTGTGTCTTTATAAATCAATATTGTCAACTTGACAATGTTGACATGACAGGACTGGGAGGATTGCAATATAATTCCGCGACTATTTGCGTCGGCAAAAAGGCAATTCTGGCCGAATTGATAGTGAGGTGCGAATTGGCCGATGCTGCATATTCAAACCAAAGTAAATGAACGCGGGGCCCGACGTCTTTCCAAAGAGGAAGAGGAAAAAAAAAAGGTCTCTGGAAAGATAACGCGGGAATCGTAGAAAGCGACCCCAGCTAAGAAAGGAGGGAATCGCGACGGCAATGACGGTGGTCTCTATATGCACTTCACCTCTCTCGCCATCGAGCTCATAAGGCTAATCCCGTTAATTTTCGAGAAAATATCACAAATGATCTCTATACTTTTATTTAATGTGTAAATTTTGTCCCTGAACTTTTAATTTGTTCAATTTGATTTATGAACTATTGATAAATGTCCGATCTAGTCCATAAACTTTCGATCGGCTTAATTTGATCCCTGAACTATTGATAAATGTTGATTTAGTCGTATTCGTTTTTCGTTTTTTTTTTTTTTTCTTCTTCTCTTCCCTTCGCCGGCGTTTGGCGACTCTCGCCGGAGGAGAGAAGAGAGAGAAGCAAAAAAAGAAAAGAAAAGGAAAAACAAGAATGGCGAAGGGCTGGATCGACGGACATTTATCAATAGTTCGCGACCAAATTAAGAAATTAAAAGTTCGAGACGAAATCGCGTTAAGTAAAAGTATAGGACCATTTCGACATTTTCCCTTAATTTTCTAGAGCTCGGTCCCTATTTTACCGGGACGAACAGAGCTGCCCGAATTTTGGGTTTCGCGGAAAGTGAGTGGTCTAGACCTCCTCCTGCTCTTGCGGCGTGCGCCGAGCTTCCCGGGTTCTGTCGTGCACTTTGCCTCCGTCGTTCGAGCCGGCCCTGTAATTCGGTTTCCCGCGGATCTTTGCGAATTATTCCGGTATCGTTTGGTTCTCTAAGTGTTGTTCTGGATTTCGGGCGAGATGATTTCCTGTTTTATTATCTTGAACACGTGCGCGAGGACAAGAACATCAGATAAAGACTGACTCAGCCCACTCCCGCCAGATGAACCGGCCCACTAAATTCCAAGAGTCCGGATCTCATCTGAGGGAACGGGTTTTTATATCCGCATGGGAATTTTATAAATTCAGGTTCCCATCCATTGCATCCAATGCTATTTGGACTTCTCTCTCTTTTTTTTTTTTTTTCCTTACGTAAAAAAGTTTATTAAATTATTCAAAATGCCCCTCTGAATTGGTCTTGGACAACTTCACCTGTCTTCAACGAACTCGAGTCTGTCTTACATTCGAAGACTTACCGCTCACATGATTTTAATTTTAATTTTTTTTTTTCAAATGGGTGATTCAGTTTTTTTCCGTTTCTTTTTTAGCCCATGTTTATACGAGAACAGCACACGCCATACAAGGTCCCCTTCATGTTGGAGTAACAAAGTAAATAAAGCTGTACTTACAACATTATCACGCGGCACAACAGTGGAGTTATCAAACTTTTGAAATGACAATTAAAATGGATCTGTCCTTCTGATCTGATGTATGCGGGATAAGGAATTCATGATGAATTCACTTTCTTATGGATTATATAGCCCAAGATATTACATCGATTTTTTTCTTTTTAATACATCGGTAGTTCGGTGGTGATAATTTTCGATAAGTCGGGACTTTGTTCACAACAAATGCACGGGAGCAAGACCTCCTACATAGTCGAAAAGTGTGTTAAAAATAATCAAGAATAAGAGAGCACCTCTCCAGCTCTGTAACGCCCCAGTTAGAACAAAGGGTTCTTTGTCTTTCTACACAAATTTTCTTCCTAGCCGTGCTAATCTTTCTGCAATCGGTACAGGAGTATGAACAGCAAAACAAGATTCATGTAAAAATTTGTTCCTAGTAAGCCATCAACAATAGGAACACGCAGGCCACGACATCTTAAACAGCAACCGAGGCAAGGATTTTCCTTCAAATATATTTGATGGCCCGTGTAGCTTCAGCAGGCCAATCACCAGGCACATGATCAATCAAACGAGGAAGCAAGATAAGACTTCCACGCCTCGAAAGAAACATGACAGCCGAAGGACAGATGGTTCCTGTTCTCGTTGGCCGAATTACATAACAACAGACGGGATTAACTTGCATATTCCACTTCAAAAGCCTATTTTTAATGGCCAACCCACTGAGAATGGAGTGCATTCCAAGCCCTGCCGACACTGAGACTCCCCGAGTTAGTAAGGGTCCAAATAGTTCTATAGGGAACCAAAGAATTGGGTTAAATGTACTCAGAAAGACCTTCCCGGATTTCCACCGAAGCTTCAGCCCTTGCTGGTCAACTCCAACATCAGAATGCTGGAAGTCACGGTTGGATCTTGAGTCTGTAATTCACATACTAAAGGGAATAATCCCTTGTTTTCTTTTTTTTTGGGCAGCTCTATTGATATTTATTGAGATTTGGCAAAGGAATTCTGGCCTAAGAACGTGGGGGTCGTTGTTACTTGCGAAGTTAGTGTTGACACGGTTCCCGGAACAACAAAGAATTGAATTAGTAATGGTTAATCATCTGAACGGACAAGCTGATATCATTATATGCTTGCTGCTTATGACTCAAAACATACTCATGACCAAGCCCAATTGATAATATTATTAGCATGTATTAAGATGATGATGAAAGATAGAATAAAGAGTTCACCGTTGACTAGGTGCCATTTAATAGTTCAAAACTTCTAGTCTATCTTATTTATTATGAATCCCCAACATGTGATAGGGAAATTAACTCTCTCTAAACAAGAATAAGCACATCCTCGACAAAACATTCTTTCGCTCATTTCTGTGGGAGAACGTGGACATTGGTGGAGAAGACAAAGTAACTGAATGGAGGATACGGACCTTCATGGAATGTTTACTACCATTGACATAGCAATACGTCCAACCGGCTTGCATATATTAATGTGAAGTTTAATGGTTCATGTACCTAATCCTTGAAAATCTTAACATCAGATCTAATGTTGACTTCACTCTCAAATAAAATAATGATGTGTCTGTGAAAGTTTTGTCAATCACACTTTTATTCAAATTCTGCTAGATGAAAGACCCGCCAATAGAAACAGACCGGCGGCAAAGACAGGTAAGGGTCCAGACGAGACCCCGATTCAATCTCAGAGAGACTCACCTGTTAGCAGGAATGCAATATCACGGGCAATTCATAAATCCCTTGAACCAGGCGAATTATCTGTCTCTAATAGTGGTTCATGGAAGTCGGCTCAGCTTACCATCCGAGGAACAGTCGATGAAGAAAGTACAGAGTCCATGGATTCACCCTGGGAGCTTGCACCGAGTAAATTGTAGGTCATGGAGCAACCAAGCCCGAGAAGTACAGAATCAAACTCAGTATATGTGGCGTAATCCATGATGGTATTGCGTAGCATGATCCCACAAGAGGAGCTCATGCGAGCCCAGCATGAATTTCATACGTATTTGCACTGAGAATAGCCAGAAACTGCCTCCCCATCTCTCAGCATTGAATCCCGAACATTCTTCTTTAGAATCTTCATCTTTGTGATCACAGATTCACAGCTCACTGTGGCTACTCACATGGCCTAAATAAGCACCGTACCAAAGTTATGACATTCGTGGTGTTATTTTCCCCATTTGCATTCCATAAACCAAAATGTCTGCTGCTGACGTGGTGTCTAGAAATTTAGGAAAGAGCAGTTCTAAATGAAGAATCAATTGCTGATCATCCAACCTCACAAATAATGTTCTGTTTGGTAATGAATCTATACCTTTGAGATCGCAAGCTCAACTCAAGACCAAGGACTTACCTGAGCTAATGCAGGCCATAAAATCCTTACTAGTTGAGAAAAGCGCACATTGTTGTCCAGTGAAGAAAACAAACGCTTATATCATGTTCTATAGAACGACTTGACTATCCAGCAATCTAGCATCATCATTAGATTGGTACGCATTGAAGAAATCACAACATGAGCCATCAAGCATATAAGGAATATGTTAATGAGTGCTCATAGGGCATTTGTTTAACATTCAAGAAAGAAAACTTCATAATTTCCAACGCTCTTGTTTCTCGTGTTATGCCCAATCAGCGCAGTGAAAGTTGAACTAACCCAAATAAAATAAACTTAACTAGTGTCCTGAGGTACTTGTTGAGATGAATCCCATTAGAATCAATTCCTTGCACCTTTTCAACTGAAAGCAAAAATACTGACTTCAAATATATTTTAAGACTGCCAGGCGCAAAGATGGGGAAAGTCCATCGTAAATATCATTCATGACGATATTGAGCAACATATACAAAAATCAGATGCCCAATCAACATTCTTTGCTTTTATAACATCGCTATAGCTTTGTGAAAGCCTATAAACTCAAGACACTGAACTAGCTTTATTCCCGCTTTTCTTTGGAGCACATAAAATCTGAGCAATGCAGGTGAGCAGTAACAGCACAGCATGCCTTCCGATCAGATCATTTTCCTGAACTAATCCAAAGTAATTCGTGTATGAGAATTCACCAAACAATCTAAGATAATTATATCTACCGATCCATTCAAGTAGACTTGAAAAACAGAACCAGCCAAATATAAGCATGTCACAGAGCACAAAACATTTTGTTCAAAGTGTCTAGAATTTATTTTGGGGAAAGATCATAAAAATAAATGAGTAAGGCCTCATTATTAGCCTACAAATAGGAGATGGCAAGATGACAAATAGAATCACTGATTGCAGAAAATTTCACAATGATCTTCAGCTCATATTCATAGAGAGAAACTCCAACCTTCATTTGGATGTTTCACCCTATATTCCCAAAAAGAGAACCTCAAGCTTAAAGTAGGAGATTTGATGCTCCTTTTCATTTTCCCAAAGTTTACCTTAGGTTTTTGGCCCAAAAAGAAAAAAAGGTTAACCAAGGCTAACGGATCCACGGATAAATGAAAGAATCAGAAGCTTATTATTTCAAGACATTGCTTCTAATTGGTTTGTTTCTGAAGCATCTCAAAGAATATACTTCCATGTACCTACTAACCCTAACAACTGCACCTTTAGAAATAGAAAAATCACCAGACAACTGAGATCGCTAATGAGATATATCCAGGCTAATATATTTAACCAAGTACAAACAACCAAATCGCAAATAAATATTCACTAGACATGTAGAACCCTTCAGTACTAGCACACATAACAAATGTGACACTAGGTAAACAAACAACATAGCATAACACATCCAAGCCAACCTCTGCAGCAAATTGTTGTTTTAGCGACATTACCTTGCCATCAGTATCGAAGTTCAGCAGTTGCCATTCTGATCACATGTCTTCTGAGGTCCTACAGATTTGAGGAATCCCAACTAGCATAAACAGCACCAATAATTTTTTCATGAAGTATAGAGCCACAGCAAACAATGATTCCCCGGTCAAGTCCTTCTAAATAGACTCCCCTGGAGAAATCCAAGGGTTTTCCTCCCGCATCAGTCACCACACCACCTGCCTCTTGCACAATAACAACACCAGCCGCATGATCCCATATTTTTTCTTTGTATCCACATCTTGCAAATTTCATAAAAACCTCAGCATCTCCCCGGGCTATTGCTGCGTATTTGACCATGCTGTAAACACGCAGTGGTTGCTTTCTGCCATGACAGATAGGGGAAATCTAAATAAGATTGACAATTACCCGATAAAGTCGGAGTTCAGGGCAGATGCTGTCTTTAAAATTTATCAGTTCCACGCCTCATTTAGGAATAAATAAAGCATTAGCAGCTTTATCCAATGTTGGCTAGTTACCCATCCACTTAGATGGACACAACCATCATTTAATTCACCAGTCCTAACTTGACAACTGACTGAAAGACGTCAAAAGAAACGAACCTGAATCCAACACTGTGAGCAAGTCCTGCTGCGAACGATTGGTTTGAATTGGCCTTCTCAACTGGCTCGCAGAATGTAGCCTGAGCAGGATCATCAACTGAAGAAACCCGGATCAATCTGGCCTCATACTGTGATTCAATATTCACATCTCCATGGAGTAGTGGCTGCATCCACGCCTTTCCACTTCCCCTCCTTGCATACATCAAGCATCCTTTCTCCCACGAATCATCAGAAGCTGCAGAAGTGCTTTGATAGTAATGGTGATGATAATTTAGCCACTCTTTCTTCATAGGGTAATTTGGACACCCTAGCACTCCAATGATGACTTCCCCATCCTCAATCAAAGCTAAAGCTACAGCATACTGATTTCCACGCACAAACCCCAAAGTTCCGTCCACAGGGTCAAGCACCCAATACCTTCCCTTTGGACCCCCAGTCGAGTTGCATCTCTTGATGGCCTCAAGAACTTCTTGAGTAGTGAGGTGTTTATCGGGTTTGTGAAGACCAAAATTAGGCGCATTATCTAAGCATTCATTGACTGCATCAACAACAGCAGCTAGCAATCCTGCTGAATCGCTTTTGGAAAGAGCTTGAACATCTTCCTCGGCAACAATTGATACACTCTGACTTCCAAAGACCTCTGTTAGTAACCAGCTTATGGTGGCTTGAACACCCCAATCTATGCAGTAACAACTTCATCAAAATTTAGGTAATCAAGAATAAAGAGGCAACCAAGAACAACTATCATATCATCTAATCTAGTAAGAAATTAACATATGTGAACAATAAAATTATGGAGTCGATGAGAATCCAAGACAAAGAAAACCTCTGCAGCCCACACCTTTTACCACTGCTGGAGATACTAGCTGAAATCTTGGGGCACTGGGGCATGATTTGACGACATAAAAACTTTTAGGGATTGAGCACAGGCAGTATAAACTATTTCAGTATGATAATTCAACATCAACTAGTTGAATGCCAATTAAGCATCACTCCCCCAGAAGAAGTCAGATTCAATTTCTATAGCTCAACGAAAAAGTTTGTGTCTTCAAGGAGCATTGATAATATGATAAGCAGAAGAACATAATCTCCCACACTTTCTGGTGAAAATGGCTGTTCTCTTCTCCCTCAAACTCAGTTTTTATCAGTACATGGAAATATCCCTTAGAATACTCCACTATAACAACAACAGTTCTTCTTTTAAAAATCACAGACTAAAATATTCATGCGTATGTTGTATGATTGCCATCAACACACATGCGCATGACTGGTCTACGGCAGAATACTATAAAAAAATAGTAACTATATAAAATCGAATCAGTAGAACTCCAACCATACGACGTCATCAGCATGGGAAAGCAGCCCAACAGTCCAGAATCTTAAAATGCAGGATGGGAACGGAATTCAACAAATTTGCGAAGCACCCGTCGATGCGGTTCCGATTGCAGCATCCCATTTGAAAGCAGGACCAAATGGGCAAAACACGAACGACCCAGATAATCACACACATTAAAAGGTTATAATTCAAGGACGGAAGAGAAAAACAGAGAGAGATACCTGCGACAGTAACCGGGGAATCGTCCTCCTTGGACTTGACCGCGTCACCGGCCCTCGAAACTAACCCGCGCTGCACCCTCCGGCACAGAGAGCACGCCATGTGGACCGCTTTCACGGCCACATCCAATTCCTTGGCATATTTCTCGTCCTCCATGGAATGGAGATACGAACAAAACGAAGACGAAAACGGAAACACCAAGAAAGATCCAATATTTCGGCAGGAAATCGGAAATGGAAAACGACCCAGTTCTCGAATCTCCTCCAGTCACATGACGAGGACCGTTGGATCACACACGCGCGACGAGAGCTCAGCGCAGAGAACCCGTGAACAGTTCGGCTCCCATTTCGAAGGGCGGTCGGGCATTTGGTTCTGGGTTTTCCGCTGCTCTTGGAGAAAAGCGAGGCCGCCGTATGCTCGGAATGGTACGGTGGGAGAAAGCGACGGCGTTGTTCATGCGTACATCGTATCGCGTGGAATAGCGTAGGGGCCAGGACAATATGCAGGAAAGAGCAAGCCCACCGGTCACTCTATCCTTCCTTTGCTTCCCTTTCCCTCGCCAAAATAGAAAATTAGAGTTACTTTAACCAGCGCACCAAACCCCAAAATAGACTATCCTTTTCCTGTGCTAAGCGAGGGGGACGCATCCACTGACGTCAAGTTCAGCTAAAAACATTGCATCTTCCACTAATGGCACGGATCTTGTAATGCTTCACGAACTCAAGCGACTCGCATCTAAAGTGATGCAACCAAACGGTATCCAGCGAGATGTAAATCCGCCGGCGAAAAAAGACAAAGTTAAACCGACTGAAATGATCGCATGCTCTTCCATTTGATAGTCATGCGTGAATGAAATGACGTGCGTTCTCGATTAGTTATCAAATAAGAATAAGTCAAATAGCATGAGGTCTCTCTAATTATCGATTTATTAATAATTTATGTATTGAAATATAGGTAAAATAGCACTATCCCTCTAGGCCTTTTGTTTTTATTTTTTTTCGCCTAACACGTCTCTCTACTTTTTAAAAAATGTTACCGAACTTTCCTGAATTGATTCAGTGATAGAATTTGCTAACATGGCTTGACGCGATTTTAATATGTACACTTTTATTATTGCTAAAAAAAAAAAAAATACAACTCAAACTCGTATCATCCATGACCGGGTGTTGCTCAAGCTTATGGCATCCATGGTCGCAATCTCATTAAGCTCGAGCTCATGCCATCCATGGCCACTTGAAATTGAGATCGGTCGCTCGAGCTGGCAGCCATGACCGCCCCATTCGAGCGGGACGACTGCAAGCGATGTGGTCCTAGGCTTAGGGGGCAATGGCCGTGCGGAATGGCAGGGACCTACCGTGAGAAGGTTTGGATGTCGGGTGATTTAGGACTTTCTGTGCTAATGATTTCCCCTTTCGTGGTAGGGGAATTCCTGAAAATGGAGCGTCCGGCCCACGTACTTCAATGATCCATTTTAGCAATCTGTCGACATTAGCAAAAACCAACCCACAGTAAAAAGTATAACGAAATGACTAATCGTAAGACATTTCAAAAGGTAAAAAAGAGTACAACGAAACGACTATTCGTAAGACAGTTCCAAAGATGAAGGAAAATTTTACACAAAAAGTACAAAAGAAATGATTTTGGACTTCAGATAAAAGTAGAAAATCACTATGATCTAAATTATTTTAGTCGGTGAATGTCTTGGATTCCTATTATTATAGTTCGTAGCAACTCCATGTTCGATATACTAGCGCAAAGTGCATAATTCTCGAGTTAAAAGTGAGCTAAAATCCTCGGCAAATCATATCAAAACAAACTAAGAAAAGGATTTAGAAGAAACGCAACATTTCTAACCTGTCCCAATCTTCCGTTGGAGGCTAGTTCGTCACTCACCCTGCATTGGGTTCTATCCGCAAAGGCGTGGAACCGGGACGATGCAGCGTGCCGTCGAAGAGGAATGGGTTGATTCAGCCGTCGGCCATGTGATAGATGCCCATGTCATTACCTTCAGTATTTGCTTATACGTACAGTCGTCTGTGAAGTATGTACAGTTGGGCTCGATGCCGCGATATCGATCGCTAACTTCCATGGAGAAAGACGAGTTGGGACCCAGAAACAGAGATGTATCGCCCAAGCTGCCGACCTTGGTCCCGGTGCTTGCTTCCAAGTCGAGCAAGAAGGCTTGAAAACCGGAGGTCGCGAACCCTTGTCGCCATTCTTGGGACGCCACCAACGGCGATCCCCAGCACTCCACGAGATAATGCTTTTTGAAGTGCATGAAGGTGACCAATCAGCGCAGCCTCCGCGCCACGACTCGGCCGTCTGCAGCGGGATTCAGTCCGTCTCGTTTCACGGGGAACACCCTGATCGTTCCCCTTGCGTCCACGGCTAGAAATCAGCCTCTGTGGTACATTGGGTCCATGTATATCCTGTGGGGGCTAACCATGGTCCACGCATGGTCTTGGAAGTTCCATAACGCCAGCCAGCGGTCGATATTTCCGAGAACCATGATCTCGGACTTTGCGGACGAAAAGGGGCACGCCGCAAGTGCCAACTTACCGATGTGCTCGTTGTCGATGGGGCCTTCTCTAGGGGCATATTGCTTCAAGCCCGAATGTTTGACGCCGGCACCCGAGATCGAGGATTGAACATCAGCACGTTCCCTCCTCTCCCGATCGTCATAATGCAACCCCGCGAAGATAAACACCTCTTGTACCGCACTTGCGGCAAGGGGAACTCCTAGAAGCTCTGCCAGCACGGGTTGAAGAAGCTGCATGAGTCGGGACGTGGCTGGTCCGTGATCATCAGCCACGGGACGCTGATCTTTAGTTGGAAACTTCCTCAGAGTTGGACGACAACATTGTGCTAAT
This sequence comes from Eucalyptus curtisii, assembly GCA_017140595.1. Lineage (NCBI taxonomy): Eukaryota > Viridiplantae > Streptophyta > Magnoliopsida > Myrtales > Myrtaceae > Eucalyptus > Eucalyptus curtisii. The sequence goes on from CM029499.1 coordinate 26,784,814, forward strand.
AAGAACATGTTCCGCCGAAAGTGATCAGTTCGTCGATGGGTAATCTATACGCAATGAGTTCGAGCAGATGTGACGGGAGATCTGACCAACCACCCGCCATGGTAAAGAAGCAGGATTTCTCTGATCAGTCATATGGATACTTATGACGATACGATCACAAGCAGCGAATATACCTTAGAACCACACTTACCTCTACTGAGAGTGCCTGGAGATTGGTTTGTTGTATTCTTATTTATTTATTTATTTCTAGAACAGCCTTTGTTTCTGTCTATATTCGAGAAAGTGAGAAAGTCTTGTGCATGTGATTTTAATGCATATGAAGTTTTTGTGTTAGTAAGGTCCGGAATGCACTGAGCTCATACGCATTTGGGTGCGCCTATTAATGTCTGTTGGCACAACTTAAAGAGCAAGAGGTATCAAGAAAAGAAATCATAGCTAGAAAAATTAAGGGAGATTTACACGTTTAGTATTTTGAATAGCTTGAAATATCATAATAGTGAGCATAAAAATTATTCACGTTCAATTTTCAATAATAATTTGCTATTTTAGTTAACGTTTCGAGTTTGTAGATTAATTTTAATGTATTGCTATTCAACAAGTCACGGGTTTCACAAAATAATAACCACAGTATTTTAAGTGTATAAAAAAAGGAGGTCAACGGGAGGACTAATGGTAAAACAGTTCAAAAAAAGGTGTCAAAAAAGTTTTAAAATATATATAAAAAAAAACGGTTTTGAATTTCGGGAAAAAGTAGAAAGATCATCATTGCTATTTCACCTTATATGTAGAATTTTACCAAAACTTGTTTACACATTTTGAGAAAATAAAGAATACTTCGATTTGCTCCTTTTGCTCTATTGTTTCACTATAATACGAAGTCTGTGCATGTGTTCGTCACGATCTCAACCATTCTACTCGGTGAGTTAAGAATAATAATGCGGAAGGTAGGAATATGGAATTTGAGAAAATTTTGATGCATATCGATAAATAGCATATAAGCCTCTTTATATATTTTATTAGATAACTATTTAAAGTACCAAGATAAACATAATACCAAATTTAATCAATCAAGGATATACATTATCAAAAAAGATATACGCATATTCTTGAAAGACATGCAGAATCTAAGTAAATATCCTACCCTCAAACTCAAATCTTGAGTTTGAAATCAATCGAAATGTGTCCAGCAGCTCAATGGATGAGGCGAAGTTTGTAGTGTTTAGAGGGCATTCAGTTACCGCACATGAAAAATCAAGAATTGAAGGGGAATGGGCTTGCCCAATATGGTTGGCTTGCGAAATAGCGTTTGGCGAAGTTTGTAGTGTTTAGAGAGCATTCGGTTACCGGGCACGAAAAATCGTGAATCGAAGGGGAACGAGCTTGCCCAATATGGTTGGCTTGCGAAATAGCACCTTGCGATGCTTGCCATCATGGCTTGCATTGTAGCATCAAATAGCATCAATCAGTCTATATAGCAGTGCGATTGATATCAAAAGAAAGCTATTTCTATGAAAAAAGTCGATCGGGTGACGGTGTTACGATTTTTATGGAATGTACTAGATTAAATGCTTTCTAACATAAGAGGAAGACTTGTGCACACAAAGCGAACACAATTGCATTGATGGATTTATTTAGATGTGCACGAGTTAGTTAGGGTGCATGGGGTGGCTCCAAGCTTCTGTTGATGATGAAATCTCAATATGTTGATCATTTGATTGCGTCTAGTGGTGGTGTCAACTTCTCATAACAAGAAGTGAAAAGTTGAGAATTGGAGGCCAACATTATGCGTCCTTAGGAAATATCAAAGTTGAGAATAATGCGGAAAATAAGAATGGAGAAATTTAAGTATATTTCGATGTATTTTTCTTAAGAATGTATGATGTTGGCCTCCGATTCTCAACTATTGGAGAAGAATGCATGAGCCTTAACTATTAACAAGATAAACATAATACTAAATTTAAATACAGATATATATTATCAAAAGAGATATATGTATAATCTTAATGGATATACATAATCAAGTAAATCTAACTGCATCTGGTGGTGGCGGCGTCGGTTGTTTTTCAAAATGAGAAGTGAAAAGTTGAGAATTAGAGGTCAACACATCCTTCTCGACTTGATATTTTCGAAGGATGTCCTAAGGACTCATGCCGTTGACCTCCGATTCTTGACTACTGGAGAAGAACACATGAGCCTTAACTATAAACAAGATAAACACGCCACCAAACTTTCAAATGAGATATATAAATAATCTCAAAAGATATGCAGAAATAAGTCAACATCATAATATTGCTAATACGGTGAATGCCATGGATGCCTATCTTTATAGTTCATAGCAGCTCCGTATTCTATGTACTAGCACAAGGCCCAAGACTCTCGAATTGAAAGTGCAATAGGATCCTCGACAAATCATATCTAAACGAACAAAGAAAATTTTCTAATCCATATCAGCGGTCCTCGTCGTCACTCAGCCCACATTGGGTTCTATCCACAAAGGTGTGGAATCGGGACGGAGCGGCATGGCGTCGAACAGGAGAGGGTCGATTCGGCCGTCAGCCATGTGATAGATGCCCATGTCTTTACCTCCGGTTTGATTGTACGTACAATCGTCCGTGAAGTATATACAGTTGGGCTCGATGCCGCCATGTCGATCGCCGACCTCCATGGAGAAAGACGAGTTGAGACCCAGAAACAGAGATCTATCGCCCAAGCTGTCGACCTTGGTCCAAGTGCTTGCTTCCAGGTCGAGCAAGAAGGCCTGAAAACCGGAGGTCACGAACCCTCGTCGCCATTCCTGGGATAGCACCAGCAGCGATCCCCAGCACTCCACGAGATAATGCTTTTTCAAGTCCTCCAATTCGACCAACCCGCGAGGCCTCCGCGCCACGACTCGGCCGTCTGCGGGGGGATTGGGTCCGTCTAGTTTCACGGGGAACGCCCTGATCGTTCCCGTCGCGTCCACGGCTAGGAATCTGCCTTTATGGTAAATTAGGTCCATGTAGATCCTGTGGGGGCTCACCATGGTCCACGCACGGTCTTGGTAGTTCCACAGCGCCAGCCGCCGGCAGATATCGCCGAGAACCATGATGTCGGACTCGGCGGATGAAAAGGGGCACGCCGAAAGCGCGAACTTACCGATGTCGTCGTTAAAAGAGCCATGTGGCTTCAAGGCCGAAAGTTTGACACGGGCGCGCCCGCGGGATAGAGGATTGAACAGCTGGACGTCCCCACCTCCCCCGATCGTCATAATCCAACCCCGCGAAGACAAGCACCTCTTGCGCCGCACTTTCGGCAAGGGGAACTCGTGGAAGCTCCGCCGCCGCAAGCTGAAGAAGCCGGGTGAGTTGGGACGTGTCGGGTTCGCAATCATCAGCCACGGGACGCTGATCCTTCGCTGGAAACCTCCTTGGAGTCGGACGACGACGTTGCGCCAATGAGAACATGTTTCGCTGAAATCGATGAGGTCGTCGAGGGGGAGTCTGTACGCGATGAGCTCGATCAGAGGCGAGGGGAGATCGGACCAGCCACCCGCCATGGCATGGAAGCAGGGCTGTTTCTGATCGGTCCTTTCGATACTTATGACGTACGGTCGCGAGCAGTGCGAATACATATACTCTAGGTCGGTAGACGATATGCGAACCGGATCGCTTGGCTGGATTAGGGACCGTATAAGAAAACAATACATGAATCAGATCTCTAGGCGGACTCGGAAATGCCAGATGTCGCGAGCCCAAGCACAAGTAGGAAAACCAAAAGCCTCCGTTGCAGTTATTATTATTATTATTATTATTATTTTGAAGTCTCTTTGTGTTTATCTTAGTCAGATTAGTTAAGGCAGATTTATCCGTACAGTATTTTGAACTAAATGAAATAAGTGAGCGTATAAATTATTCGCATTCAATTTTCAATAAGAATTTGCTAATAAGTATTCGTATTATTTTTGTTCCCACCCGCTGCGGTTTGAGGTATATCTCTAGACTATTGAGAATATACCAAAGTTTTACTTTTAAAAACCATTTGCACCTCCACCGTTATCCTAAAGTCCCTATTTCCAAACAGGATAGCATTATTTCCATCTTCTATATGATTAAATCTACCCGATTTTTCACCAAAGAGATAAAATCGCCCTCGATATGCAATTGCAATTTAAAGTGGTGGCCCTAAATTTATTAACTTTCCTCCTTTTTTCAGTTTTTCTATTTACATGTAGGATTTAGTTGCCAAAATTAAGAATTTACGTGTTTTATGATACAGTATTGTTTGCATTATGTCTTCTTTTTTAATGTTAGCTGTTATTTCTAAATTAGTTTTCTCAAAAAGAAAATTTTCAAGAGCCTAATTCTTTTCTGCGTTATTCAGCAAATTTATGGAATTGTTAAGTAGAATATAGAAAAAATTTAACACAACCACTTGTTTGTAAACTTTGCTTTTGTTATGCATGTTACCATCAAACATTTTGTTATTGGTTGTCTTTTATACACAAACACATATATAATGGGATGATAGGATGAAACAAAGAAAACCCTCTTTAAAGAATTTTCAAAAATCACAATTAAATTGTGCAACATGATATTGCATTATACCTGTGAAATCTCATATTTTGGATTGACAAATATTAATATTATCCATGATACTGCATTATGCATAACTTTTGAGTGCATTTCTAAATACTCCTATAACGCCTTACCTGCTTCATTTAAAGGTAATTCCCCAATAGTAAGGAAAAAAGACATATTGGATATATAATTTCTTAGAAATTTTCTTTTCAACAAAACTTTTTGCCCACAGAAGTAAAATCTAAAAAGAAAAAAGAAAATATAGTGCCTTTAATATACATGCAATACCACTAAATCTTAAATAGAAATGAATGGAATGCTTAATTATGACAAATATATCTTAAATAGAAATAGAAATAGTAAAGAAAGAAGGAGTGACCTTAAATTACAATAGAATGATTGATAGCAATTTTATCTTTTTAGTGAAAATATGGTGGTCATACATAAAGTGAAAATAGCACCACCCTAACAAAAGTACCATTTTCTTTTTGAAAAGGCATCCCTAGTCTCTAAGGGCGCGTTTGGTAACGTTTTTATTCCGGGGAATAATTTTTGAACATAAATAGTTTTTTTTTTTTTTTTTTTTTCTGTTCTAGGGAACAATTTCTGAGTATAAGAATGTGCTTGGTAACTGTAAAAAATTTCTACTCCAGAAACATAAACGCGTTTGGTAAGCTTGTACAATTTTTTTTTTTGTTTCTTTTAATTTTTCAATTTTTTTCTTTTTTTGTTTCTTTTTTCTTTTTTCTTTTTTTTCCTTCTCTCCTTTGTGGCCGGTCGCCGACGGCCTCACCTAGGCCGTTGAGGCCGTCGGTGTGAGGTCAGCCTCGCCTTTGTTGGGCGAGCTCGGCCTCGCCAGATCTGGGCGAGCTCGAGGTCGTCGGCCAAAGGAAGAAGAAGAAGAAAAAAGAAGAAGAAAAATGAGAAAAAAGAAGAAGTGTTTCTCGAAATTGTTCCCGGTAACAAAAAACAAATTTTTTCTACTTTTTATCTCTGTTCCAAATCTGTATAGATTTTTTGTTCGCAGGAACAAAAATGTAAATAATCGCGTTTATGTTTTTTTTTTGTTCCCCGAAACAAAAGAACAAAAATTTGTGTTCTAAGGAACGGAAACAGAAATAAACAAGCAGGCCCTAAATTATCACATCCATCCAGACATCCAAAACTATAATTAAAACCAAACCATCAAAACTCTAAACAAGATGTTAAAACAAAGTTGCAAGGAGGGACAATTCGGTCTTTTCAATATGGGTTTTGCTTGGAGGTATGTGAATGGAATATGCACGAGTGAAGATACAATAGTAGATTTTGGTTAATAGTGAGATTTGTTTTATATATATACTTCCTCAATTAACATAAAAAAATTAAAGTAACTAACTCTTTGGTTTGTTGTGGGTCGGGAAGGATTTATTGTTGGGCTTGTATTGGGCAATGGCTCTCCCATCTTTCTGGTTTTAGGCAATAAATTTATATTCTTACGGAAAAAAAAAAAACTAAAATTTTTGGCATGTATGCCAAAGGTCATTGAATGTGAGACAAAGCATGAGAAATTAACTATAGTTTGAGGAAAGTTAAAAAACAGTCATGCCATTTCTTTTAATCCAGGAGAAATTTGCATCCCTCCTTATTTTTAAAAGATTTATACAACAAAAAGTTCTAAATTGGCACATTCATGCCACATTTACTTTTATAAAAACCTCCAAATTGGTACATACATGCCACATTTATCCAAAATTAATTTTTATGTCATTAAAAAACTCCAAACTAATACATCTATGCCGCTCTCTGCCACGTTTATCCCAAATTGTGGTAAATTTAAGTTTTTTTTTTTGGGTAAACATCGGATAAGTGTACAAATTAGGGTACATGTGGCATGGATGTGCCAATTTGGAATTTTGCGGTAAATGTGATGCGAATGTATCAATTTTTGGTATTTTATGATATTAATGCATTTATGAATATATAATTTTTTTGGTAAAATTAATAAATATCTTTTGCATCCCACTTAAAACACCAAAATTGAAAAGACCCACCTACCAAAATTAAACGAGATATATTAACTCTTTTGCTTTTCACTATACTTTAATTTTTAACCGAATCAATTTACTTAATTTTACCATCCTAAGTCGTCTTTGAAACGGATTATATGTATTTCCACATACTTTCTTTTCATCATTTTTTAAGACTAAAATAAACCAGTCAAAAAAAAAAATTAGATATGATAAGTCAACAATTAAAACTTATCAACAACTCATATTTGAAAAAAAAAAACGATTATGTTTAATGATTTCATGACTACATAGAATTAAGTTATGTCTATCCATAAACTAAAATCGCCATATGAAATATTCATGAATCATTGACATCCTAATAATAAAAATAGAATTTGCGAAGAACTACTGATAAGTGGATGCATATATTCAAAATATACAAACATAACGTGCTCGGAGTTTTCTAATTTTACTTGATATATATTTTTGCTGTAAAATTTAATATAAATGTACATCACTTAGTCCAACCAGTGCTATGGTTTCTTCTAATATTGTTTACCAAACGAACCACATCAATATGCAGTGTTTGCAATTGTATTATCATTGTGAGAATCAGAAACCACTACTAACTATTCTAAAAACTTAAGCGACGTGATTTTATATTTAAATATTCCAACACTTCCCTTCACACATAAGCTGGACTTAAGTTTAAAGGGTAAAAATATGCAAATTGGATAACTGTTAAGGAGAGGATGTTAGCAATATTATGATATTTATTTGATTTTGCATATCTTTCAAAATTATGCATATACTTTTGATAGTGCATATTGATTAGATATGGTATTATGTTTATCTTGTTGTCTTAAATAATTATCCAATAAAGTTCATAAATAGGCTCATATAGCATTTATTAATTTAAATTGAAATATATACAAATTCCCAAATCTTTATCTTTACCTTTATTATTCTCAACTCGGTACAGACAGGCATTGCTAAGTTATTATTTCGCAAGCCAGTTGCATGGGCCCCTTGTTGTTTCGTCTTCGATTCTCGACCTTTTGCTGGTCATTCAGAGAAAAGTCAACACCACCTACCATCCTTAGATTAGCTATTTCCAACGGATGCCAGCTCTGACCATATGACTTGATTTCAAACTCAAGCTAACTTAATCACTACGAGTGAGTTTGAAAGAGGATGTCAGAAATATTTAGATATATTTTGGAGATACTATTTCCTCTAATATTTTATATCTATTCTGATATTTGATTTGATTTTATTAAATAGTCATCTACTAAACATAGGCTCTCCATGTACTCTATTCTATAAATCGAGTTAAGAAGACATTGAAGAGAGGTTCCGATCTCTCTCTTAGCTGGCAAACCTCCCAAACTCTGGCTCCAAGCAATCACACACCCCCTCAATGGCGGATGACCGGTTGACCTTTCCCCTCAAATCTGCTTGAAGATACTGCACATAGACTGCCCGTCGAGGACGTGATCCATTTCGGTGGGACGGGCACCCGTCGGCACACCCTGGCGGTCCGGCCGCAAGGGTGTCCCGAACGGACTAATGCCCACCCCGGCCGATGATTGCGGACAAGAAGCATCATCCCGAACCGGGGGGACTTCATATGAAGACGAATTAGTGCTTGTCTTATCCGGGATGGATCACGGCCATCGGATGCAACAGTCCGATCCTCTACTAGCACGCCGATCTCCTGGACTCGAACGAAGGGCAAAGCTCCCTAATCATCGCCGGACGTTCGAAATTGATGGACCGAAAAGGAGGGACGATGGGGCCTCTCCCTCTCAAACCAATTCAAACCTCTCACGCCATTGTCCAAGCTTTCCCGCTTGGCCGACCTCCATTCGACACCACGAAGATGACGTCAAACCGACGCGATCAGCATCGACCGATGATGTCCTAACCCGGGTCACGCGAAGTTTCGTCGAAACGACGTGTTTTTTTAAAGGGTTGCGATGAGCATCGACCGACGACGGAGACCCACGTCCCCCTCAAAAGTTTACGTGCCGTCCCCCCGAAATTTGTACGGTCCGCGTTTTAGCGGAGAAAGGGAAAAGGATAAAAGGAAAAAAAGGGGAAATGAAATAGAAAAGTGGGGGAGGTGATGGAGACATTGGGGTACGAGTGGCCATGTGCAGCAATGCGGCGGTTACTAGAACTCGATTTGACAGCTTCGCGTCCCCATTGCTAACGGTCTTCCGTCTCCAGATTCCGTCGCTATTATAATTTGCACCGCCGCCCCCCAACTCAATTTTTTTTTTTTAATTTCATTATGAGTTTGAAAAAATGATAAAATGATAAATTCTTTATTTATTCAATATGATATTCAAACTTTTAGTACGTATTTAGTTTAGACCTAAATTATCCCGAAACTTGAATTAATATAAAGACACTATAGGGACTAAATTGAATGCATATAAAAAATCTAGAGATGATATTTAACGAATTAAAAATTAATGAATCGTCTTATGCTGTATTGGATAAATTAAAAGTTTAGGGATTATATTGCATATTAAATAAAATTTTAAGAATCATTCATATCATTATCCTTTGTTCAATGCAATGGGAGGGGTCTCCCCCGTTTCGATGGACCTCACCTCGGCTTAAACTAAATGGAGAAAATTCGTAGTCTTATAAATTGACTCCTGAATTTATTGCTCCGCACACCTAAAAACAGCAACTGCATGTTGTCCTATGGGGACAACGCTTCTCCTGGCAGACAATGATGAACATTTTCCGTGGATGCGTTTTGATGACGATCGCTGTTCACGAGATTTATCTTGCTTTCCGGACGGCTTCACGCCGGTCGGTTTAATTCGCCCGATTGACAAAGCCACTAAAGGATGGCGACCCCGTCCTCGCTCGCGTTCATTTGTGATTGCGACACGTGCCCTTCTTAATTTGCACCTCATTACATTCATAGACTCCTCAAAGTCCTAATTAGACTGCAACCACACTCCGCTTGAAATTTATTTGATTTTCGATAACTTTTCAAGAAGAATCTCATAGAAAACACAAAAATTCTATAAAATAGAATGAATTAAAGTAATAGACCACGTCTCCTGTCGTCTATCCCGTTGTAATAAGTTTAAGAAGAATATAATTATAGAATGCGTATCTTGTCGCTCTAATGAGTTTTTGGATAATATATTTTGTTTGATTTTACACAACTTTTTGATAGAAACCTCATGAAAAATATGAAAGCGGTTAACGTTAAAGAGGATCCCATCAGAGTCATGCACTACTCGCTCTCTTTGTGTGAATCCAAGCTAACATTCCTCCCAATCGATCTGTCTAAAGGGTAGTGGCATGATTATTAAAATCACACGTTTCTCGATTTGTGTCGTCCATTCAACCCGATCCGAGGTCTTAGTGGCATGTAACTATCATGCAAATTGATAATTTCCTAAATCGCAGGCGAATTTAGGAAATTGCTTCGATCCATCCCAAATTTTTATGCACTCGTCTCTTGATTCGTCACGCAGCGATGGAACGGAGGATGGTATCGCTATTCCAATGTAATTCTTTACTCTGTTTGCGAAATTATACCGTCCCGACTCCCGTCAACGCCGTAAACAATGGAGACGCCCGCACCGGAACCTTCCCCACCCCCAACCAGAGAATCCCACGGCCGTCACAACGCCGTTAAACGCGCCTCCCTCCCGCCTCCCCAAGCCGCGTACGAGCGGGCCCCGCTCAGGAGGGAGGTCGGAGGTGCCGCTGGTCCCAGCCACCGCAATTCCGCGACCAGCGAAGAACATACGGACAAGTCGTGTCCGAGAAAACAACAATAATTGGAATTTTAAGGTCTCACGTAATAATATAATCCGCCCCCCCTCGTTTAGCTGTCTCGGCCGCGAATTAGCAAGATCCAAAACGAGATGTCGTTTTCTGCTCAATATAAAAATATTCGCCCACCCCCCTTTTTACAGAGATACCGGCGCGTCACATCCGAGTAGAAAGTAGAGGAAGATAAGAAAATGCAAAAAGATCTTCACGTAAACACAGCTGGGATTTTAGGGAGGTTGATGGGAGATCATATGATTGGGAGAGTTGCTAATCCCTTTTGCATTAATCTCGCTGTTCCTAATCCCATATTTTCATCAATCTCGCTTCCCCCATGTTTTCTTCAAATGGTCGTGGGCCCCCCCCCTTCGCCTTCATTTTTTTTTTGTTTTTTTGGGCACTCCCGGGAGTAGTAGATGACAGCCTAATCACCAGCCTGGAAAAGGTTGTAGTAGTCGCTCTGCTCGCTCATGAAGAAAAAGCATCTGTCTTTAATGGCGCTCTCTCTCTCTCTCTCTCTCTCTCTCTCTCCTCGCGCGGCGGCATGGCGTTCCCGTCGTGTAATGCGGATTGAGCTCTTCTGGGTCTAGCCTTTCCGGCTCTGGGGAGGACTCCACTCGACTCTCGGAGCATTCTTGCTCTGCAAAACGGTGAGTGCCCTGCGAAAAGCTCGTCTTTTTTGTTGTTTCGCGTGCGCGTGTGCTCGTCTTCGGAACGAAGCTTAGAGAGTTGCATTTGTCCGGCAGCTTGGTCGACTTGAGCAACTGGGTAAGTGAGGACTGGGGTTTCCAAGATTCGGGAGCTTTCGAGAGCTTGATCATTCTGCTCTGTAAGTTGGGGGGGTTTCCAGATCTTATCGAACCGGAACTTGACCTCTTTAGTGATCGGCGGTTTGTGATTTGAGTGAGGGAGGAGTCGGGACAGTCATTGTTTCCTGAAAGTGGCGGGATTCGGGTTGCTATTAATGTTCATGGGGAAGATGAAGCTGGAGAAGTCGGTGACCCTGCTTCTTGGGGTGGTTCTGTTTGCGTTTTTATGTATGAAATGTCAAACGGCATTTGTGCCCACTGATAATTACTTGATATCCTGTGGTTCTCCGCAAAACATTACATTCCAGGGTCGAACATTCGTCCCCGATTCAGGGCAATCTTCCCGTGTGTTGAGAACGGGGAATTCCATTGTCGCTAGCTCCAATGCTAGCATTCCGTCTCCTATCTATCAGTATGCTCGTGTTTTCTCCGGCATAGCCTCTTACGAATTCAATATCAAGCAACAGGGGCGCCATTGGGTCCGCCTCTACTTTTACCCCCTTCCAAATTCCAGCCATGACTTGACAGCTTCCCCTATAACCGTGGTGACTGATGAATTTGTACTCCTCAACAACTTTACTTTCAAGAACTATAATGGTTCCTACATGTGGAAAGAGTATGCAATCAATGTGACTTCAGATATGTTGAGTCTCACTTTCATCCCCTCGAACAACTCGGTCTCTTTCGTGAATGCGATTGAAGTTGTCTCAATTCCAGATATATTGCTGTCTGGTCCAGCTCTTAATGTAAATCCATCCACCCCCTTCAATGGCCTCTCGGAACTTGCGTTTGAAACTATTTACCGTTTGAATATGGGGGGTCCGCTGCTCACTGCTCAAAATGATACCCTTGGAAGAACTTGGGAGAATGATGTGAAATATCTCCATGTCAACAGCTCTGCCGCAAATGTCTCTGTCAACCCTTCATCGATTAAGTATCCTTTCACCGTCACGAATGAGATAGCGCCTAATATGGTATACGCGACAGCAGAAAACATGGGAGAGGCAAATGTTCCAAATGTGAACTTCAACATAACTTGGGTCTTCCGTGTTGATCCTGACTACAAGTATTTCGTGCGGGTGCATTTCTGTGATATAGTCAGCGAGGCCCTAAATTCTCTTGTGTTTAACCTCTACATAAACTCCGACAGTGCTCTGGGAAGCTTCGACATTTCAACCTCTGCTGATGGCTTGAAAGTGCCGTGCTACAGGGATTTCATCTCTAACTCTTCCGATGGATCGAGAAATTTTACTGTTAGCGTAGGTCCAGACATTATGGCCGGTGACGCTAACGCCATAATGAATGGGCTGGAGATCATGAAAATCAGCAATGAGGCAAAAAGCTTAGATGGATCCTCTCGTGTTCAGAGCCTCCTTCCAGAGTCGTCTTCAAAGAAGAGCAGGATAGCAATTATAATTGGCTGTATCGTTGGAGGCCTGGTTGCCGTGGCATTTGCTGTTTTCTGTTACTGTTGCTGGGCAGCTCGGAGGTCAAAAACAGCTCACCAGCCACATCCATGGTTACCACTGCCGTTATATGGAAATTCCCAGACCATGACAAAGATGTCCACAACCTCTCAAAAAAGTGGAACTGCTAGCTGCATTTCTTTGGCTTCCTCCAACCTAGGACGGTTCTTCACATTCCAAGAAATCCTAGATGCGACCAACAAGTTTGATGAGAGCCTGCTTCTTGGTGTTGGTGGCTTTGGCAGGGTGTATAAGGGAACGCTTGAGGATGGAACTAGAGTTGCAGTCAAGAGAGGTAACCCTAGATCCGAGCAAGGGCTTGCTGAATTTCGGACTGAGATCGAAATGTTATCTAAGCTCCGCCACCGCCATCTTGTTTCTCTTATTGGCTATTGTGATGAGCGCTCAGAAATGATTCTCGTGTATGAATATATGGCAAATGGGCCACTCAGGAGCCATCTGTATGGAACAGATCTACCTCCTCTTCCATGGAAGCAGCGCCTAGAGATCTGCATTGGGGCTGCAAGGGGATTGCATTATCTCCACACGGGTGCAGCTCAAAGCATTATTCACAGAGATGTCAAGACCACAAACATTCTATTGGATGAGAATTTCGTTGCCAAGGTTGCTGACTTCGGCCTCTCGAAGACAGGGCCCGCTCTGGATCAGACTCATGTTAGCACTGCTGTTAAGGGCAGTTTTGGTTACCTAGACCCCGAGTACTTCAGAAGGCAGCAGCTAACTGAGAAATCTGATGTGTATTCCTTTGGAGTTGTTTTAATGGAAGTTCTCTGCACTAGACCTGCTTTGAACCCTGTACTTCCAAGGGAGCAAGTGAATATTGCAGAGTGGGCAATGAGCTGGCAAAAGAAGGGTATGTTGGATCAAATCATGGACCCGAATCTTGTGGGGAAGGTTAACCCAGCGTCTCTCAAGAAGTTTGGAGAGACTGCTGAGAACTGCCTGGCTGAGCATGGAGTTGATAGGCCGTCAATGGGGGATGTGCTGTGGAATCTCGAATATGCCCTCCAGCTCGAGGAAACATCCTCGGCTCTGATGGAACCGGAAGATAATAGCACGAACCATATTCCAGGCATTCAGCTGACACCACTGGAGCCCTTCGACAACAGCACGAGCATGATAGATGGCAGAACTGATGATGATCCTGAGGATGCTGCCACAAGTGCTGTGTTCTCTCAGCTGGTAAATCCTCGTGGAAGATGAGAAGAAACCGCCTGAGTTAAAAAATGGAGGTTTTCCATTTTCGTTTCTTCTTCCTCATCATTTTTCTTCTGTTCTTTAGCTGATTATCTCATGGAGTTTGTCTAGACTAGCATTAGGTGCTGATCGACTTATGGAATGGAATGTTTTATGAGTGCACCGTCAAGATTCTATTGTTCTTGTGATTCTCAATTTGTCTGGGTATTAGATGCCCATGTTCTTGTTAGCGATAAGAAAAGATAATGATTTCGTTGGATTTTTACACTTTCAGTTACAGAATGAGTATAAGGAATAAGATAGTGTGAAATGATTCCTCTTCCAGATGTTCTTTTGTACAAGTATTCTTGTTGTCTTTTGTTTTCTTGACGATGCTTGAGGGATAAATCTGGAAACACTTCCCGACTTCTCTTCCCAAAACAACTACAACTTTAGACCCATTTCGTTAGCTCAAGGAGACAGGTGATGACGGGCACCCTCTTTTGATGCAAAGTCGTATGTTCTAATACGTATACAGTTCCTTTCACTAGTTTTTGGTATATTCTGTTTGCTGTTTTGGATCGGTCTCTTTTTGAACTGTATGCATTAGTTGTAGATCATAGCTCTACAGCTTCAGCAACTTTTAAGTTCTCGTGTGAATTTTTGTTCCAAACCGAAGGACAAGTTATGATGTTTTGTTTCCCCTTGAAATGGCAAGAAGCTAAGTTGAATAATAGTTTAAGGATCATTGTAAGACTGTCACAGAAAAAGTACAACATCATGTGTACAAGAGACACAAAGAAGTAAGGCAAACCAATGTGAATTAGAGATGCGGCTTTTTGGTACTAGGCTTTTTATTCCTTCCCTTAGTTTGATAATTAGGGGCAAAGCAGAAGCATCTGACATTTTTTGTAATGATAACAACCGACGGTAATATATGATGAGGACATTCATTTTTTGCAAACTATGCCATGGCCAGAGCTGGTGGAGACACTTCTGGTGCAGTCCCATGTGACATTCTATTTAATCGCCAATGACCTCTCTCGGTCCCCATGATCACTTCCAGGAACGAAAATGCAAAGCTTGCAATCTGCAGAGAGAAGTGAAGTAGTCCTATACTTATCTTCGCTTCCCACAACTGGCATAGCCACACCAGGCTTCGCTGGGTTCACAAAATCGGGCTGATAAGTCCGTCCGAGCACGCCTTCCACCTTCGGCGACAGGCGAAAAAACCTAAACTGCACTTCCAAGTGAGCAAAGTAATCATCAGAAGGCAACATATATCTGTGAATCCTATCATCTTCTTTTGTAATAGGAACCACGTTCACCATAATCTCACACACGTCTTTTAAGGTCACTGATACACTGTTCTTGCTTGATACTCTCTCAACCTTTATGTCTTTTGCCTCAGAGCACCATGTGGACATAGAGTTTTGTGGCATTTCTATTTCATTTCCATTGTAAGAGAAAATCAAATGGTCAAACTGATCATCCCAAGTCTCGGCTCTTGTTGATTCCAAGGAGAAGGAGTGGGAGTTGAAGAGGATTCCGAGTGCTTGAATCCATGTGTTATATCGGGCTTGACCGGCTGGTCTATGGCCAATGAAGCGAGCATTGATTTGGAGGGCAGGGTCTGAAACTAAACTGAAAGTTTGGTTGGTCTTGCCGTGGAAGTAGAAGACAATCCCATCTCTGCCAATGAAACGAGGATCGTAGCATGCGGAGCCAAGTCCGATGCAGTTTGGCTTGCGATCTGAATTTCAATTCCAAGTCTCAGTAAGCATTCGATATGAGCAGCATAATTGCTTGTTCTGAATCAGTTGCAAATAAAGGGCTAAACAGAGGTTATCTTACTTCTGCATTGGGAATCGCAAGTGGGCGAATCACAGTCCATATAGCAACCTTTTCTAGACCTTTGAAATGGTTCATATGGGCTCTCTGGGCATTCATCTGGGCATTTAAATGTCTGTGGAAAGCAGCGAGTCCCTGGTCGGTTGCAGAAGACGTAGCCCTCGAACCAAACCTGTTGAACTGAACGTCCCACCAAAAATGCTAGTACAGCGAGAAACGCATAGCCGCTGATTTTGGACATCTTTGAGAATGAGAACAAGGTTTCAGAAGCCAACAAGGCAAGGGATCATATAAAGCTGAAGTCCCATCTGGGTGGTACGTATTTATAGTACTCTAATTCACATTTCTTGCACAAGCATGTTTCTGTAGGTTTTTCATTTTAGTTCCATAGAGATCTGCAAAGTGTGGTTGACTCTCTTGCCACTTTACGGCGAGACTACACAAGCTTGTGACATTTCCTGATCCGAAAGAATTAGGGGACAAACAGAAACACTTGTACAATGCCCAGATCTTCAAATTTAACAAAAAATTCGAAAAGTTTTGATACTTTGTGATTGGTGATTGGGTGGACGGTCGCGTCGTTGCCTGAGAAGACACAAAAGTTTTCTCCGTTTCTCTGGCTGAGGGCGGGCCAATGTTTACGCTTTGCAGTTGCGTGAAACGATTCATGCACCTGATCCGACGCATGAAGGCGAGTCCACACGCGATTGGCTCTTTTCCAGCACCAACAGCGCTGACATGGAGACGCTTCAAAATTAATTGGCTAGATCCAATGAAGTGCAACTGATGATTTTGACAATTTAAGCACGTTATATGCACATTCTACAAAATTTATACATGTTGGAAGATTCTTTCCGAACCTTGTGTGACTCTTGACTCAAATCATACCACATCTCACGAAATTTCGTGGTCTGCTTACAAGACCACGGGCTATAAATAATGGTATTAACAAAGGTTTAAGGCTTTTTCTCACTTTTTGGTCTCAAGTTTTGAGCTTGACGGTATTGTATGGTTCTGTTCCAAATTTCTGACTGATCTCACCTCTACAATGGTAAGAAAGCTGAAGCATGGGACGAGTTTTGTCTATGTGTATTATAGTGACAAGTGCCACTTGTTTACCTCCTCGTACTCTATATGTCCAATTTACTCGGAAAAAAAAAGTCGCATAATGTTTCTTAGCAATTAGTTAGATCAAAGAGATGTGACGTCATCGTGCCTTCGGCCGCTTTATGTTCACTTATTTCGGACATGTAACACAGCAAAGCAGAAGTTTCTGTCTTTATTCATCACCTTTAAGACCATGATAATACACATGACATTTCGTGTACAAGAGAAACAGACAAAGCAGAACGATGTGAACGAAGAGGTGCGACATCATTATTGTTCACTTATTTCACACACGTAACTGGCGAAGCAGAAGCGTCTGCCACTATCCATCGTGATGGAGATGAGTGACATACTCATTTCTTGCAAACAATGCCATAGCCAGAGCCAGCGGCAAATCCATGAGTGCAATCCAATGAGCCGGACTGCCCGCTCGACGATGCGCTCTCTTGGTTCGCATTTTCACTTCCTGGAGAGAAAATGCAAAGCTTGCAATCCGGAGCAAGAAGTGAGCTGGTCCTATACTTGTCTTCGCCGCCCACGACCGGCATTGCGACGCCGGGCTTCGCCGGGTTCACGAAATCAGGCTGGTAGGTCCGGCCGAGCACGCCTTCAACCTTCGGGGACAGGCCCAGGAACTTGAACTGCACTTCCAAATGAGAGAAGCAGTCATTCGAAGGCAACATGTACTTATGAATCATGTCGTCTTCTTTCGTGATCGGAACCACATTCACCATGATCTCGGCCATGTCTTTCAGAGTCACTATCACGCTGTTCTTGCTCGCAATTCTCTCGACCTTTATGTCCCTAGCCTCAGAGTACCATGTGGACATAAGGCCTTGGGTTAGCTCTATTTCCTTGCCATTGTAATTGAAATTGAGATGGTCGACTTCATCATCCCACGCCTCAGCTTTCGTTGCCTCCAGGGAAAAGGACTGGGAGTTGAAGAGGATTCCGAGTGCTTGAATCCACGTGTTGTCTCGGGAGCGGCCGCTCGGTCTGTGGCCAATGAAGCGGGCATTGAGTTGGAGATTGGTGTCCGAAACTAGACTGAAAGTTTGGTCTTTCTTGCCGTGGAAGTAGAAGACAACGCCATCGCCACCAATGAAACGAGGGTCATAGCATGCTGATCCGATGCCATTGCAGTTCGGCTTGCGTTCTGAGGACCAATAAGAGACCTTAATCAATTTGCTTGGACTGCATGGCCTAATTAAGCTCTGGATGTGGATTGGATAAAGTGAGACAAAGCCACCTTCTAGTCCTATATCTAGATATAGATTATGAAAAGCAACTTGGTTTCTACATTATAATATTTGATGACTCAATTTGCGCTAGATCAATAGACGGGTTGGTACCGATGTTTGTTCTTATAACCTTGACTCAAGCCCGTTCATGACTCTGATATATATGAATATAGCAAGAACGATTTCCGTCTCAGAACCCTTTTAATTTAATCTCAGATCTAGAGGATCCAAATTCTTGAAAGTTAAAGCATAGATACGAGGTGAGAGAACATTAATAAGAAAAGGCACAAAGTGGATATGGAGTTTGTGTGGTGGATATGGAGTGTGAGTGAGTGTGTGTGTGTGTGTGCGTGTCTTACGTCTGCATTGGGAAGAGCAAGTGGGCGAATTGCAGTCCACATAACAAGCTTTGTCCTTCTTGCTCATGGAGTAAGGGCTTGGGCATTCTTTTGGGCACGCTATATATCGCCATTCGCAGCGAGTCTTCGGCAAGCAATAGACGGAACCTCCATTAAAAACCTGTTGCGTCGAGCTCTCGACAAAGATGAGCAGGACCAGAAACACGTAGCTGATCTTGGCCATCATCTTTGCAATATTTAGCAAAGCTAAAGACCCCAAGAGATGAAAAAGATTTAGAAGCCAAGATGAGATGCAGAAAACGGAACGTTGCACGTCGGGTATTTATAGGAATCAGAATGCTCGTCATCTTTCATTGAGGTTCAAGCATTAAGGTTGACTCTGTGGATACTTCACGGTGAGACTACAGGCATGTGAGATTTCTTGATCTCAATTAAGGGGACGAGCAGAAACATGTGCACACTTAATAGCTTTGTTCGGCTCAGGATGTGCACTGCAGGTGTTTTAGACTGCCGTTGCAGGCAGGTAAAATATACTATTATTTATTGGATACGGGCCTCGCGATTTGGAGAAAGTTTAACACGAAACGTTAATGCCATGAAGCATGCAAATGCAACATCATCGATTTATCAAACAAATTAATTGAATGGATGATACCATGTCAATATGACATATGATATAAGTGTTATAAAATTTTGAGTAAAAATCTAGGAATATATATAATTAGACGGTTTCTTTTTTCTCAATATTGAGCAAGCATTCCCTTCATATTAAATTAAGTTACACACTCTCTACACTGGTATATTCGTTGTCAGGCAATTCAATGCACTTTCAAGTACCGGGACAATCATGTTTCAGTATCTCGAGGGGTAAGTTGAGTCAACCCCTTGAAAGAGCCCCACATACACGTGATCTCATGTCTGGGCTCCTATCAGAGAAACCAAGATGACACGAGCTAAAAATTCCACTACTTGCTAATTATATGCCACTTTTTTTCTCTTATTGACAAAATGGTAGGAGGGTCGACCGGCGCAACAGACTTCATCGTGGATGCTGTATGCAAATCGGCTTGTATTTATCGCGATCGATGCTTTCAATGAGTCGAGACTCAAGAGTATATACAGTTTTTCTTTTTCTAGATGAGCTTCCTCTTTTCCACCAGAACAAAAATGGAACTTTCGTAGAATACAGTTGGAGCTCTGCACTACCGATCTGTCCTAAAGATTCGGACTATTATGAAGCGATGAATCTCATGTGTCATTCCTTAATCAGGAGAAAGTTCACACTTGCTTCCTGCTCAACCTATTTAAAAAAGGAACCAGAAATTGTAGAACTTCGAGTTCCGGCAACTTCCATTGGAGGATATTTCATATATGGTTCTCGTCAATGCTTTCTAAAGAAGAAGCTGTTTCATGTGATCCAACAAAGTAGCTGTTTAACCTGGAGTACTATGCAAGAATCAGCAATTGACAATACTTCGCCTGTTCCATGAGGCTGACTTAAAATATATTAAAGACAGTACACATTATGGATGACTTTGCGGGATTTATTGGAGAAGAAGAAAGAAAAAGATGAAGATAATGCACCGATGTCGTTCATTTGACACAACAAAGAAATTATCTTGACATTAGTTTCAAGTAAAGTCATTCCCGAGGCAATAAAACAATTCGAAGGGGGCACTCTATCTAGTCTGTACGCATTTGGGTTCATAGTTCCAGCCAAGATTGTTGAATGAGTAATAAGACTTGTCACAGCTTAGCGCTATTACAATAATTAATTATTAAACGACGCATTCATCTAACAGCTTAAGTTTTTAGAACAATTAACAATAATCTCACAAAATCTCACATGATATCAGAGTTAGAAGTCTTGAATTCAAATCTTTTTAGGCCCTATTAGTCTTTTCAATTAAATATTTCCACGAGTATTAGACAAAAAACCAAACTAAGCATGGGGTTGTGTTAGAATATTTAACTAATAAATCACGCTTTTATCTAATAACTTAAGTTTTTAAAACAATCGATAATAATTCTACAAAAATCTCACATGATATCAAAGTTGGAGATCTTGAATTTAAATCTTACTAGGTCATATTTGTCTCCCCAATTAAATATGTCCACGCTTAGTACTAACAAAAAGACCAGACTAAGCATATGAGGGAGTCTTAGAATAATTAAATATTAAACAACGCATTCATATAACTACTTAAGTTTTAGCTTTACCACGCATTCATCTAACAGTTGAAATCTTATTAGGCCCCATTTGCCCCTCAATTAAATTTTCACACTAAGTATTTAGCAAAAGACCAAGGGAGTGTATTTTGATAAACTACGTATTCATCTAATAGCTTAAGTGTGAGGGAGAGTGTTACAACCTTCATCTAATAATTTAAACTCTTAGAATAATTGGTAGTGGTTCCATAATAACCTTAAAAGTGCGACAAACATTATGCACCATGATAAGTGATAGGAAATTGAGGTTGAAAGACGGTCAAATAGTTGAAAGAAATAGTAAGATGATAAAAAGTAACAGAATTACAGCATGCGCACGCTGCAGACCATCATTTCTGTCTTTTATGCGACAAGAAGAGAGAGAAGATGTATCTAATTTCCACATGAAACCATCTCCCTGCAGTTACGATGAAAGATGCTCTAGTTTGTCCATTTCTCTGCACTCTTTACCACTCTTTATAAGAAGAACCATACCTTTGTTGAAAGTTGGCCAAATAGTTGAAAGAAAAATTAAGATGCTAGAAGTGACAGCATTACGGACAGTATGCACACGCTGCCAATCACCAATTCTGTCTTTTAGCAGGCGACGAGAAGAGAGAGAAGAGGTATCTAGCTTCCAGATGAAACCATCTCTCCGCAGTTACGATGAAAGATGCTCTATTTTGTCCATTTCTCTGTACTCTTTACCACTCTTTATAAGTAGTATTGCTACCAAAAGTAACAAAGTCACTTCAAGATTACCACCATATTGCAATCTCCGTCACATTCTGGAAGCTAAGTGCTAACGATGAAAGAAGCCAAGACTCAGGTGACTGCCGATGTAGGGATTGATTCATTGTGGAAGTGTTTGTCCAAGGATCTACACTCTATCCTTCCACAGGTCATTCCAAACCTAGTGCAGAATGGAGAGGTCATTGAAGGAGATGGTGGCCTTGGTTCGGTCATTCTTTTCAATTTTGGCCCTGGTGAGTCACACCTCTTTTCTTGCGCTTAATAATTGGGAAAACTCGAGAATGGGCATATGCCGGATTGAAGTCAATCACGTTAGGGCTAGGGATCTCATGTGGGTTTTCCTAATCTTTTGTTGGACTCAATCTAGGCTTTATGTAAGATTTGCCAAATGTTGATGACTAGTTCAGTCTGTCGGATCGAGCATCTAGCAGCCAAAGCAATGCCACTCTGTTCTCTCGGCGATGACACTACTTCTTGATTCAAAATTTGAAAAAATTGAGAAAAATCAAAGCTTTTGTGGTAATGGAGACTTGTATAGGCATTGTGCTTAATGTATCCTGTAGAGACCTATATCACAGAGCATGTGTTTTCATTTATCTTAATCTATAATTAGGGTTAATTACTGTCCATTAACATTTTTTCAAGTTAAACGTTAGATGTGCCGAATATGAAGTACCAGAAGGAGAAGATTGTGGAACTCGACGAGTCTTCACATCGAATTGGGTTGCAAGTGATAGAAGGGGGTCACCTTGACCTTGGCTTCACCTTTTACAAAACTTCATTTCAACTTACCGCAATTTCAGAGAAGCAGACACTGGTGGATGTGGTATACGAATGTGAGACAGAACAAACGGTCCTGCCCTCAAAAACTACGGCCGGCGCAGTTGCATGCATCAAGGGCCTCGAGAACTATTTGTTGAGTACTGATGCTATATAGAGGTAAACCTATCACAGTTCATCTCCGATTTAGAAAAGAGCAATAATAATGTGAATCAAAGCGTATTTGATCCTATCTGCATCAGAATTGGTACTCATGTATTTTCCTGTGAATGCTTACGTGATTGAACTGGTCATGTAGTTTTGTATCGATAACTTGTTGCTGGAAAGAGAACTTATAATGATATCTAACCATCAGGGAGAGATGTACACGAATCATAAGCACATCTTCAATAAAAGTGAAAACGAGGGACATGATCTTTTGTATATGCCACCTTCCGTGCACAGGACAAATTGATAAACAGGACAACAATAGTCGACCGACACAAAAATGATTAGTTTTTTGGGTTCTTTCATTCAATTAATCTGGTCAGTACACTTTGCCATAGTCGGGTGGCTCTTCGAGGTAATATTCGAGGGCCAAAGTACAATACACGTGCAAAAGTCCCCCATGATGTGAAAAATTAGTACAAGACAACTGGAAGGAAGAATTGCTGAGAATAGAAATTTGAGGGTATTTAAAGGAGAGAAGCTTGTCATAAACAAATGAAAGGAGAATCTCAGAAATCGGAATCAAGAAACAACCGATCCAAATATAAAGAGGTCATAAAAAGTATTCAGATGTGTCCATTGTGCCAAAAAAATTCGGCATCTAGTCAAATGGCCTTCGCCCGAATCATTCCAGGGAAAGTATTGGAAACTAGAGACGAAAATGAAACCGGATCACAATCTCTAAGTCTTAATTTATTCTGGGAAGGCCTTTGGGTCCAAAGGACGATAGAGAGGGTTGACATCATTGGGGCTCGACATTGTTGTCGAAGTCCACGCATGTCCGGCGGCAACCGCAGTCGAAGAAACAGCATTTCAGGCGGCCAGAGCTCACGCAATTAGTGCAACCCTCGCATATAGGCCATCGTCGACATTATCTGGGCCGTTTGCTAGCAGCACGCTCTTATGTGATCTCACAGGTTATCCTGAAACAAGGGAGTTCAAGCATAAGGGGATGCTTTCTGATGCCCATCCCTTTAGCTCTAGTCTCTAGCCTTCAGCACAGAGATTACACACAGGCATCTCTTATTAGCAACAGCCTCATGATGAGCTCGGCATTCCACCATGCTGCGGAGGTGGAACCGCCGCCCCTTCTTGAACTTGGGGTAGCTAGACTTATTAAATGGGTGGGTGGGATCGGGTCAGGTCGGGTCATGGGCCAATCCAAATCAACTCATTTAACCCGTTTATGATCCATTTATCTTAGTGCAAAATATTTTACTCATACCCAACCCATACTCAGCCATTTTAACTAAATCTAAGAAAGCTTAATTCTTATGATTTTTTTTTTCAAAAAATGGTATTGCTAAAATAATTGTATGCAATACAAATATAATGGAAAATTTATATAATTTTTTATTTTTTAAAATTTTTATTTTTTTTAAATTCATTTTTTAATTTTTTTTTATTTTTTAAGAATATAATTTTTATTCTTTTCTTCTTTAGCCAGCCGCCGGCCATGACGACGGCTAGTGATCAGCCACAAGCAAGCCTCCAATTCGCCAAATCGACGAGGATTAAGCCTCGCCCGATGCTGGTGAGCTCGAGCTGACCTGACTGATTGCTATGCCGGCCATTGGTTAAGGAAAGAGGAAGAGAAAAAAAAAAAGGAGATAAAAAAGAAAAGAAAATTGAAATATAAAAAAATAATTATAATTTTGATTTTTATAAAAAAAATATATATATATTTTTTATAAAGTTAAAGAGGAAAGAGAGAGATTGTGAGACTTTAGTTGAAAATAGGTTTCAAGTCCAACCCATTTATCTTAAACCTTCAATTTTTAAACTAATTTAATTAGTTTCTTTAAAAATTAAGTGACCCATACATGACCGATTTATAATTTAAATGGGTCGTATATGAGTCTAAGACTCATTTTGCCACCTCTAGAGGCAGCAAACAACTTTGTTGCGGTGGAATTGAGGCGATTAGGATGATTGGCTTTGTTAGGAGCCAGCTGATGGTAGTTCATCAGAGGGGTCTCCTCAAGAGGGACCTTGTTCTCTCCTATCGTCGCCCAAGTGTGGCTTTTCCAATTCCCACTTCTCTCACGATGCCTTGTTGAATCTGGCGAGGGCTCGACCTGCACTGCTTGGGTGAGAGCTACTGTCGTGGCCTCTAGCAAGAGCTCCACCATTGCGGCCCGAGTGAGGATGTCGTGGCCTAAGGGCTTGCAAGCCGGCACCCAAAAGTTAGCACCAGCGACTCTTGCTAGCCAAAATAAATAAATAAATAAAATCACAAGAATTATCTACGTCGGCACCAATCATACCACGTAGAACGGTTTGCATTTCATCAACGATTTTCGACCAAAATTGGTTGGAAAAAGTATGTTGACAAATTATTAAAAAGGTTCAGGAATAAATTGGTCAAATTGAAAGATTTAAAATTGAAAATGACTTATCTACTTTTTATAATTTTTCCCACAATGAGCAGTATGACTTGTCATAACTTAGTGCCAAAATATTATGCCCCCTAATAAGCCACAGGAAATTGCAATTGAAAAGGATGGCCAAGTAGTTGCTGAAAGATTCAGATAATAAAAATGACAGCATTACAATATGAACGAGCGGCCAGCCCCCGATTCTGTCTTTTATCAGGCAACAAATAGAAAAAAGAAGAGGCATCTAATTTCCACACGAAGCCATCTCTCAGCACCAACGATGAAAGATGCTCTATCTTGTCCCTTTCTCAATCTCTTTGCTTCTCTTTATAGCTAGAAGAGTACCTCTGTGTTGTTACCAAACGTAGCAGTCCCTTCAAAATTATCACCATACCGCAATCTCCTCCAATTCCAGAAGCTAAGTGGCAACAATGAAAGAAGCGAAGACTCAAGCGACGGTCAATGTCGGGATTGACTCGTTGTGGAAGTGTTTATCCAAGGATCTGCACTCTATCCTTCCACAGGTCACGCCAAACTTAGTGCAGAATGCAGAGGTCATTGAAGGAGATGGCAGCCTCGGTTCAGTCATTCTTTTCACTTTTGGCCCGGGTGAGTCACATCTCTTTTCTTGCACTTCTAAATGGAAAAACTCAAGAATGAGCATGCTAGATGGAAGTCAATCACGTTAGGGAGCTCATATGGGTTGTCCTAGCCTTTCATTGGACACGATCTAGGCTTCATGTAAGATTTGCCAAATGTCAGATGTGCCAAAAATGAAGTACCAGAAGGAGAAGATAGTGGAACTTGATGAGTCTTCGCATCGAATAGGGTTACAAGTGATAGAAGGGGGTCACCTTGATCTGGGCTTCACCTTTTACAAAGTTTCATTCCAACTGACGACAGTTTCAGAGAAGCAGACACTGGTGGATGTCATGGTGGCATATGATTGCGATACAGAAGAAACAGGCTCTCCCTCAAAATCTACAGCTTCTGCACTCGCGTGTATCAAGTGCCTTGAGAATCATTTGTTGAGTACTGATGCTAATTAGAGCTACATCTATCACAGTCCATCTCCGATCAAGAAAAGGGTGAGGATAATTTTATAGCATGCCGAGTGAGGTGAATCAAAGCATACTTTAATCCTATCCGCATTAGAGTCGTGATTTACTTTTGTATCAATAACTTGTTACCTTAAAGAGAATTCATAATGATATCTAACCATTAGGCAGAGAAGTACACATAAATCATGAACACATCTTCAACGAAGAGAAAACGAGGACTGTGATCAGTAGGTATCTGCCATCTTCTGTACACAGGACGAAAGGAAACAGAACAACGATAGTCTACCAACCCGAAAATGAATAAAATCCCGCACAAATCAAATTGAATATTCATAACACTAAAGAGATATAATTTAACTTTACGTTCAACTCAAAAAGAACACGACAAAGTTCTTTTATGGGCATTATTCAAGACTAAAAAATTTATCAACGCCTATTGACTTGAGAAATATAGAGAGGCCTTTAACCATGTCGCATGTGTCTGCATTGGGTACAATCCACATAGCAAACTTTTCCCTCCTCATTTGGGTAGGCTGAATATTCGAATGGGGCAGATCGTTCTGAGTCCATAGCAGCAGCTCTTCAGAAAGGTGCAAAGTGCTTCGATGATGTCACCGCCGGGGGAGGTGGAAAAAGTCTTGCATCGTCACCCATTGGACAAGCGGCAACAAAACGGCGTATATACAGCTAATCCTGAATCTTAACAACGCCATGAAGCAGAACATAGCAGCAAAAAGAAGTGATGGATGGATGGATGCAGCAAATGATTAAAACTCTGCTGTCCTCCTTTTCTATAGACAGTTTTTTGTGTTCTTTCATTCAATTAATCTGGCCAGTGCACTATTGCCATAGTTGGGTGGTTCTTCGAGTTTATTCGAGGGCCAGAGTACAATACACGTACAAAAGTTCCCCACCATGAAAAAAATTAGTACAAGATAGCTGAGTCGAACTCTTCACAGGCAGTAGCAGAAATAGTGATATGTAGCAGAATTAACAACCCATGTTTCTCTGCATAACGTATTCTGCTGGGTCGTCACAAATTCAGTAGTGAAAACAACTGATGGAGCAAATTGAAACTATAATTCCTTTTCATAGGTAGATTGATAGATTCTGGTGTACGTTTCAATTAAAGTTATTGATTAATACGTTATTGACAAGTTGACATAGTTGATTGGCTCTTTAAGTGTACTTCACGGTGCTATAGTCTAAACATGTACAAAAATTACTATGATAAAAGAAGAATGGGTGGCCCAAAAGCAAACAAATGAAAACTTAGATTGACCTAGTTATAGATTGTCCCTCTGAAAGAATAATTTTGGGGTGGCTCTATAATGTCAAGGACAATACACAGAAGATTCATGGAAAAATGAAACTAAATTATTGCAGTTTGGTAATCAACCAAAACGAGGCCAGAATTATGATCTGCGCTAATATCTGCGCTTATGGGGATACACAGTTTCATTTTTACAAGAACATTCACACAACAGAGAGATCATCATTGATTCCGTTCTTCGGGGTTCCACAGCAAGTAAACATCAGATTAATTATCATAGGGAAGACGAATAACACACCTCGGCAGCTTGGCATTTATTTCTTGCAAACAATGCCATTGCCAGAACCAGCTGAGGCACCACCAGTACAATCCAATGTGCCATAATCAGTGGTCATCATGAATGAATGATTTATCCTGGTTCAACGCACTTCCCTGTGAGAAAATGCAGAACTTGCAATCTGCGGAGAGAAGTGAGGTGGTCCTGTATTTGTCTTCACCACCCACAACAGGCATCGCCACCCCGGGCTTTGCAGGGTTCACAAAATCGGGCTGGTAAGTCCTCCCAAGCACACCTTCGACTTTGGGGGACAGTCCAAAGAATCTGAACTGCACTTCCAAGTGAGCAAAGCAATCATCTGAAGGCAACATGTACTTATGAATCCTATCATCTTCTTTCGTGATGGGAACTACATTGACCATAATCTCTGCCATATCTTTCAAAGTCACGACTACACTATTCTTGTTTGATATCCTCTCACCTTTATGTCCCTTCCTGGGGAGTACCATGAGGAGAGTGAACCTTCGGTTATTGCTGTTTCGCTTCGGTCGTACTCGAAACTCATATGGTCAATTTCGGCATCCCAGGTAGCTGCCTTTGTGGCTTCCAGAGAAAAGGAATGAGAGTTGAAGAGGATTCCAAGTGCTTGAATCCATGTGTTGTCGCGGGTCTGGCCCATCGGTCAGTAGCCAATGAAATGAGCATTGATTTGGAGGGCGAGATCTGAAACAAGGCTGAAAATCTGGTTGCTTTTGCCATGGAAGTAGAACACAATCCCATCTCCACCAATGAAGCGAGGATCATAGCATGCTGATCCAATTCCATTGCAGTTTGGTTTCCGATCTAATAAAAAAACTATTGACATCAATCATTTTGTTTGAATAAGCTCAGGATTTTTGCCAACGGTTTGGTTAATAAAACTCGCTCAAAAAAGACTTTGATCTCGTCTACTGGGAAGCATAATTCTCAGTCGAGAGTAAATATCATACTTTTTCTTGCTTGGGTAAACTAGATATGCGTATCCGCTTGAATATTTAGGAAAGCTTTGTCGGTCAGGTGAGTCCTACATACTGGACAGATATACATTAACATCTATGTAAGCTGATAATTTAACAAATCTTGATCATTTTCGAGAAAATGACAAGAATAAACTCATCTTCCAAGAAAAAGGAACGGATTTTGCTCAGTTTGAAACGAAATCGGTCAAAGTATAGCAAAGAGTAAGGATTATGAACTATATTACATCTGCATTCAGAGCTGCAAGTGGGCGAGTTGCAATTGACATAACAAGCTTTCCCTTTAGAATTCTCCGAGTATGGACTACGGCATTCGGGCGGACATGAAAGCACCCTTCGAAAGCAGCGGGTCCTGGGAGTGTTGCACAGAAGAAGACCCCCCCTGGGTCCACTGAAAAACGTATCCTGCATCAACCCTTTAACAAACAGCAGCAAAATTAGTGATGTGTGCAAACTGATTATTCTTAAGATTGCCATGTTTCTCATCAGCCTTTTGCTCCGAAGAATACAAATAAGCAATTTGTTGCGAATGATTCAGCAGAAGAGAGATCCTGGTATATTTAATCGTGTCTTTACATAACCTTCTTGTGTGCTGTTCAATTAAAGTTTAGCCGGCTCCTTGAAGCATTGTATGTTTCTTTAGCTACAGGGTATGTACTGCTTTAAAGGAAAGGCGAGAAAGAGATATTGTCAAACCTAGTTTCGCTTCTCTAAAAGCCTCTAATCTCCAATTTTCTTTCGCCATAAACTAGTCTCAAGAGAACATACCGACTTTCGGTTTAAGGAAGATGTAAAACTAGAAGAAGATCATTGACCATGCCTATGTCACGATCCATGAATCCTCCCGTACTCGTGACACTTGTGAGTGGTGCTTGGGGTTATCGAGTGAAGAGTGAGGATGCAAATGGGAGAAACACAACTGGTCCGTGGGAATAGCGTCAGGACGGTTGTGCTAAGAGTTCTAGGATAGAAGGATTATATTACTTAAGAACTCTGAAGGCAAGGTTGGCCTTCCGTGCACAAACTAGTCGGGAGCTGATGCCGCTCTCCTGCTGAGACCATGGCAGGCTTAAACCAGTTGTTGAACCTAAAGAGATTTGTTGTCTCACTCGATGGACTAGACACTTGAGCTAAGCTGGGCGTGGTACGACCTTGTATAAAGAAGCTATCCGTCGTAATTGTTCATTGGAACAACTATAGAAGGAAGGCTAGCCTGGCGAATTTCTCTTGTCAGGCGCCACACGGGTCGTTGCACGGCTAGGAAACTGTCGACCTGTGACAAATGGTATCAGAGCCGGAATCCCTCTAGTAAATGGGTGAGTCGAAGAATCGTACTCCTTGCTCCAGTGTGGGTTGAACTGGAAAGTAATAGTGGTCTACCCGGTCCTACGAGGGCAGAGAGTGAATCGTCGGGGCAAAAGGTGCTTGGACAAAGCGCGGCTCTCAACTAAGCTTCTAGGATGACAATGAGGGCACTAGGAAGATTCGGTTCCTCACTGAGCGGGTGGAGTTGGAGAAGAACCGAATCCTCACCGAATGTGGATAACATTCTTGGATCGATTGGTGAATCCAAAGAGGAGGTCTACTGCCACGTTTTTAACAAGGAAAGAACCTCCATTTGGTTTGCTAAGGTCAAAATGCTTAGTTGGCAAAAATGGTGCTGCCAAAAGATATAGTTGGCGAGAAATGCCACACTTGCCAAATAAAGCGTAGGTGATCCAAAATGGCCCGAATAGCTTAGATTAAAAGAGGCTACCAATGGAGCAAAACCTATTTTGTTGGGCGAGCATGACCATTCGATGTGAGATCCCGAAAGTGGCGCATCAATGGTTAAGGGACGTAAGGAAGTGACAAAGCATATCGCAACGAGGGCGTTGCGGAATTGAGTGGGGGAGAATGTCGCGGTCCATGAATCCTCCCGTACTCATGACACTTGTGAGTAGTACTTGGGGTTATCGAGTGAAGAGTGAGGATCCAGAGGGGACAAACACAACTGGTCCGTGAGAGTGGCATCAAGAAAGTTGGTGTTAGAAGTTCTGGATAGAAGGATTATATTACTTAGGAGCTCTAAAGGTGGGGTTGGCTTCCCGTACACAAATTGGTCAGGAGCTAATGCTGCTCTCCTAATGATGCCATGGCAGGCCGAAACCAGTTGTTGAGCCTAAAGAGATATGTTGTCTCACTCGATGGACTAGACGTCTAAGTTAAGTTGGGCGTGGTACGACCTCATATAAAGAAGTTATCCGCCGTATTGTTCATTGGAACAACTATAAAAGGAAGGCTGGCCTAGCGAATTTCCCTTGTCAGGCGCCACACGGGTTGTTCCGCGGCCAAGGAACTATCGACCTATGACACCTAGCTGGGTAGATTTAACATTTGAAGCCGAGCAAGCAAGGGCTCACCTGGAATTTTAATTGCAACTTGCTTTTAGACATGATGATAATGGCATAGATGACCGACTCTATCAATACTTCACGTTACACGACTTCAAGCATATGAAATTTTGACAGGATTGGCGGAACTCTCTTACTTCATGCCTAAAAAATATGATTTTTTTTCTATTTGTAGAACTAATTGGTAATTTAATCGGAAAAAAAGTTAATAAGCCATTCAAAATTAGGATTGGTAAATTCATATAAAAGTTGGTAAAGAAAACTTGGTAATTTGAAACTATCAAACTGATAATTCCATAAAAGTGTTGGTAAGTTACCAAAAGATTTATTGAATATCACATGATCAATAATTTTCTTACCAATAGTATTTCAACACAACTCTTTTATAAATGTACCGGCATGGAAAAAATTCCATCACATAGTAGATTCATCCTAGAATTTGTGTGCTTTATCTTTTAGGGTTGAAATTTGATGAATAACTTCTCACTTCGTAAACTTCACTTCTTTCGAGTAGTGTAAGGAAAACTTGGCCCGAATAAGATCCTCTTCTAATGGTCGTCCCATTAGATCTCAACTTGCGATGCATTCAAGCCATAAATTTCACATCTAACCTCATTCAATTACTACAATGAAAAACTTATTATATCGGAACAGGGATCGAGATATAGAATCCTAATCTAAAGTACAAATTCACGTGCTTCTTCTATTATTTCAAACATTGTCAGAGACCAAAGCAATACGTGTTTTGTCTGCTAATGAGATGATGTAAGTTTGAGGTGCGTAAATGTTTCGGGCATGGAAGAAAGAATTGTTGAGAAGAGAAATTCGAGGATATTTGAAGAAGAGAAGCTCGTCATAAACAAATGAAAGGAGAATCTGAGAAATCGGAATAAAGAAACGCTCGATCCAAATTAAACAGACCATAGAAAGTCATCCATGCTCAAGAAAGGTCAAATTCCCCATCAAGTCAAATTGCTGCTTCGCCAGAATCATGCCAGCGAAATATTGGAAACTAGAGATGAAAATAAATCCAAACCACAATCTCAAAGTTTTCTTAATTTATTCAGGAAAGCAAATGGATCCAAAGGATGATAGAGAGGTCGACGTCATCAGGGCTCGACGTTTTCCAGGAAATCCACGCATGTGCGGCAACCGCAGTCGAAGAAACGGCATTTCAGGCAGCCAAAGCACACGCATTTAGGGCAACCCTGACATATCGGGGATTGTTTACATCCTCTGGGCCGTTTGCTAGCAGCACGCTCTTCCGCATCCTTACAGGTTATCCTGAAACAAGAGAGTTCAAGCGTGAGGAGATGTTTTTCGATGCCCATCTCTTTAGCTCTAGGCTCTAGCCTACAGTATAGAGATTGCATATACTTACTTGTGGGGATGATCACTACACTTCCACCTCTTGTTGGCAACGGCATCGTGATGAGCTCGGCATTCCTTCTTGCTGCGGAGGTGGAACCGCCGCTCCTTCTTGCACTTGGAGCAGCGAACAAACTCGTCACGGTGGAATCTCAGCCTGGTTGGATGATTCGCTTCGTTGGAAGCCAAATCATAGTAGTTCATCAGGGGGGTCTCCTCAAGAGGGACCTTGTTCTCACCTATTGTCACCCAAATGTGTCTTTTCCAATTCCCAATTCTCTCAGAATGCCTCTCGAACTCGGTTGGTGTCAAGTTTTCTGGTCATCAGGAAAAGCCGTTGTAATAGATCGGCAAGGTAGTCACAGACACCGAGAAATATATTAGGGTTTTGCTGAGTATGCATCGTGGGAAGAAAATGACGACGACTCTGATATGATGAGAGGATAACTAAACTCAAAAGAAAAGAAAACTGGATATTTCGAATACCATAATTCAGCGAGAAAGAGCAAATCTATCATGAGAGAGAGACAAGCACACTTGCCTTTCGTGCAACCTGGGCTACAGTTACAGTTGATTTGGAACAAGCCATTTTCGTACACGCGGAGAAAGCCGCAACTATCGCCGAGCCTTTTCTGTGTGCAACCACACTCGACCTCCACATAGTCACTTTCTATCTTATGTCCCTTCATCTGTGCTATCTCCGGTTCGCCAAACATCTCCACGGGATTTAGTCTCCTTGGAGCGGCATTTTTCCTCCGGACCATCTCCTTACCTGCAAATAAATGCACCAGTTCGCAATGAAGCACCAAACCTCCAATAGATTCTTTTCTTTTTTGGTGGAAAAGAAGGCAAACATATGTGTTATCATCTGGTATGCGTGTGGTACATATAGACCAACACTTAAACATGCATAATAAACTGGGGTTATACTCCTGACAAGTACTATAGATGACAAGTTTTGGCATCTCCTAAATTACCTCATATATACTGGGAAAGCCTAGCGTGGACCACAAAACAACACATTCTAGAAACATTTGTTGGTATTGCTTACAAACAAATCGATGGAAAAATATTGTGAAACATTCCATGTCTACACATTTTCATGATAAAGAAACTATTCTTTTGCGCGTATGTACATACACAAAATATATAATGACTCCAGGATTACTAGAAATATTCAATGCTGTTTTCAGCATTTCATACTCATGGAGAGTATTAATTTGCCACTTCCAGGATCCTGTCGCATTGCACAATTAATGCAAACAAATATCAAGTAATAGATAAAAGCAAAGTCGATCTATCAACGAGGCTTCATTAACAACTCTAAGGATTCTCAACAATATTAGCAAATGAGAACCTCTACTTTGCTTCTCCTCCGGCTAAAAGAGTAGAAAATGTTTCAAGTCATTAAGAAATGACTCACGGTCATCTAATAAATATTAAAATCATCAAATAGGAGGGTAAAACATTCTAGACATGATTTTCTCCGTGATAGAATTAATCAAATGGCGTGCAATCCATCCAATGTACGGTCTGACGTACTCGTCCAACTATTGAATTTCCTACATCGCAATTTTTGACTTTGATGTTAAATTTCAACAGCTTGCATCAATATCGGAGGAGTGATGAGAAAACCACGACAGATTCAAGGATCAAAATGGCAGATAAAGCACAAATTTTTTTAAGGGCTACAAGCATATGATTTTAGAAAATCGGGTGTATATGTTTTTTGAGAGGGTTTTTGTAAAGGATTATTCTAATCTAAAAAGAGAATCGGAAAACCCTTGCGCACAACCATTCAGACTAACGCATGTCCAAAAGTAAACTCTGTAGAAGGGCTTTTGACTTTCGAACCAAAAAAAAAAAAGGGTTTTTGACTCAATCTAGGCAAGAAAGGAACAATATCATCCTTCTTCATATAGGATTTTGCCAGATCTAGACAGAACTCACCGCAGATCTAGGAATCTATAAGAACAGACACTAAACTGATCTTCATTTAACTACTCAACGGGAAATACAAGCACACAAGAGGATCTTCAATGCTATATCATGAAGCAACATAGATATTCTATGTCATCTAATGAAAAATATGAAATGAATACACTGTTAGAACGAGCGTACCTCTCACCGCCTTTGAGCAAAGCCTTGGATTTTTGGTGCTAAAACTTTGTACCCTAGATGGTCGCTTCGGCGTTGTGAATTTAGATACGAAATCACGCATTTAAATGGAACTTCAAAAATGGAGTTTTTCAAAATGAGTTCATACATAACTTCGCAATTATGAGCGAATCGGCCCAATTTGAACAATTCTTATCCTGTGATTGTGTTTCCTAAACATGGCATACGAATGCCGACAAATATAAATTAACGGATAAATAAATGATTAGACGTGTCAACTTTTGATTGGAGTTTCAAAAGTATATGATACATACATACATACATACATACATACATACATACATATATGCATGGTTTATATAAAAAGGAATGTGTCACGGTGAATCAGATAAGGCTAACAATTTGTCATATTAGGATACGTTTGATAACATTTTTGTTTTGAGGAACAATTTTTTTCAAAAATAACTTTTTTCTATTTTTTATTCTCTGAAATAATTTCTGAGTAAAACGATGCATTTGATAACTACACAAAATTTATATTCTCGAAATAGAAAATAATAGGAATACGTTTGATATAACTCACAATTTTTTTGTGACGTAAAATTTCTTTTTCTTTTTTTCCTCTCTTCTTCTTCCTCCTCTAGTTGGCGGTAGTGATCGATGGCTGGCGACCAACGATGGCAACCGGTTGGAAGAGGAAGAAGAAGAAAAGAAAAAGATGACTTATTTTAGAATTTTTTTCCATAAATAAGAAGAAACCTTTTTCTAGTTCTTGTTTCTATTTCAAATATATTCCCTCTCTACTTCTCCATTCCAAGGAATAAAAAATTGGCCTTAGGTTCCATTTGGTAACTTTTATATTTCTCCAAATTTCTGTTCTTTTGTTATGTGGAACAAAAAAAGAACAGAAATCCATTTGGTAACGTCAACTAATTTAAAATAGAAAAGTAGTTGGGAAATAGAATCGAAACAGAAATAAAAAGTACAAAATAGTTGCCTTTTGTTCCTAGGAACAATTTTTAGAATAAGTCAATCGTTTTCTTTTCTTCTTCTTCTTCTTCTAACCGGTCGCCTCTGTTGATCACTACCCAATGCCCACCTACCGCCATCACCTGCTGCCACCGTCAACAAGAGGAAAAAGAAGAGAGGAAAAAGGAAGAAGAAAAATCTAGAAAAATTATTAAAAAAAAAATTTGGATTGTACCTAAACGCATTTATGTTCTTTTTCTATTCTTGGAATAGAAATTTTGTGTAGTTATCAAATAGGTTTACTCAAAATCTATTATAGGAAATAGAAATTAAAAAAAAATTATTTCTGAAAAAAATTATTCTCCTAAATATAAATGTTATCAAACATGCCCTTAGTGTCTCTCCATTTACAATGCTTTACCAATTGATGAGGGATTAATGGAGGACCAAGCCTAAATTCACTTTTAAGATGCCCTCTGAAAATGAGAATTTTGGGCTAGGCCTATGCCCCTAAAAAGTTCAAGGGCCCGCTTCAAGAGTTTTGGGCCTCTTGCATTCTTTCTTTGAATGACGGAAAAATTACTTGAAAAATTTTAAATTTATTACAATCGTATCAATTTAATTTATTTATTTTTGTCAATTTTTTTTTTAGTCGGTCTTACTCTATTTCTACTCTAACTCTCACTCTCAGACTTTTGATCTGCTCCCTTCTTGCAGGATGTGGGAGTCGAAACCCACTCCTAAAACTAAATCGTCCCCACCCCAACCCTCCTGAAAATGTGGGGATTCAAACTAGGGTGAGCATTGGTCCAGGGTCAACCCTGGACCGACCCTGGACCGGTCCAACCCTGCCGGTTCTGGTCCGATTCCTAGGAAGACTGGGTCGGTCCTTGGTTATAGAATTCCTAGACCAACACTCTGCGAGTCGGTCCTCGATCCTGAAAGTTCCGGGTCGGTCCAACCGGGACCAACCCTGACTATATATTATTTATAATTTTTTTATATAGAGAAAACCTTAAAATAAATGGCGTCAACAACATTAAACAGCTCTTTAGTGAGGTATTCAAATAATTTTACATTGTTCTTTAATAACTTAGGTTTTTAATGTTTTTTTATGGCGTCAATAGTCATAATTTACGAAGGAGGAAAATGTTTTTATGAGGAGACATCACGGTATTCAAAAAGGCACATTATGGCATCCTTCTCTAGTATTCGTTCTCTTCTATCTTATTTGTCCTATTAGTCTCAATTTGCTAAAATCGAAAAAAAGACAACTTCTCTGCTCGCCACTCAACACTCGCCTCGCTTGCTTTGGGTCACTCGTGCCACTCATTGCTTGATGCTCGCTTGGCTTGTGGCTCCCCGCTCGACATCCGATGCTCATTCTGTTCAACGCTCATCTCACTTGACCCTCATTGCTTATCTTTCTTAGTTAACCTTGCTCATCATCGAACCCATTGGGTCGGTACGGTCCTCGGTTGCCTTTTCAAGGAGTACAAAAAATGAAATAAAAAATTATTGGTTAGTCTTGGATTAACCTTGAAATCGGAGTGAACCTATTGGGTTAATTTGGTCATCAATTGCTTTTTTAAGGAGCACAAAAAATGAAATAAAAAATTATCAGTTGGTCCCGGGTTGACTTTGGAACCGACCCGAACCCATTGGGTCGGTCCGGTCCTCGGTCCCAAGCTCAATAGGGTCGGTCTTGGTCCCAAAAATTGAGGGCCAAGACTATGCGGGTTGGTCCTAGGATTAGGGGGTGGACCGACCCAACCCGGACCATGCTCACCCCTAATTCAAACCCCCCACCTCTCCCTTCCATGATGAAAAGGTGGCCACTAGGGCAAACTCAGTCCATGTTAACGATTCTAGTCAAAATCGACTGAATAAACTAAATTTGCATAGATACCAAAGGTTTAGGAATCGATTGACATTAAAAAAAAAAGTTTAGGATTAAATTAGCACAATTACTATTACTTATGACTTTTTTGGTAATTCTTTCATTGAATGATCCGTATGTTCATATATTTTATAATCAAAGTAACTTTGGATAACTTGTTTTGGTGGTTGGTAATTATAAGATTTAACTAGCTACATTACTTTCCCAATTGAGAACGGAAGAGCCAAGACCAAGATTACTAGGTTTTTCTTTCCACATATTAGGTAAAACATTATCAAAGTATGATTAGTTTCTAGCGTTATTCAAAAAGGGATATGTTTCCATAAAATAAATAAAAAATACCCAGCTAACCCAACTCATCCTCTGAGAGTAAACCTCAAAAAATTTAACATCGATGATGTCTCAAAAATATTTTGCGGTGCAAGTACGTGGAAGAACAACTTGAATAAATGTTTATCATTGTTTTATATTTTCAAATTAACTTTATTGTTGGTTTTGGTCAACAGTTAAAAAAAATCATTGAAGTTAATTTGCAATTGACAAAGTTGAGCTCTACTTTATTGTACGGCTAAGAAAAATATATCCAGACACATCCTTATATTGCCCAAATATTAGGACAGTATCTACGGTATTCGCATATCTTGTTGTGTAATTCTTGGACCAGTATATGTGGTTTTATGCAGTTGATAGTTTGAGGGAAGATGTTGACTGGATTTACGGGGAAAAAGATTGAGAGGGGCGAAAGCGAAAGAAGAAGAGAAAAGTGAAAACGTGGTGCTCCAGAAAGTGGAAGAAAAATCTGAAGAAAATTTGTCTGTTTTGGTCATGATCTCTGCCCCTGGAGTCCTCCCCTCCAATCGACAAACCCAATCCATTACTTTACTTTCGGATTGCGAAGTCTATCCTCCGTACTGAGCAAAGTATTCCGTCTGAAAAATTTTAATAATTTGGTGCCATGTCTGCAAGCGTACACCTCTCTGTTACCTGTTCTTCAGCTTTGAGCAGCCTCCTTGGTGGTCGTTCAAGACCCGCCCTTGCTTCACTACGTGGAAACAGCTTCAAATTGAAGCCTTACAGAGAAAAGCTGTCTTTTTTGGAAGTGGGCAGAGTTCAAAATGGGATCTTGGTGAAAGAGGAGAAATTGAAGAGGAACGGGAGAGCGGTTGTCGTGAGGTTTAACCAAGGTTTCGGCTTTAATGGCGGCGGAGGCGGCGGAGGGAGAGATGACGGAGCCACCGCGAGGGTTGTGGGTAATCTTATTTTGGCCATTGGCTTGACTTATCTCTCCATGACTGGACAACTTGGTTGGGTCTTCGATGCGATCGTTTCCATCTGGGTATTGCTCCCTCTCTCTCTCTCTCTCTCTCTCTCTCTCTCGACACACGCATATGCACCAACAATTTGTGAAGCATCGACTGTACGTAGGCTTTTGATTTAAATTTCAGCCGTTGATGCAGGGAATTAAAATCCATTTTCCAGTTAATTTTTCAGGATATTACCTGCTAAATTGGAACACGTAGTTGATGCTTTTATGTAAGTGGTTGAATCATTTGAACCGGTATTTTCAGTTTCGTGGTGTTTGAAGATGAAATTTTTCAATAGCAATTACTGATACAGCATGCTTCAGCTCTCAGAAAGCGTTGAGCAAGATATTAACATAGTAGCCATGTGTTGCCGGAGATCCTAATAAGTAATGAAAAAGCCGCAAGTTCTCTAATTGAGATCACCTGATTAGATAGGCATTTTGCCCCTTTGCATGGCTATTTGTGGTGAATTCGATCCCTACTAGCTTTACACACTTTGCTTGGTCATGAGTTTAGGATAGAACTCCACGTTTCTTTCTGCTGTTATATGTCTAGTATCTTCAGGACTATTTCTTTTGCTCTTAAAGTTGGGAGTGATTGGTTGATGCCTTTTGGATCCAGCTCCTTGTCGTGCTGATACCAATTGTCGGTTTGGGGGCATTTCTGTGGTGGGCGGGACGAGATATAGTACAAAGCAGTGTGAGGCTTCTTTCACCATCTACATTTCGTTTTGTGACGTTATCTGGTTTTTTGCCTCCTGTTGCTGTTTTCATTTTCTTGGTATTACTCTATGGGATGTCTAGTGACATTATACACCAATATCTCCTCATACGTGGGCAGCTACTGGCAACTTTTGTTTGTGGATGTATTTTCTCTTTTTCTCATTTTCTATCTGGTGGTTCAATCATAGT
This sequence comes from Eucalyptus curtisii, assembly GCA_017140595.1. Classification (NCBI taxonomy): domain Eukaryota; kingdom Viridiplantae; phylum Streptophyta; class Magnoliopsida; order Myrtales; family Myrtaceae; genus Eucalyptus; species Eucalyptus curtisii. Next base: position 26,824,117 of record CM029499.1, read on the forward strand.
AATCCGAATATGTTGGTACAAGAACTTTCTGTGTCCAGAGCAACCGGAACATGTATATGACAGATCCAGAATTCACTCCTGCACAGTGAACAGAGTTACATCACATGGATCCAAAGTCTTAGAATGAAGTTGATCGATATGGCTTTTCATTGTCTATAAGGATGATTTCGGGCTTTTATACAGTAGATAGTGGTGATCAAGATGATTAAGCTCCCTCTTCATCAGCCACGTTGCATTACTTACATTGCACAAGTATGTTCGGGAACTCGCTTTGGAAATTGGATTATTAGAAGTAGCTCATCAAATGTATTTCTCCCTAGCTGACTTGTTGAGCCTAATTACTTTAAAAGATAGTAAGGCCTAACTGATTGTCTTGATGTTTAGATTTCGAGGTTCTTGTCCATGGTATGCTTTGAAACTTTGCTTTCACTGAAGCCTCTCTCTAAAACTTCAAACCATTTAAATGGTCACACTGTCTGGCTTCTGAAATGGATCTCCTTTGACATTGTTGCATTTGCAGTGTCCAAACTGTGGGAACGATTTTCAGATTTTCAAGTAAGAGATATCCGAAGGCTTTAATTGATTGTAAGCAAGGAAGATTATCTTGCTCAGAGTTTTTTAAACTTAGGCAATTGCATAATTCCTTGCAGATCTACTTTGAATGATGAACTGCAATTATGCCCCTTTTGCAGTCAACCTTTCTCAGGTAAGACATGATATATAGATCTGAAAGCCTTTCTTCTTTAGTGCAGTTGTCAAGATTGCAACTTGCTCTTGTATTTTACTTCCCAACTTGCTATTGCTTCTGATTTTGGAGTACAGTTCTATCATTTGGGTTTTACATGTCTGGGTAGCCAGTTCCGGGTTTTCTTTCCCTCCAGAACTTTTAGACTACTTTGCCAATTCAAAAATGTACTCTAAAACGTCTCTGCTGACAAATGACGAAGGGCATATTCATCTCTTCTGTTAATGATTTTCAGTTGTGGACAACAAGTTTGTTCGGGAATCAGTGACATTTTCTAACCAGTTTACATCAAAAGGAGAAGCAGCCAATGAGTTCTCTCCTCGACCCAAGAAAGGTTCATTGTTGATGCCATCTGTTTCAGTGCTTCATATATATATATTCCAAATCCCTGTTCATGTATCGATCAATTTTCATCTGTTTTGATCAATGGAGAGAGATGGCTGTGTAGTTTTTTATATTTGCAACCCAAACTAATCATTTAGCTCAACAAGACAAAACTGCTTTGGTTTTCGCAGGAAAAAATAATTCTACAGCAGTTGTAGATGTTGAAGCGGAAGTGAAGGATGCTGATTGAGGTCTCTGGCGCCAATTTTCCATCATGTACTCTCTCTCTCTCTCTCTCTCTCTCTCTCTCTATATATATATATATATATATATATATATTCCTTTGTGTAGGAATAGGATGAGAAATGTAAAAAAAATTCTGCTATTTGGCTCTTGTGAAGGGTAACTCCAGACCATGTAGGCACACAGCTTCTGCAAAGAAGCATGAATTTGCCCATTTGCATGTATGGACTATGAATATCTAAGAGTGGCATGTTTGATTTGATTAGTCTGTTTTCGTTATGGTTTTAGGTTGGTATATTTGCACGGGTCATATACAAAAGTATGTTGTGTCCACTCAGCTTTCTCGGTGGATGTGCGATCAAAGTTCTCTCACTTGCTCTGAGATGTGTGTCATCATTTTGTGACTCAAGTGCTTCAGATGCAGGTATACTTTTGAACATATCACAATTCAAGATCCCGACCACGAGCGAGGATCGCCCAAGGTGGAGAGAAGTAGAGTTGAACTCGACAAAATAACTGTTATCTTTCACCTCCATTGATAAGTCGGATCATGCTCCATCGTAGCATACCTGTATATAAGTCTCTATCTCGAGCTTAGATCGAAATGTAAATCTTCATTACCATCTTTTGTTTCACCCGGAACTCCTGAGCTTGTAGAGCTCCAGCATATGAAGAAAATCGGGCTCGAGAATCCTATGGAGAAAGAGAGAATTAGTGAAAATATATTACGTTTCAGCACTCGGAGAGAATGTAGCACTGCGAATATGGGGGGCCTTGAACTGTAGGAATCAACAGCCAAACAGGATCCCTTTCTTTCAAGCTTCGAGACGCGAATGTTGTCTCTAATTTCGTTACGTATGAACTTTGAAGTCATGCGGTCTAATAATTGATCGTGACAGACATAATAAGATTGTTTGAGTGCTCGTACTAAATCCCAGCCCAAAATGGAATCACACGGCTACTCCGTTAACGTTGCTTACAATTTATACCTGAAGACATGAATTATGGGCCAATTAGCATAGCTGTCGTATGGCATAGGAAGTTTTGATGTCAAATTTCTCTAACGCCAATCATATACTATATCTCAACAACCGGCTGAAAGATCGAATTCATAATTTTGTTAAATAATTCAATTTTTTTGCCATAAAAAAATTAATATTACAAAAAATCTCAAATTGATTTTATTGTGCTAAATTTACTTCAAATTAATTTTTTGATTACTCAGAATTCTAAGTCGATACACATGTAATAAATTTATTTTAAATTAATTTTTTAACCACTAAAAATGTTAAACTAGTATATTTGTGATAAATTTACCTTTATTAGTTTTCAATAAATTAGATTAATATCACGAAAAATCGAATATGCTATATATGTAATAAACAGAGGGTAAATCTTCAAATTAGCACATTTGTTAACTATTACATATCATCCAACTCAGTATTTTGACGATAAAATTTAACAAAAACTAAAGAAAAGTAAATTTATAAAAAAAAAAATCATTCAAAATAAATAAATAGGAAAATCTCAAATAGGGACCCAAAGTACTCTCATTTTTCCACAGTAAGACCTAAAGTGGAGTCCATCTCAAATAAGGGCTCAAAGTGGTTATTTATTCTCAAATAAGGACCTCACTCGTCGGCCGATAAATAGAAGTATCTCTAATGCATATTCCGGTGGCTTGATCAATGATATTTTTGTCCAAAAAAATTATTTTTTCATTTTGGATTGTCCCATTCTTTTTTTCTTCTTTTTGGTCAATGGTGTGTTGTTCATCATCTTCTTAGTCCCCTGTTTGACTTATTCTTGCCTAGGTCAAGAGGAAGATGAACATCACTGACGAGGGTTAGCCTTGCCTGGGGCTAGCGAGGACTCAGCGGCCATTAGCGACAGTGGGCAAGGGTCGTGGAGCCCTCACGCTGTGAGCGAGGGCTTGCAGGCCAACCCTCGCCAATGGTGAGGGTGGCCTCAGTCGCAGTCAATGAGGGTTGTTGAGCCCTCGCTAGCTCACTTGCTGCAAGAGAGGGGCGACCTTACTAATGGCTGCGAGGGGGACCTCCGCTCACCGCTCCACCAACAACCTCGTCTTCTGCTAGGACTACGACTGGGACGCCGACGTCACCTTCTTCATCCCTTCCTCCCACCACCGCTCCCAGATCAACGGCTTCTCTAGCTATCCTTTTGCCCTCAAGCACCTCCCTGTAGGGCCTTGATTTGGATGATCCTCGCCGACCGTGGTCGAAGCCACCCTCACCATATGTGGCAAGGGTCAACGTGCAAGCCCTCACCCGCAGCCAGTGAGGGCTCGACTACCCTCACCCGTTGTCGGTGATGGGCGTTGAGCCCTTGTCGACCCTTACCAGCGGTCGGCGCTCACCAGCCTTTCCCAAGTCTGGTGTTCTTGATCTAGGCAAAAAAAATATGAGTAGGGGATGAAGAAGATGATGAAAAGCACAACGATTGACTCAAAAAAAAAAAAAAAAAAAAAAAGAACAGGACAATCGAAAATGGAAAAGAATTTCTTTGGACAAAAATACTCTGATCAAGTCATCAAAATATGCAAATCAAGTCATCAAAATATGCATTTATTTACCGACAGACGAGTGAGGTCCTTCTTTGAGAATAAATAATAATTATGGATCTTTATTTAAGATAAATTATATTTCATGTCCTCTTTTAAAAAAATAAGTTGGATTCCTATTTAAAATTTTCCTAAATAAATTTATCATAAGCATACAAATTTATTTATTCCTTGTACTAATCAAAAGGAAAATGCTTCGGTTTTTTCCATGTTCACACGAGGGGGGGTGTGAGAACAGTTAAATTAAAAGAGGCGATGGGTACCGTCCAACCCATTTCTCCCCACCATCAGCGAAGAAAACGCGCACGAATGAAGTAATCGCCACTCAAAGACTCCGTCGTTACACAAATCCCACCACCCCCACCACCCCGAATCTCCCATTCCTCAGGCTCGAGCCAGAACGAGAGAACGAGGGAGAGTGAGGGAGGGAGAGAGAGAGAATATCCATCCGACCGATCCTTCCTCTTTCCCCTTCTCCCCATCTCGTTCCCGTGGATCGTCGCCAATGAACGAGAAGGCCAACGTCTCCAAGGAGCTCAATGCCAAGCACCGAAAGGTCCCCCCCCCCTCTCTTTTCTTCTCATCGCGTCGCCGATTCGATCTTAGCTTCGCGCGTCTGGACGTCGCGGGAATACGGATTGTTCCGCGTCGAGGGTCGAGCTTTTTTTTTTTTTTTTTTTTTTTTTTTTTTGTTTCCGTGCATTCCGGAATTTCTCGGGGTTGAGAATTGGATTTGATGTCGCTGCCCGTTTCGTCATCGTCCGTGCCGCTTTCCTGTGCGCGGCTGCCTGCTGGCGTGGTTTGTAGTTGGATCTGAAATGATCGTGTAGCGATTGTAATGAGAAACGAAATCTGTGTGGAGTTTATCTGCAGAGAGTATCGGGTGATGCAAAATGGTGCAATTAAATTAGTTATCTTCGGAAGATTTACTTACCCTCTTGGAGAAATGGGAGATCGAAGGTCTTGATCTTGTGAAAGGAGCTCCTTTTTCACGTTCCTTTCGTATTCAGTAGGCATGATATCCAGAGTTTCTCACTAATTCTGCGATTTGCTACATGTAGATTTTTTTTATATTTTTTTCTCTTTTCATCTTGACTGCAATGTTTTGCATATGTTGAAGTTTCTATCTTTCTAAGAACTCTTCAACTCAATGGTTTAGCTTGTTTTGTTGCCTCTAACTCTTAGTACAATCTCTGGAAGTAGCTCATCCCGTGATTATTAGGTTATTTTTGGTACTGATTTGACTTCTTTTTAGCACTCTTGATGGATAAAAGCAGGGCCATTGATTGCAAGAAATGCCTTCTATGTCTTTTGATTCTGTTTCCAATGATACACATAGAGCACCTGACTAGATCTGGCCCACCATACGATTGTATTTTCCTTTCGTAGAGGCTTCTGATATAACCGGTTCCTTAGATTCCATTTCTAATTGTTGTTCGAGATATTATTTGTTGTTAAATTTATTACACCATTGCAAAGAATAATATGATATTTAGGGGTTGATTTTCTGGCATCTTTATGGCAACGCACACAAAATATGCTTGTGTAGCCGAGCAAATTGTCAAATTGTCAAATTGTTTTGATGATGCTTTAACCTTGTCTTCCTTCTTTTATCAAATCTTGACCATGACTTAAATATATGCAGATCCTGGAAGGTCTACTGAAATTGTCAGAGAATAAGGAATGTGCCGACTGTAAAGCTAAGTATGTCCTGGATAACTACTCTAAGAGATGTACATTGGCATTTCGGACATGAATTTGAATCATGACATCAGTTTAGGACTATTTACTGTTAAATGGGAGCTGATGCATCCATGTTGCCAAAGCTGTTCTTATCTGAAAGAATTGCTTATAATTGATGTGCAGAGGTCCAAGATGGGCTAGTGTGAATTTAGGAATCTTTGTCTGCATGCAGTGTTCTGGAATCCATCGAAGTCTGGGGGTACACATATCAAAGGTCACTAATTTGACTTTTTTTGCCCGTGCTCCTAATTAAGTGTATCATGTTTAGTCTAATCGTGTAATACACGTTGATCATGTTTCACATATTAGAAAAGGACATAATGGGATCGGGAAGAGAACAGAATGTAAGAATGAAAGGTGAGAAAGAAATTATATTTCGACAGAACAGAAGCACTGATGAAATGCCTAATTTGTCCTGGAAATTAATTATGGGAAGAAAAGGGTGAGGACACATTTGAAAATTATACCTTAAAAAAGAGAGATGGTTAGAGAAAACAATTTTAATTCTCTGTACTGGAGGAATGGGCAAGAGGAAATATGTAACTTGGTTTCTTGAAAGAATCATCTTTATGACACCTTTGGTGTTGCTTAAAAGACTATTTGGAGGATTTGAACATCAGCAGAACATAAAAATCGGGGAATTAGCAATCAGAGTGAAAAAGTGATCTTCAGCTGTGAGGACCTCTATTGGACTGCACCCTAGAAAAACACATGCAATATGCTCTTTTCCATTGGTGTTTAGTCATAAGTTCCATATGAAGTAATTTGTAGATTCTTTAGTACATGGTCATTCAAGATCTTGATTTAGGAGATAATTGAATATTCTTCCTTTTTAATTGAAAACCTAAAAACTACTGTTATAGGACGTCAATAAAGCTTTTTGTGTCTTCAGACCACTTTCTCTGTATCTCATATTTATATGTTCTGCTGCAGGTGCGATCTGCAACCCTGGACACATGGCTGCCAGAGCAGGTTGCATTTATACAAAGTATGTTTCCATATGTCTTTTGGTTTCCATCTTTAATGGATTAATTTGTTCGCTCTTTCGAGTGAGAGAATCGCTGGCTTTTTCTGTTGTGCAGCCATGGGTAACGAGAAGGCAAATAGCTACTGGGAAGCAGAGCTGCCTCCAAATTATGACAGAGTAGGAATTGAGAACTTCATCCGTGCAAAGTATGAAGCCTGAACTATGATCTACTGAACAGTAATTGCATTGTTATTTCCAGTTTCATGCATTTATATGCTCAAATGTCCAATTGTTACTGATGGCAATTCTCTATATCATTGAAGATATGAAGAAAAAAGATGGGTCGCGAGGGAGGGAAAGCAAAAATCACCTTACCGACTGCAGGAAGAGAAGCCTTCATCCTACTTCCATGGAGCTGGGGAAATAAGTGGACATTCACATATGAGCAGTTCAGAAAATTTATTTGAGGAAAAGGAGAAACCTCAAGCTTCCAAAGACAAGGACAGTCTTCCTAGTATGAAGATTAGTATTCCATTTCCTCCTAAAGGATCTGAGAAGGTACTTTCTTTTATTGTCTCTCTAATGCCATGCTTATATTGACAAAGGATTGCTGATATTGGTTATAATCTACTTGGCATGTTCTTTTGTAGCATTTCATAGCTGGTGCTCTATTATAACAGAACTTTTTGAAATAATTTATTCTTAGATTCGAAATGACATGAGGGTAGCGTTCTGTTCTCAATGATTGCCCCCTATCCTGTGAAGCATTTGTAGATCTTTAGCATTCGGATAACTTAGGGTAACTTGTAAGTACAAAAGAGAAACTCAACCAATGACATATCTGGTATATAATCAGGTGACTCCTGTTTCAAAGCTCCATCCTATTGCTCCAACAACAGAACCAGATTTTGAAGTGAAAGTGCAGGAAGTAGATGCTGCTCCCTCTGTTTCTCCCCCTAAGGTCGATTTTTCCACCGACCTTTTTGACATGCTATCCATGGATGGTACCAGTGAGAATAATTCAGAGGCTCCTGTTGTTGACGATTGGGCTGGTTTCCAGAGTATGTTGAATGTCCTTATCTGTGTTTATAGGTTGGGATGACAAGATTGTGCGATTGGTTCTTTCTGATTCTTGTCAGCGTGATCCTGGCATCTAGGCTATGGATACTGTTGTTTGCTTTTAGATTCACTGTCTTGTTACCCTCTTGTGCAGCTGCTGAAGTAGCCTCAACAGCTGAAAAAGAAAAGTCTAGTCCAACGGAGGCTATTGACAATAGCTCTAACCCAACACCAGGTGTGGAGGATCTATTTAAAGAATCAGTTCCAGAGGGCTCAGGACCACGAAAGCCTCAGAAAGATGTAAAAAATGATATCATGAGCCTTTTTGAAAAGGTATCTTCTATTTCTGCTGAAGCATTGGTTTTCATGATTCTTTGACTTTGGAGGACACATTGATTTGGCAGTGCTTCATCTTTCATCTCAAGTAATGATGGCTCGAATGAAATATTATTGTTCAAAGGGCTAGCTTAGCACTCTTCCAAATTATCCATCTTCGATAGTTGCTTAATATGTAGGGCTTATATGATTATGTGGTCATGTGCTTGTTGTTTGTGCAGTCCAACATGGTATCGCCATTCGCGATGCATCAACAGCAAGTGGCAATGCTGACGCAGCACCAAACCCTTCTCATGGCTGCTGCAGCTAAATCTCTTGGTGGAGATCAGAAATCGAGTGGCAGTGCACAACAACCTGGTCTGCAAGGTACCAATATATCTGTCCCAAATTGGCCACACAGTGGCTACCAAATTCCAGGAACGATGCCACTAGGCCAAAATGAGCTGGTGAAGCTTATGCAGGTAAATATAATAGCTTTATGCCATGTCTTCTCTTTGTCAATGGTTGTGCTTAAATATCATTTCATTGAAAATTTAGGGAAGCATTATTGGATTTGGATCGTCGCATCCAGTGGGAAACTCTGTGCCATATCCAACAGCTAGGTATGCTCTAGCAACAAATATATGTATATATACATCTTGAATCTTTCATCTGCTTAAATATCTTGCTACATCTTGAAATGCCTTTACATAATGAATGTCTCTCTGCGCTGAGAACAAGCTGGTTTTTTGTGAAATGTATCGAAGAGGATGCTGAACGAAGAAATTTAATGATAATGTCCACCATGGTTAAGTACAAAGGTTTCGTACCATTAAGTAACTTATCCAGAAAAGGAAAAAAGGTTTACAGTCTGCAAATTACATCAGACATGTTGAGAAGATCCAACAAGTCTTAAAATTGCACTGGCTAACGTATTGAGAACATCCAAGTATTAGCGTAATTGACCTTTTGAGCCATGCCAATATCAATTGGAAAAAGTGAGAGATGAAACTCAAATTTTATCCACTAAATTGAAGTGATACCCAAATGAATGTCAGTGCCTTTTGCAGGATGGTTTTCATGTAGGCTCACTGATAAAATTGGCAGAACAACATGCAGACAGACCACCTAAACAAGCTTGAATTGCAGCCAAATACTAGACCTTTTTATGTCTGTTCTGTGGTAATTAATTTGGTTGTTTGCTTTCTGCAGCTTGCAGACAGCGGGGCAAGCTACCTCATCTAATGGTTTGGCAAGTGCCGGAGTGAGTAAACCTCAATCATCCTCTCCCATTTCATCCGCTTCTCCATCACAACCTGGGAAGGATTATGATTTCTCCTCATTAACACAAGGGATGTTCTCTAAAGATTGAGGAGATCAAACACTGTCATTCCGACTAAATTTATGAGGAAAAAAAAAGAAACCGAAGAGCTTACAGTAGCTTCTTCCTCCATTTGGGATTGTACACTACTTTGTAGAGGCAGGTCGGGTTTTCCTTTCACATCAGGTGGTATAGTATGAGTAGGCCTTGAGGGCAATAAAAGTAAATTTAGCTGCGATTTGGAACATCCTTTTACCTGCTATATTGAATTTTGTTCATATTTGATTCAACTCTTATACAGAGAAAGGGAATAACTTAGTTCCATGATTCAAATAATATAAATTCACACTGCACACATTTACTTGGAGTATGTGATCGTTTCTTGGTCCAACCGACTCTTCCTGTGCTGGTTATTTTCCTACTGGTTCATTTGGCTGCTCAATGCTTCTTTGCAAATCCATTTTACAGTCTTTCGTCGGATTTTGATTCTTAAGCTTCTGAAGCTGGGACAATAATTGAAGTTGTCTATGGAATCTTGAGCATCAGTTCGCTACGTTTAGAAGACTTCCTGGGAGTCTCAAGTTGTTGAGGTTATGTTCCTTGTTTTCTCTGGTTTGTATGGGTCAAAGATTGATGTTGCCAGCATCCGGATTGGTTGTCAATCGTTCATGTGTTCATCTTATGTTCCTTTGCGCATGTCGAATAGTAATGCGTGTTCATCTTATGTTCCTTTGCGCATGTTGAATAGTAATGCCATTCATTGATCATCTAAAGAGCCGTACGAGAAGACAACGCATTAGGTAAAGGAGAATCATGACGAAAAGGAGGGACAATCATGCAGTCCATGCAGGGAGACTAGTGACAGAGAGACCGGAACAGATCCCAAGTCTCAGAAGACCCGATTTTTCTCTACCTGTTCTCATTATTAGCCCAACATTAGACTTGGGACTTGGCCCTTCAGTTTTCGTAGGACTCATGCTTCAGTTTTCTTTTGTCGACATTGTCTTGATGATCAGCGAGTATCAGAACCTTAGATTCCCAACAGGAAATGCAACAGGCTGCTTGTTCTGCCGGGAAAGATTTCTGAGACAACCATTTTGATCGGGACGCACTTCTGCTATTATATTGATTCTTTAGGGAACCCAAAAGTCCAAAAATGAGCGCATTGTCGGGGAAGGAGCAATGCATATGCAACAAATCCACCCTCGGCGTGTAATTGCTACTTCGCCGACAATGCACTCGTTTTGACAAAAACTCGCTCGTGGCATTCAAAGTGCATTTCATTGTTGGATACGAAAGTTGTGAAACCCCGAGTCACGGCCAAATCATTTTGAATAGACGTTGCTCAATTGTCTACCCTGAGAACTATTAATGGAGCAGAAAAGGAAATCAATTTTACATTTACAAAGCACAAAAAATAAAAAATAAAAAATAAAAACCAAAAGCGGTGAAATCGGCACTCATTTTTCACTATATCCATTTATTTATGACAATTATTTACTGTCTGCTTTTTTATGACGATAATTTTCTGTCTACATTGCCATTGTTGGCGGAAAAATTCTGTCCAGAAATGTGTAAATGCCCCCTCCCAAGAGAAGTGCGCCACTGCAAAAGTCACAAATAGGAAATTTGTGTCAGTAGTTGATTTGTCAATTTACGAAACGGAACATGACACTCCCTAGAGTGGCTTTGAGAGGTACCTCACGGGATTGATCCATGCCGAGAACTTCCGGAACGAAAGCAGGCTCTAGTACAATAATCTCAGTCAGAGATCAATATAACAATTGCACAAAAGAAATCATACATTTACAAGGGGAGAAACGAATGATTATCCCCAAACAACTTTTTAATAGTCGGTGGTAATCAGAATAAGGTTTCTAAGCTACAAATTGGCCAAAAGCATGGAATCATTTACCTGCAATGCTCCGGCAAAAGAAGCAGCAAGAAGCAAAGGAGTTACATAACCAGTTGTATATGTTAGAAGTAAACTTCCCCCAATCACCGGATCCTGCAGGAATGATGTGCAGTTTTAAAATAGCAGCAATTGCAAGTCCAGAAATCACTTAGAAATGCTAACATCATTGATTGACAGAAGAGAACACCATTTAAGAAAACTATTGTTTCTATAATTCTACCTATAACCATGAGAATATTTTGCCAACTCCGGATCAGCAAAGGACATGAAGTGAACATCTTTATGCTATGCATGTTAATGTGTCTGGGTACAGAGAGAGAGAGAGAGAGAGAGAGAGAGAGAGAGAGAGACCCGAGATGCAGCAACATATCCCAACAGAGTGGCGAGTACAGGTGTACTGCAAGGAGAAGCTGCTAATGCAAACGTAAGCCCTGCTAAATACGCTTGCACACCTGTAATGCGTATTCTTCAAATCAATTGAAAGCACTTGGAGACCAAATCATAAAGATTGAGGAGGCAGAATCGTTTAGGAAAGGCCACTTACTTGATGGAAAGTTGGAAGCGGCGGCACGGGGATCAAAGTTGTCGAAGAACGACGGAAGCTGAAACTCGATTACCTGCAAATTTACAATTAAAACAAGATTGTTAATTAAAACCACAGAGCCAAGATGAAATTAGCAATATGTAAACGTGGGAAATGTTCATAAATCATAGAATATTAGGGAAACACTCCCGAAGCCGGATTATGTTCGATAGGATTAGTCTCCTAATCTAAGTATGCTTCAAGAAGAGTCATATCTCAAATGTTTCTTACAAAACTGTCAGTGTGGGAAATAGTCTATGAATTAACACACCAAAGACAAAAGGTGCTAGTAGAGCTGACAAGAATGAAATGACAACTGATAAAACAGTTAGCGTTATAAAGAAAGCAAGAAGCTATTTCTACCTCAAGAAGATTTAGACCCATAATAACAGCCACAGCAGAAGCAGCCACGGGTAATCCTTGCCCGATCTGGCCATATGCCTTTCCAGCAAACGAGGCTCCAACTCCTAGAAGAGCCAGCGTGGTAGCTAGTCCTAATGCAAATGCAATTGAATCTCCAATGACCTGACACATGAATAGACAAGAGATTAGGATATAATCAATTGAGAGATCTCACTATTCCTGTTCACAAACTGTCTCAAAAACTAGAAAACTGAGTGGTGCATAATGTTCTCCGCATACGAAAAAAAGATTTAGTTTATTTATGTTTCACAAACATCTATAGACCATCAAAACAAAAAGACAGAAAACGTAACTCAGATTAGAAGTGATTTATAGAATTCAAACAGAAAGTTGTACCTCTGTCCTGCTTTTTCCAGAACCAAATGCTCCTTCATGATTCCAAGGGAAAAAGGAAGAAAATTAAGTTAAGATGATTAAAGACAATACACAAACAGCATAATCAGAGATGCAGAAAGTTTGCCAGTTGCTACTCGGAGTGAAGGCGGTTTACCTATGTAACCAAGAGTCAGTGGTAATACACTCAATGTACATGGTGAGAGGCTGGTCACAAGCCCTGCCCCAAATATAACTGCCAAACTGTAAAAAGTAGTAAGAGTGAATCAACAGCAGTGATATGATACACTCAAATATCTGAAATTTTTCTTTTTAATAGAAAAAAGAGGGTCAATTACCTAGTAAAACTAAGTGCAGAGAGCTGATCTTGAACAGCTTCATTGGCCTGTTGTCCAGCTGAATATAGGAAGCCTCCAAACCAATCTCCAAGACTTCCATCAGCTATGGTAAAAAATGGAGCAGCCACTTCCTGACCCGAAGGAAAATAATTCTAGTTCCTGAGGTTATACGCAAGAACCATAACTGGACGTATATACTTGAGATAACAGCTGAAAGTAATACTCAAGAACATGATTCAGTCTTAATCAACACAGTAAAACAAAATCCTTACTCAGGGTGACAAACTCATGCTACAATTGAAACTGTGGGCATTTGTACATATATCTAATCAAATGGCGAAATACTTGGTATAAAATTGGCAAGAGATCCTTACCATTACATTCTCGGTGCTCAATGCCTTCGCTACATCTACTGCGATCAAGTTTGCCGCTGAAAGCACGCCAACACGACCAAATTACGGAATCAGATACAAGCAAGCAAATGAGTGGCAGACAAAAGTTGAATGCAAGTATGAGAAAGAGCAAGTAGCACGAGTTCGCTTCTAAAATCGACTATGTGGTCAACTAAGCATGTACTATGCGGCCGCAGGTGCACCGCAAAAGAGGAACAATATTTCGTTCCTTCTCCATCGGAAGCAATCGAAAAAGGCGGTACCTGCGATGGAACTGAGAAGCGTCTTCTTCTCGAGCTTGGTGAGACCGCTAGCTGCAGAAGAAGGAACAATATCTCGCCGACGCTTCGTAGGTGCCGAGGATCTCCCAGCCATCTTGACCGCAGAGCCACGATTCCCTTCCGCAGAGAAATAGAATTTGAGGAAACTTCGATCCTTTCAGTTTAAAAACGAGCCTAAAAGAAGACGATCGACGGTTCCGAAACGCAGAACCGACCAGTACTGAAAAACGACAATCGTCGCGGGAGCTAACGGAAAAACCATGGACGGGGACGGAATCAGATATTGCCAGAGGAATATCGCCCGATCGAGCGCGAAAACAGGGAAAAAGCTCCCGATTCAGCGAAATCAACTACGGACGGCGGCATGACGAAGAGCCTACGAGTACGAACTGCGTATCGAACGACGATGTACGAGCTTACCGCACGAGATGTTTCGGCCAGGCTCGCGGTTCAGAATTCTGCAGGAGCTCAAACAGTAGCCGCTGCTCAAACCGCTCATGGCAAAATCCATGTAGAACCTTCTTCTTCTTCTTCTTCTTCTTCTTCTGCTGCTGCTGCTGCTGCTGCTGCTGCTCCTTCGATTTGCGAAATGGTGTGGTCCTTGAAGTGCGGGAGAGAGAGAGAGAGAGATTAGAGCGGAGAGCGGGAGATATTTGCGTCTCCGCCACTCTTAATGGCGATGCTCGACGGATAGGGACATGGCGGATCGAAGCGTTGCAAAAACGGTCCGTGAGTTCCATCAAAACGACGTCGCGACATTTCGGGCTGGCATCGGCCGGCCCGATTGTGATATCAAAGCTCTTCGAGCCCGAACCCCCGTCGCCGTGGGTTGAAAATGGGCCTCGTCCAGTCGGCCCACCTAGACCGATACTAGATATATTAGCCTATAACATTAGTGAACTTATGACTTAATTTGTTTTGCGAAAAATATATATATTTACAAAATATTTTTTAATAATGATTGCTTGTATCATTCGAAATAACCAGTCGATACAAAATATTTCATTATGGATGACAATTTATGTATATATATTTTTTGAACGATGAAAATTCTTTCATTTATTAATTTTTGTAACCGATGAAAATTTTTCATTAGTTACTTGATTAAGAATCTGTTACATCACCTTGTTTAAATTAGCTTTCACGTGCACATTATCATTTTCTTTTTTTTGGAAGAAAGAGTTTGGACAATGATCATTTAGATAGTGATGATCTTAATGATGTACATTAAGAAAACACGTTGGCCCTTGTGTTTATGGTTCACCATTGTCGAGTCCTAGTGCTTAAAATAGAAATTCTCCTTAAAATAAGAAACGACCGTATGAATGCATCATATGCTAGGTTTAAGAAGAATGTATTGTATGCAATGAATACACCGTCATCATTTGTCAATGGCACTTCCTTATTTATGTGATAAATGTTCATTATTCATGTATCTTCACTGAGATTTTAATTTGTCCCATTTCTCATGACACTTTCATCGAATCAAAAAACTGCCCCGATCTCCAAGCTGGGACTCGGCAACCGTCAATTATCATGTACCTCATGTCAAATGCGAGGTAGGGTGCGAACTTCGACCATCACTTCGTAATCTTTCCCGAGATAGAAGTTGGTGGTTTCCAACTTTCGAGCCACGTTGTTTTAGGTGCATGTTTCGTCGGTGCGAGACAGGGAGTCCTTGGAAGCCAAAGCGACCCGCCATGATGCGCCATGCGATGAATCCAGAGCAGCCAATAATAATTCATCGCACGACCCTCCGGACATGCTTGGCGTGGGCTCGATCTCGTTTGTCGGATCAGTTCATGTGCACGTGACTTGGGAATGAAGCAATCCCTCATCACTTCCCCAAAAACTGCCTTATGGCACTGTCAGGCCAGGCCAGACACGAGAGAGAGAGCTCTCCAGTCATTGGACCGAATCATGGTTGTCTACGAAAGAACTATTTCCAATTTCTTCTCCCCTTTTACAATTCATGGAGTTGGAGCTGGTGTTGGACCCCGTTGCATCATTCCGCAGGACAATTCTAATGATCGTCCACCAACCAGAACCAGCCATATTCTATGTGCTCATGTTTTTCAAAAGGTGTGTGGATCCAAAGGAGAAAAAAGGGATCAATGGGTTCGATAGGTCATGATCATTTTGATGAACAAGAATCACCCAACTTGATCTTGCTTTTGGGAGACAAAGCTCATTGATTCCGGTCTTAAATGCGATGATTAGACTCGATCGCAATCGATCTCCGAAAAAAATAAAAGAAAGTGTTTTGGTATACTATTAAATTTTAACTCGGAGATTTAAGGGATGTACCATGGAAAAGAAAACGACATACTAGCAGAAGCTTGTGGAAAACTAGCTTCCAAATGATTTGATTTTATTGCACGATGGAGATCTTGTGGTATTTTTCTAAATCGCATTAGAAATGACACAATATTAGGCATTGATTAGATAAATTTCTTCCGTACCTCCATCCTCTCCCTATAGTTTACCGGGTTAATATCCTCATTCATCGAGCGCTCACCTACTTCTACCAAATCTTGACCCAAAGAAATAATTACAGCGCTAATGAACATAATCCACGTGGTTATAATAGGCTGACAATGTCGAACGTGATTTAGACATTGTGTTCCACAACGCAAGGAATTACACTAGCCTAAAAATACGGATGTGATATAACATGACGTTTTTGTTTCGCAAAGCCCCTCACCAATCGAACTATACAGGTTCACCACGAGAGAATATGTGTCTAGATTCAATTTTACACTGTAGAGTCAATTACAACTTACCATTAATAATGTGGATTTTACATAAGGTCCTATAGAAGCATTTCTATCATTTGTATATGTCCTTGGACAAATTTCACTTACTTTCAAACTGGCCTAATTATCTAAAAGATCTTTGACTAGGTCTAATACCAATTCTACCCTGAACTTTTAAAAAAAGATTCTCAATTTTCACTCCGATCTTAAATTTGTTCATGCGTTCAAAAATCGCAATAGTTTCTTTAAAATTATCAATATCAAGGTCAGTTGGAAGTTCCTCCATCCACACTCTCGCCTTCACATGGAACAACAATAATATTTTTTACTCGTGGGCAAATTTGAAGCTCGAATGAAAGTTTGAGATCTATTTTTATAAAAAAATTCAAATCAATTTTTTTTTGGTTGAATCAAATTATAGATATTAGACCGAAAGTTAATTTAAAAAAAAAAAAAAAAAAAAGAAGAAGAAATGGCCCCTTTGAGACTAGTCTAAAGGGAAACCAAAAATAGCTTGATTTTCGGGCAGTAATCTATCTTTCTCTTGAACTGCTTTTTTATGCAAGGTCCTTGGTGACCACACAAAAGTGTGTCTCGTGTAGCCTGTAGGTTCATCTTTTAAGCCACTTTTTTCACTAGCTTTGCATATTCTCCGGCTCCAGATGATGCTCAATTATTGAAAAGTTATCTGGTGCACATCCGATGAAAGACCAGAAGAGCGTGACCTCTATTGCAGTACATCACGCCACGCATGCCTTAACTAGTTGGATACATCAAATCTGTAAATTGTACAGATGATTAAGATTGATGAATTTCAGAATGATTATTCACTTAAACATTTTTTTTCAAAGAGAAATGCAAAACAAAAAGTTATTTTGACCAGTGGTCTCTTTTAAGGATACCGATTGTGTACAACGTCAAAGAGGTCCTTGTTGAGGAGCTCCTGAGTGAATCGGATAGAGTGACCGGTGGATCTACTAATCATTTAAGATAATACAATTCTCAACCAATAGTGTAGTACTTTGATATCATTATATGTTCACGCTAATAAAGCCCCAAAGATGTCCAACAATCACAAGCTCTCTCTCGCCTGATTACATGATGTCAAGACATTCCGTTACGAGATTCGCTTGATTATCAATAATCTGGCGATGCCCTCGCTTTCTAAAAAGCTTCTAATCTCCAGACAACTAGACTAGGGCACGCAAAATAAAAGAAGTCTCGAAGGAGACCATCATGACACTCTAATCCCAATGACCATGTTAGCTGTAAGGTTAAATTGTGCATTCACATGAAGTAATCATGAAGACTTTTCCAAAAGACACGCAATAATCACCCTTTCTCAAAATTTAATCCTTCTGGACGGACGATTTCACATCGACTTTTCCTAGATTTCGCCTTCACATGTGTTATGCAACTTATATGCAATTGCAAGAGGGAGCATATGACGGGCCGAAACAGAGCCTACCTATCATTACTAAACGACCATTTTAGATTGTTTGGAGAATAGGAGAGGTGCGAGACCATTTTAGATTGTTTGGAGAATAGGAGAGGTGCGAGACCCCTCATTGGCGATGATTGAGGGGGGGGACCCTTTTCTGGCGACCGAAGGGAGCGAATTGGGGCCGCCATGTCGCGCCCCTTTTTTGAAGCTTGCGAGTAGAAAAATACAAAAGACTAAAGTTTCCAGAAAAGGGGAAAGGGTGGGAAAAAAAGAAAGCCCTCAAAAGGATTAGGCTCAAAATTATCTCATCTGAACTTTATGACGTAAAATTCAGATGTAGATACATATTCAATCAAGAATTTGGGGACTATCCGGGGAACATACAGTACCTCTCAACCAATTTGTTTGCTTAGTGTCCCCACCCTTTTTTGAAGCTTGCGAATAGAAAAATACAAAAGATTAAAGTTTCCAAAAAAGGGGGAAGGGGGAAAAAGAGATGTGCCCTCGAAAGGATTAGGTTTGATGGATTAGGAGGAGGAGCAGGAGGAGGAGCCGGGGTCCTCTGATCTTTTGTTGCCTACAACTATCTTGTTGACTCTTATGCTTCTCTTTTGCCCTTTTCTCCACCATTAGCGCGGGCCACGTTACCGTTGTGACTTTGATTTGTACGTCCTTAGTCAAAAAAAAAAAAAAAAAAAAGATTTATCCTTTTGGGGTTGATATTATATATGTGTTTCGTGTCGAGATCGTTCATCTATTGTATTTAGGAATATCGTTTATCTATGTCCGTGTAAATATATTAGTATGGACTTTGTAAAAGTCACTACAATGACATCTCTATTGTAGTCATGACTATTGGTCAGTTCTCGATTCGTATCGTGAGATTTGCTTTGAGATATTGGTGACGGGTATTTATCGAACAAATCAATGGTATCCTAATTTGTAAACAAAAATTCACTTTCACCGGCGAGTCCATGTTTTAGATATCTATTGATTGGTAGGTGTGCTTCAATTCTTTGTATGTTTATCCGTCGAATGATGTAGCTATTTGTCTAATTTCATTATATATGTTATTTTTTGATGATTACAAAATAATGAAAAGTAAATTTTGCGCTTTACAATGCAATAACAAGTGCAATGACATATAAAGATCCGTGAGTCATGTTTTAATGTCGAATCTTATGTTAGTAAAACAATTGATAGTTCATATCTTCTTAATACATGAGCATATCACCCGTGCTCAAATTTGAAATTTCTTTTTCGTAAATCATGATTAATCGATGAATTTTAAACAAGATACATTTTTTGTTAGCATAGGTTTAAGTAAAAGTCGTAATTACTTTTTTACCTTCTCATTTAAAACTGCATTATCCAATTTTCACTAAAAAAATTACATGCGAATTTACTTCTGTTTTGAAAGTTTAGGGCGCTTCGATTTTGAAATATTCAAATAGCACAAAATTTAGATTGAGCATAAAATAAACAAAATGAGAATCTATCCGGACAGGGCACGGTCGTAGACATAACATTATTCATGCGGGACCGAAGACAGACATGTCTAACTTCAAAATTTTTCGAATTTCCCTCCTATATTGGTAGGTTGGAAAAACATAAAAAAACGTCTTGACTCGGAAGATCGCACGTAGCACGTCATGCTTTTCTTGCAGAAAAGAAACGTTATAAAAATTCTGGTTTTAGGACGACTGTCCGAAATAAAATTTTAATAAAGAAATCGTGGGGTGGGTGGAGTCCGTTATTTGGTCAAACGAGCGCGGATTAAATGACAGGGAATAAGCGATATTCTTCGCGGCACGTCCAATCCGATCGCTCGGGCCACTCCTTATTTTTGAATTCTGTTATACATATGCCCTTGAGCAGAAAGCTATTCACGGATATGCCATTGTAGTAGCACGCAACGCTCGGCTCAATTTTTCCATGGTTGGGAATTCAAGCTGAATAGCATCATTCATTCAAATTATATGAAAATATCAAATATAGTCACCAATCTTGAATAATTATGGAAAGACTATGTGGAATATCTTCATATAGTTCATGGACTATTTTTTTTTTGCATTATGGACTATGTTGAAGATGTGCCAAAAGTTTGAGAATTATATTAAATAAATAAAAATTCAGGAATCATATTAAATAAATTAAAATTTTATGAATCGAATTACATATTAAACCAAAATTCAGGAGTTATCTGTGTCAATTTCCCTAGGTTTCAAATGCCCGTTGAAGATTTAGCCATTAAAAAAAGAAAATTGTCTCTTGTGTTTTAACCTTTTTGAATTTTGTCGCATTATTTTCAAATGGTATAGTGAGTTAAGTATTTCTAACTATTGGTCTTTATTTAGGGATAAATTTAAATTATTTGGTTAACATCCTTCATTGGTTTGGACCAAGAATTCAAAAAAAGAATAGGTGGATTTCAATTTAAAGCCAAATCAAATCCTCCGGACAGTTACATGCCAAAGGCCTATCACGTCAATGTCATAATCATCTCAAATCCTACTTCGAGGAAATTAAAGAAAGGTCACGGAGCAAGGCATGAGAGCTTAGAGGACATCTTGCACCATGTTTAGCTCAATAATTGATAATTGAGCCCATTTTGTCTTTCACCATAGAACAAGTTTAAAGGTTGGGTAATTTTGCGAAAAATTAATAACGAAATTTTTTTTTTCTCTAAAATATTCATTTTTATCGCTCGAAAGAATTAAACTGCTTCCATTATCAATAATATCATAAATCTAAATATTTTTTCTCACATGGTCAAATCTGCGAATATGGATAGTGATTATGGAGTAATTATCTATCTATCTAAATTTTTATGAGAAACCGATCCTTGTGACGTCAAAGGAGTATCTGTCCTTTAAGGAAATAAAAAGGAAACTTGGAGGGCATTAATGCAATTGAGCCTGAAAGAATTTTGTATTCTCGCCATCGGAAAATTTTAAAGTAAACTAGTAGCTTTCCATATATTTGAAATTTCCCCACCAAACATGCATCTGGGCTGATGGAGAGGACCCAAGTGTCAGAACTCACTCTTTCCTTATCTATCCTTCCATTTCGTGCCCTTTAAAAAAATATAAAATTATTATTATTATTTTCTTTCTCTCTCGTCTTCGCTTTTGATGCACCATCATCATCTCGTGGTTTGCCACATCCACATGCCACCACCACCCTCCTCCGTCTCCATCTCCATCTCCCATCTTCCATCTTCGATCTGCTTCTTCTTCTTCTTCTTTGCTTCGACCTCCTCCTCTCCTCCGCCGTCACCTCCGTCTCGTCGGATCCGCGCGGCTGATGGAATAACCGCCCCCGCACGAAACGAGTGCGGAACGCCACCGCGGCCGCCACCCGCCCGCGACGCATTTGAGATTTCCTTCCACGGAAGGCAAAAAGAAAAAGCGAGGGTACAAAATCGAAGCTTCAAGCAACCGAGGCGGACGGACGCGAACCTCGACCTTCTCCTCCTCGTGGAAGTAAGCTCCGCGTCTCTGCATTTCGCGCTCGCCGGAAGAGGAAATATCTAGAAGGTGCCGAAGCGACGGTTACCTTTTTTTTTTTTTTTGGGTGCTTTTTTATCTCCCTTCTTTCTTTTTTTTTTTAAATTTTTTTTCCGGCTTTTTTTCTCGTTCGAAAATTGTTTTTTGGGCTATTAATCCGTCGTGCTCGCAACGACCTCAGCCTCCTCCTCCGTCCCTCTGCAGACTCGACCTCGCAACTCGCGCTCTTCAGTTACGAAAAGGAACGAAGCATTCTTTGCGGAGCTCCTCGCCTTTTTTTTTTCGGCGAATGCTCGGCCGGAGTTTTGGCTGCTTTTCTCCCCCGCGCAGCTCCCTTGAAATCTCAGCTTTCATTCTCTTGGAGCTCTAGACCCTCGGATTCAGGGGGCTCGAGATCGAGTCGGGGCGGGTTTCCGGGAGGTGCTTGAATTTAGGGTTTTCCTCGGCGAGCTTCGGGGAGTGTCGGGTCGTGATTCTTTTCGCGAGACTCGGGAGGACGAGTCGTGGGTTGGGAGAACGTCCGTGATGACTCTGTGGGAGAAATCTGGTTAATGTTGCATGAGGGCTGGCTGGTGCTGCTCTCGGGAAGCTAGAGGAGAGGCCTCGAGGAGGACTGCCCGTCGGAGGTATTTTCAGGGTTGAACAGAGGTTGTGCTTCCGAGATGATGCTGTCCGCATCGCCGACTTCAGTGGCGCGGAGCTCGCTGGAGGAGATGCTCGATTCGCTCCGCCGTCGCGACGAGGCCGAGAAGCCCAAGGATTTGCCGCCGGCATTGCCTGCTCGGCCCTCTTCGAGGGCCCGGCTGCCATCAGCGAGGCGGTCTTTGCCGGTGAACTTCACCGTCGGCACTGCTACTTTGCAGGAGTGCGCATCGAGCCAGGCAAATATTGGAAAGGAAGATGCAAAGAGAAAAGAGAAAGATTTTACACCTAATAGAAGCAGTTTTGGGAGCAAGAAGATTAAGAAAGATCAGAACTTGGATTCGCCGTACACAGCAGTTGCGGATCGAGAGGAGAAAAATGACGAAGTCAGCCATTCTCATGGCGGTATTACCTCTCAGTCAGGCGCGCCTCCGAAATTGTGCGAGTCAGAGTGGGGTGATAACATTGGTTATTTCATCAAAAAGGTAATTTTTATGGTCTAATTTATATTTTCTGCTTTTGAGTTAATCTGGTGTCACTGGGTATGACTGGGTTGAGTTTTAAGATTTCATTGTCTATGCGTTCCTTGGTGCCTAAAATCGTCTGCTTTGTAGCAGACCAGAATAAATAAGAGCGTTCAATTGTTGCCCTGTCAGCAGATGTAAGTTTTGTTGGTGATAGTTACGGAATGGAAGGACCAGGTAAAATAGAGGTTATGCTGTAATGGGCATGTGTTCCATGACTGCTTAACCCGCTCGTCATATAAAAACTCTAATGTCTATCTACACCATAGTGACTCCCTTCTCCTCATAGGCTTAAGTATCTGAAGCTGATCCCATTTGTATAGATCTGCTGTTTATGCCTATCATGGGCATGTGCATTTTTTGTGTTTGTGTAATGCATTTTGATCTGGTTGTGTGATGTCTCAGAAACTTAGAGTGTGGTGCCGACTGGTCAGTGGGCAGTGGGATTTGGGAACAATACTTTCAACATCGGGGGAAGAAGCTGTTATTTCACTCCCAAATGGAAATGTGAGTTCTCAAGCTCCTCCGTCCTGCCTTAGGTTTACAAGACAAATATTTTTTTGGCACCAGAGTCAATTTCTGTAAATGCACTGACCTGCTGTAATTTGCATAGGTTGTTAAGGTGTCTACAGGAGAACTTCTGCCAGCAAACCCCGATATCCTTGAGGGTGTTGATGATCTGATCCAGCTTAGTTATTTGAACGAGCCATCAGTTCTTCACAATCTTCAGAACAGATTTTCTCGTGATTTGGTTTATGTGAGTACAAATTTCTTGAGCATTGGTGCAGAGTGAGGATTCTTTTGTAGCTTCTATTCATTCATGTTGTTTCATTGTATAGAGTAAAGCAGGGCCTGTCTTGATTGCAATCAATCCCTTTAAAGAGGTACAACTTTATGGGAACAGTTTCATGACGGCATACAAATGGAAGACTGCGGAGAGTCCTCATGTGTATGCCATGGCAGACACTGCTTATAATGAAATGATGAGAGGTTATGTCAGCTTTATTGTCACGTTTTGTTCTTATTAATCTCAGTCTTTGGTGGGGTAGAAGTTATATATTTACGGCGAATCTCTATTTTGCAGATGAAGTAAATCAATCAATCATCATAAGGTGCATTTGATATCTTCTTCTTCTTCTTTTTAATTTTTATTATTATTATTATTTTTTCATTTTATAATTTTGTTTTCTGTTTTATGTGGGGTGCCCCTTAATGGATTTGCTCTTGTTTTGCACTCTTTTACTTTGATGAAATCAACTTGAGATGACTAGTTGACTGTAATAAAAATTTTTACCTTGCAGCGGGGAAAGTGGAGCTGGGAAGACAGAAACGGCAAAGATTGCAATGCAATATTTGGCTGCTCTTGGAGGTGGCTCTGGTCTTGGAATAGAAGATGAGGTCCTTCATACCAATGTTATACTTGAAGCATTTGGAAATGCAAAAACATCTAGAAATGGAAACTCTAGCAGATTTGTATGCCTCCCTTCTCTTCTCTTCATTATACAAATTCATATGTTCTGCACAATCAGTCTTTTACCATCATCATGGCATGATATTTCTCTAGAGCTTTATACTTTCTTATCCACTTCAAGATTGTGATTTTTGAGAAAGTTGTTGATTTGATTAGTGGGTTCTTTCAGGGGAAGTTTATTGAGATTCAATTTAGCAAACCGGGAAAGATTTGCGGTGCGAAAATCCAAACATGTAAGCATTTTGAATTGATTGAAGCCAGTCAATGAACTTCTAGTCAGCTGATTAAACTGTTGGAACTGACCTACTGGCCTGTTGTAATGTCATGTACTGTCCATTGCCAATTCTCAATCATTAATTGCGGAACAGTTTTACTAGAAAAGGTAATTTTCTGCAATTTGTCAACTATTAATAATCATGGTTTTATGCCACTTCTGAAGTAAAAGCTTCATATTGTGCAGTCCAGGGTGGTTCAGGTGGCAAATGGAGAAAGGTCTTACCATATATTTTATGAACTTTGTGCTGGCGCTTCTCCATCTCTTAAAGGTGCAAGATACTCCTCCTAAGTTAAGCTGAATATGCCTTTATAGCTGTGATAGATTTAATCCACCAAAGTTAAAAACCAATTTTATTAGCTTTGCACATCTGTTGTGTCGCTACATTGCTGAGAACAGCAGTGCCGTTATTTATCATTTCACTGTTTTAACTTAATGCTTTTGGTTCATCTATTATATGCAGAGAAGTTGAATTTAAAAGTGGCCTCTGAATACAATTATCTTAAGCAGAGCAACTGCTTGACAATTGATGGCGTTGATGATGCTAAAAAGTTTCAGATGCTTCTGGTAATGTTTCTTTTCTGCATTCACTTGTTGTTGGGTGACTCCCCCACTTTCCAGTTTACTTATGCCTCATGGAGGTCCTATTGATGGTTGCATCTTTCTTCTTTTTCCTGTATGTCCAGGAAGCTCTAGAGATGATTCGGATACCTAGACAAGATCAGGAGCATGCTTTTGCAATACTTGCTGCAGTACTATGGCTAGGAAATATATCGTTTCGGGTTACTAGCCATGAAAATCATGTGGAGGTTGTAGTTGACGAAGGTAACTTTTACATGCTTACTTTTGGAAGCCAGAAATATTATGATTTTATACTAAAGATATTAGAGATATGCTAGTCGTTCATTGTTTGTCACATACTATTAATTCCTTGTTTCTTCTCATGAAGGTGTGAATGAAAGGAAATAAAGCCATCTCCTTTTTCGCCATTTTTTATTATTCCAATTGCTGTGGGCATGCTTTAGGGCCTTGCATCTAGTTATTTGCTTTACTTCTATATCTGGAGATTACGTTAGGGGCATAGTGAAAGAAAGTTAATGGAGACAGACATCATTTGCGAAGAAAGTTGATTGGGTGCTCAGCTAAGCAGGTGATCCATGCAGCAAAATTAAGTTTGGAAAGATCGGAGATGAATGGTTGAGAGTACTTAGGTGTCTGGAGGCTTGCTGTGCCTGTGGTGAGGATCATAAGTATATTGAAGAGATTTTACCTCCTCCAAGTGTGTGATATTTTCTAAGAACTTATAGCATGCCCTACTTGGGTAAGACGTAGATTATGAAGAAGGGTGACGTCTTAAGACCATTATGATCTCCATGTTCCCTATTTAACAGACCTACTTGCATTTTGAAAGGGAGGGGTTGTCTTTGGAGGTTTTGTGATCTTCAGTAGGTTCTGAAGTTCTTCACTCTTTTGTTGTGATTCTTTCAACTTTCGTCTTCTTCCCATTTCCAGCATCATTAAATTCCATCAGCCAATTTCTTGTTGCCTGTTGTCACAAGAAGTGAAGACATAGCAACAATCAGTAATAGGAGAACTGATGTACATAAATCCCAAGGACAGATAATATGCAGAAAGAGAATTATAGTAGGGAACTAATGAAGTTGTCTCCCATTTGCAACTGCTAAAAGTAGCCATAGAGGAATTAGGATTGTCAGTTCTTTTGCAATGAAAAGATGCGGACTGTCATGCCCACTGGTTTAATATCCTAAAGGTACGTGGACAGTGAACCAGTCTGGAATACCTACCTTGCACCTTTTTTCTTTGCTTCTGTTAGATTTATCTTTGAAAGTGAACTTCAACCCTTTCCCTCTATATTGCATTTCCCTCGGTTGCTTTACTTAATTAAGATTGCTTACTTTACAGCCATTATGTATCCTTTAGAAGCTGAATATAATAACATTCAATTTGGAAACAGTGTTCACTGATTCTATGTATTTCTTCTTAATAGCTGTCACCACTACTGCTGGCTTGCTGGGTTGTAGTGCTGATGATCTTGCATTAGCGTTATCTGTTCGTAGAATCAAAGCGGGCAAAGATAGTATCTCTAAGAAGTTGACTTTGCAGCAGGTCTGTTGCTGAGATTGTTTTAGATTCAACTTTACTTCTGCAGTTTCATCTAACTTTGCTTCTTGAACAATTATTTTTGTAATTGGTTTTGGGAGTTATGACCTTAATTTTGTATTTCAGGCAACTGACACAAGAGATGCATTGGCAAAGTTCCTGTATTCGAGCTTGTTTGACTGGCTTGTAGAACAAATAAACAAGTCACTTGAAGCAGGCAAACCATGTGCAGGAAGGTCCATAAATATCCTTGATATATATGGGTTCGAGTCATTTCAAGTATGTATTAATTTACTATGCAGATGTCAGATAATTTTTGGAGTGCATCATAATTTTGTGTCTAATTCCTGACAATCTGTGTTTTGCAGAAGAACAGCTTTGAGCAATTCTGCATAAATTATGCAAATGAGAGGTTGCAACAACATTTCAATCGGCATCTGTTAAAACTGCAGCAGGAAGTGAGCATCTAACATGGACCATGTCTTTTATGACCAAAAAAAAAAAGAAAAGTGGATCATGTCTTTAGTTTTGTCTAGTATATATATGATGGCCACTGTGCATTGACATACTTTGCTTAGTGGTTGCTGTAGATGCATTGAGCATATCATCTTCTCCAGGAGTCCAGATACCGTTAACCTCATTGTAGCTTTAAGAAGGAATAGAAGGATATTATTTTTTGTTGTTATTGCTCCTTTCTGAAGTAGGAGGATTGAGATGGATTTAGTTGACAAACCACGATAGATAAAACACTTGCATTAGTGTGGCTTCTGCCTCCTAGATTATGCAAATTAAGACTCTGGACTTTTAGGTGAAATCCATTGGTGTATTTTATCTTGGCCGCCCTTATTTATATTCTTCTGATCCCTGAACCTAAGGCCCTATCAATTTTGGAAAACTTATTGCTATATTCTGTGTGTCCAGGAATATGAGCTGGATGGTGTTGACTGGACTAAAGTAGATTTTGAAGACAATGAGGATTGCTTGACACTAATTGAAAAGGTACTCTGAGTTTAACCTTTTCTTTATTTTTAATTTCTTTCTTTGAAACGTGTATAATGATAATAATGTTGGAGGAGCAGATTGTTGGCTTGATATTTAGATCAAAGGAGACACATTCTCTTTATTGCTTCTACAAGATCGATTGTTCATTCGATAGATAATGTTACTTTTCGATGTATAGCAATATTTTGTTCATCTTATTTTTCACGGATCAACTTTTATGCTGTGACTCATCACTTTGGGTCTCTATGTACTGTGATAAAGTTTTTTATAAAGTTGAAGCAGTCAATCGTTATTTGTATGCCAACTTTTGCAGAAACCTTTGGGGGTGCTCTCTCTGTTGGATGAGGAATCAAACTTTCCCAAGGCCACTGATTTGACATTTGCCAATAAGCTTAAGCAGCATTTGACTTCTAATCCTTGCTTTAAAGGAGAAAGAGGCGGGGCTTTTGGCATTCGTCACTATGCTGGAGAGGTTTGTCTTTTACTCTCCTTTTCTTTCTTAGAGCAAATGTCTTGCTCTCAGTCTTGCTTATTGGGATATGAATTAGAAGCTACCTTAAAATTTCTTGATGATTTCTGCCTTTTCCCCTATTGGATTCGAGCTAGTATAAGCAAACGCTATGTAAACAGTTTAAACTCAACAAGCACTTAGAATTCTTAGGTTTTTTGTGCTAAAATCTTGTACTTGGAAAGTTTGGTACTGTTTAGTTGTCAGTCAGGCCGTGGTCTAGGTCCAGTCTAAGTATGTAATGCATGAGCTGCTTTTCTTAAACAATTGTTTTTTCTCATTTTTTTTTTTTGTGATTTTTTGCTACATCACCTGTTATTGCATTTTTAAAGTTCCTTAGGTTTTAAAGATGTTTAGATGAGATAGTTTCTAGTCTTAAATGCAGTTTTTTCTCTCTTTCCCTCGTTTTTTGGTGTCTCATCACTGCTGATTTGACCATAATAAGCAGCTCGAATTAATCCTCCAGAAAAGTAATCTTCCCTTGCGGGCTTGTTAGTTACACTCCATACATGTATCTAAGCAGCAATGCTTGAATTACCACATGGCTTACATTGACATGGGATGTTTTGTCAGGTTCAATATGATACAAGTGGCTTTTTGGAGAAGAACAGGGATCCTCTTCCTTCTGATTCTGTTGAACTGCTCTCATCTTGCAGTTGCCAATTGCCTCACTTATTTGCCTTGAGAGTACTTGAGCAGTCGACAAAATCAGCAAGTCCATTAAATCACGGTGCAATGGAGTCTCAGAAGCAAAGTGTTGGTACAAAATTTAAGGTAAGTAAACTGTTGTACAGACACACGAATCCTGATCCAGTGATATAAAGATCATGGTAAGCTATAACCTAGTGATATGCGTGTGCACGTAAAGTTGTAGTCGGCCATTTCTATTACTTTTGAGGGAAGAAAAATCCCCTTGTTCTCTGTATTAATTATCTGGGTCTATGCTATCTGAGGGTGTCCATTTCTTCTCTCTTAGATTTACGTAGATGTGAATTTCAGGTGTGTTAGTATAATTAATACTAATAAC
Source organism: Eucalyptus curtisii (assembly GCA_017140595.1). Classification (NCBI taxonomy): domain Eukaryota; kingdom Viridiplantae; phylum Streptophyta; class Magnoliopsida; order Myrtales; family Myrtaceae; genus Eucalyptus; species Eucalyptus curtisii. The sequence continues at coordinate 26,852,958 of CM029499.1, forward strand.
TGCCTAATTTTGAGGCATTTAACGGGCTCTTTGATGGATTGATTCTAATCAAGAGTTTTTTTCCCTTGTAGGGTCAGGTTTTCAAACTGATGCATCAATTGGAAAGGACAAAACCTCATTTTATCCGTTGCATAAAGCCAAATAATAAGCAGCTTCCTGGTCTTTATGAGAAGGACCTTGTCTTGCAACAGCTCAGGTGTTGTGGAGTCCTTGAAGTTGTCAGGATTTCCAGATCTGGATATCCCACTCGAATGACTCATCAAGAGTTCGCAGAAAGGTAAACCTTCTAATTTCTTTCTTTTTCTTTGTGAGAAGGACCTTGTCTTGCAACAGTTCAGCTGTTGATTTCTCCCTTTTTGTTTCCTTTTTACTCAGAGAACCTTGAGTAATTTACCTGGTCTGTGGCTTTTGTTTTAGGTACGGGTTTCTGCTTTTGGACACTAGTGTATCGAGGGATCCCTTGAGTGTATCTGTTGCTGTCTTACAACAATTTAATGTCCTTCCGGAAATGTACCAAGTTGGTTACACAAAACTGTATCTGCGAACAGGGCAGGTTAGTTCTGAAGTAAGCCTGGAATGTTTTTTTGTTATGTTAGTCCACTGCATCTAATTGTGAGAGATGATCCTTCTACAAGATTTCCAAAAAAAGGTGTAAGTGAGAAATGAATTCCAAAAGAGATCTTCTATCTCTATCTTCGTCGGTTGTTGCTTATTCTTGACTGCACAAAGAAGCAATGGCAGTTTAGCATTGTAGTTATTGGACATTTTGGGTGGGATTTGTGTTTTTAGTCTGGTGTTTGTCCATTTTAGAAAGTAAAAGCCTAAAGAAATGGGCAAAAGTGGGGGGCGATCCTTTTCTTAAGGCCTGTTTTCGTTTTTCCTGAAAATGGAGGCTGTCAACTTAGGGGCTGTTTGTTTGGTTTTTGTTTCCGTTCCCGGAACACAATTTTTGTTCTTTTGTTTCGGGGAACAAAAAAAGAATAGAAATGCGATTGTTTACACTTTTGTTCCCGGGAACAAAAAATAGATTTTTTGTTATTTTTTGTTCCGGGAACAAATTTGGAACAGAAACAAGAAACAAGAAAAACTTGTTTCTTGTTCCTGGAAACACTTTTTGAAGAAACAAAAGAACAAAAACACCAAACTTATTTCTTTTTTTTCTCCTTTTTCTTCTTTTTTCTTCTTCATTTTTCTTTGGCTGGCGACCTCGCCGGAGCGTCGCCGGCCCCTGGCGAGGCTCGGCCTCGCCCAGCCACGGCGATGCTTGGGTCGCTGGGCCCGGCGAGGCCTCGCCGTGGTTGGGTGAGGCTGCCGGCCCTCATCGGCCAGTCGCCAGCCATGGCTAAGGCCGAAGACCCGGCCAAAAGGAAGAAAAAAAAAAAAAAGAAAGAGAAAAAGGAAAAATAAAATGAAAATATTAAAAAATTAAAAGAAACAAAAAAATTACACAAGTTTACTAAACGTGTTTATGTTCTTTTTTTATTCCAGGAATAGAAATTTTGTGCAGTTACCAAACGCGTTTTTCTGGTAAAAAATTGTTCCTCGGAACAGAAATAGTTTTTTTCTATTTTTGTTCCCGGGAACAATTTTTGAACAGAAACGTTACCAAACGCGCCTTAACTGATCGTTGTTTCTTCCCAACTGATACATGTTAGTTTAATAGTCACCAAAAAATAATTTAGGAATGGCATCATTCCACGCAGTATGTCGTGGTGATCTTTGAGGTACTAAGTTGTTTATATCATTCTTCTGTAAAAATAAAAGCTGTGCATAGAAGAATGTTTTTTTTTTTTTTTTACTTTTCCTTTTTGACTCTGAACTTGTTCAGCTCCAGTTTACCAATGACTGTTCTTTTTTTCGTGTTGATATTTTCTCTTCTTGACTTGATGTTAAGTTCTTGTGACTCTCAGATTGCCACATTGGAGGGCAGGAGGAAACGAATTCTGCAAGGCATAGTTGGGGTTCAAAAATGTTTCCGTCGTCATCTAGCTCGTCATCAGTTCTATGAACTCAAGAATGGAGTGACTACTTTGCAATCATGTATGCTTGCTTGTTTCTGTAATTTTCAAACTTCATGCCAATATGTTGATGGTTGCATTGGGTTCTTTACGGCCTTACAGGCGACACTTTGGCTTTCAAATTGCTTGAGTTGACTCTCTCTCTCTCTCTCTCTCTCATGGAGCTTTTTTTGCGCAGTTGTTCGTGGTGAAGTTACTCGAAAAGAATATAGTACCTTGCGGGATAGCTGTTTAGATGGTGCTTCCATGTTAGGGACCAATGGGGAACAGAGGGCAATCATAGGTTTACAGTCTGGTAAGTCTATGCTTTTGACGATTAAACGCACGGCCAGATTATTTGTCGTCTAACATTAAATTGTCTTACAGTAATCCGTGGGTGGTTGGTTCGGAGAAAGTTCAATGATTCGCTCAAGATGAAAAGGTCAAGTCTGCAGACCTTAAAGTCTACATATAAGTCGGGCAGGAGATTTTCTGGAGTGAAGGTACTTTAAGCATTATCTCTAACGGAAAGAAAATGATGCTAGCTGACTGAGAGAGTGCATACGATTTTGAGGATTCCTTGCAGGTGAAAGTTACTGAATTCTAATTGCATCTACGCTGAACTTAAGGGTACTTCTTCTTGGCAGGACAAGCCACAAAAGCGTGAGGAGAAGCCTCAAAAGCAGATTGAGGTCATGCCTGCAGTGTTGGCAGAGCTTCAGAAACGGGCTCTAAAGGCAGAGGCAACACTGAAGCAGAAGGAAGAGGAAAATGCTGCACTGAGGGAGGAACTACAGCAGTTTGAGACTAAATGGTCCGAATACGAGTCAAGGATGAAATCAATGGAGGAAACATGGCAGAAACAGATGGCTTCATTGCAAGTGAGTATGGATGCTTTCGGGGGATTTTAGTTAAACTTATATAAAGAGTCAATCATCTGAGAGTAAACTCCTGCTTAGGGTGTATTTCAATCTTGATGTTTGAAATGCTCACATTTCTTAAGAGGGTTGCATGATATGGTGCAGATGAGTCTAGCAGCTGCCAGGAAGAGTCTCATGACGGATGATAATGGAGGTCAACCCAGAAGACCCGATGTTGCCTTATCGCCTCGGGATTATGATTCCGAGGATACCACATCCATGGGCTCTCGAACTCCTGGTGGAACCATGCCTGTGAAATTCTCTAATGCTGTTACAGATGGCAGAGCGGGGAGGGACACTAATGGAACCCTGAATGCTGTCAGTGATCTTATAAAGGAGTTTGAGATCCGGAAACAGACATTCGATGATGATGCCAGATCACTCGGTGAGGTCAGGTCTGAGTTGGCTTCCAATGCTAGTCCTGATGAAGAATTTAGAAAACTGAAAGTTCGGTTTGAGTCTTGGAAGAAAGAATACAAAGTGAGGCTACGAGAGACTAAAGTGAGGCTACGGAAACATGGGCACTTAGATGCTGACAAAGGTCGTCGAAGATGGTGGGGAAGATGAGACGGGGATGCTAGGATCTATGTTGTAATTTTGTTCGAAGTGATTCTCTGGTGGTCTGCGTACGGCCAAGCTGGAATTCGAGAACTTGGAGAGGGGCTGAGTGGCTCCCCCAGTTTCAGCGGCGGGGGACACCTAGATTAGATTTAGTCGCGTCAGCTCCGTGAAGAGAGGTGTTTATCAAATCTACCAATTTTGTCACTTGGTAGTGTTGTTGAATGTGTATAGCCAGAAACCAGTATGTAGGGACTCGAGACTTTTTAAAGTTTTTCCGTTTACCCCCTTTGAAGGTGTATATTCTCCAATCTGTTATCTGTACTGTGTATTCCATCACATGAATTAGAAAATGTTCATACAGCTTTTCATTAAATTCTTGTCCTATTTCTTTTGACCTCATTCAACCTTAGTTCAAAGCAGTGCAATGATTCATCCTACCTTTTGTCCGCCATGTATCCTGCTCATCTCTTGAATTATCATGTGAAATAGGGTTTGACATTAATGAGAAAAGGAAGCTCCCCCCAAATCTTATAAGAACTAGTTTTCCATTAGGCCCGCTCGCGCTTCTCTTTTTAGTACCTTCTTGTCATATTTTGCTGGGGGAATTGCATTTGGCCCCCCAAGTTCTTGGGATTGTATTAAGTTTCCCTCTGACACGTCAATTTTTGCAATTCGCCCCCCAACCTGAAATTTTTGGCAATATGCCCCTCAGCATTCTCTAGCTCAATTTTTCTTACGTGTCTTGATTGTACGTTTATCTACATATGTCAGTTCAAATATAGGGAGTATTTATGTTTAAGAATTGTATTGATATGCAGTATTGACTTCGGTCAAATTCTCTCGTAAACTTGAGTCACATGCTCCTACGTGTAATATATTTCTGAATTATTTTTTTTTACTTTTTTTGAATGTATATATTTATATAACGAATTTGTCTTCCATAATTGAACACCGGGTAGATATTGCAATTGATTTTTAATACCTACGAAGCTCATTGAGAAAAATTAAAATGTTTGAGGCAATTTGCTATAACAACTAAAAATTCGGGGCCAACTAGGGTTGATTTATAGTGAAGTTTGGTCTGAATAAACGTTTCTTTGTCAAACATCTCTAAATAAAAGCCTATTATCTCCTCATTAATTTCGTGCTGTATAAATTCGATGTGTATGGATAATTTTTTTTTATTTGCTTTGTGCTATCTTGAGAAAATTAAAAAAAAAAAACATTTCAGCAAGCTTGAACAAACTGGGCCAATCTTTAAAAAAAAAAAAAAAAAAAAAAGAGGAGAAAAGGTGAGCAAAAGTTTTGATCTGTACTGGAAAAAGTTTGAAAACAAAGGCTTAACGTTCCTCAGCTCCATCCGACGTCGTCTCGTCCGTTCGCGACCCTCACCGTCAAAACCTCGTCCTGCGAAAGCAGCCATTGCTTTCTTCTTCTTGCGCTTTTTTCAAAAGGCTTCGAAGCGAAGCAATGAACCGTCGCGGCGTCAGCAGCGATCACTGGTCGTTCCTGGTAACGCGATCCTTCGCCCCGTCTCTTCTTCGATGCTTGCTCGCTGCATTGCTAGCGCGTTAGATCAGCAGTTATGGTTCTTTCGTTTCCTCGCTTTGTCTCGGGCGAGCCGGCGACGGCCGGTCGTCGTTTGGTTTCGTTCGGCGATGGTGCCGTGGCGTGTAGCGGTTCGGGATTGGCCATTCGGGAATCGATTGTGCTGGGCTGGGGCTCCGATCGATTCCGTAGTTTCGGATGACACGGTTGACCGCATTTTAGTAGCTGAGATTATTATGCATGGGTAGCGTCGTCTGTGCTGTGGCTCGTGCAGCTCGTTTTGAAGATACGAGTTTGGCTTCTGCGTTTGGGTTGCTTTGATGGTGGCTGGTCTCGTTTGAATGATGGCCCGTGGAATTGGTTATTGCGCTCGACTGATAATGAACCATTCCGGGAGTTTTGATTCCCGGCTGCGTATGGCATTTCGCCGTGATCGGTATGGCTTGGAACAGAAGAGATGTCTTGTGGCCAAGAATTATATTTAAAGAAGAAGAAGAAGATAGTTGTGCGATAAGAGCTGTCGGAACTAGAGTAATCCAAGTCAAATTAGGAATTTCTGTGTATGTATGTCTCTCCTGATTTGGTCCATCCAGCTAGCAATGTGGTGGTAAAGGGGTTGGATACTGGATAGCCTGCACACATTCTGTTGTTTGAGATGATTGGTATCATCGGGTTTGTGACTCACGGGCCTCTTTTTACTTTTCTGCAGGAGGAAATTGAGGCACCCATGTGGGTGAATCTCACGTTAGAAGTTGGCAATAATGACCAAGAAAGGTGATTAGTGCAACATCAGTCCTGATGTTAAAGATTAGACTGCTTCTGTTATATACGAGATCCAGGTTCTGGCTAGTAAAACTTCTTTTGCTATTGCAGGGCTGACGAATGGTTCAGTGAAAGTCACCTGTAAGATCATCTGTTCATCTATAGTTTCATTCCGTTAAAGTTCCGCGATCGGAAATATTTTTGTTGTTTAAATTTTGTGTACTCGAATAATCTGTTCAGGTTCCACCGATGTTCCTCTCACCAATTAAAATCTACTTTCTCTCATCTTTCTGAGGAAAATGGGAGCTCAGACTTTTACCTTAACAGACCCTTTTCACCGAAGCTTCCGTCCTCAGTGTCCAAATCAAGAGGTAAAGACTACAGGGGCAAGAAATGGGAGCACCATAAGACCGATCCTTCAGTTCATCAGAGTCATCCGGTAAAAGTTTTAAGTGCAACATCTTCATGTTCCGAACAGTGTTCCTATCTGGAAAGCCAACCAAATTCGAGGTTGGTTAATTTGAGAGGACCCTCTGGCTTGAAGAAGACTTCGATAGCAGAAAGGAATTTTGCTAGAAATGGCAGCAGGCTTTCCTCGAAACCCACACTTCCTGGCTCTACATCAAACAACATGACTCGAGCAAAGCAGAAAAGTGGCATTTCATTTGAGAGCCATCAGCAACAAGAAAAAAAGGTTCTTCATGTTTCAGGGCAAGCTTTTGGTAATTCAACTGGGCAATCTTCAATTATTAGAATGGGCATCGGGAAAAGTTGTGTTACAAGACAAGCATCAAGGGTGGAGATTCATAGGGATATGGGTCATAGAAGTGGTAATAAATCTTCTAATAAGTCCAGTGTGGGTTCATCTTCATACCCCTTTTCTGATGCTAATCGCTTGACATCTAGTCCGATTGAGGACAGGGAGATTACTCCAGATAGCAGACACCCAGCGAGGACATCTCAAGCACTTCTGAATAAAAAAGAGAGCGTGATCTCTGGTGTCTCAAGTACTATACCTAATACATCTAGGAGGGGTAAAAGCCACCTTGCAAAACCAGGCTGCTCAGAAGTAGCAAAACCTAAGGTGAGCAACTTTACAAAAATCGCTATGTAACATTCTCTGTTTTTTTTTCTGCAACGAAGCATCATTCTTATGTAGATAAATTTAAAATGGTCTGGTGAGCTAAATATTGGTGCCTTTTCCAAACCTCTGCAGATACTTGGCCTTTTCAGATTACTGTTTTTCCTCAATCTTCTCTCCAGCATCAATATTACCTGTCTCTCACTGCTGGCTAGACTTAGCTTATGTGTAGTTCGGATATTGATGTATCTTTCAGTGTTCATATTTCGTATTGTTCATCTGTTGCTTTTGGTGCAATAAACTGACTTGGAGGTATTATAGGCACAGCATCAAAATTGTAGTTCAAAGGCTTCACTGGCTCTTCGAGTTAATGCAACAAACTCTTTCGCCAATGAGAAGCCTAAGGAAATGCCAAAGGTTTCAAGGCTCAATAAATCTGTTTCCAAAGAAAAGGAAAATTTAAGGAGGAGGTTGCTTGAGTCTCAGACTAACGGCTACGCGGGCAGGTTTCGGAAAGTGGTAACACAGAATGTGTCACAAAAGGGTGATCGAAGAGTATTAGTTGGTTCGAAGGTATATCGCGTTGACAATTTTGTTCCTCTCATGTTAGTTTTTTGAGAATTATCTCCTGATGAGTAAGTCTGCGTCCTTCTGAATACATTATTCTGTTAGTGTCCATCTTTCAATTTGACCATATTTCCATAGAATGAGGAGGTGCATAGCTCATTAACCCGTAACTTTTCTGTCTGTTGCTTTGCTTTTACGGCATTGAAATAGTGGCCCAAATATAATCTTGTTATTTGCAAATGAATGCACGCTTCCATTGAGACAGTAAACATGCAAAGCTTGAAGAGATTATGATGCATATGATATGTTCCATAACACTTGCAGTTGCTCGTCTTTCAGATATTCTAGCCCTGATCTTTTTTTTTTTTATCCTTTATGTCATTTGGCATATGGTTTCTCAAATTCTGCAGCTTGGTAATGTCCGTGGAATTGAAGGAAAAGCTATCAAGAATGTTTCTCAGAAGGGTCTACTTTCGATGAGATGATGGCACCTGAACTCATTTTTGGTAATCTGGCCCTTTCTCTGTTTCTTGACTGGGCATTATCTTTTGTAATTTTGTCCCTTCGTGGGCCAACCAGTTAAAACTCTTCATACAACCATTGTCTTGTGTCACCAGCCTCTCTGGCTAATCCAAAATATATTGCCTTTCCTTAGAAAACCTGGTTCTTTTGCACCACCATATCATGGTGAACTAATGATTTAGGTTCTGAACTGCTCCCATTATTTAGGAGGCTGAGTGATCATAAGTGAAGCTTGTCTTGGTAGGACCAATTCTACCCCCAGCTTCTAAGACAAACGTGATACGAACATTGACGTGCAAATTCACATGTACACACATAGAAGAATTGTGTGTGATGTTTGATTTAGTGCGTACCATGTAACAAGTGATGCACTTTGTTCCCCTTTCTGAATGTGTCTGGATTTGTAAAAGCCCAGTGCCTGATAGACTTGAGCATAGATCGGGCCCAATGTTCACATCAAAATGAGCTACAAGTTTCTTCTTCCACTTTGCTTCTTTCTGGCAATAGTCTTTCATTGCTTTTCCAAGTTCTAGTGACTCGGTGAGTCCATTTTATGGTGTCCCGAAATGCGTCCAACCACAATAATTCGTTTCTTTTTGGGGCCATGTCCAGATTCTTTGACGCAAGTGGTTTTGGAGTGGTATTATTAATTCTTGGATTGTAGTTCACAGCGTGTATCATATGTATCACTGAGTACCTCTTATCTCCATAATAGAATACCTATGGTGATAGCAGGAAATTGCTTTAAGTAGACTATCTAGCTATACTCCTAGATTGCAATTTTCCCTCCTGTTTGGACTGCATTCATTAACTTAGTAAATTGCCTGGACTATACGAAACATACTTTTCCAAGTTCGGGGGTCCTAAAATGCATCCGACTATAATAATCATTTCTTTGTGGGGGCATGTCCAGATTCTTTGATGCAAGTGGTTTTTGAGTGGTATTTTTAATTCTTGAATTGAAGTTCACAGTTTGTTTCATATGCATCACTGAGTACCTCTTATCTCAATAATAGAATACCTATGGTGATAAGCAGGAAATTGCTTTAAGTAGACTATCTACCTAGACTTCTAGATCGCCATTTTCCCTCCTTTTTGGACTATATTCATTAACTTAGCCAATTGCCCTGGCATCTTTTTTTAATCAACTAGGAGTTTAGGACTAGAGAAAAGAGCATTCTAGTGGAACGTTAAACATATGTTTGTTTCTTTCCTCCCATTTTTTTGGCTTTCTCGTGGCAGCTTCCCCATAACAGTGTGATTGGCAACCAGTCCTGCAAGCATTACCACCTTTAGTGCCAAAATAACTTTGGACTACACGCCACTTTTTGGCAATTCTATTTCTTCATAGATTTGAAGAAAGATTTCCCTTTGCTGTTTGGTTGAGCAGAAAATGAATCCAAAAGAAAGGTTATGTGATCATATAGAAATAAGATTCTTGGTAGGACACGTTTTCTTCCCACGCACCTAAAGATCGACATCTCTCAAAGTGCGAGATTGAAGAAAGGGCTTGACGATACCACAAGTTTCAGGGAATGATTCACTCTTTTTTTTTTCCAGGAGTCACCAATGGAGAGGCAGCCAAGAGATCAGTGGGCTATGTACAACAATACAAACTCCAAGCCAGCCTTCTTGTGTGGTCCTGCATTCTATAATCCTTTTCCGGCGATCCTATTGTACATGGTATCTTTGGAGTTCAGATCCTCGGAGCCACATTCATTGGGGCAACAGCACATCAGAATAATCATCGTTGGATTACAGTCTTTGCACAATCATTTGACCACAGTCGGACAGCAATGGCATCATTTGTCCTATGTATTGTTTGTTTCGGGCGCCAATGCTTACCGATATTGACTCTACAATAGCATCTTGCGATCAAATCATTGATCTAATCAGTCATTGTTGATCCTTCTCTAGCCACTACATGTGGGCAATCAGACTAGTCACCACACTAAGAAACGAAAAATACTGAATTCAGTACAACGAAATCTATGCATGAAGCATGGAATTAGGTTTCGCTGTTTAGGAAATTGCATCAACTTCAGATATCTTTATTTTTGGAATTCTTGTGAAGAGGAAAAGAGAAAAGGAGAACATCCATAACAAGAAATGGGGCATCACAAGAACTGTATCGAAATGAATGATTTCATCGCAATTTGCTGATGCTGATAACTCTCGTTAGGACTGCCAGATTCGTACACGCGACATGTGGAATAGATCTCGTTCAGGAAAGAAGCCCAATGATGTTGACGCAGCGAAAGGACACCGTCTTCCCTCGGTGGCTCCTGACCCTCAAAACAGCTGGCACTTCGCCCTGTGAATTTGTGGATGTGAAGAAAGATGATGCAGGAGGAAGACGGTTCACTCATTGTTTTATCGGTTCATGTGACATTCGATTCGTTTGCGACTCCACCCAAATGTAAAAGGCCAGTCGAGAATGATGATACGTATCCCGGCATTTCCAAAGGACGCTCCACAGAAAAAAAGACGTATCGGGACGTACGTAAAAAATGATTGCAGTCTGAAACACCATTTCTTCAACTCTCGCAGCAGCTGTCCATCGACTCGAGAGCTCGAGCTAACAAGTTAAGGAAAACCGCATCGATGGATCAAGTGTATAGTTCTCCAGCATTAACTAGCTACGGAAACGGATCTCTAGAGATCGTGTTCGTGTATGTAGACCACATATGTTTCTTCGACACCAGGAAGTAAATCGTGCCAGGCCAATACAGGTTCCCCTTTTTCCGGATGATTGTGTCATCACCCTGTATAATTTCTTCATCGCGGACCATTGCTTTTACGCATTCTTGTACCGTGAATCTTCTGCACATGGGGGGTGGGGGACTTTCTGGTACTTTCGGCCTGGGGAGTCCGGAGGGTCCATCAAGGAGTTGTCAAGGCCCCCTTCTCGATGGTGGATCACAGTTGTAAATTAAAAAAAAAAAAGAAGAAAAAGAGAACCAAAGAAAGTCTCCCGAGAAGATGAGAGAGATTTGCGTTTCCACGTTGTCTTTGAAGGTCCGAAAGAACAATTCAGCCGTGAAAAGACAAGCCTTCTGAAATAAAAAAGTGCTTGTTCCTTGTACCTTGGTAGGCCAAACGCGGGGGGTGTTTCGCTCGCGGTTTGGATTTAGCCTCTAATTGCTTGAAGATGAGATTAAGCTCAGCTTCTGTCGTGCTCTTTGTTGTTTTTCCCCGTCGAGCTTCGTTGGGACAAGCCCCGCATTTTTCATGTCGGGTCTAAAACTGTACAAACTTGATCACATGAAGCTACTCACCAATTCTTTTTTAGCGTCTTTGCCATCTCCGTACCGATAATTCCGGATTCTTGCATTTTATTTGAAGGTTTATTTAGTAGGTGAGCGAAAGTATAGCAGTAGGTATCTTCATTATACGGACGACTTGTCAAGATGGAGCTAATGAAAAAAACAGAAAGAAAAACCCATCTCTCACTATTACTTCACGAGCAGCGGCGATCGTCCAATGGAATCGGACGACGTTTCGGCACCGACGCAGCTCAATCAAAATAGGATTTTGTCCAGAGAACAACTGCCACAGGATGCCAACGAGGGGTGTAAGGACTCCATGTCCTTATGTGCGCTCTCTTCCTTCGTTTGCATGTTCTCGCTCTGATCACATCCCACCCCCAACGAACGGTACGCAGTCATGTATGCAGCATTAATTGCAAAGGAGATATAAACGACAAGCCGCGATTAATGCGATCGGCCAAGATCGAGGTCGATGTCGTGTCCGCGTGTGTGGATGTGTTGCGTAGGGGGCAGATGTTGTCTTTCGAGTGGCAAAAGAGAGTCCAGAGGTCACAGTCGAAAGAGGGGACGGGGAAGACAGGAGATTGATGAGGCTTGAGAAAAAGGGTTGGTGTCGTTGATGGAACTGATCCATCATTGATGAACAAACCAACAAAAGGAACGAAGCTGCATGGAACCTGTGTCTTTCGAACTTATTTGGGAATCATGCCTCTTCCCACGTCCCTTTCCCTTATCCTCCCTGCCTCTCTCTCTCTCTCTCTCTCTCTCTCTGTCTCTCAATTTCATAATTGTGGGAACATGACTTTTGATCGTGAGGGCTTAATGGTTTTTAATTAAATCAATTGAATACTCAAGATTTAAAGAAAAAAAATGACAATCAAGTTCGGAATTCACCATCATTGGAACTTAGATGTTAGGAATGTAATGCGACAATTGATTATTTATTTTGCATAGGAGCCTCGCCGGGTTTTCAATGCTTGAATTCCACCGATAGCGATGTTGAGATTTGATTGGGGCTTTTTCTAAAAAAATCTCAAGTCCTCAATTGACCTATATAACATCTTTTAAGTACTGGCCAAAACCTCAAATCTCCTTCATGCACGCTTATCTCGTTTTTAGCGAAAATCAAACATTCGAAAAATGCCATAACCTTGCAAGCATGATGGTTTTTCAAATTGTGCTTCACTAAAGTAGTGAGTTACATCAGTACGTAATGAGAATTGAATTGTGCTTTCCTCCATTCTTAATCTTCATCAGGCTGCCGATTGGTGGGTTGTGGATATTAAGATAAACTTAATTGAAAATTAAAGTTTTAAAGATAAAAGAATGTTTAAAACTATAACAAAAATTAAGAAAGCAAGTGACTTTATATGTTAGTATTCTTATGTCATTTGTTGAATGGGTTTTTTTTTCCTAGACCTATGTAATATTAAAGTAAATGTCAAATTTAAAATGCTAAAAGAAAAAAAAAAGGAGTGACAAAATAGGAAATAAAAGTAACTCCAAACAAAGTAAAGCCAGCACGTCTCTTTCCTATATATGCATCTTTTGCACAAAAAGAATTAAGGCTAAACACAGTTAATTCGACATATGTACATTATAATTACGAAATATTATATCGATTCATTTTATATGTGATGTGGTTATTAGGACTGCATAGGATACAATAGATGCATCAGAATGTGCGATTGGCAAAATTGGTATCAATACGAGCTTACCCTGCTTCTTGATATGTTGTTAAACCAGTATGACAAAAACGAGTTTTAGTAGATAGCTATTTAATATCATTATAAACAGTGTACATAGGTCCGCCTTTCGTATGTGCTACGCACATCACCTGTGCAGTTTCGTGATTCACATCGCAGTGCGCAATCGAGCATGTTCCTGACTGACTATGAAGCCTGAGCGGGAAACATCCAGTTGAAAGTTGTTTCTCTGTCATCAACCTTTTGAATAATCTCTTTTCACCATGAGAGAATTCAGTCAAAATGAGCGTCGCCCTTGCAACGCAAAATATCTAAGACAGGCGAATAATGAGTAGTAATTAGCTTTGGCTTCTCCCGAATGAATTCAGTGGATGCCACAATGAGCCAAACTTTTCGAAAAAAGGGAGCCGATGTCCTTTGCATGGAGCCAAACATCATGACGACGAGGAGCGGGCCCCGTGATTGAAAATCTGTAATTTCTTCACCAATGCTGGCGCTACCACTCCATGCATGTGGTGCTGTACTTGCAAAGATTCGAAGCGCAAGCGGGGCTTTGGTACTTATTTCGCACCTCCTATCATGGTCAATGTCCGCCAACTTTTTGTCTGTGGTTACACCTCTTTTGATCTCGTTTTTTTAAGATTTTGAGTTTCCCGTGATAGAACAATGAAATATGATGTTTATGAATGAGCCATGCTGACGAACTGTTCTTTCTTCTGCTTTCTATAGATTAGAAACTGGTTAAGACCATGAAGGTGATGAAATAGGGAAGTTGCTGCATAAATTACCCTTTTTTTGGTGAAAAATGTGAAAAACAGAATCGATTACAATGTAAAGTGTATTAGAAATTTATATGATTTGTTGCATATTTCAGAAGTAAGTGTTATATTATTTTAATAACATAAGTTTATATTACGTTGGATTGCTCATATAAAAGTCTAAACAGGTTTTTTTTTTTTTTATTCGTCTAATATTGAGATGAATTTAAACTTAAACTGCATATAGATCAGATAAAAAAAATGGCTTGAGGAGTCATAGCTCCAGATTGATTTAGAAATTTTGTAGGGTGTAAGAGATACGGAGAGCATGATCTTCATATCGTCGGAGAGCATTTTACTATTTCGGGACCACCATGCTCGAGTGATGTTATCGATCACCTGACTCTCTCTCTCTCTCTCTCTCTCTCTCTCTGTACGCATGGTCTTTCCTCACAGATAGAGTTCATGCATATGTAATGATGAATATAATATATTCTGGAGCTCAAATGGCCGCGTAGCTAATCGATTGCATTCATGATTATCTTGCTCTAGGCAAATGCATGATAGGTACCTCCCAACTTGTCATGATGAGAGGATGCAGATCCAAGTTTTGCAGGTGATGACAAGACGGGAGTGCCCAAATCTGTACCTTTTCCCCAAGTTCTTCAAGGGAATCAATTTCTTCACTCAAGTGCCATTTGGACTGTAAAGTTTTGCTCATATCATTTCATCACCACAAACCCTAGGTGGTTTTGCTAAACCGTGTGTTAGCTATCGCACGCTTTTCCAAGGAAACAGAAAAAAGGGGCGTATGCCCAGGAGAGTTGCAACAGTGAAAACCCCTGAAAATGAAAGTTCAATTTGTCTGATGGATTCGGTATTGCCTATAAATAGTCGTCACACGTTCCATTAATTATAACTTGTCTCGGGAGGCATTACTAACTCTTTGGGCAGTGACAAGTTTTTTGTTTTTTTCTTTTTTAACTCAAAGCTAACGAAATTTCCACTTCATTCAGCACATCTTCTATTGGATTTTCCAGTAGACTTTTCATCTCGAGGAAGCTGCTGTTATCAATATTGCCTGTCTTATGTGGCTGACACAAGTGTCGGAGACACTTGCAGCTGCAGAGGACATTCCTCAGTAACCTTTTCTCTTTCGATTTTTATTGTTGGCATAAGTGATTTTCATTACCCATCTGGAGAGATCGCGGCCCTGTATTTCATAATGATTACATCACAGGAGAGTCAAAACATTACAGAACCAATTAAAGCCACCATATAATGAATCGGAACTTTTATTGACAGAAGGAAGGGAACCAGAAACGACAGAAGTCTGTAAACTTTCTCTCCCTATTCCCGTCCAAATGGTGTAAAAGAAGGAGATCCCGTTGATCCTCCTTTTATTCTCTCTCGCTCTCTCTCTCTCTCCAAAAGCATAATAAATTTAACATCTGTCGCAGCGTGCGAAACCCCATTTATCTGACTCCGAAGTTTTCACGTGCAAAACCAAGCAGTTGCGTGTAGGCAACCTGGTAGTTCCACAAAGTGTGTGGTGTTCTTACTGGCAAATGTTTTATGAATATTTTAAAAAAGTAGATCACATGCCACGTCGATATAGATATATTTTATCAATCCATGCGTCTCCATCTTATAAATCATTTAACACTCTTAGCATTTATCTTCTTTTCATTCCAAAAAAAATACATTTTTATTTTGTAAACATAAAGCTCCTTCAAAAGGTTTAAGGCATTTTTGTTATGTCGCGCGGTAGTTTTATATAATTAGCTAAAAATATTTACTCTTAATTTCTACAGTTAATTTTCTATCTTTTCGATTACTTATAGAATAAGAGATGATAGACCGCTTGCGTAAGAGGAATGTCGTTTTCTCTGCACATATCTTCTCTTTGAATGAATTCAGCCCCCTACTTCCGTTCCACTTTTCTATTTAATCACCAACCTAACGAGACATACTCAGTCTCTCTCTCTCTCTCTCTCTCGCTTGCTCTCGCCATGTCAACCGAGCAAGAAACGCCACATGCATCACATATCCACAACTTCCCTAACCACGACACAGACGAAGATGATGATGTAGAGGACGAACTCGAAGGCGTAGAAGAGGAGGAGGAGGAGGATGAAGATGATGAGCAAGAAGAGAGATCATCAGGGCGCGACTGCAACATCCTCTACGGCGCGTGCGGGGGCCGCGGCCGGAGGAGGCCGAGCGGGTGGTCGCTAGGGCAAGTTTTGGACCCGAGGTCCAAGTGGGTCCAAGAATGGAGCAGGGTCTTCCTGCTGGTGTGCGCGACGGGCCTCTTCGTCGACCCCCTCTTCTTCTATGCGCTATCCATAAGCGACACGTGCATGTGCCTCTTCATCGATGGGTGGTTCGCCATCACCGTCACGGTGCTCCGGTGCATGACGGACGCGCTCCACGTGTGGAACATGTGGCTCCAGCTCAAGATGGCCAACCGGCGCTTCTCCTCCCACGCCGCCGCTTTTGGCTCGGGGCGCGGGGGAGGCAGAGGCAAGCTCCACGACACGGGCTCGGGCGCGGTGGCTCTCCGGTACTTGAAGGCCCGGAAGGGTTTGCTCTTCGACCTCTTCGTCATCCTCCCTCTTCCCCAGGTAAGTTACACTCTTGATAAAGAAGCTTTTCACAATATCTTATGTTGTCTGTGTAGAGTTTGGTTTTCTACATATAATTTCTTTTACTACAGTCCCCTCGAAAATTCAATTATACACAAAACGCGAAAATCAAACTTTTCAGTGGACATCATTAGCAGCATCTTTTGTGTGGTTCGATGATGATCGCGCTCCAATTAGGCGCTCAACGGGGTAGGAGAGAGAGAGAGAAAGTGCGTATAAATTGTTGCCAAGTGTGCGGTGCGCGAGATCGTTGTTGTTGTCATCACTACCTTACAAATGGACTAAGATAGGAGTTACGGAATCGAAATGATGCGTTGTTAGCTTAAGGAGGCTGGCTTTGTACGCTAGCAAGGTTGGTTCACTTCAGGGAAGGTGACTAATGCATGTCCTTCACTTGTCTTTATCCGCTCTCGATCGTTACATGGTTTCAGCGAAACAGATGATAAAACAAATGCATGTGAGTCGTCTGTGTCCTTCCCATTCGCTCCAAGAAGGGCAAGATCAAATTGGGAACGGATTCATGGTCACATATGGCACTTGGGGTGGTGAGAGGTCGAGCAAAAGAATCAAATGGTGTCTCTTTCTGACATTTAAAGGAAGTGTTTCTGTTGCAAGATCTCTGCGAAGATTTATATACTTGGACGGATCCCTCGTGATAGAAAATTCTTACGTCGTCTCAGATTCCTTTCTTTGCCTTTCCCCTCCTCAACTTTTATTAAGGCATTATAACTTGTTTCGTCGAAATCGAATCACTGTTCATCAATGCTTTCTATCTAATCTTTTAGATATATAATTTTCATTTGGGCAAGAGCGTAAAATAATTTTCAAGGTGGGTATTAATTACCTTTAACATATATATGTGTGTGTGTGTGTGTGTGTGTGTGTGGGTGTGTGTCTATATATATATATATATGTATGTATGTATGTATGTATGTATGCACACACACATATATGTCATATTCTTTGAAAATATCTTGTGTATGAAGCAAGGGATTTTGTTAGTATACATGGTCTATGTGGAAATTTGGTTTTTGTTTTCTGAACTGCATTTGTTTGAACTCAAAATAGTTGATTGTGCTTTCAAGCATGGTTTTCAGAATATGCACGTTCGTGTTTTAAAATGATTTTTGTCCGCAAGACGTACAAACTAGAAGTCCTAAGTTAAGTGGAGCACAAGATGGCAACGCACCTATTACCTTATGCAATTCCCGCTGTAAACGAACTCTAGCAAACAAGATTAATTTGATTGTTGTGTTGCTCTATTTTTCCTTGATCCCCCTCACTCTATCTAGTAACTTCTTGTCTGTCGTCCTTAAAATATATAAAGACTTTTCATGCGTTTTTAATGCACCAACTTTTTGGAGCTGAATTAGATGAGAGATGTACCTCTGTTTTTGGTGCTCTTTTAGAGTAAGTTATGGTGAATAAAGGTGTCAAGTACCATAATTATTGGGATCTAATTAAATATAACTTTGATCCTAATTGACTTTCCCCTCACCAAAAAGTAGGCTGCCAACAATATGCATGTAGAAAATGTCCATTGTCACAAATCTTTTCTTTTAGAGCACTTACCATCAGATATATGCAATAGTAAAATAACTGCTTTAATCTCTCAAGAGAAAGAGAAAGAGAATGATCATAATCTTATATTGTCTTTGCAAAGGAGAGAAAAATGCACTTTCATCAATAGATTGATCCCATCCTTCCGCAGGGTAATCAAAGATCAATTTACCCCATTTAAATGGATTATTAATAACCTATCATAGATGCGATAATATTCATAATCAATCTGATTATCACTAATAACATTGGAAACCCCAATTCATGATTAAAAAAGGAGCATCATAATTTCAAAACTCCCAATTTCTTTAATCACTCAATCGACCTCCAATCGTTGCGCGCATTTAATGCTAGTCCACCTTACCACTGTTGCCAGTATTGGTACCTTCTTGTTGTCTTTCTTTTGCCTAGCTCATGTTTGAATCTCTCTTGTTGGTGTTGCCTTACCTTGTGTCCTCACTTTGGCAATAAACTGATTTCTATTTGCTTCATAATTGATGGAGTGATGATTTGTAAAGAGGAAGATCTATTGTATCCCAAGAGGATAGCCACTAGAGCTTGTTGCACTAAGTTTCGTACACCAAGGGCAAAATTATTCTTAAAAACAGTGCTTGCATACCTCAAGTACTTTTTTTTCTTATTTTATATTTCCAACATGTTCTCCAACAATACATATAATAGTATAGGTGCACTAGTGCAATAAAACAAGCACACTAGGATCACTAGACAAAAAGAACTATGTGCATCTTGCAAGAAATTTTTCAGATGCAAGGACAATAGTAAAATATTTCCAAACTGAAGGACAATGATAGAACTCTTTGGCCAAACACAAGGACGATTATAGAACATTTTGGCCAAACACAAGGGCAACACTTTGGCCAAAAGTAATGACCCTTTATTAGAAGACATGGCTTCTCGTGGTCTTAGTGGGTTTGTATTGTTGTACTAGTGTGCCTGTACTATTATATGTATTACCCTTGGCTTTGCCTATATAAGGGTAACTTCCGTAAGATTTTGGGAAATAAGATGAGTGTTTTGAAAAATCTCTCTTCTATATGCTATTCTCCCATGGCCACCTAAACACTTTCCTTCTTTCTTGAAACCTGATATCATTAAGGGTTCATAGTTACACTGTTAGTTCAATATGATAAGCTAGATTTATAAGCATGCTCTTAACTTGTAAATCAACAAATTTCTTAGGCACGAGAGTTTTATGGTACAAATATTAAACTATACCATCATCTAACAATTTAAACCTTTAGAATAGTTGAAAATAGTCAAACAAATCTCACATGGTATTAGAGTAGAAGATCCCGAGTTCAAATCTTTTTAGGTCTCTATTTGTTTCTCCTATTATATATTTCCACACTTTAGTTTTCAGCCAAAGTAACAACAGAGGAGGCCCGACCAGGCCAGTAGAGGCTAGGATTGTACCATCGTCGGTAGAAGAGATAGGCCAATTAGTCCACACCGCGAGGCGGACTAATTGCCCCAATTGAAGGTCCAACTACAAGCTCTAATATCATGTTATAAAGTTTAACCTAAAAAGTTAAAGCTGTTAGATGAAGACATAATTTAATATTTAAATATTCTAATAGAGAGAGTGAAGCCACAACAAACTCAGTGATTGATGACAATAGAGCTTGGAGACTAATGATGGAGAAATTGGTCGATAGGGAAGAGTGATGATATAGACTTGATTAGGGTTTTCAGAGGATGGAGTCAATTTGATTAGGTCTTCTTTTTTTAACCCTTGAATAGATTTTGGTAACATTTCATCTATTCATAGACGATAAAGTAAAGCATCAATTTAGAGAGAGGGTAAACTTAAGGAGGCAATACCATAGATAGAGAGGATCCTAATCTGGCCTTCAGCGATCTTATGCTATAGAAGCTTTAGGGAGCCCTAGTCTAGTAAAAAAACTTGTTTTAATTCTACCCTATCCCAATATTCAAGTGAAATTAAGAAAATGAAATCATGTTTTAATTATACCCTATCCTGATATTCAAGTGAAATTAAGAAAATGAAATCATGATAATACACACTTCCAATGAAAAAAAGGTTGACAAGAGATTAACTTGGATTTAAGTTGTATCGACTTACATAATAGGAGTAAGAAGAGATTGACCTGGATTGAAATTGCATCGTATGACTATCATTTATTAGAGAGTAAGTCTCCACTAATAAACAATGGACATAATCAAAAGTCAAGAAAGCAAATCAATGTAGTTAATCATTCATATGAATGAATTCTTATAGGGAACGTCCAACAACCTGGTTTTATACCTTGTGATATGACACATTTAAACATGCTGATACACAAGTGAGAAACAATGCGATCGCAGGTGGTGCTGTGGGTTGCAATTCCATCTCAGCTGGAGAGAGGGGAAACGACTAGAGTGATGACAGTGCTGTTGATAATGTTCCTCTTCCAATACCTCCCCAAGATCTACCACTTCGTTTGCCTCCTCCGCCGCATGCAAAACTTGTCTGGCTACATCTTTGGCACTGTTTGGTGGGGGATTGCTCTCAACATGATCGCCTATTTTGTCGCATCCCATGTAAGTTTACTTTTTTCTATGTCTCTCTCCTTAATCATTTATTGATTAATTAGAAATATATCCTTTCTTCCTCTTGAAAGCTATAACCCTTTTGGCTCCTAGTATGACCCGTCGTTTTGTTTTACTACTTTAAGGACAGAATGTAAGGATGGCCAAAAAGAAAAAGGAAGGAATGTTGAGATAAAAGTGTGGAGTCTCTATATGTGCCTGCAAAATCGGAACACAAAGATCTACTTTTTCTTCCTTTCGCTTAAAAATCTTGAATTCTTCTTTCTCAAAAAAGTTTATGCCCCCGTTTTCAATCATGAACATCCAAACGTGATCGCTGAACTTGGGGACTTCAATTGACAAAAAAGAAGAAAGAGCTTGATTTAACATCTGCGCAACCGACAAAAGATTAAGAAAAAGATAATATAAGTAATGCGCCAGTTCAAAATTTCAAAAAGGTGGGGCGAAAACTATAGGAACTTGTCACAATCGTGATCCATGTGAGGGCTAAATAGTGTTCTCTGCTGGTGGGTGAATTTAAAGAGAGATCAGATAATGCTTGAACCTTCTGTTCTGAAGAGAGAGGGACATTCGGGTAATGTATGCAATAGCCAGTCCCACTAAAAGACACCTTTTTCCATTTATCTGATTGCTGTTGTCTTCTTTGTTTTGATTTTGTCATAGAGATTGTCAATTACCAATGGGTATTGCAAATTTCTTGCTGCCTGAGCTGAGCTGTCCTAGGGATGCTGAACTAAGGTCTACCGTTGCTTAGCAAATTATGTGAAAGTATCCGCAAGCATATTTACTATCTGATAAGAAACATTTAAGCCCCTCATCATCTTGTCTTTTAACTAATGGACACTCGAAAACGGATCACAGAAGTAGTCATTCTTCACTTGGTAACTCAGAAATTCATGTCTTGACGTGATTAGGCAGCGGGAGCATGCTGGTACTTACTAGGGATCCAAAGAGCAGCAAAATGCCTGAGGGAGCATTGTAGATCAACGAATGGGTGCTTCCCAAGCGTGCTGGCATGCAAAGAGCCAATCTACTATGGAACAACCGGCATGGTCCGAGACGGAGCCAGGCTTGCCTGGGGTGAGAACCGGCAGGCCCGGTCCATGTGCTTGGACTCCTCCGATAGCTATGACTATGGTGCTTATAAGTGGACCGTCCAACTTGTCACCAACGACAGTCGCTTGGAGAAGATCTTGTTCCCCATCTTTTGGGGCTTAATGACTCTAAGGTATACATAACTACTCTCTCTTCGATTTTTGTTAATCGAACAAATAAAGGGTAATCACATTGTTGAAAGTCATGTGATGGTTCACGCAACCTTTTATGTCTGGTATACAAATCTCGCGTGATCAGTAAAGTAGTGCTGATTACATCTTCCGCGTTATGAAGTCTTATGAATCTATTTTCCCATCATAGTCGGAAATCAGTGATCTCCACTAAAATGTATAGAGCAATACAGTAGTACTACGGAAACAAGCAAGTAAAATGGTTCGTGATTAACTTAACTGTACCCAGCTCATTGCATGAAATTCATAACTCCAACGCTGCATCACATGGCCTTTATGTCTTAAACTTGCCTTAATTTTTGTCCAATGTGCAGCACTTTTGGGAACTTGGAAAGCACGACAGAATGGCTAGAAGTTGTCTTCAACATAATTGTTCTGACCAGTGGCCTTCTCTTGGTCACCATGTTGATTGGAAACATCAAGGTAACTCCGCATTTAGTTATGCTAATTAACTTTCCCCATGACATCAATTTATTTAAAAGAACCAAACGGCACTTTAGAATTTATTTAGACGATATTGATATGTGTCCAAAAGAAAGTTGTATGTCATAGTGGACAATCGACTGCTGATATGATAAAAGTGAAATTAAATTTAAGTGTTCGTACAACCATCTCATTAAATCTAATACTGGTAGTTTCTCGTGTAATGCCATCTTAAATCGTCAATCCTCAAAACTATAGGAATGGATCGGATAATAGCATCCGATTCATTAAGTCTTATCCTAATGCAGGTGCTAGGCAATTCAGGCAATCAATCTCAATATTTTCCATCCCTTGTTGAGCCCACATAATACTGTGAATAAGCATGTCAAATGGAATCATCTTTAAGCTTTTTAAGTCGGGCAATGCGTTGTTCATCACATCGAGCATAAACGCCAAGATATGGTTATGCAAGCAATCAATCTCTCAACAATTTATGGACCCACCCTAAGATAATTAGGCAACCAGTGAATCACCAAGCCAATAATTACGGTTTTCCCAATCATGCGTCAAAAGCTCACCGTACTGTGGATCCTGTGTCCGTCTTTTCCTGTACTGCTGAGGAAAATTGTGAGATTGATTGGTTGAATTGCCCAGCATTGATCATATCTCACTATTCCTCATTTGAATTGCTAAATGACTATTCATTTTGCAAGTGCATAGTTCATTGCAATTATGAATTGAAATCATTAAGCTGATGAGGAATCGATGAGATGACTTTTCACGAGGAATAGTCGTCGGTAAAAATCTGAATCGATTACTAAAAAGTCTTGTGCACTCTAAATCTAAGCAATTCAGAAAATATTGATTTTTGTTGAGTAAGTCAGATTTCGAATTTCGAAGAAACTAGACGTAAGATGGAATCTTATGACTAAAAAGTAGAGGAATTAGGTGACGTACACATCAAATCGTCTGGTCCACATCTTCCTTTTTCGCAAATTCCAATTATTCCTCTTTTTCTATGACCGTGAGGCCTTATGTTTTCGGTGCTATACGAAAGGTGTTTTTGCATGCGACGACGTCGAAGAAGCAGGCGATGCAGCTGAAGATGAGGAACATAGAGTGGTGGATGAGGAAGAGGCGCCTCCCGCAAGGGTTCCGGCAGAGGGTGCGCAACTACGAGCGGCAGCACTGGGCTGCCATGCGCGGCGTCAACGAGTGCGAGATGATCCGGAACTTGCCGGAGGGTCTCCGGAGGGACATCAAGTACCACCTGTGTCTGGACTTGGTCAGACAGGTAACATCAATTCCGTTTCCTTTTTCTAATAACGCCGAACGTACACATGTCATGCAATGCATAAAAAACTTCCCGGGCTAGACCCACCATATTTTTCTCTCCTCATCTACGTTTGCCCCCCCGGTGGATCCACCTTTTGGCGTTCCCAAGGACTCCCACGGGACGCTATAATAAAAGTTTTACTCACATCACATCAACCCACTCCATATTCATCCCGAATCAAGTCCCGATCTTTCGTAGCATTCGGTTCCTTTTTAAAGAAAGAGGGTAGGGCTTTGATAAAGGGCCCGCAGGGAAAAAAGATGGAACCGTACTTCCATTCAAACCCTCAAAATTGATTGATCACCTCATGAACAGCATAAAGCTACAATCGAAATCATCATGAATAGCGCATTATATAGTTCTTCCAGTACAAGATTTTTCAACGAACGTAAAAAACAGAGATTAAGGATGGAAGGCTCTCTTGAATTAGCTGACGAGTTCAAACTTAACGTCTGTCACATCTACCCTCATCCGATCTTTATTCCAATTCTGGCCGAAAACCCTAAAATGATGATCTTGCACTCCAATCTTGAAACAATTAATTTAGGCCCATTGAGTATCTACCTTTTTCTCAGTTTATGGGCTGCTTCGTCGTGCTTTAAGCTAGCCCACATGAATGCTGATGGAGTTCGGGATTTCCGGCACTAGCGATTGACATCGGTTAGTCTTAATATATCTAGCGGTACTCCCGGCTAACCGTGTCCGCATGAGTAGGAGAACCTTGGACTCCACGAACGCACATGTGAATTGGACAAGCTTGAAGCACGGGGAAGAAAAAACCCATAAAATTATTAAAGGGTTGGTACTTATTGGGCCCAAATTAATTGTTTAAAGATTGGAGCAAAGATATAAACAGACCCAACTCTCCAAAGCTTCGGTCATGAGCCCCTTAAGCTAGTTGAAGTTTCTCTCCCTACCACTTAATGTATTGTAAGATTAACTAGTTCATTTTCGCTTCTCATGTAGCATCTCTTGACATATATTTCATGTTGGATACTTAATTTTCAGGTGCCGCTTTTCCAACACATGGATGATTTAGTCCTTGAGAACATTTGCGATCGCGTGAAATCGCTTATATTCACAAAGGGAGAGACTGTGAGTGCCTAATTGATGAACTTCTTCTTTCCAATGTAGTTTTCATCATTATCTATGCATTATCATGGTCTACATCGATTTTTTAATTCCACATAATTATTTCTTTTGATATTAAAGGAAGAAAAGCGTCGTGGAATTTTTTGAAAAAACTGCCCTATGCCAAGTGCTTCATTGTAATAAATATATCTCGTTTACATTGTTAAGTATGTCTTGAAAGTGAATTATTTGTGAAGAACTACCTTTTGCCCACTCTATCGACTGTTTGAAAGAAGTCCGAGAGGGAGAATGATGGCATGCAAACCCTAACTCTCTCTCTCTGACTCTCATGCATGGTGCAGATAGCAAGAGAAGGTGACCCAGTCCAACGCATGCTTTTCGTAGTGAGAGGCCACCTCCAAAGCAGCCAAGTCCTCCGTGACGGCGTCAAAAGTTGCTGCATGCTTGGCCCGGGCAACTTCAGCGGCGATGAGCTCCTCTCGTGGTGCCTCCGGCGGCCTTTCATTGAGCGCTTGCCACCATCTTCCTCCACCCTAGTCACCCTTGAGACCACCGAGGCGTTTGGGCTCGAGGCCGAGGACGTGAAGTACGTGACACAGCACTTCCGGTACACGTTCGTGAACGAGAGAGTGAAGCGGAGCGCGCGGTACTACTCACCTGGGTGGAGGACATGGGCCGCCGTGGCGATCCAGCTTGCATGGAGAAGGTACAAGCACCGCCTGACGCTGACATCGCTATCGTTCATACGGCCAAGGAGGCCACTATCACGGTGCTCTTCGCTAGGGGAGGATAGGCTCCGGCTCTACACGGCGTTGCTGACATCTCCGAAGCCGAACCAGGATGACTTCGACTTTTGATGAAACGCTTAAAATAAGTAGCAATAATAAAGTTATGCTGGGCTTTTCATTTGGTATTAACTTTACATAGATCTCGAATTTATATATAAGATGGGACATCAAAATCATGAAAACTAAGAAGCGATCGAACGCATCATCAAGCTGTGACAACACTAGTATCTAAGGCCGTCATGAACTGGTTAGGCTCAGCCTCCGGTCCGGATGAACCCTTGAAGAGCAAGATTGCGAGGCTGCCGACGCAGAAGTAAATGAAGCAGCCGGAGCAGTGGGTCACGAATGAACCAAAATCCGTCCCCACTATGCATTGCCATCCTCCTCCATATATCCTGTCAAATTCCTGTGTAGTACACAACAAGAAAACCTCAAAACAATTACCTAACTCGCTAAAGCCTAAAAACATCAGGAAAATTTCAATTTTCAATAAGGGGGCTGTGTACAAGAGTTAAAGATTTTCGACAATACATTTTTTATGAAGCGCGCGATGTCCGTGGGTTCAGTGACGTCGAAGGAGTCGAGCGCCTTGGATGCCAAATGGAGAGCTTCCTGTTGCATCGCCTGGAGCATGTCGGTCTCGCCGATGACGGCCTTCCCTTCTAGCATATTTGAAAACGAAAAGGTACTCCGGAAAAGACTCGTTCGCTTCGGGGTCGATTTAGAATTGAGAGACGAGCAACTGAAGAGGACGATTTAGATTAAAGTGGGAGGAAGGAGGAGTGCTGGAGAAGTCGGAATACAAGTAGATGCGAAGAGATGTGGATGATGTTGAAGAGTTGTGGTCGAAGTGGGAGAGGGAACATTATTGGAGTTCAGATCAGATGGGGAATAAAGGGGTGTGGTGGAGAATCCCTTGGTGTGTGGTGTGGCTAGCTGATGCATGTGCTGGAAAATTGTGAGCCTTTGAATCGATCAGTTTGTCGAGATGTGCGAATGAAGCCATTTGAGAGTTCTGTTTGTCGCTTGGAGAGAGCTAGGGGGGCTTTTGCAATGCCAGGATCCTTTGGCATTAGATCCCCTGTTGTCATGCCCTCTCTAGGTTCACTTTGTCAGCGATTAGTAGAATCGTGATCGAATTATTTCTAAATCTTACATGAAATTCTCATATCTTGTCTCTCCTAAAATAAGTACAGCAAATCTTTTCTTTATCTCGCTCCAAAGCTAGGTTTTATAATCTTTCACTGTAAAAGTTGACCCAAAAAAAAAAAAAAATCTTTCACTGTAATAATATTCAATCTTCTGCATGTTAATAATGAGGAAATAAGGGGATGTCTACACTACTTGGTTTTAACCGTATACAATTAGAAGGATTTTGCACATTCATAAATCAGGACATAACAGGAGCTTTATAAGTTTCCAAAAAATTTATATTTTTCAAAGTAGCGATTCTGCTGGATCAAATAAAAAATTATGTATTTCAGATGATGAACCTAATAAGATCGATACTTGGCTCATATTCGTAATCGCTCATCTCTCTCTCTCTCTCTTGTTGTCGAGTTTTGGCTCAAGTCTCGACATGGCGACACAGAGGAGACCCGTATCTGAGGCCTTTCCGTTTATGGAGGAGACTGGATCTGGAGGTCTCC
Source organism: Eucalyptus curtisii (assembly GCA_017140595.1). Lineage (NCBI taxonomy): Eukaryota > Viridiplantae > Streptophyta > Magnoliopsida > Myrtales > Myrtaceae > Eucalyptus > Eucalyptus curtisii. Next base: position 26,880,002 of record CM029499.1, read on the forward strand.
TCCGTTGTCGGACGAAACAAAGCATGGGACTCACGAAGAGAGTACTAGGAATGTGGTGGCTCTTTGGTGGAGCCGCCGGTTTCTGGGCATTGGTGTAGAAGACGAAACATGAGGCCGTGGCATGGTCGTGGCCCCGTTTGATTCAGCATTTCTAAGGGGTTACGTTGGAAAAAATTTAAGCTTCAGCATTTGGAGGTGTCCTTGACCAAATGCTAGCATTTGGAATGTTGTGGAATGCTATTATGAGTTTTAATGAGTTTTTTTTCTTTCCAATATTGCCCTTACTGATAGTCATGTATTCCCCTTTTGCCCTAAAAAACACTGTTCATCTCCTTCATTGGACTTCCACTCGAAACTGTTGGCGCTCAGCCGCGAGCGGCCGGATCTGGCCGCCAGGGGGCTAGATCTGGCCACCGGGGAAGCCTCGCCCGAGGTCGCGCGACCTCAAGCGAGGCGGCCCGAGGTTGGGCGACCTCGGGCGCGCCCGGGCCGCGCGACCTCGGGCGGCGCTGCCTAGGAGGTCGCGCGGCCACTTCCCCCCACCGCCACCGCCATTGCCACCGCCACCGCCGCCTTCCCACCATTGCCGGGCTGCTCCGGCCACCATTTTCCCCTCCACGCAATTGCCGCATCTCTTCCTCCCTTTTCTCTTCTCTTCTTTTTTTCTTTTTTCTTTTTTCTTTTCACTTGAAAGGTACTTTGCAAAATATACACAAAAATGAGTTTCCAAACACACTTGTATTCACAAAATGCCCATTCATTCAAAGATATTTGGGGAAATGAAATGCAAAGCCATTTCCCCAAAGTTGAACAATTTCTTTAACTTGATGTATATCACGTAAAATGTTTGTGTGACACCTTTTAAGAGGTCTTCTCCAAAGTAGAGTAAATCCGTTGTCTACCCAACTTTCCGTCTTTTATACATTCGTTTTGCTTTAGAGGGGAAAATGATAATAAAATTGTTGTAACTTTTGTACGTCGCTTAATTCAGCGTCAAAATTTTTCAAGAAATCATTTTAGTGTAGTGAAAAAATGATTACATAAGTGTTTCCTTTGAAAACAAATTCCGGCAATCCGTCCTGTATGACATTTTTTTAATAAAATTCAATTTCACGTGGTTTTTTTAAGAAAAGTTAATTTCAAAGTGGACAGAGGACAAAATGACCTAGCCTTCGTAGCAAAAATGATGGCACTTTATTTGAGAAAATGTTGTTATGCTGCTCAATTTCCCAGCAAGCCATTACTGCTTCCATGTCGTTGGACATGGACATGTTGCTGTAACTGCTCTTTAGAAGAACAAAGCAAGAGCACGTAATGCGTCTGTCGTCTGGAATATCAAGAAGGAAATAGATTAGTAATATTGACCTGTAATGGAAAAGAATTTAGTTGCGGACAGTTTCGTAAATAGATTGATCCCATTCTTGAACAGAGCAAGAAAGTACAGAGAAAAAAAAAAAAGCAGAAATGAGGAAAGGAAGATCCTCGGTGGATGTGAGAAAGAGGGAAAGAAAGAGAACCCATCCGTACCACTGTATTTTCTCCAGTTATAAGGTGAAGAATACAACTAATTAACTCCCCAAAATCTTACCCAAAAAAAAAAAAAAAAAAACCTCCCCAGTTTTCATTCACTTCTCCTTCGTCTTTTCGTCCGCGTCTTCATTTTCGTCCGAAGAAACCCAGTTGCAATCGATTCGTTCAGGTAATATGTTGCTTCCTCTCCTTCGTAGCTCTTGTCCATCCAATTCTTGACCGCAACACGCTTAATTTGGCAATGTTCGTCCCGGTTCTGTCTCCATAGCAAATTTCAATACTTAATATTGCCCCAATTTCTCGATTGAAGAACACAACAAATTAAGGTTCTAAGGGAGAGAAAAAAAAAAAAAAGAGAATATAGCCCCAATATGCAAATCTGGGGCAAATAACACATATAGGTAACCCCTTTTAGGGCGATTCATGCCTACTCCAATTGTTGACGGGCAACGTTAGTTGGAAAATTATTGAATTATTGCCAAGCCAGATTTTTTAACAATCTAAATTGGCCATGACATTGAAGTCGTCATTTTTTATTTATTTAAAAGAACGGCGCTCAAATAATCATTAAAAAAAATTCGGTCATTGAAATGAGCAGAACACAAAGGTCATGGCGCAACATCATGTATTGTATTCTAGTGATAATATATCTCTTCCTCACTAAAAGGGAGAGAACCTCGAAAGAAGCATATGCACCCAATAAAGAGCCAAGCGCCACTTGCAATTCTCTCTCTGGTATTGGTGTGTGGGTGGATGGAGTCCATGGAATTCTGTGCTTTCGATTGTTTATTTAGGATTCCGTGTGTATAATCAAGACACAGCTGTATTGGGAGCGGAAGTGAGGACCAGATAAGATCAAATTAAATTAGAGATCATTGAATGCGGGATGCTAGTTACGGACGGGGGGCCGGTGCATCAAGAAAAGCCTCCCTCCATAGATCTGGAATATGAGCAAATCATTCAGTTCTGACGGAGGAGGCGAGATTCCATTGTCAAACCCATTTTGTTTGTTTGTGCTTTAGGTGGAAATGCCGGTGGCGACAGCATAACCTGTCACCGACTTCCAACCACAACCGCATCACCCCCCCGCCACCTGTCCGCACTTTGAAAAAGAAAAGCTGACCATCCCACGTTCTGAATACATCATACATATATATAAATATAGTAATTATTTACATGAACGGCCATGTAAGATAACCCAATAAGAATTACGCAAGTTTCCCAGATAATTTAAAAAAAAACACATTTTTTTTTTCTGAACAGAGATTTATAGCCTTAATTTTCGTAGATTGGATTCAATAATTTTTTTTTTTAAAATCTAAAATACCATTAGAAGCTTGTAAAAATATGAATGCGCTGTGGGAGTGTAATACCAAATATTGACAAATAGCAATAACGCATGTGCATGAATGATTTACATTATTCACATTATTCGATCATGAATAACAAAGATTTCGAAGTAATAAAGAGCCTGAACATGACGTTTTGCCCTTTTGCAGTGAAAGTGATTTACACCCACTTTAGGTTTAATGCCGATTTTCGCACGAAATTTATTTTTTGTCATAAAAATTACCAAATTTTAGTCTAGTCCTAAATGTTGCCTTCCTTAATTTGGAACCGTTAGTTGACCACTGTCACGATGGTCGCCTATTAACGTCGATGGTGGTCCGCCACCAATAGGCTACAAACAAAGGAGCGGGGGAATTGGAATTTTACGCACTCATCACCACAGAGTCGCCCCGACGGGTGCTAACACCGCATGATGGATATTAGTGATGCCAGTAGTAGGGCAATTGTTAGCGTTGCCTAGGCAGAAGAAATTCTAGGTTATGAACACAGAGAGAATCCCGAAAATGCAATTAAAAAAAATCCAAGTTAAGAGATAATGAAAAAAGTTGATGTGTATTTATTACTAATGTGGAAATTAACACATTGAATTTCAAATTAATAGAAGTCAGATTTAAAACTTGAGTAAAAATAGACGATTTTTTTATGAGATAAAAAAAAGTCGGGATCGAAATCGGTACCAAATTTAAAGTTGGTGCTTTTTCCAAGGGGATTAGCCCCTAGACATAAACAAATCAGATTGCAATTTCACTTTCTTTAATTTTCCTTTCCATTTCCAATATCATCATCATTAAAAATACCACCGAAAATTAGGTGCGTGGCCCTTCGGGTACCTTTCTCGAAGTCGATGGGAACACGCCAAACTCACGTATTCAAAGATCGTCTTCTTTCGCTTTTGCTCTGCATCTCCATTCTCCTTCTCTCTCGACCTTCGAACGCCAGCGTAACCGCCACAACCTAACCAACCGCTTCTCCCCCTTCAGGCGGAGGGACGCACGCACGCACGCCCCCACGATGCCACGTGGCCTCTTCGCCTGCTTCGGCAAGCCCCACGTCCACTCGTCCGCGGCGGGGGCTGCTGCTGCGGGTGCGGCGGAGGACCAGGGAGGGGCGGTGCTGGTGGAGCTGTTCTCGTCGCAGGGGTGCGCCACCTCGCCGGAGGCGGAGCTGCTGCTGTCGCGGCTGGGGAGGGGGGACTTCGAGGTGGAGGCGCCGGTGGTGGTGCTGGCGCACCACGTGGACTACTGGGACTACGTGGGGTGGAAGGACCCGTTCGGGTCGAGCCAGTCCACGGTGAGGCAGAAGGCCTACGTGGAGGCGCTGAGGCTCGACACCATGTTCACGCCGCAGGTGGTGGTCCAGGGCCGCTCCCAGTGCGTCGGCACCGACCAGGACGCCTTGCTCTCCGCCATCGCCTCCGCCCCTAGATTCCCTTCGCCGACGCTCCAGGTTCGGTTGGTTTTTTTAGTTTTTCCCCACAGAAATATGCTTGATGTTCACTGTGATGTATTTATATACGTACTGATTTATTGGCATTGAAGATGGAGAAGAGATCGAGTGATGAATTCGCGATAACTTTAGGGACCGGTGCTAGAACTATTACTGTTAATTAGTGGGCTGCGGGGTACTAATATAAGTACTTAGGCTGTGGTGGCAGATCGCGTAATCTTTTAGCTTCTGCAAGGGACGGTTTTTTCTAGATTAGAGGGACGATGCCTCGGTTTTCATTCATTTGCGGAGCATTTCTATACGTGGATTCATGATCCAGAAAGCATAGACCTTGGTTTTTTCTATTTTATCTCAAAGTATGTTATTAATCATCATGTTCTCAGATCAGAAGAAATGTCACTTGGAGACTTTGTAATGCTTAAAGTTAAAAAGGGTTGCGCCTAAATTAAGAATCAATTCTGTGAACTTTTGTCGGATTAGGCTAAGCTGATGTTGCTGTAGTTTTTAGCAGCACAGGGATTAAGAGTTCCAAATGTTGATTGAATTTGAAAAGACAGGGCACTAACTTCAATGTTGTAGGAGCTAGTTTATCACATCTAGCATTGATAAAGATTAGGATTTGAATGATCCTGAAGAGTATTATGCTCGAAAGAAATGCCGACAGCCCTGAGAAGTCTGTGGTGTAATACAGTGAGACGTAGACAGATCTTTGTTACCGCAGAGAGTAGTTCAGATCCGTTCTAAATTGGTTTGCTCACTTGAATTGTGTTTGAGCCGGGGAGTCCTAGCCATTCTCAGTCATGATGCTAACAGCCATGTATGAACTTTGCTTAATTGGTTGGTTTCGATTGCCTTTTGATTTATGTTTACAGTAGATGAGGGGGATTGTCTGCCAAAGTCAGTGAAACCTATGGACCATTATCTTTTATCAGCCCTCAACTAGATTCGTCAGTGGCACATAGATCTAAGAGGGACCAAATTATGGAACAGATCTGAAGGCAACATCGACATTAAAAAGTAGAGGTAGAGAAAGGGAAAAGAGAAATGAAAGAAATAAAATAAACAGATGGTTCAACAGAAAGGAGATAGGTAGGTGGGAGAGATCCACTCCACCAGCTTCAGAACCGCATTCAATTCCTCTTCCTTTTCCAAGACATGAAGCAAAGTGATATGCAACCTGTCAGTCGATGTTCTGATTCGTGTTCACTTACACTTGTTTGATGTACCTAAAGTAATAATCAACAGCCAATTTCCATATTTGGAAGTTATCGTGCGCATGACACGACAGAATATATTCTACGACTTAGATAAACATCCACTTTCTCGTAATTGATGTCTTTAGTAAAAAGTGAAATCCATGTAAATGTTTGAAGTTTCAATAGATGTACTGGGTAGTATGAAGAACGTTCTCTGTAGATCTTGAAAGGTAAGTTCTGGTAAAATCATAGCTCTTGCCTAATATTGCGAATCTTCTGTTAATGAGAGTGCTTGATTCAAATAAGCCGTCATTTCTTATCAAAACAAGAAATGAGAAAAGGGTCGACTTAGTCCCGAGAACTTCAGGATTCCGTAATGATATCATTACCTATGTTTTGCATCGAATGCTGGATTAGCAATTCCAATCATCTCAAGATGCATACGTGCATATGCACAGGCAAATTTCCAGAGGCCGTCGCCAGATTCTTTTCAAGTGTCGCTATCTGGAGCATTGAGGATGAAAGTGGAAGGCCAGGCCAATGTGATGGTGGCGCTCTATGAGAATGGATTGCTGACCGACTGCCCGAAGGGAGAGAACAAAGGGCGGGTCTTATCGAACGATTTCGTCGTGAGGAAGCTCGAGAAACTGTGTACCGTCAAGGACATTTCGGCGAAGAAGACAGTTTCGGGAACTGTTAATTTCTCATTGTGGGAAGGTTTCAAGAGCAGCAAATGCGGGATCGCGGTCTTCGTGCAGAGCAGTGCTCACCAGATCTTCGGGTCGCAGAATATCCTACTGCCGGATAATGTGTGAAAGCGAGACGAAATCTTCCATTCTTTGTCGCAGCATCAGGGCCTCGAGTTCTGACCAATTATGTACAGCGTGTCTGGTGGCTTAGCACCGTGTTTTTTCCTTTCTTAAGCTCCCCTGTTTTCGGCTGCTGGTTGGACTTTCTTTTGTCACCGATTCATTTAGGAGGTAGAGCATATCCGGCTTTCATTCTAGAACCCTTTGAATTCTAAAGTCGAGGATCTTGTGATCCTTCACTGTTTGGGACTCGTTACATTGTGTGACTGTATTGTTTCTCTCGGAGTTCTGTCATCAGGATTTGAAAATTCTGCTAACATAAAGGCAAGTTTACCGTCGATAGCCTTTACTCTCTCCTGAGATCCTACTGGAGAGTGAAGCTCTGAGGACCTTGTCCGGTGGTTGTGTGGGACCATATGTATGTCTATGTCCTATGCTATTCAATGAATTGTGCAAGCTGGACTTGCAGGATTCTGAACTCCGACAGAACTACCCATCATCCGTTCCAATTATTATCCATTGATTATGATTGTGCAAAAACGCACCCGCGTTGAGTCAATCAGTTCATAGATATGATAAAGAAGTTGGATGAATTGGGGGAGTGCCTTCGGGGAGCATTTGTTGCGGACCTGATGCTGCTAAGCAGAATGTGAAGGAAGCAATATTTCCCATAATGGTATTTTTTTCTTAGCCTAATTACAGTCCTCGATCAAGATGAAGAAGGCAGGGGGGCTCAATAAGGTCCCCAAGAACTCAAGTACAAGACTTTTCTGAAGGACTCCTCAGATTGCCGCAGCTTCTCTTCGCCGATCGTCCTGTCGACCGCGGAGGAAGCAGGGGAAGAGAGCTTCCTGGCCTGAGAATAAGACCGGAGATTGGTCTTGGCGTGCTGGTGGAGCGACCTGAGGACATGGTTCCACCTGCAGACGCCCTGGTCCTTGAGCGCTTCCACAGCTCCGATGCTGGCCGCAACGATCCAAGCTCTGCTCGTCGAACTCATTATCTCTGCTCCTTTTTTGTGGTAATGAGTGAACGAAGCTTCGGTCTCGAGATTTGGGTGTAGACTGCTGTCGTAGTGGGGGTTTTTTGGGGTTGAATTCCAATGGGGTTGGGGAATGGAGTGGAGGGTGTTTGGTTAATATAGAGAGTTGGAATCCGCAAAGAAGTGGTTGTTAGCTAAAAACAAGAGGCGGGTGTTACCGGGGACTTGGGGAGATATTGCCCATGGATTTTAGGTTTGGCGACACCCCAAAAACCATGGGCTCGCCTTGTTTCGGCTGCTTTCCTGGATCCGCACGCTTTAAAGATGGAGACAAATTGGCCCACCAGAGAGAGAGAGAGAGAGAGAGAGAGAGAGAGAGTAGTTTAGTCAACACCAAACTAATGCCGTGTAGTCTCAATTTATTGCAACTTTCCCCTCCTGAAAAATGGCAACTATAGCAGGCGCGAAGTATCTTCCTTGGCTATTTTCTAATCCTTTCTGTGGTCAACAAGCCCTTCTAGGGTCTTGTGTGAAAAATTAAAGGACCCCTTCCCGTGTTCGAAAATGGTTGGTTTCACTTATATTTTATGTCGTCGTAGACAATTTTGTGAACTCGTAAGGTAATTTACCACCAGTAAGATTATTTTTGCATTTATAAATATTTACAAATTCAGAGGTAATTTATGGCATCGGAACTCATTTTACAAATATCATTTTGCATTTACAATTTACGGTTAGATTTTGTTAACATTTACTAAATAAAAGTATAGTTGCTATTATTAAGAATTAGCGCTCACTAAATTTACTAGTTACAAAGTAGCTTATTTCTTCGAAACACAATTTACAAGGAAAATTACCTTTTCTCAAGAGATGTTACTGCATTGAAGGTAAATCACTTCTTTTGAGGACTATAACCAAAAGTAAGTTGCTACTTGAAACATTACCAAATGCAAGAAGTAATTTACTATTTAAATGGAAATATTACCACCATTAAAATAGAATCGCTCAGTAATTATCTTACAATATTGTTATTTTCCTCCATACATCAAACCTTATAATTCCCGTCATTCGTAATTATACCTCCAATAGCTGTAATTTGCCAGAACTCATTATTTTTTGTGGTCTCGAGAATTGGGTGTAGACTGTAGTAGTGGGGTTGTTTGGGGGTTAAAATTTCGATGGTGTTGGGGAATGGAGTGGAGGGTGTTGGCTAATATAGTGAGGGGTTGTTGGTGAGAGAGAGTTGGAATCTGAGAGGAAGCAAAGGAAATGGCTTTAACTCAAAACAAGAGGCAGGTGTTTCCGGGGACTTGGGAGACATTGCCCGTGGTTTCTAAATTTGGCAGCACGCCAGAAACCACGGGCTCACCTTGTTTCGGCTGCTTTCCTGGATCCACACGCTTAAAGGATGGAGACAAATTGGCCCACAACACAGAGAGAGAGAGTGCAGTTAGTCAACACTAAACAAATCGAGCTGAAGTTTACCACCGCGTGGCGATTTTTTGCCAGAATGACATGACCATTTTTTTTTTTTTTTGCTTCTTTTTCAGAATTCATTTGGCTTGTTTAGTCTCAATTTATTGCAACTTTTCCCCCTTAATAGCCAGCTATAGCAGGCGCGAAGTATCTTCCTTAGTTATTTTCTAATCCTTTCTTGGTCAACAAGCGCTTCTTGGGTCTTTTGTGAAAAAATATAGGACCCCATCCTGGGTGTGAAATGGGTTGGTTTCGCTTCTAATTTATGTTGTCCTAGATAATTTTGTGAACTTGAAAGGAAATTTACAAGCAAATAATTTATGACACTGGAACTTATTTTATGAACACAAAATATAAATTACGAACATCATTTTGCATTTACGATGTGGTGATAGGGTATGTTATTTATTACGTAAAAGTGTAATTACTATTATTAAGAATTAGTGCTCACTCAGTTCACTAGATACAAAGTAGATTATTTCTTCCAATTACAACCAACAAGATAAATTACCTTATCTCAAGAGATGTTGCTGCATTATAGGTAAATCACGCCTTGTGAAGATTATAGCCAAAAGTAATTTTGTTACCTTAAACATTACCAAGTGCGAGAAGTAATTTACTACCTTAAATGGAAACATTACCACCGTTATAATAGAATCACTTAGCAATTATCTCACAATATTGTAATTTTCCTCCATAGATCATAACTTAAAATTCCTATCATTAGTAATTATACCTCCAATAGCTGTAATTTGCCAGAAGTCGTCGTAATTTCAGCTGCATCTATAGTTAGTACTTTCTTTTTTCTCGTAGTAATATAGCTCTAGAGTTTGATATAAAAGAATAATATTGCTTAATAATTAACTAATGACGTAGCAACGCTCCTTAAATTGTCATGAGAGATATGAACTTATAATTAGTAATAGGCCTCGATAATCATAAACTACCCGTAAGTCCATGTAAAATGATGGTTATTGATCTACCTTCAGAAATAGAAGATTACCTAAAGCTTTAGCAAGCAAAAGGCTCCTAATTATCTTAACTTATTTTGAGAACCAGTAAGTAACCTAAATTTATGAACACTTTATTTTTTCCGTATTATTAGTAAATTAGTTCAAACGGTCATAACCTTCCTTTCAAGTTCATGAATAAATGGAGCCCACCTGTACTTAATAATCTTTGGTTGTCGTTTTGTTAATCGAATTGTAAAATCTACAATTCTTTTCTAATAAATTTCCTTAAATATCAGTAAATTACCGCTTTCGTTCACATTTTTCGAATTGATCCTACGAATGAGATATTTCGGGTTTAAATCGAAATGGGCCAAATTCTATAGGGGGCAGGTCCAACAAAACACCTGCTGGACAATATATTTTCTCAACAATAAAACATAGAATCATTATTATAATTGATGGCCGTTCCTTTATGGATGACTTAATCGACGAATCAGCTGTAATGTCGAAAATGAATTGATCTGTGTTGTTTTTTTTTTTTATTCAAATAAGGATAAAAGTTTTCAACATATGATTTACTCTAATTCCAACCAAAAAAAAAAAAAAAAAAAAAAGGGAGACACAGAGAGAGATACTTTTATCCAATAAAATGAATCTTAGGCAAACAAATTCTCATTGAGGTGAGAAACACCAGAATTTGTTCACAACATATAATAATTTCAATCTCTCTGAATTACAACCTTATCATTATCAACAAACGCTACAGCCGTGGAATCAGAGGCAGGAAGTAGATGATAATCAGGCTTCTCTAATATTCAAGATCCCCAACACTTTTCCAATACGCCGTTACTAAATAATCCACAGACCCAAATCGCCATTGCCAAGATCTCAGCAATTCAAGAATGCAAATCTCTCTCTCTATCTATACTGCAGATATCACAGTGTCCCTATTTTCCTAAAACCTGGTGGACTCAGGGCCCCAGCAGTTGAGGTGCATGATCTTGCCGTGGGACTCCTCCAAGCGCCTCACGCCCTTGGCCACGGCCGAGGAAGAAGGGGCGGAGAGTTTCTTGGCCTGGGAGTAGGACCTGAGGTTGCTCTTCAGGCGCTGGTGGACCGACCTGATAGGGTAGTTCCACCTCGCGAAGCCCTGGTCCTTCAGCGCCTCCACGGCTGCTATGCTCGCCGCCACGATCCACGCTTTGCCCGCTGAATTCATCTTTCGCTTCGATTCCCTTCAAAGGGTTCCTCTTCTTTGTGGGTTTGGACGTTAAAGAACGATCAGAACAAGAATTAGAGAGGGTTTCAGGAGGAGGGTAGGTCTTGGTATTGAGCTCTGTGGAGGATCTGAAATGGTTTCTGGTTTATATAGCAGAGGGAGAGATGACTAGTATCGGTCTTTAAGAAAACTGGAGGCAGTAATGAGTCTAATGACCAGGCAGTAATCCAAGGAAAGAGCCGTGGTTTCGCCCTTTTTCGGCTTCTGGTTTGGGCCCGAATCAGCTGCTGGCCCCTGGGAACTAAATTAGCTGTCCCCTGACCGACGCGTCAATCGACATTAAAATCGTGCTCCGGAAGGGAAGGGCAAAAAGAAAAGGATTCCTCTCTCTCTCTCTCTCTCTCTCTCTATATATATAAACTTAACTAAATATAAATATGAATGATTCTTGCGGAGTGTAACTTATCGATTAGAGTGATTGGAGGAAAACGCAGATTCATTTTGTTGATATATTTCCCTTTTTCATGGTTTATTGTTGAGTGCAAGGTAACTTCCTTATCGTATTGTAGTATCTTTCCGTTAATGCTATACTTTCATGTCTTTTTTAAAGAAGACCTAGGAACTTTAATATATTTAATCATGTTCTCTTGCTATTATGGATTTTCTAATCGAGCCCTTTTGACAAATTTAACCTATGTGAGTTTCGAGTATGATACACCTAAGACGTTATTGGTATAGACGTTCTCATTGCTAAATTTTATCCATATTATGTTCCGATTTCATATTACCTAGATTTTTTGTGGTGGTGCCCATGTTGCGTCCACCTTCACCGAATTCTGTTTACATTGTGCATTGGTGTTGTAGGACAACCAAGCTGGCTGGAATTAGCCGAAATTCGGTATTGAATAGACTTGATCAGAAAACTTGTCAGTTCAAAAAGGTGTGAGTATAGGATTGGAAGTAGGGTTTGTCCCAATTTGTATAAAGCTGGCCAGACTTTCTTGTTGTCTCGAGCCTGCTTATTTGAACTTTCGGGCTTGGAAGGGCAGCGGAGGAGGCGGCAACTAGCTCTATGCTTAATTCGTAATAGGCGTGTTCAACGGTCACTTCTGAAAGTCGAGACAAAGCACTTTTAAAGCAATTCAATTGCGTTGCAATAAAGTGACGTAGTAAAGGCTCATAAGTTGTCTCTGACTATATTAGGAAATAGGTTAGGGGGACAATTTGTATACAAACAATCAAATGTACAAAGATCATCAACTCATCGTCCAACACTTCTTTGAATAATTTATTGACATTCGCTTCTAAGATCTCCTTTTAAAACTGTTGATTGGACTATGTAAGCATATAATAACAGTGATACGCGCTTCATGCTTAAAGTTTATGTTCGTTTGTAAATAAAAAGATTGTCGCAAACTTTCCATCATCAGGTAGGTATTGGCAAACATTATTCGGTATCATCCCATTCCAATTGTCAAAAACTGGAACTCCCGTAACATTCACATGAAAACCGGTTGAGATTTTCGATGTCACGCCTTCTGATCTTTGCAACAGAAAGACAGCCAAGAAGACAAGCCAGCAGAGAATGTCTAGGTGTCTGGTTTGATCAGTAAGAATAGAACTCCTATTAAACAATCAAATGAGAAAAGAAGGTAAAACTTTCAGTGCACTGACTTTTCCTTACCATACTTGCAAAAATATCAAGTCTGTTGGAAATCCGGTGATTCAGCGTCGCGTTGCGGTTTGCGCACGTACGTCGCCTTTTACAAGAGTTCATTGGTCAGATGTAAAATCTAATCCAGTGGCGGCTCCTGCCGGAACACTTCCTTCATTGGACAGGATACGGCTAACACAGAGCAGGCTCGAATGCATTGATTCTCGAAGTTATTCTAGAGGCTCAATCGCATCAAATAACTTACCAGCAATAATGTAAACTCTATCGGCATTTATACCTTCTCTTCTTTCCCCACTTTAATGAGCATTTCTTCAATCATATTGCCTCCTCCATTCTGCTAAGTAATGGGCATACTTTTGGACCGGCAAGATGGAGGGGCAAGCATTTTCGCTTGACCCGCGTGAGAAATCTCTACAGTGATGCTTCCATCTTCAAATGGCAATGGTTGTCTCCAGGGTTCCCCATCGATTCTCATGTAGGTGTGATCTGCTGCTCTTGTTTTGAACTCGAACCAAACTCTACTTGTCTACAGGGAGGAATAAGAATTTTGGAGAAAAAAAAATGAGGCGAATCCAGCGGGCAATAGCTTCCCCAGGCAGCCAATCAATGTCGAATTAATTTGTGTAATCTAAATGTATATATGAAATTTCTACCTGTGCAAGGCGAGTCCCATGTCCTTTCGGGAGTAGTAATATTAGTCCATGCCAAGCATCTCTAAAACCAACGATCTCAATTAGGCCATCATCAACATATGGAGGTGTCAAGTCTCTCTACAAGTTTGGGCCAATACTTAGTCTTTCTATAAGAATTAGTTAATCCACAGCATAGAATACATTGCAAATGAAATATCTGCATATCATACTGCAAAGTAATAAGGATAGCAATAAACTTAAAACCAACCTCATGTGATTTCTTAGGGTCTGGCGTTCCCCAAGGATCAAGTCCACCAGAAAAGCTGGGCAAGTTTAGGCACACAATGGATCGGATACTGCAATTTACATGGTAATACACTAATATGTGACTAAGTATAGAATAACGCACTAAAAGTCCAGGTATAATTTTTAAAATCACTTGACTGAAAAATGAGTACAAGCTCATAAGAGTGCGTATAAAGTGCATTTTGGGCAGCTACAAATTTCCATGCTATGATAGATAGAGAGGAATAACCTGCGAGGTACATAGAGATCCTCCCACTGACCTTGTCTTCTCAATATCCGAACATTTGCCAGCTGTGCTATGTTCCTGTATAAAATTAAATTATACTGAATGGCATTGGCAGTAACTAACAAAGGGAAGGAGAGCGATCAGATAAGTAGATGACTGGGGCCTAAAGTCATACGATTCAAATTCACAGTTGTTCTGGCTGTTTAGCTATGACCACAATCATAAGAGCAATCTAAACAATTTCAATGTCAATGAACAGAGTAGAAGTTAAGTAGTGAATAAATAGTAGCCATGGTTTTTCCGAAGTAGGTGGATGCATGATATAATCACATGGTCTCACCAAGCTAGAATTATGGTTTAGTGAGCACAAGTTAGGCCTAGCTAGAGTTATAGTTCAGTAAGCCAACATAAGGCCAAGTTCCAGTGAAGCCGCATCTTCAACAGAGACACATGCCTTAATGATACATCCTCAGATATTGACCACAGATAACAGAACGCTGTACTCTAATTCAACTACAAACAATCTAGCTGCTTCCAATCATTCAAAACAATCTCAAATCACTGAAAGGAAGCACCAACAAAAAGGTTTTGATAATGCCATCTGGCAAGTGTTTATCTTGAACTTCTTCTTTTAATCACTGAAAAGATGATAGAAATAGGAAATGGAAGCAGATACAGGATATGAAACTGTAAAGCATCATTACAGGAACTAATAAAAAAATCACCGTGAAGAAGGGTGAAAACAAGATGTGCAAAACCATCCCTGAGTACATCCAAGCTTCAAATAATTGCTCTGACAAGCCAAAAACAGAAGCAGTTGGCAGTAAGTCACATTATTTGCTCATTGAGATCAAGAAGGAAAAAAATAACCAAAAACTTGTTTCAAATGCTTTCAGATTAAAACATTTGAGCTTCAGTGCTTTGTTGGTCAATGATCAAGTCCTTGTTTATGCATAGGGGACCTTTATATTTGAAGATACCATCAAAAGTGACTACAGGTGCAAATAAATCATTATTCCTCAATGGTATCGACTGAAATTGGAAATGGTATCTGAATCAGTGGTTGGACTGATGATGTATCTTGGTGGCCACAAAACATCTTCTAATGTTTCGGTAGATAATAAAAATCCAAATGCAGGGAGTTCTTCTACATAATTTCAATCAGTAAAAGTGGCAACTGGTAGGTGATATTTGACCACCGATGTGGCAAAAAAGTTAAAATGGATGACAGGAGTTGCTTAAACTCTAGTTTTACTTTCCAAACTAAACGGTTTCTAGTCCTTGAGCTTGACAAATGAAAAGCATTACCTTTATCATTACCTCAATCTCATGTGATCAGTTTTTGGTCAGAGTAACAATATTGGAAAGATTATACCAGAGAAGGAACCCTACAGCCAATTAAAATATAACAACTGGGATCGGATTCTAGATCTAGCATGAGACTGAAACAAAATTGGATTCATTACACCTTATGGAGTAAAAGGTAGTGCATCGAAACTTGAAAGCTAACTTTGAAAGTAGCTAATAGAGCAGTCAGGCGGAGCAAGCCACGTGGTTTCATGCTAAATACCATATGTGCACTTTCTACGGATGTCTCTTGAATTAACGGATTGCTAGAACAAGAATAAGGCTTCACTGAGAAAAATTAAAGACATCGTATCTTTTTCCAGCTGCTTTCAACAAATATTTGCCTTGAGGATTGCGTTTGAGTCTAATGAAATAAGTACAATCAACTCCAACTGCCTTGAGACAATCAAATCTTGATTTGAGAAAAAAATCGTAGAGAACTCAAAACTATTCAAGATAAAAATAGGTCCTTCAGAAAGAAAAAGTGCGACATACCAGAAGATTTTGCATACAAGACAAATAGTGTTAGTTTGCAATTTGTGAATAAACTAGTGTTAAGTGAGAAGAGTACTTGATTAACCAACTGGTTCTTAAACTTCTCCGGGTGTAACTTCCTGTCTGAATGAAATGCATAGGATACCTGTGCGTCCATTCCTGACAAGAACAATAGATTGCTAAAGATATGAGTAGCTACATTCATTTTTTACTAATTCCATCAAATAAGAAGTCAATCTCACTCAAGGCCTTGGATGAGTGCTAACATTTTTGTTTTAGCTATTGAAGAACTATAACTTATTGAGCTAATTCTTTTTCTTACCCATGCTAAAGTAGTTCCAAAATCTTCCACAAAATGTGTGGAACCCCTCCTGATAACCATTGGTGGAATATTAGCGAGTAATAGCGGCGAATTCACCAAATGAATCCAGAAGAGCAGGATAAATAAATTAGGCAAGCAGAGAGTCAATTATAAGATCCTGCTATTTGACTACAGGTGTCAGATGTCAAATCTAAAAGATAGTAAAAACCTAGCCGGTTGACCTATGGATTTCATGAAGGCAGAAGCTGTCCTGCTTTAAGAAACTTATTCAGTTCACACTCTTTTGAGTAGCAACCTTATCAGATCAAGCTATCAAAAATCTTGTGTTACCTCTGTTACTTTGAGACTACTACTGAGCAACTCTATAAAATTACACATCAGTGGAATTTTGGCAGCCAAAACATGTCTATACACCTATCTCTTCATCTACTTCACAGTAAGTTAAGTCTAGCAAGAAATGCTTGTTGATGCAATCAACAAGACAGTCAAGTTGCATGGTGAAAAGGAATTCAGTGAGATAAATTTACAGTCCAGAACGATACATTATACAAAATTTTTCTTTACAAAAGCAAATTCAGTCCCTTTATGCTACTACAAATCTAACAGGAAGAAACTTCTAATATTGTTCACATTCTGCATCATCAATTAGGTCATGGCACAGCTTATAGTATAGATAGGAACTTGCCATATATAAGGTATCTGGCTCAAAGACCTGCTGGAATGCATTCAATGAATTCGTTTGTCCACTTGGTGCAATTGGATCACATGAACCTTCCTTAAGAGCTCTCATTCGCATGACTAAATGCCAACTGAAATTTAATGAAATTCATTATTAACAGAATGCAATTCTGAGGACGTGCCAAATGGCAACCTCTGACTATAATTTATATGTTCTAACTGAGCAAATCAGTCCTTATGGAAAGTTCAAAAAGAAAGAAAACACAAACTTTCTGTGCGCTTCATTTCTCAGGTTCATGAATCTGTTTATAGGCTCTCCACTAACACAACTCAAAGTTCAATGCAATGTGGCTCGAATTTTTTGCTTTGAGATGTGACAATATTGCCCAATCTAGCCTCAAGACTTTATAGGATGACAAAGGATACCGCATCAAAATATTAAACACAGTTCAAGAATTAAGAAGCAAGGGTGTCCAAAGTCAATATGAACCTAAAACAGCAGGATATGAGATTTGAGGACACAATACTTTGGCCACTCCAGGAAAGGATGATACTGATAGTGTTGTCTGAGGAGCTTGCCTAAATACATCCACTGCAATTGTTCTCTAGTAAGTCAAATAGAATATATATAAACTCAAAACATTTACCCGTCTATTTTCATCTCTATTGCAGTCTTCACTTGATTTAGGAATGACATCACAGATTGCCTATCTATCCCAGGATTTTTCTTTCCCTGTAGATTAGAAAATTAAATGTCATAAATTCTCAGAGACACAATCCCTACAAGGTAGTTCATTTACTTCGCTCCAGTAGTACCGAATATGAAGTCCTACCCAGCCAAAGGAAAATGGAAGGTTATTTCCGGTTCCAAGAGGCACAGTAGCAACTGGAGGTGGTTCAGATAATTTGAGATCAGAAACTACCCCAAGAAGCCAGTTAGCCGTGCCGTCCCCCCCTGCAACCTAGACATTTGGCAACAAAAGAAAGAAGAACTATCGTATAAGGGCGTACATGCAGAAAGGAGAAGGTACATGGTGCTCCTGCACAGGGAACATAAAACATCTTTGTGCCTTGTGCTTGAAAGTGCACAAGTGACTTACAATTAGTTTCAGTCTTTTCTGGATTTCCCTGGCCAAAGGATCACCATCCTGCTTCAGAATTTCTAGATTTTCATAAAGCGCTCGTAGCACCTCTCCGGGAGCTATCTCTCTCAAATCAAAAACCTGATAAACGATGCACACCCCACATAACATAACCACAGGGAAATAAGTAAATTCAATTAAACAAGAGAGTAAATGGTCTTGAAATTAACTTTCTTCTGTAAATAGTAATCTAAGCTATTATTACCTGTCTCCTAATAGATTTTGGTACCATTAAATTTTGGATGGATATGTCTCAAACACAGCTTATTGCTAACTGAGTAAAATCAAGTAATGCAGAGAAATTATCTTTCCGCGACTGTCTTTAGAACTGTTTTTCATGACTCTGATTCATTCATATTCCAAACTCACTTCACGTAACTCATGCAATACCATGAATCTAGTACACAATTCGATAAGCAAAGCATTGACTTCCCTGTGCTCTGTCTGTTCTTGCAGCGATGAAATGGAATGGCGACACTAATAAATGTAGCCATAGAGAAGGTCCGACGAAGATCACCTGATTCTTATTAAGTAGAGTCCTGTAGGTAACAATAAGATCTCCACCTTGCTGACCACCGCTTTTGGAGTTTATAAACACTATGACCGGACAGGCAGGCGGATGGGAAAAATTCCCTACCCTTTCCGAGCCGTGTACGAGGATGTAATCTGGCACGAAAAAGTCCTTCAAAATATCGTCTGAATCGCGGTCGCCCATGACGAACTTCCAACTACAGGTAGCCAATAACGAACAATCAAACTCCAAGTTCAAAACAGCACAAAAAAGAGACAACCGACCATAACGACAAGCGAATGGAAAAAGCAATGAACATCGTCCCGATATAGAACTCATCCGAACGGACATGCACCAGCTTGCGCGCGACAGTACCGACAGTCGCAAACCGTCCAGGCATTCTCCGCGTTAGTCCCCGTCCATCGCATATATCTATATTAAAGTTTCGAATTCTACGAACGGGCGCGAGTGCAACAACGTCACGAGAGACGGTCGACGAGCCGGTTCGATGGAGTGCTAGAAAGCGGATGCTTTACCTGGGAGCCAAGGATACTTTGAGTGAGCGGACTGGATGGAGAAGATGCGTTCAGACGTCGCCCGGCTTGATCAATACCGAGAGGTCGTCGTCGGAACCGCCATCGTCAGCTACATTAAATCCTTCGAGGAGTTCGTGGCTAAAAAGCTATAAACTAGTCTCGAGACGGAGAGAATTCGAGTGCGGCAAATAGCGACAGGAGATCAAGCCGGGTCACGTAACGCCACACGCGGCAACTCGAGATGCTTCTTGCTTACTAATTGATTAGTCACCTGCTTGGTCTATCCCGATCCATATTAATAAAATCAATTCCGAGACGGATTATGTCTAGAGTATGAAAAATGGTTAGTTCCTAAGGACGTCTTCAAATATATATTCTCACATGAACAAATCAATCATTTTAATGGGATCCGTTTTGTTTGTCAATTGATTTATTAATTAATTTTTCAAAGAAGAGGATTTCAAAAAATTGAACTTCTCGTGAATATTAATAAATTTCCAATTAAACCGAATTAGCTCCTGCTTTTTTATCTTGCACTTTTCTTTTACGTTTGCCAATCACCCGCATACATTCCGAACGATTTCATCTCTATGTGTATATCTTTGACGTCACAATGCTCATTCTATTTAGTCTTGTAATTAGTAAAAGCTATACATAATTTCTGTCACTCAATGGTTGGTTTTCTAAAGATTTCAAGAGTATATTATTTTTCAAAAATTTAAAGTGAACGATGCGCATTTTTTTTTTTTGTCGGAGATAAAAGAGTAAGGTGTAAAATTTAAATCTAATAATATGTGAAAGTCAATTTAAACATGTCAGTGCACTTATTTTTCTTTTTTTCATGAAAAGAGCAGTTGATAAAACGGGTACAGGTGCACGGGTGAACCGGGTCCCGGCGTCCGACCAATACCCGGTTCGCCCACATCTCAACCCGTTGACACCGGGCAACGGTCAACACCAGCAAAGGCTCTGGCAATAGCACTTTCGTCCCTCTCTTTTGCTCTGCCCACTCTCCATCCGTTCCCTCGCCTATGATAAAATCTCCATTTCCAAACCCGTCCATTCTCCTTCGGACGACGACGGCGGCAGCGGCGACGGCGGCGACAATGGTCGCTAAATTCTTGCTTAAACCTTATCACCGCCTATCCTTTCCCGTTTCACCGTCCACGTTCCGCCTCACTCCTCACTCTAAGCCCAGCTCAGTCCTCTTCACCATCACCTCACGCGCCGCCGGCGCCGCCACCACAGACATCACTCAACTCCACGCCGCCGGGGCACCTCTGCCCTACGGACCTTCGCTCCAAAAGGGCACCATACCCTCGCAATCCTTCAAAGACTCTGAGCAGGAGGAAGCATGCGAAGATTCGCTCGACGAAGCGAGCTTCGCTCGGTTTTTCAGGATGTCCGCGCTGCGCGTGCCCTCCAAGGACTGCTTCGCCCTCGAAAGCCGCCTCCGCGGGCACCTCCTCAACTGGCCTCGCGTCTGCAACGTCGCCCGGGTTCCAGGCGACGAAGTCGAAGACGATGTCGCTGAGCTCATCGGAAGCCGGAACGAGTCCCGGGAATCCGGCGAGGGAGAGGTGTGCGAGAAGCTCGAAAGGAGAATTTATGGGAGAACCGAGGGCGACGGTGAGCGATTGAGTGGTGTTCTGTACAGGGAGAGGCTTGCGGAGACGTTCAATTCACGAGGTTTCGTGAATTTTAGGAACTTGGCGAAGATTTCACGGCCGAAGAAGGGGAAGAAAAGGGAGGTTAATGAGAAGAGGGATGTAAACAGAGAAGGTGGTGTAAAGAGGAATAAATTTGCTGTGGTGGAGGTGATTGAAGATGAAGAAAGAGAAGGGGAGGATTTGAGGGGGTTGCTAGGGGATGAATTTAAGGGGAGAAGGTGGAGGGGTTCGACGAGATTGTTGCTTCTGGATGACAGATACGCCGAAAAATGCTTAGAGGATTTGCCTGAAGCTGTCAAGGTGGGTTCTTTCTGGTGCTTAAGAGACTCGAAGTCAATTGAGGTTCTTTAGTTTCTCGTGTATTCATATCCATTCACAATGACAACATCATTGCATTGTTATGCCAGGCAGTGTTCAAAGAAGGCGAAAGAGATGGCGCCAGCTCAATTGAGCTTGTGTCTTGCATACTGACTTTGTTCTATGATTACTGGTCGATGAATGAGGTGATTACACCAACACCATTGCAAGTTCCTGTTTTTGCAAGCAGTAAGGCTATAGCATGTCTTTGTCCTAGCCATCAGTTGGTTGCTTTTCTTTTCTTATGTAAGAATAGGCTTTTATTTTAATTATGTGATTTGGTAACACATGCTGGCAGCTCATTATTATTAAAAACTGGAGGACTTACAGTACAAGTACTTCAAACTGGTTTTGCTCTCATTCTATTTTCATATATGCAGATTTTGGAGGCCTTGCTGCCTAAGGGGATGATTGTGCCTTCGTCTTTTGAAACTGTAGGACATATTGCGCATTTGAATTTGAGAGAAGAACATTTACCATACAAGAAGCTCATAGCAAAGGTGTTTACTGCTCAGTCTTGGATATTAAGGTTACTATGGGTTAATTTTTAGGATATATCGTAACGGTATCATGTTCTCTTTCAGGTGGTTTTGGATAAAAACAAGCCAAAGATTAAAACAGTTGTCAATAAGATTGACATGATTCATAATGATTATAGGACGATGCAGCTTGAGGTTTTGGCTGGAAACCATTCCCTAGTGACTACTGTTGTTGAAAATGGGTTAAGATTCAGTGTTGATCTTGCAACTGTGTATGTTCTCGTATCCTTATAAGTCGTTTGTTTAGATTAAGTTTCTGAAGTAGAATGTTTGGTAAATTCCCTTATTATTCATTTGTTTAGATTAAGTTTCTGAAGTAGAATGTTTCATAAATAAAAATGACAGGTACTTCTCAGTGAGGTTTCAATAAACTTTACCAATTCAAATTTCATGAAACTATTGAAGAGTTCCATCTTGTGTCCCAGCATTATGACCAGTACTTTTGTCTCAGTCAATTTGCTAAACTGCTAGCTTCTTTCAACAAGAATATTCCTGCATTTGGCATGAATGATTGTTCAGATCGTGTGTGCGCGCGTGCGTGCCTACGCATGCTATGGTTGAAATTGTTAAAACTGGAGATATATGAAGTTCCTTTTAAGATTGGAGTGGAAGATTCAGAATTTTTCAGTTTTATATTGGCACTGGCACTGGGGGACATTATCTATTTCCTATCTCATGCAGTTACTGGAATTCGAGGCTAGCGACTGAAAGGCAGAGACTCTTAAGTGGCTTCACACGCAAAGATGTTGTCTGTATGCTCATTTTTTCAGTTGCATTTGTGATGATCAATCTTTGTATCCCTGTGATGATTGTTCTGATATAACCAGGATTTTGGCGTTTGTTATCTGGTTACTAACCCATGTATTTAGTTGTCACTTCTACTTTGCAATGCTAAAAGTCATATAAACGAAGGTGTTATAGAAAATCTGAAGCATTAATCACTAATAAGTGGGTGGAAGACTTATCAATCAGTGAGAGCACAGTACCATGATTTCCTTGATGTAATTAAGTGATGCCATTTCTCTATTTTGTGGCTGAGTTCCTTGCTCCCATTGTTCTGATTCTGACTTTTTGACATATAAATGACTGAAATGTTAGGGACTTGTTTGTTAAGAACTAAGTTTAAGCAAAATGTGCATTTTTTGCTTTCCCGCAAAATTTAGAATATAATACAAATATAAAAACATTGTGAAAAAAAAATATATGTGAACTTACTTGTCAACATTTGTATATGATGAAAGTATCAGGTCTTTAGGGTGGAAGGGAAAAAAAAAATCAAAATGCGTCTGCTGTAAGATTTAGATCAGCAAAAAGCAAAAGGTAAAAGTCCTTTGAGACATGATGTATGTTAGCCACCATAATTAATCTTGCCTGAAAAAGGATAAGTGCATCTATCTGTAGTTAATTGGTTGAGAAGGTTGAAAGTTGCCTGCAGCAAGGGAGATGTACTAGTGCAGCAGCTTGTCAGTAATGGATTGCAAGTTGCACTTTCTCTATGGATTAGGGCTATGCATGTTCTAGATGCTACCATGCCTTCAACTAAAGAAGCATCTCACATTACAACTATAGATTGATTAGACGATAATTGAATGCCAGAGTGTAAATCTTTTGTATGGGTTCTGTGACCTGTTGTGGTGTTGATGGAGCATTTTATTTTGTATACTTTTGCCTTTGTACTCTCTAGTCCAATAAAATTTGTTTCTTCATTTTACTTTCTGTGTCATACTGCTGGGGAGATCTACACATTTGTGACTACAGATCTGCTTACTATCTCCCTATTTGCGGTGGTTAATGAATTATTCTTTTTTGTAATTAACAGGTGATGTGTTCTGTGGCGTTGGACCAATAGCCATTTCTGCAGCAAAGATAGTCAAACGAGTCTATGCCAATGACTTGAATCCTCAAGCAGTTGAATATCTAGAAAGGAACATTGTGCTCAACAAACTTGACAGGAAAATTCAGGTATTATTTAAGCCAATGGTAAATACTAGAGCTGTTGAAAAGAGTGAAAACAGATACTAAACTGACTCTAGCAGAAGACTTCTGTACTAAACTCAAATAGGAACCCAGTTTTGATAATCTAGTTTGTCAGTTTACTCTGGTACCTTCAGTAGAGGTGTCAGAGTACTTGACTTGTCTGGCTTATTGACATGATATTTCTCAGAAACTTTAGTTCAAGATTGCATGGGGATAGAGGTGTCAGATTGCATCAGGATCCTTCTTTCTGCATTTTTGACATCTTATGCTGTTGAAAAAATAGTCAGGATGGTTGTACATGCTTTGTACTCGGTGATATGATTATACGTGAAGCTTACATGAACAAATACCTAAATAGAAAAGACGTGTTTTACTTAGTTCCAAGTGATTTAGGATGTGGTTTCTCATGTCCTGTTTTGTTATCAGACCTTAGTGTGTTATTCTTGATTTACTTTAGTGGTGTCAGTGTTACACATAGATAACTGGGTTTATCATGCTCACATTCACAAGGAAAGTAATATTAAATATTGTCGACCCTCTCTGTAGTTGTTAACTCATATCATCACCGATCATAGAAGCGACAACTGGGCTCACGCTGATACTTGCACAATACACATTTTAGTTCACTGACAACCAGTGTTCTCAAGGTAAAATTATGACTTTGCTGCAATGACTTTTATGCCTTATAGGTTTTCAATATGGATGGAAGAAGGTTTATCAAGTCTTTGTTTGCAAGTGAGAAAGCTTTGTCCATTACGCAGGTTGTTATGAATTTGCCAAATGATGCTGCTGAATATTTAGGTATGTTATTTACTGTCATTAAAGTAATAGGGAATATATGGTGATAAACCAGTGTTCCGATAGTATGCAGGCATGTTTCTGGAGTATGATTAATTTTTATTAATCCTTATATCTCCAACAGATGCATTTAGGGGAATATATGGTGATAAACCCAAGGGAATGATGCACGCCCTACCTGTGATCCATGTGTATGGATTCTCAAAAGCTGGAGATCCTGAGTTTGACTTTCATGAGGTTGGTGCCTCTCAGATATCTGTTTTACAGTTGCCTTGCAAAAGGGCAAGGTGTACACATCTTTACTTGTTGCTTGCTATTGTCCATCTTTTGTTCTCTTTTTTTGATGATTCTTTTCCATTTTGGTTTTTTAATGTGAATGCAGAGGATAAGAATTGCCTTATCGGAGGTGGCAGTTCAAGTAGAAATCCGTAGGGTTCGTCTCGTTGCGCCAGGTAAATGGATGTTGTGTGCGATGTTTACTCTTCCTCGGAGTGTAGCGTTTGCAAGAACAAAAGCATTCAAAGATCAAATTTAGACTGAGAAGCTGAAAGTCCCTGCATGCACTTCTTTCAAGGGTAAATAGTATAAATGTATATAGACACACATAATTACAGGTTGAATTGTCAGTCGCACCAATGGAAGGTAAAGCTTTGTCGAGGATAACATGCGAACGAATTAAATCAAGGTTTCTGTGTCTTGGCCAGCCGAGATCAGGAAGGAAGCCGAGTAAACTAAGGTTTCTTTTCGATGGATTTGCCAATGAATTCAGCAGCTTGTTAGCAAGCGATTGAACAATAAAATAGATAGAATAAAGACAATAAATTAGACACTAGATTTACGTGGTTCGGTTGTAATGATTTATGTCCATGAAGAGAGCAGCAACGAATTCTACTATAGATAAAACGATATAATGGAGATTACAACCATATTCGCATCATTCAAATACAGACAGTGTTTCTCAAGTCTAATTAAATTCAATAACTTACGTAGTGTTTAGGTCTATAATTTTTTCCGAAATAATCTCTCAATTTCATGAGAGAATTACTCATAAATCTTAAACTCAAAAGATTTAATTGACTTCAATACTAATTTTTTTTTTGAATGTAATTCATAAATAATAACAACGGTAATTCACAAATAAGAACAACGGACCCACTACGCAGCGCTCAACATACAGGCCCATTGCGCAGCGCTCGACATACAGGCGCTTCAAGACTTCACCGCAATAATGGTAGAACACCTAGCGGTCACGCGGCGCTTCGAGAAGTCCATCCCCATTGCAGCAGACATATTTTCTAAATATATGAAACGCAAGTTGACTGAGTCATGGTTAAATTCAAAGTTCACTACCAAAGAGTCGAAGTCATATATGGAAATATTTACATAAACTCACCCCAGAAGTCCAATTTTGAATTGGTCAAAGATCACACTTAATTTGAAAACGAAACCATTCAGATTTTTTTTTTTGTCGGTCTTACTCTACTCCTATTCTAACTCTCACTTTCAGGCTTTTGCCCTGCCTCATTGCAAGTGGGAGTCGAAATCCACACTTGAAACTAATCCATCCCCACCCCAACCCCGGGTGGCCACTGGGGCAAACCCCAATGGTTAACCATCCAGTTAAACTTTTTGTTTATGTTATGTTTCTTCGCTGACACCAAATCGCCAAATAAATTACCGTATTATGGTTTGCTTGATTTTGAACACTCGCAAATATATTCAAATTTCTAATTTTCCTTTAATCGACCGGACTTTCTTGTAAGTTATTGCGAGCCGGGTTTCATTCATGAGTTCAAACTCGAATTATATTTTAACAATCTCCACTTTGGATCGACATTTGAACAAAATCACAATCGCTTCGCTAAAAATTCAAACTTTGTTGCTATTCTCCCATAACTCCCGATGAGCTTAACCTCCATAGATATTTTCCAAATCCAAGCCAAGCTTAAACTTCACCATAACCGTCGACCTCATCAGAACACCAATTCCACATGTACTTTTAATAATTTTAGAAGGATTTTCCGACATTATCTCCTTTATAACAAATAAAGTAAAGCCATTATTGTATGATTGAACGCATACCTTGTCAATATTGACAATTATGGAAATTATTGGCTCTACATACTCTATGTTGCTACGAGCACCATATGTTGATTATTTTGTTAGTACCCACCACATCAAGAGTTTCTAGTTGCAAATCCATTTCAAGTTGAACACCCTTCAAATCCATATAAACATTGCTAATAACACTGTTAGCCATAAGTACTGGAGATTCATCAAATATATATTCTTTGCTAATAATCTAGGAACATGCACTTTCTTACCATTCTATCAAGCTTACCATCACTAACTCGAACATAATATGGGCAATCGAATATTCTAAGAACTAAATAATAAGCAATGTTACCCGATCACACTTCTTCGGGAATCCGACATTCAATCGTAGTCGATGCAGATCTATTATTTAGGTAGCTTGTTGTACTAAACACATTTGTTAGGAATCTCCCAACCATACCAGTACTAGATAGTATTTTATGAGCTGACTCTAGTTTCATTTTGCTTATCAATTCTGCAACATGTTATGGTACATTGGCACCAATGAGGTGTTTCACTATGTCATCCTTCATGCAGAACTTGTTTAATAGCTCTGAGAGTTTAGTTTGCACCTGTTTGATCATCTTACTAGTCTCATTTTTGATCAAAGCTCTTAACTCCCTAATCCTGACAACAACACACCATGTCTTCCTTAAGTAGTCATTAACGATCGTTAGTATAAATCTAGCACTCTTTCTCTAAGGAAACCGTAATAACTTACAAACAACCAAGTGAATTAATTTTGCAATTTCCGTGGTTTCTTTGACAATCGCATTGAACCGCATTTTTTGCTGTTGATCTAAACACAATACCTTCATACATTCAGTTCATTAGCAATATAACCACACAACATATTTCTTTTACTTAAAACTTTTAGGCTCTCTTGCTAATATGCCCCCAAAACGCATATATGCCATAATTTTGACTTTCGAATAGATGCATCCGATGTCTCCACGGTGAAATCTGTCACCGTTTCACCTTGAAGTTCATACAAGTCATTGTGTTTGATTCATTTCATTAGTACCAAGGCACCTTAAACAACTTTTAGAATTTCGCATTCTGAAATATGTCGACATCTAGTTGAATCCAAGGCACTCAATTTCTTTTTCAACTCTTGAACGTGCCATTCAAATTACTGACAGCTATAGTTGTAACATTATTTGCAGGATCAATTATAATTTATTTACCCTTCTCATTTTTCAGTTTAAAGCAATTCCTTCAAAGATACCCTTTCTTACCATGACTCTAACAAACGACACCACTAGTCTTAGACTGACTACGTCTCTTCATGTTAGACTGATTATGTTTGTTCGTGTTTATACTATTCTTGCTAACATGTGTACTAGTTCTTCCTCTATTTTCAGCTATTAAAGTAGGTTTGCTAGATTCTTTTCTATGGATGTCCTCACTCAAAATTAAATCTTGAACTCAATAAAACCTCAAACTCGTTGACCAAGAGGAATTACTAACAACAATAATAGTAATATTCCAACTATCATGGAATAAGGATAACATAATTAAATCACGTGCCTCATCTTTAAAGTCAATTTCAATTGAACTCAATTGACTAAAAATCACATTGAATTCATTGATATGATTTGCAATTGGCACACCTTCGCTCATCTTCAAGTTAAACAGACGTCGCATCGAATAAACTTTGTTGATCGCAGAGGACTTCTCGTATATATCTAACATGGCCTTTATCAAACTTATAGTGGTTTTCCCCTTCACAATATTAAATGTGGCGTTATGAGTCAAGGTTAACTGAATAATATACCCATAACTCGTCTATCTAACAATTCCTAGTTAGCTTGCTTATCGTCTCTAGCTTCTCCCTAGATAAAGGCAAGCGCAGTTTCATCTGATAGAGATAATCCTTAATCTGCATATTCCAAAAACCAAAATCTTTCTCATCAAATCTGTTGATTCTAACTTTTCCGCCTTGTGTCGCCATCAATTCGCTTCAACTCAACTAAACTTGACTCCAATACCAATTGTTGTGGAAAGCAAGCGATCGAACAATAAAGTAGTCATAATAAAGAAAATAAATTGGATACTAGATTTACGTTGTTTGATCGTAGTCACCTACATTCATGGAGAAAGTAATAATGAATTCTATTATACATCAAGCGATACAACATATATTACAACACATACTCGAGTTACTAAAAAAATTGTAATGTTTTTTCAAGCCCAATTATACATAATAACTCACGTAGTGTTTAGCCTAATAATTTCTTGCGAAATAATTTCTCAATTTCATAAAGGAATTAAACACAAATCTTGAACTTACAAGATTTAATTGGCTTGAACACTAATTCTTCTTGGATGTAATTTACGAACAATAATAATGAACCCACTGCCAAACACTCAATATACAACACTTCGAGACTTCACGACAATAACGACGGAACACCAAGCACTCAGGCGGCGCTTCTAGAAGTCCATCCCCATTGCAGCAAAGTCAATTCAAAGTCCGCTACCAAAGAGTCAAAATCGTATATGGAAATATTTATATAAACACACGCTCGAAGTCCAATTTTGAATCGGTGAAAGATCTCATTTAATTTAAAAAGGAAACTGGACAATTGGACTTCCCGTTTCTTTTGTTGACTCCAAATCGCCAAAAAAAAAAAAAAACGGTATTCTGATCTACTCCATTTTGAATGTCCGCAAATATATCCAAATTTCTAATGTTTCTTTAACTGACCAAACTTTCTTGTAATTTATCTCGAGTCAAGTTTTGTTCATAAGTTCAAACTCGGAATATATTTTAATAGTTATTCATTATGCGGTTGTTAGAGGTTATACCTACTGACCTATTTGGCATGAGATATATCGGAAGCCAAAAAGTTTATGTTGAAATTGTACTTTCTGGTGCTTTTGATCGTCAATGTGTCCCCTGCAGATTAAGATGTCGAAGCTTCATCTCATGATCCTAGAAAAAAGAAAAAGGAAGAGGAAAAAAAATCGTGAACGGCAGGATTCGAACCTGCGCGGGCAGAGCCCACATGATTTCTAGTCATGCCCGATAACCACTCCGGCACGTCCACATCATTTGGTTAAACTTACTCTATTACAATATAAATTTGATATTTCCTGAATCCATTGTTTCGTGGGTAGAAGAAAAGCCATGGTGCGGGCGTCTCATTCAAAGACTAAATAGCATCCGTCGGACGTAACTTCGTGGAGTTGTATCCGTTAATTTGTCGCTACAAGACATCGGGTGCCAAGACTTTGAGAGTTGCCAAGTCTTTGCACGTCTCCCTCCTTTCATGTATCACTTCCCATGGAATTGTTACCAGAGGAATAGTCCTCTCTGTTTCTTCGGAAATTCCCCGAACCGTTATCAGCCCGAACAGCAACCAGTTCAATGGATTCACCCTGCAACACGAATATGCCTACAATGAAACTGGCCCTCCTGTCCTTGTTGATGTTCTCGTGCCATTGCATTCGATTCTCTGTCGTTTATGCTGCTGAAATGAGCACGATTTCAGTGGGACAGAGTCTCACAGGCTCAGACACTCTAGTATCTTCTGGTGGGGTATTTGAGTTGGGTTTCTTTTCCCCAGGAAATTCTTCTGATACGTACCTCGGAATATGGTACAAGAAGATTGAGGAAAGAACCGTTGTCTGGGTGGGTAACAGAGATCTGCCTCTCACCACCTCCGCTCCTGCTCTTGCCATAGACGGAGCCAATCTTGTGATCTTGGGTGGCAGAGTAACCTACAAGTTGAGCGATAATTCCGCCAGTGGCAACGTCAGTGCTAAGCTGTTGGATTCGGGAAATTTTGTATTGGGGGAGGAGAGCTCGGAAGCAATACTGTGGCAGAGTTTTGATGATCCTTCGGATACTTTTCTGCCTGGAATGAAGCTTGGTTATAGCAGAAAGACTGGAAAGGCATGGGCGCTGACTTCGTGGAAGAACGCCAGAGACCCTAGCCCTGGGGATTTCTCCCTGAGATTAGATTCCGAAAGCCCGGATGAGTTTGTTATCCTGAAAGGTAGTGAGAAATATTGGATTAGTGGGCTTTGGGATAGAGATTCACAAATATTCTCTCTTGTTCCTGAGATGAGATTAAACTATATATTCAATTTTAGCTTCATTAGCAATCGGAACGAGAGTTATTTGACATTTTCGCTTAAAAGTTCGGTTGCTAATATTAGCACAAGATTAGTTATGGACCTGTCTGGGCAGATTAAACAACTCGTCTGGCTAGAGAGTTTGAAGATTTGGAATCTGTTTTGGTCTAAACCATCTAGCCCATGTGATGTCTACAAGTTATGTGGTTCATTCAGCAGATGCAGAGACTATACTGATTTTTATTGTGCCTGCTTAGATGGATTTAGGCCCTCGGATCCAGAGAAGTGGCCACAGGATGATACAACTGCAGGTTGTGCGAGGAGAACACCATTGCAGTGTGAGCAAATGGGATATGGAAATGGTGATAAGGATGGATTCCTCAAGATGGACCATGTGAAATTTCCAACAATCCCAATAGCATCGACGTAATATCCACTGAAGCATGTGAAGCAGCCTGCTCTGATAATTGTTCTTGCACTGCATATGCTTATAGTGGCTCTAGCGGGTGTTCGCTGTGGCTCGGAGACCTCTTTAATCTAGAAGAGCTCTCTCAAGATGATTCTTCAGGTCAAACAATATACATCAGACTTGCCGCTTATGAGCTCCAAAATAAAACCCTCCAACACTCCCGAGGTAGAAGCATTATTCTTATCCTGTTAATTTATTATGTGACTTTTCCACAGAAGACTTCAACTTTCTTCAATGAATGTTTTCAGGGATTAACAAAGCACTAAAGATAGCCCTAGCTTCTGCTGTTCCTCTTGTTGCTCTCTTCATAGCCATCTCCATCGGTTGCCAATGGAAAAAGACACAGAAGGGCAAGTCCTCTGATCCTTTTTTCTCCTTTTTATTGGTTTGGGGTCTCTCTAGGTATAAAAAGCATAATGTGGCTTTGTGAACAGGTAAATTGGGACCGACTCAGGACATTTTACAGTTTGATGTGGACCTGAGCATTGCTGCTGGTACAGAAGAAACTTCTCGAAAAGGAATAGGAAATGAAAAGAATACGAAGGATGCTTGGTTGCCTCTGTTTAGCTTTTCAAGTGTGACTGCTGCTACAGAAAACTTCTCGAATTTGAACAAGCTAGGAGAAGGAGGTTTTGGACCAGTTTACAAGGTAGTTTCTTTAATTGTCTTGCAATTCCATTTCGAAATGGCAAGTTCACATTAGTAAAGGATACGCAAGTGAATTCTCTCCAGGGTAAATTACTGAACGGAAAACATGTAGCGGTGAAGAGGCTCTCCAAGAAGTCTGCTCAGGGGATGTTAGAGTTGAGAAATGAAACAATGCTTATAGCCAAGCTACAACACAAGAACCTTGTTAGACTCCTGGGCTGCTGCTTAGAGCGAGATGAAAAGATTCTAATCTACGAATACATGCCCAACAAAAGCTTAGATTCCTTCCTCTTCGGTAAGCTGTTTTGCTCCCCTCAGGAATATGCATCGTGACTTGACTTAACTTTTTATGTTGATTCATTCAAAATAATGACTTAGAAATATCAAATTGGAACAGATCAAGCAAAACGACATCTCCTAAATTGGGAAAAGCGTGCGCACATTATTGAAGGAATCGCTCAAGGGC
This sequence comes from Eucalyptus curtisii, assembly GCA_017140595.1. Taxonomy (NCBI): domain Eukaryota; kingdom Viridiplantae; phylum Streptophyta; class Magnoliopsida; order Myrtales; family Myrtaceae; genus Eucalyptus; species Eucalyptus curtisii. Next base: position 26,911,934 of record CM029499.1, read on the forward strand.
TTGTTTATCTTCATCAACACTCCAGATTGCGCATTGTCCACAGAGACCTCAAAGCTAGCAATATTCTATTGGATAGTGAAATGAACCCCAAGATAGCTGATTTCGGCCTAGCAAAGATGTTTGGTGGAAATGAGTCTGAGGCAAACACAAATCGAATTGTGGGAACATAGTAAGTGCAACATTTACCTAACGAAGCATTTATCAGACCTTTCATTGACCATACATTTTCTGCAAAGAAAGATGCTTTTGGGGTGCTCTATGGAGTCCCTTGTGGTAATTAAAGAACCTGACTCCATTGATTGATATCTAGTGGCTATATGTCTCCGGAGTATGCCTTGGAGGGAGTCATCTCCGTAAAGTCGGATGTGTTTAGCTTCGGAGTGCTGCTTCTGGAGATAATAAGCGGCAAAAAGAATACTGGCTTTTATCAGACGGATTCAATGGATCTTCTTGGATATGTAAGAAGCTTTGCGCTTGTACAAAAAGAGAATCATCTTTGTACTTTAATGTTTATCCTTTTTTGCTCCTCTAGTTTGGCTATTTTTAATTAGGATCAGGTGCCTTTTTTGTTTCATCATAAGGTAGCTCTCTCCCTAGGCGTTGTCTTGCTTTTCAGGCTTGGCAACTGTGGCAAGAAGACAGAGCTCTCTGCTTGGTGGATTCGGTGTTAGAACATCACTACTCTGATGGTACACTGATGAGACATATTAATGTGGCTCTTCTGTGCGTTCAAGAGATTGCAGCTGATAGGCCAACTATGTCAGAAGTGTTGACGATGCTCACGAATGAGCTGTTAACTCTACCTTCTCCAAAGCAGCCAGCTTTCTCATATATAAGGACTCAGAAAATCCCAGAACCGCCTCTTTACAGACCTGATCTCAATTCAGTGAATGATGTTACTGTCTCTCTAATGGAAGCTCGATAGCTTTTCAGACATGAGATTCAGCTTGTTTCTGTGATTCTTTGCTGAAAGGCTGCACTTGTGATTTCCTAAGTGCAAAATAAACCAGATTTGACCTTTATTGCATAATTGAATTATGGTGGAATTTGTCTCCATCAAGAAACAGGAAGCTCGATATGAGCTCAATTGAGTTATGGTTGATATGACCATTGTTAAAATAATAGAGCTGGAGCTTTCTATTTTAGTGGCTCTTTCAAGCTTTTTGCATCCTGAAATCTCAATTTTGGCCATTTAGTGCCCACATGTATTCGTAATGTTGCAATGGAGTGCTCGGTATTATTGTGAGCAATGTTGTAACCCGACATTTACAGACACATTTTACTTGAGATACCCACAACTTGCAAGAACCTCAATAAATCAGCCCTGATAGACAGTACTGACTTATAGCAGGAATGCTATGTTATTTTCATCAAAACTGTGAATAAATCTCTTCCAATCCGTGAATCTCAACTGTCTAAGTGCAAGATCATTGTAATGTGATCAAAACAACTAAGCATTTTGATGAATGGAGCCTTTGAATATTATCGACTCTCTAGTAAAGTAACTTTCAATGCGTGTTGGAAGAAAGGTCCTGCTCGTATGATGAGTATTCCATGTCAGACAGATCTCTTTCATTGAAGAAGCCAGGCTCTTGAGGCAGAGGCAATGCCATGTCGCTTACTCAACAGCAGAACTACTGTTGAGTCAGGCATATTAGGCCTCTCGTCCGGACTGTGTTGCGCACGTTGGATTGATCTTAGCACTTCGGATTTGTTACCCAAGTTTGAATTTGGATTGATCAGGTTCACAAGATTTCGTCTCCTTGGACAGTCTCCATGCCTGGAGGGGACCAAAAACCAAAACCAGATAATTGCGATGCTAAAGAATGTCGGAATTTGATTAACAAAAACGTTTGCTCGGATTATGATTACATACATGGCCAAGTAGGTTAAGCTTGCGATAGGGGACGGCTGAATTTCCTGTTTCTTCTCTTACTTACAATCTCTAGCACCAATTCACCACTACTGAATACATTAAATATCATTAAAAATGGGCCATCAATTGCATGCTCTAGAGATGTGTTGCACCATGCATTTTGAGTTAAATAACAAATTTCACATGTTGCAAGTCAAGAGAAAAGAAATATATAAGCTCGAATTTTTGGGATACGTTTGGTTAAGCTTTTTCAAGAAATTTAGAATTCTAAAGTCCTTTAGAAAAAAGTAAGAGTTCTTAGAAAATGTTTTTGGATACACTTTGGGGCCTGGAGATCGGCTCCAGATTTAATGAATTGTGTTCAAAAAGAAAATTTAATGACTTTCTTCTTCCCGTCTTGCCCTCACTAAGTTTCTCATATCCCCTTTTACCGTTCTAAGACAGATCGTGGCTGGTCGCAGAGCAGCGGACAGACGCCGGCGCGCGACCAGCGGCGGTCGCCTGGGCTTGCCGGTCTGCCGCTGAACCCAGATCTGAATTCCAGATGCAAATCTGGTTGCCGGGCTGATGCCCCACCGACGGTCGCCGAGGGTGGCCGAGGGTCGCCTAGGGTCTGGGTTCGCTCGTGTGGATCGACGAATGCGGGGCTGGATCGCCTAGGGTCTGGGTTTGCCACGTTCTCTCTCTGCTCTGTCTCCATTTACTTGCTTGAGGATGGCGATGTTAGTTGTTAGCTCGTTTCGCTCTTTGTGTACTTGTTCGACCAGGGCTCATTTCATTGGTTCTAATCAATTAGCGAGTCGCGCGAGCCACAAATTTAGAGTGAGTGGTTTTAATTTATGGCTCTTGAGAGAGAGCATGTATTCATCCACGCCCATTTCTCAGAACAGGAGGATGAAGCTAAAATTCTTTGTTGGTTTTTCTCTTCTGCAGCTTCATCACTGCAATTTCTTATCTGGGTTTGTTCTGTCTTACGGCACTTTTTCTGTACAGACCCATTGTTTGCAGGTAATTTTCAGCTTACTCGTTAACATATGTTATGACTTAATTGATCAATCAATTTTTGATTTTTCCTTCTTTTAATTGGATTTATGAAATTTATTTCAAAGGTTATGTAGATATAGATGATAGCAGCTGTGTTTTTGGGAGAGGAAGAGGCAATCTGGTTACTGATCCGTTACTTGAATGAGTTCTTATTGAAGCTCAGGGATCTTTTTCTTTTTCTTTTCCCCTCTCTGGACACCCAGGAACCACAATGAAAGGAAAATACAGTGAAATTGATGGTGACAGTGCTGCTCTTTATTTTGCCCAGGTGTGGGAGCTTGATCGAGCAGTGAGGTTCATCTATGGAATGGAAAGTCATGGGGTGAAGCCATTCTGAAACGTGCTATATTTACCTAACTAAGCATTTATCAGACCTGTCATTCTATACGTGTTTTGCGAAGAAATGAGTCCAAGGCAATTACAAATCGGGGTTTGGGAACATAGTAAGTGCAATATTTACCTAAGCATTTATCAGACCTGTCATTCTATACATGTTTTGCAAAGAAAGATTCTTTGGGTTGTTCTATAGAGTCTCTTGTTAATTAAAAAACCTAACCCCACTGATTAATATCTAGTGGCGATATGTCTCCAGAGTGTGTCTTGGAGGGAGTCGTCTCCATAAAGTTGGATGTGTTTAGCTTTGGAGTGCTGCTTCTGGAGATAATAAGCGGCAAAAAAAGAAAAAATACCGGCTTTTATCGGACCGATTCAATGAATCTTTTTGGATAAGTAAGAAGAAGCTTGATGCTTGTACATAAAGAAAAGAAGCAGCTCTGTACTCTAATCTTGATCCTTTTTCGCTCCTCTGCTTTGGCTATTCAATTAGGTGTGGTGCCTTTTGTGTTTCACTTCTCGACAACATTAACACATCCCCGTCTCTTGCTTTTCAGGCTTGGCAACTGAGGTGAGAAGAGACAGAGCTCTCTGCTTGGTGGATTCGGTGTTAGAACATCACGAAGTGGATAGTACACTGACGAGACATTAATGTGGCTTTTCTCTGTGTTCAAGGGATTGCAGCTGATACGCCAACTATGTCAGAAGTAGTAACGATGCTCACGAATAAGCTTTTAATTCTACCTTCTTCAAAGCAGCCAGCTTTCTCATAAATAATGACCAAGAAATCCCAGAACTGCCTCTTTACAGACCTGATCTTGATTCAGTAAAGGATGTTATGGTCTCTTTAATGGAAGTTCGATAGCTTTTCAGACATGAGATTCATCCCGTTTCATGTGATTCTTCGCTGAAAGGCTGCACTTGTGATTTGTAAGTGCAAAACAAACAAGATTTGAGCTTAATTGTGTAATTGAGTTATGATGGAATTTGTCTTCATCAATAAACAGGAAGCTTGATATGAGCACAATTGAGTTACGATTGATCATGATCGTTGTAAAAATGATAGAGCTGGAGCATTCTATTGTCATGTGGCACTCAAGCTTTTTTGCATTCTGAAATCTCAATTTTGGCCATTTACACCCTATGTGTCTTTGTAATGTCGCAATGGAGAGCTGAGTAGCGGTGGAAGCAATGTTCTAACCTCACAGATATAAGCAATTTGACTTGAAATGCCACAACTTGCTAGAACCCCAATAAATCAGCCTTTATAGACAGTACCAACTTATAGCAAAAACACTATTTCCTGTTTCGAAGGAACGTGGGAAAAACAAGTATAACAACCGTTCAAAGGGGCTTATGTGCTCCTTCTCTCTATCATGAAATGCTTATTTACATTGAAGCTGCATATTAATCTCTTCCAATATGTGAAAGTCCACTATTTAATCGCAAGATCATTGGAAGCATACCTGTGATCAAAACAACTAAGCATTTTGGTGAATGCAGCTTTTGAATTTTATCGACCCTCTAGTAAAGTAACTGTTATTGCATTGCTTGAAGAAAGGTCCTGCTTGTTTGATGAGTATTCCATGTCAGATACATCCCTTTCATTGAAGAAGCCGGGCTCTTTAGGTGGAGGCAATGCTATGTCGCTACTCAAAAGCAGAACCACTGTTGACATGTTAGGCCTGTCGTCAGGACTTTGTTGCACACATAATAGAGCCACATGGATTGATCTTAGCACTTCGGATTCGACGCATGATTCTGCAATTGATGGATCAATCAGTTCACAAGATTTCATCTCCTTGGACAGTCTCCATGCCTGGTGGGGGAAAACAATTAAGACAATGTGATCGCATGCTGCAAAAATGACAGAATTTGTATAACAGAGGTTGCTCGGATAATGAATGCGTACATGGCCAAGTAGGTTAAGCTTGTGATCAGGATGGCTGAATTTCCTGTTTCTCCTCCCGCTTACTATCTCCAGCACCAACACACCGAAGCTGAATACATCGGATTTTACCGAGAACAGGCCATCAATTGCATACTCTGGAGGCATGTAACCACTGCACCATACAATTTAAGTTGCTTCACAATTTTATGTATGGTTTAAGTCAAAAGAAAGGAAATTTATGAGGACAAGTGCTTACTATGTTCCGACAACTCGGTTGGTATTTCCTCCACATTCATCTCCTCCAAAACTTCTAGCCATGCCGAAATCAGAGATCTTTGGGTTCATCTCGTGATCTAGTAGGATGTTGCTAGCTTTCAAATCTCTATGGATGATCCTCAATCTGGAATCTTGGTGAAGATATAATAACCCCCGGGCAATGCCATTTATAATCTGAAAGCGCTTCTGCCAATCCAGTAATATTCTTCGCTTTTGATCTGCACATGTTTTCTCATGCAAGTCAGTCAGTTGTGGTGCCACTGGAAATTGTGCACATATAATATGACGCCCCCCTTCTAGACTGAGATCTAGAAGCTAAATTTGGTGACGGATACGTCAGTGGTTTATCACTAACTAGGCTGTCTGAGCATACATAGGCCTCATTAAGTTGAGTTTCTAAAGGTTTTAAGGAGCCTACCAAATATGAAGGAGTCCAAGCTTTTGTTTGACATGTACTCATAAATCAGCATCCTTTCCTCCTCGTGAATGCAACACCCTAAAAGCTTTACCAGATTCCGGTGTTGAAGTTTGGATATACATAGTACTTCATTCTTGAACTCTCTGAGTCCTTGTCGAGAACTTTTTGAAAGCCTCTTCACCGCTATTTCTTTTCCATCTTCCAATAGACCCTGCAATATTTTGGTAAAAGTTTGCAGGTTGATCTAACTCGGTAATTCAGTTTTTTTAGCCAAAAAAAAAAAAAAAAAAAAAAAAAAACATCGACATAGCTAGGTATTCTTTTGGTATTAAACATGTTGATACCTTGTAGACTGGTCCAAAGCCTCCCTGTCCCAGCTTATTTTCAGTTGAGAAATGGCTCGTGGCAGTAATTATTGTATAAAATTCATACAACGGCAGTTCCAAATCTGTGTTCTCATTTTCTTTAGTTCCGTCTTGCTCTGGCTTCTGCATGCCGATCTCTGCAGAGAAGAAACATCAATGCCTATAGCAATCTCTGACTTCCTACTAACAGGAATTGGGACATGAAGAATGCAGAACGGTTATTATTCTTGCATTCCTTAAATAACAAGAATTCAGTAGATGCTATGGAAAGGTACTTCCGCTTCAAGTCTTTCTTGAGCTAAAAGAGTCTCGATTGAACTATTTCTATTTATATTTTTCCAAAATCCAAGAATAAAAAATGTATAAATAGTTGGTTATTCATGCAGATAGGGCAGAGATACTCTCATACTACTACAGAAGAACTAATTCCCTCTATTTGGTTCCAAGTGGTGCTCATATGGCAAAAGTTTGGGAGAAAAATCATTCAAAACACATTCACAGGAGCCAAAACTTGCTGGAATCTTTAAAAATTCTTACCTTCTCTGCTTTTCCTCTTCTTCCTCCTTTTCTTTGAAATATATAAGATCAGGCATAGGCCAATGAGAAGTAATCCTGCACATGATACTGGGATAACTATGGTCTGAACTCGTTTTCTCCCTTTTGAGCCTCTATACGCCGCTGCATAGTGGCCATAAGTCCATATCAATCAGCATCAGACATCATACTCAGAAATGGACTAGCATCTATATGATTTACAATGTTAATACATGCATTTACAAAGGATAAGTATCATAAGCACTAGAGGCTTGAGTTTTCTAGTATGGTAATTGAATTCTTACCTAATTCAGAGGCAGCCAGCCTTATGGAAATATCTTGCCCGTTATCAGCATAATTTCTGATATCTATCAGGTCACCGAACCAAAGTATGCATCCGGTGCCACTACCACTGATGTCCATATTTGAATATGCAGTGCAAGAGCAGTTTTCCAAGCAAACCTTCTCACACTCTTGGAGATTCATTGTCTTGTTATACCACGAATGCTGTGTGTCTGGCAATTTCACACCAGAGTATTTCAAAAACCCTTCTCCTTGCTGGCAATCCAGCGGCGTCTTCCTCACACACCCGCCTGACCAGTCCGACATTGCCCAATACTGAGGATATTTTGGCACAAACCCTCTCAAGCATCCACAGGCAGGGGAATTATTTATGTCGCAACTTCCATAAGCACCACACAATGCATACCTATCACAATTATCCATCTGAGCTGTCAAATACAGGTTCCACCCTTGAGTGTGGTCGATCCACGTGAAACGTTGGAGGACACCATACTGGTTCAAAACCATCCTCGAGACAACCGAGCTATCCGTGAGATTATAGGTGTAATAGACCTCCTCCTTGGTGAATACAAACTCGAAGTTGTAAATTGGGTTTGATTTAAGATTTGGCATCCCGCTGAAGCGGAGGCCATTCCACGGTCCAGAACGGAAAGTAATGATGGAATCCTTCCTCAGGAAGAACTGGGGCACTCCACTAGGGTCGATACCGTTTGTGCAATCACCGGTAGAGGGATCATTCGGACTCTTCCAGGATGTCAGGATGCGGTTAAGGCCTGTCCTTAAGTCTATGCCGTACTTCATAGCTGGAAGAAAAGTATCACCCGGGTAATCAAAACTCTGCCACAGGTACTTACTTGGATCGGTGTCATTTTCAGGTCTCAGGACAAAGTTCCCTGAATCTAGGAGCTGAGCCACAACTGCACCTGTTGCAGCTAAAGATGAGTTCGAAGACCAAACAGTGCGATTATCTCCACTGAAAATGGCGAGAACCGCGGGATCAACAAACTTAAGGACTCCAGAAGAATCATTCAGGGGCAAGTCTCTATTGGCAACCCATACTACTGTTCCGTAAGATATTTTCTTGTACCATATTCCAAAATAGCGTAATCCTGACTTCCCAGGGCTGAAAAATCCTAGCTCAAAGTTCCCGCCGCTTGAGACTATTGCATCACCATCTCTGATTGATTGGTTTTCTGCAATAGTGTCCAGAGCAGCAGATACAACAAAAATGCAGCACAAAGTGGACAAGAGGATGAATTTGGTAGAGCCTACCATGAATGTCCTCAATCTTCTCATCAGTCTCTTCGATGGCATCGGAAGTTCATATCATTAAGAGAAGAATCCGAAAAAAAGAAGAAGAACTCTAACAAACCCCCATGGTCTTCCTTCTGAACCATGAATGCCCAAAGGAATTTCAATTTTCTCCTTCCGGAGGTGGCGGGCACGTTTGGACTTCTAATAATTTTATTGGTCAGAGCACTCAGCCATTTTGTTTGAAGAAATCTGGCCAACTTGGCGAGTGTTCATTCTTCGACAAATTATGAGTTTGGTACCGATGCAGTTCTTATTTTCCATTGACTTTTGTTCGTTCTCGTGAGTTGACCTAACATAGGAACAGTAGCGGAAAATGACGAAACGGTCTCTACTCGCTTTATATGGCCTTCCCATCAACTTCCCAAACGGAAGTATATATCTGATCTCACACGGTGTCCTATTAATGTTAAAGATCTCGAAGATTCTACTAGAAATTATTCTTTTCTTAAATGCCAAATCTTCGATTCATTGTGAATATAATTGCTTTTGACTATGTCCTATTTCCACCAACCCAATCCCACTCCCCCTATATTCATAAATATATAGTGGACAGTCAATTCTGGGAGTTCGCTCATAAAAGAAAACTGACTATTTAAATCAAAGATAGACAGCTGATGGAACATTAATAATTTATGACTTGAGTCATTGACAGTGGGTATATGTGAATACTAGTTCTCATACCTGCAATAGCACATCGTTAAGAAGAAATTTCTACCGTTCAATTGCTTATAGTTTTAGAAAATGGGAAGTCACAAGTCTAGCAGGATTGCTTTTCCTACAGGGCAACCGGAAATTTACTCCACAGCATATCATAAAGGAAAAATGAAATCATAAACCCATTTCACATCTACCGGTCAATCTGAGTTGTCCACTAATAAAATGTACGTAGACTTTAGAGAAGAATAATGAAGGACTGGAATGAGATCTACTGCAACTAACTATTCTGACCGAGAATATAAATCCTGTGATATCTTTGGTGGGTCCAACCATGCTTTAGAATCATACATTTGACTAATTCTGTTCTCTTGTTTTTTTTTCTTGGTTTATTGCTGACGGCTCTTGGGTAACTTTCAGAAGTTTCGGTGGAATTGAGGCTCCGTTCATTCCACGGAGGACAACTTCTAGGAAAATATTTTTCGGATGTTCACGAATAAACTAGTCAAGGAAGATATTTTCCATCAATGAAAAAAATATCCTCAAAAGTGGGGATAGTGTTTTCCGCTCGTCCTCTTTCTTTCATCTCTAGGCCAAGCAATTTCTTTCATAGAACACCTTTTCCTTATATATTTATATTTATATATATTTTAAATTCATTTTTAATTAATTTAAATTTTTTCTTTTCCTTTTTTTTTTCTTCTTCCTCGGCCTATTGACGGACCACCCACTGCCGCTGTGGTAATTTTCCCCAGAAAATCAAATTATATACCAAACGGCAAAAAATGTTTTTGTAGTTCATTTTCAGCTTTCAACCGAATTTAAAAGTATTGTCATTTTCATGAAAATCATTTTCAAAAAAGGTCATATTTTTCATGAAAGGAACAAAGCCTAAATAGTCATCATCCAACGTGGAGATTATTGCCAATGGTTATATGGGCAAAAAAGCAAGAAGAAAAAGTTCCAACTTCCAAGCAATTAGAATGATTCTCGATTAAGACCGTCCAGCATGAGTTTTTGATTGTCGAGCATTCCGCTACAGATTAATCCTAGTGCATCAGTAACAGTGAGAAAGTATCATGAAGAACAATTTCCAATCTTATATCAGTATATTTTGCACATCAATAGAGACCGTGCTGTCAAAAGTGGTACATTTCTGTCACAGTCCCAACACTTTTGTCCAGTTACGTTTGAATGTATTGCTACGAAGCGCATTTCACCAAGGAGACAAGAATGTCATGTTGATTTCGTTTGGATGTGTTCTTGAAACAGGTGCCTTCCATTGAAGAAACCTGGCTCTTTTGGAAGAGGCAGTTCAATGTCACTTCCCAGCATCAGAACCGCCGCAGACGTGCTCGGCCTATCCTCGGGGCATTTTTGCACACACAATTGGGGCATATGTATGGACGTTAGTACCTCAGAAGGAAATTCTTGATGTTGGGAGGTGAAAAATTTCTGAGCTTACATTTCCCTGGTCGGGATGATGGAAACCCTCCGTTTCTCTTCTTGCTGACCGTCTCGAGCACCAAAGTGCCTTGGCTAAAGACATAGGATATTGGTAAGAGAACTCCTTTACATCTTCCCATCACGTGTTTGAGTTTCAAAGAACAGCCGAAAATTTGAACTTACGGTGATCTTAATCTGTATATATTAAAAAGCGAAAGGTTCATGAAAAATAACAAATTAGCTGGTTACGTTGCTGATGAACATATAGAATCTATAGCTAAGATGGCCACCATATCATCTCCTTTCATTGAAAAAAGGTTTGCCGGACATTAGAATAGCATAATGCATTCATCGAAGAAGAGGACGACCTATTACTTGAGTTATTGCCTGGTAGACAGGTGCAGCACGGCCTTCTCCAAGTTTATCTGTCGAGAAGTTAATGGTAACGATAGCTACTGTAGCCAAGTCGAGTGAAGGTAACTCAAGATCTTCCTTTCGGCACTCGGAGGTGTCTCCTGATTCAAAAACTTCGCTTTGGCCTGCGTCTAGATTACATTCAAGTGCATTGCAAGGACCCGAGAAACTTCTCTATAAAATCCGATCGGTGAGTCCCTGATATTGTCAGAGCATGTGAATAATGAAAAGCATCGGGGAAAGTTTGATGGGATGGTGAACAAGAGTGACATCCGGACTACCTTCCCGTCAGCTTCATTTATATAACGGACAAATGCTTTCAATGGATTTGATTGAGATCAACCGACTTCTTCTCTTCATGATAAAACTTTAGATGTAGCTCCATTGCTTATGTGGAACAGTAATTAAAATTAAAAAATAAGTGCACTAAAAATTCTAAAACTTATCACAAAAGTTTAATTGAATTCTAAACTTTCAAAAAGTAAAATTAAGTCCTAAAACTTGTCACGAAAGTGTAATTAAGTCCTAAAACTTTAAAAAATGCAATCAAGAAAAGGATTTGATTGTACCAATTTGACAAATTTTATGACTTGATTACAATTTTTGAAAGTTTTAGAATTAATTGTATTCTTTGAAAGTTTTAGCACTAAGTTGCACTTTTTGAGACAAATTTTAGGATTTTCAATACACTTATCCTTAAAATTAACCAAAAACCCGATAATGGCCGAGTGAAATGTTAACAAAGTACACAGGGGTGTACATCGGTTCCATGAGAAACATAAGGCTTTGGTGAGAGACTAAATGAGGGCAACAATAGAATAAGTTATTTGGAGATCTCCCAAGATATCCATTTGTAAGTGACAGAAAAGTGCAGCAACTGTAGCTGATCCCCCTAATTTAGCATAATGAGGAGAATAACAAGCGAGAAAGTGGTGTCAATACGCGCACAAGGTGCAAAAGACGCGCATTATATTCCAAGTACTGCAATATCATGCTGTTCAATAATTTATTGTCAGAAGATGAAGAAGCCCGATCTAAGTACCAGCCCAATGTCGCTGGCAGCGCATCGAACAAATTAAAGGTGAGAACATCACGGCCATTCGCAACATCTGTGGCAGCAGAACATAAAAACAATCTAGTAACAGATCGGAATGAGAGATATACCTTGAGGACGGTTCATTTTCTTCTTCTTGTTCTGTATTATATAGATAGGTAGAACCAGACATATGAAAAACAGCCCCGAAAGAAACTGCCAGGCTTATGATCAGCTTGTAATTCTTCGGGTTTAAGTGCAGTAGGTGTTCACAACTCGGTCCAACGAGGGTGGGGAGTAGTAGCAAGGGCCAAAAGGCCTAGGCAAAAAGTAGCTCCTAGCAAGCTTCTCAGATGGCAAAGGGGACATAAATGAATCGAACTATAAACCAAATAGGAGGAGAGCAATTATAAGACATATATTGTGACATATTTGGATTAACTCACTCGAGATGTTGTCAGCTGGGGGGAGTGGTTGTTGGGGTTAGAGGGTTTGGACAAAAAGCGGCTCTTGATAAGTTTATAGGATGGCAAATAGGGTAGGAATAAACCGAACTATGCATTGATTAGGGGGAGAGCTATTGACTTACAAAGGCGCTTTTGACATAACAACAAACTTTACATTGGAACTCCAAAGTTCAAGTGAGCTCAGGCTATAGTAATACTAGGATTGATGATCTCTTGGGAAAGTGTTTGCTCGTATGTCTAAAGACAAAATCATGAGACTCGATATGGAATGGATTAAAGTAAATAATACATTGAGTGAGTTAATCTATGGATGTCACAATATGCTATCAGAGCGGGACCCCCTCCAGTAGGTGTATGGTTTTGGGGCAAACCGGATGAAAGCAGGTGGGCTTATAAGGACCTAGTCTAATGAGGGGTAGGAGTGGTTGCCGGGGCCAGAGGGTCTAAATAAGGAGCAGCTCCTAGTGGATTCTAGGATGTCGAAGGTGGCAGGAAAAATCAGAATCATGCATCGAACAAGAAGATAATGATTCCAAGATGTATATGCAAATACTAGAATTAATTCATGGAGGCGCCTTTTGACGTAACGATAAGTTTTTCCTTGAAAAAATGCCTATTTGTACGTTAAAAGACAAAACCATGAGATTTGGTATGAGATAGGTCAAAACAGATAATATATTGAGTGAGTTAATCCAAGCATGTTATAATATGGTATTAGAGCTACACCCCTCTAGTAGGTGTGGAGTTAGGGGACGGATCAAGCAAAAGCCGATGGACCTCTAACGATCCAATCCGATGACGGCAAAGAATGGTCATCGGGGCCCAAGGGCATAGACAAAGTGTGACTCTTGGGCAAGTTTTAGGATGTCGAAGGAAATAAGAATAAGCTGAACTGTGCATCGAATATGACGAGAGTAATTATAAGATATATACGTGAAAATTGGAATCAACTCACATAAGTGCATTTTGATGTTATGACGATGTTTGCTTTAGACCTCCAAAGTTAAGTGAACCTAGGCTAGAACACTATAAGAATAGGTGACCTCCTAGGAAAGTGTATGGTTTTATGCCAAAGGACAAAATCGTGAGGTTCGGTATGAAACGGCAAGTTAATCTAGGGATATCACAGTAAGAGCTAAGAGAAGCAGCTAAAACATAGAGATCAAGAGATTAATTCTATAATAATATGAGAGGCCTTTCTATGATTAAGCAAATTCTTGTCTGTAATATCCCTATTTGATTCTGAGGCAACCATAAGACCTGTCATTGCCAATCATTAAGTGCTATGACTTTTAAAACGTGCTTAATTGAGTGACGTGGGCGATTTTCTTTATCGAAAAATTCAATGTGACATTAATTTAATATAAAATCGTTGGCCTGGCTTGCCGGGAGATGATGTCATCAAACTTGTATAGATGATATTGATCTCTTTTCTTGTTCCAAATTGACGTATATCGTAAACCCTAACTTGAGGTATTGGGGTTACATTGACGTATCGGAGCTCTTTACTTCCGAAATTACTAGTAGAATTTGCAGGTGATTAGCTGCCCTCACTCTTCTGTCGCACTCCAAAATGTTTTATCGGTCAGTTTTCTTGCCCTCCCCAATTACGAGGAGGGATATTCCCTTCAATCCCGATAAAGTCGGAACTCCGAAACGTCCGCAATCACGCAGATTGGAGTCGCTTAACATAATCATGAGACAGACGATTTTCTTGGATTAAACTGTCAAAAAAAAAAAAAAAGCAGAGACAGGTCGGGTTGGATATATTTTTATTAAAGTAATTCCATTTTTATTAAAGCAAAGAAGGATAATTAAAAACAGCTCTATTTGTTGCCGAAAAAACATTCATTTGTTATGTGAAATGAATGATTTGAAAAAACAGTTTTTTAAAAATAATTGTCTATATTACTTGAAATAATTGGTTAATAAAAATATTTCATTATTGACAAATTTTTTTATCTAAACATTTTTATAGACAATGAATTTTTTTCTTCATTCGTTCATTTTTTTTTTTTGTAAAGGTAAGAATATATTAAGGGAGAGCTAGTTATACAAAAAATCCGCGCCAAAAACTTTCACTCATAGTGCAAAAGCAGAATGAATGGAAAGGGAGCTGATGTAAAAGAACAAAAACAAACACAACAACCGCAGCCGAAACAACCGGCAAACACACCACGGCAAACGCCAGGGATCAAAGAAGATCAACTCAGTAACGGCAGCCATAGCACCATCCATAAGTCTGAAGCGACTCGCCATCAGTCCATATGCTCAGCTGGGCCACCGATGAAGACAGAGGGGTCAAATCCCCATCCTCGTTGGAGTCTTCTATTCCTGGGGTTGTCCGGTACTCTATTGAAGGTGAGGGTTTTATCTTTCACAACTTTGATGAGATGATTCTTCAAAGCTACAATCTCAAGGGCTTCACCTCGGAAGATGATGATGTTCCTTCGTTCATTTTCGTAAGCGATATTATAGGAAAATATTTTTCAAAAAATTTATTTTCCATAAAATAAAGACACTTGGATTATCGTTTTGTTGTAAGTAGGCCAAGATTACAACAGTGACAGAAAAGAGATGAGCGAAAGATTCGTTTCTTCTTAAAGAACTGGATCTTCAATGTCAAACTCTCCTAAGACAGGGACATCTACCAAATCTCTTGGCGTAAGACTTTTAACAACAGACAAATTTTGGAATCGTGCAAGAAACTTCGTCCCCTCAAGAAACTTCAGAGTTGGCGGCAATTGACTTGGACTTGATTATAGTCATCTGCAGATCTGTACTTGACGGAGAACTTCGGGTGGATGGAATACGAAGTTCACAAGCCAAAGAAACACCCGACAAACCCCCATGTCAAGTAACCGAAGAGTACAACGCTGGAATAACTAAGAACTGGTCGGACAATCTTCTCGGGTCGTTAACGGACGCCCCCATCAGGCTTCACCCGTGATGCATGTGCTTGGGTGAAGTCTCACCTTCGTTGGTGACGGAGGCTTAAACTGTGAATTGCTCTGTTCAGCACGCGAGTCGTAGGAGTGATTGACGGTACATTTTTTATGTTCTTGAGTTGCGCTGTCGAAAGCTGCTTCTATTCCCAAGAGATCCTTTGATGCCAGACAAGGGTGGAACCATAATTGTAACTCATTTACTATACACTTTGTACATTCATCAGAGTCCTTTGAGGAAGATCTTTTAGACCCTGCATAGCTAAACCTGTCATTGAAATTAATGACATCTCATTTGAAGACTCGGAATCAACCGCTATAATATTTTGCCACAAAAGCATCATTTGCCATCTTGGAGAATAGTATGAAGCAACTAGGATACTTCATCCCTGATTAGAAACACCCATTCAGTGTTTCTTACATAGTGCTATCCTCGAAGCATCCATAAAATAAAAAATGAGAGGTACCACGACTTACAAATTCTGATCTTAATATCTACTGTACCTTAAAAGAGGAGCATGTGGACAAAAGGGATGCATATCTTTCCCAGACCCAACACTTTGCCTCACTATTTTTGTGAGTTACATCACAACCGAAGCGTCTTTTATCGAGGAGACAACAACGTCATGGTGACTTCATTTGGAGAATGCACCAGATGGCCAAAAGTGTGCTCTGGAAGCAGCTTCCTTTCATTGTAAAAACCTGGTTCCTTTGGAAGAGGCAATTCATTGTCACTTCCCAGCATCAGAATCAGCGCAGACATGCTCGGCCTATCCTCAGGACACTGCTGCACGCACAATAGAGCGACATGTATGGACCTTAAGACTTCAGCAGTATTATACGACTCAACCAACTCATCAAGCAGTTCCATGGACCTGTCTTCTGTAAAGAGTCTCCAAGCCTGAACCAAAGACTCCAAACCATTAGGGGCAGTTCTTGATGTTAAAAGGTGTTAAAAATCAGAACTTACATGTCCCACAAGATTATGACAGTGGTCTGGATGACGAAACCCTCTGTTTCTCTTCCCGCTAACTGTCTCAAGCACCAAAACGCCATAGCTAAAGACATCCGATTTTATTGAGAAAACTCCATCAATGGCATACTCTGGAGACATGTAACCACTGAAGAAATTGATAGGTTAAGGACTATTAGTTCAAAAGCAACTTCAGAACAGAGGTCATAACTTCAGATAAAAGTCCTTACTAAGTTCCAACCACTCTGATAGTGTTTGCCTCCGTCTCATCCCCTACAAAGCATTTAGCGGAGCCAAAATCAGAGATCTTAGGGTTCATTGCATTATCTAACAATATATTGCCAGCTTTTAGATCTCTGTGGATGATCCTGAGTCTGGAATCTTGATGAAGGTAGAGAAGCCCCCTAGCAATTCCATTAATGATGCCAAAGCGAGTTGACCAGCCAAGTAGCTTTCTCTGGTTTTGATCTGCCAAATTTTCATTCACGTTAGTAAAGCATGTTCCTATTCAAATAGAGAACCAAGGCATTACGTCTGCGTTTCATTAAACTAATGGTACTGTTACTGTTCTGTTTCCTCTCCATTCCCAAGTAAACAACATACGGGTGTTAGATCCAATCGTTAGACCTCTTGACAAACGACCCAGGAGCCGGTGCTACTTCAATAGTATTAAAAAGTTTACAAGCTCTAGTATGCTTTATGGAATTGTGGAAGTAAGACAAACCAAATAGACAGGAATCTAAGCTGTTATTGGGCATGAACTCATAGATCAACAAAACTTCTTCTTGAATGCAGCATCCCAGAAGCTTCACAAGGTTTCGGTGCTGAAGCTTTGCAATGTATAGGACTTCATTCTTGAACTCGTGTAGCCCTTGCCTTGAGTCCCTTGAAAGTTTCTTCACTGCGATTTCTTGGCCATCCTCCAACACCCCCTGCAAATAGTTGTGATACATCAATTTTCTAATTATTTTGCTCGCCATCTTTTTGGTGGCTTGAATGCTCATGGTAATTTTAGCCTTTTCAAAATGGAGTCATTCAGCCTCTCATCTTCATCTTCAAATCGTATGTGTGAATTTTTAAAAATAGCCGATACTTTAAAAGCCTGTGAATGATATCTATCAATTCATGAGTAAAATCGGGAAAAGATTCATGAAATTACAAACAAGCTGCTTTAAGTTGCCGATACACGTTGTGAAAATAATAACTAAAACGCCCTTCACTGTCTTATCCTTTCAAGATTTCAAGAACTAAAATAAAGTCTACAGGACAAGTATCTTCTAACGCAAGTATTTAACCATGCTGAAGAAAAACAGGGGCATTTCATCAAATAGAATAGTGTACTTCTCGGGGATAGTATGCATTATTTTATCACCTTGTACACAGGTCCAAAACCGCCCTCCCCCAACTTATTTTCTTCTGAGAAGTTATTGGTAGCAATAGCTACTGTTCCCAAGTCAAACACTGGTAACTCAAGATCTTCCTTTTGACATTCAGAGTTGTCTCCTGATTCAGAACCGTCATCTTTACCTGCAACAAGAACAAAGATGGGGTCAAAGAACATGCAGGGATATAAAACCATGCTATGACAGAAATAAGACTTATTGTGAACACAAAAAGAGTGCAGTAATAGAAAAAATACTTGGATATCTTGCAAAATCCATACTTGCATGTGAGAAAAAGGCTAGTTCAATATCATTGTATCAAAGAGCCAGCAGATTAGGAAGTCATATTCATCAACTAGTTTAGCATACACTAGGAGTGCATGGAACAAACTGCAAGTGAGATCGGTGGCAGCACAGGATAATATGGTTTACCTTCAAGATGCTTCTTTTTCTTCCTCTTGTTCTTTAGAATACAGAATGTTAGAACCAGACATAGGGAAAAAACCCCGAAAGAAACTGCCAAGCCCATGAACAGCTTTTGCTTTGAATGTAGTAGATCTAAGACAAGCAGCACAGCATACAGATCAAGAGTTAGAACCAGGTATTACAGGTGCAACTCTTCTTTAAGTGATTCGTCACAGTTGTGGGGCCATTTTTCTCTTTGAATTTTAGCAAATTCTTGTCTATACTCTATTAATACCTGATTCTGAGGCTGCCATCCTGATGTAGAGGTCTTGCCCGTTTATGTTTAGCTCTCTAATGTCAATTAACTCTCCAAACCACAGCAAGCAACCGCTCCCTCCTCCTCTGATGTCCAAGTTCGAATAAGCCATACAGGAACAATTTTTCTTGCAAACTTCTTCGCATTCTTGAAGATTCATACTCTTATTAAACCAAGAACTACTTGTATCTGGCAATTTCACCCCAGAATACTTCACAAATATGTCCTTTCCACAATCCAGAGGAGCTGTACGGACACACCCATTTGACCAATCCAAGATATCCCATTCTTGAGAGTACCTGGGTGTGAATCCTCTCAAGCACCTGCATACTGGGGACTCATCAATCGTACAGCTACCATAGGCACCACACAATGCATAGGTGTCACAGTTGTCTTTTGGTATAGTAAGGTAAAGCGTCCAACCCTGCATTCGATCAATCCAAGTGACACGTTGTACGATGCCATTTGAATTTATTACCAACCTGGAAATGAACGAACTGTCAAGGAGCTCATAGTGGTAGTAAATCTCATCGTCATCCAACACAAATTCGTAGCTGTAATATGGGTTAGGATCTAGATTAGGCATTCCACTATATCGAACACCATTCCATGGTCCCAGCCGGAACTTGACAACAGAACCTTGCTTCACTATGCTTTGTGGGAAGCCATTTGGGTCAATTTTATGTGTAAAGTTACCTGGAGAAGGATCATCAATGCTCTTCCATGACGTTAAATATCGTTCGAAGCCCGTTTTTCGATTCCTTCCCATCTTCATGCCCGCTAGAAGCGTGTCTGTTGGATAATCGAAACTTTGCCACAATAAAATACTAGAACCAGTTCCATCTACATCTTTCACAACAAGATTCCCTGAATCCAAGAGCTGTGCGACTGGATTTCGTGCATCTGTAGATGAGTTAGATGACCAAATTTCACTTCCATTTGCGTTCAGGAGGACAAGACTTCCCAAGCTGGTAACCTTCAAAGTGCCCAATGAATCCGCAAGCGGGGTGACTCTATTTGCAACCCATACTACTGTCATTATGGTTACCTTTTTGTA
Source organism: Eucalyptus curtisii (assembly GCA_017140595.1). Classification (NCBI taxonomy): domain Eukaryota; kingdom Viridiplantae; phylum Streptophyta; class Magnoliopsida; order Myrtales; family Myrtaceae; genus Eucalyptus; species Eucalyptus curtisii. The sequence continues at coordinate 26,931,380 of CM029499.1, forward strand.
CCATATCCCAAGATATCGCCTTGACGGGACACCGGTGCTGAAGAATCCTAGTTCAAACGTCCCACCAGCCGAAACTAAGCTCTTGCCATCCTGGATGGACTGATTCACAGTGATGGTATCTAGTGCCTCAGAAATTTGAGCGACGTAAGGTGAAGAGGCATAAAAAAGCAAAATCATGGAAAAAGACAGTGTGGTTGTCATTCTGTATGAAGCCCGCCAAGATCATCACAATGGCTAACTGAACAACCACTTAGGCAAATCACAATAAGTATTGTGACTAAAAGGGTGGCATCCATTAAATATTAAGGTCAACGCTCGCAAGTCATTCAGAGACATCTACGAAATTTCTGGTCGCAAGTCTTTCTTTAATAAGAGCAAAATTATGCAAAAGGGGAGAATACGAGGAATCTTCCCCGTGAGAGGTTAGCTTCTTTTAATCAACTTGGACTAGTTGCAATTGTTTTGTATCAAGAAAGATTCCAAGTTCTAAGCTGCTTGACCAAAGATGAATGGCTCATTTGGTTCATAGAATTGGAATGACCAGAATTTTTTGTAGCCGACCCACTTAACAGTATCATTGCCATGTTTTTATCTGGTGATAAGATGACTAAGTAAAAATCAGTGATAAAAAAAATTCTGCGCTGCCCTGTGATTAGAGATGGATGAATCTGTGGCTCGTATTACTGGCTATAGCTAATATCACTCGTTAGATCACTGAAAAACTTGCTACACCTGCGTAAGGACTGCTGTTGACTGATATACTTGAAATTGCTTCAGATTATAGAAAAGTTACTAATCATGCAAGAATTTTACTAACTACAGATAGGCTGATTATTTTAAAAACTGTCAAACTTCATGATTTTTTTAACTTCAAAACTATATAAAAACTACAATTTACTCTCTCCCTTCTCTTTTTTTTTTTTTTTCCAAATGTAGCATCCCTTAGTTAACGACTGTTAATGACATTCTAAAATGACGGTTGTTGGGGCAACATTTAATCATTGGTAATTAAAAATAGCAATCAATACATTAAATTATGAGAAGTCAAATTCTAATTTATCAGAGGAAAGGGGAGAGAGAGAGAGAGAGAGAGAGAGAGAGAGAGAGAGAGAGAGAGAGAGAACTAACCACCTTCTGTACCATCGTTCAACTTCATCACCGTTGACCACTATCAAGTATCAACGAACTACACCAGCCAATCACCACCACAGCACAACCATCGAGTTGAGATCAATGAGAGAGGGAGAGAGAGAGAGAGTAAACATTAAGCATCCTTCCCTCCATCCCTGGCTTTACCTGCACTGGTGCAATTTGCAAGCTCTATTCTATTTCTCTCATGGGTGAATGTATGTCCCTCGGTGGCCACTGTCAATCATACGGTTTTCATGAATGGATAGGTCCCTGAACGATAGGCAACTTTATCCAACTGGTCAATTAAATACTCTCTTTCGGACCAAAACCAAAAAATTATATACTTTCTCTAAGTTCATTGGCGTGTTTCTCCATGGTAAAAAGTCAAAACACTCATTTTGAGGAGGGTCTGATCTCTGAAGCACCATGTTGGAATACAGAGTTCTACGTAAAGTTGGTTTTTTCGAGGATTAAAAGGAGAAGGTGTGGTCGAAAAGTAAGGCATTTCTTTCACTGTGCCAATTTTTTTGGCAGTTATCTTCGGAGCTAGATCACGCAAGCTGTCGTCCATCAAGCATAGAACAGTTGTCACGGTGATCTCGTTTGGAGGTGATAACTAGCTAGAAGAATTTTGTTCTTGAAGTAGTTCCCTCTCATTGAAACAACTTGGCTCTTTTGGAAAAAGCCGTTAGATAGATGAAAGCGTGATATAACATTTAAATATATCAACGTTGAATTTTTGACAAAATGATCAAGCAATTCCATGAACCTGCCGTCTGTAAATAATCTCCAAGCTGTCCAAATTGACGCCAAAACATAAGAGGGGATTCTTGATGTTGGAAGGCGAAAAGTCTTGGAACTTACATGTCCAAGAATATTGTGAGTGTGGGCAGGATGCTGAAGCCTCCGTTTCTTTCCCTGCTAACCATATCGAGCACCACTACACCAGAGCTGAAGACATCGAATTTCATTCAGAAAATTCGGTCGATGGCATACTCCACACATGTAACCACTGCAGAAACCAAAGCATTGAGAGACCATCAGCGATCAAGCGATTGGAGCACAAACATCGTAACTTTCTGCATTTTTCTTGCTATGTTCCAATTACTCTGTTAGTGCTTGCCTCTCTCATTCCCTGGAAAGCTCTTAGCCAAGCCAAAATCAGATATCTCAGGATTCATCTCATAATCTAGCGTTACATTGCTAGCTTTACATCTCTGTGAATAATCCCGAGTCTGGATCTTGATGAAGGTAAAGAAGTCCCCGAGCAATTCCATTGATGAAGTGAAAGCGACTTCACTACTCTAGCAGCTTCCTGTGCGTTTCATCCGTCAACAAGTCATTTGCATTAGTAAAGTCTGCACATCTAGCAACGTACGGGGAGAAGTAAATAAGGCATCGAGTCTATCATTTTGCTAACTGATGCTGCTCTAGTAAGTTTCCCTTTGCACTGGTATACACGAGGTTGACATGCCAGGTCTAATCACTAGACCACTCGTCAAAAGCCTCCAGTAATCGGTAAAATCATCAAGAAAGAGTATCTTTGGGCTTATACAAAACTTCCAGCACGCTTCCCAGGAATGGAGGAAGAAAGCAACCCAAAGAGAAATGAGGCCAGGCTTCTGTTGGGCAGGAATTCATAGATTAACAGAGTTTCTTCCTGAATGCTGCAGCTTAGAAGCTTCACAAGGTTGCAATGCTGAAGCATGGAAACAGAAAGAAATTCATTTTTGAATTTGTGCAGGCACTGCCTCGAGTTCCTTGAGAGCTTCTTCGCTGCAATTTCTTTACGATCCTTCAACACACCCTGCAGAAATTCAACTTTGCGTCTTAATGAAAAATTAAATTTTCACCCTAATTTCACCCATAGTAGCTTTGGCTTTTTGGAATCAAGATTTCAGGTCCTTACCTACATCTCGATCTCCTGTTAGAATTTTTTGGAACAGTTGAACAAGGAACGGATTCATTAAGTGATGAAGCAATGTGACAAACCAGGTGGTCAAATTGCCAATGAACGTATAGAAGTTACATCTAAAATGGCCATCATAATTGCTAGAAATAATTGACAGATATCAGGAGATATTCGTGGTTAATCCTAATTGATTGTATCTGATATTGTAATATCTTATTCATTTACCCTAGATAGTTATTCTGTAAACCCTATAAATAGGCTCTTGTGCTCTCTGTTTTTCCTTTTTCGTGGTCATATCTTGTGCTCTGTTTAGTGATGACACAAAATTATTTTTCTCTTCATTCACAAATCTTAATTTAGTATCAGAGCTATCACTATTATATGAGGAAGAGCCTAGTCGAGTCTATTCCATGCCAGCCGTTCCCAACTCTGTGCCAAAGCAGTAGCTTCAATTGCAGCTCAAGACTCCTTTACTGCTCGTCTTGAAAAAGCGACACCACCATTAGGCTCATTGCCCTTAGACTAGCCAGATTCTAAAGTATTTCTCAAAAACCGGCCACCAAAGGTATCAACAGACGCCACCATGTCTTGAATCCATCGAGTCTGACGCTTTTGAGAGCTAATTGCGACACGTTTTACAACTTGTTTCACCAAATAAAGATCACCATCAGTCCTGCTGTACTTTGAAGAGTTGGACCTAGGCGCGACCACATCTCAAAATTAAGCCTCACCTGAGTTGGCACTTAAGGTCCAATATTAAAAAAAAATGGACAGTTTTGGCATTTATATTTCCATCTCTGCCGAGTTTTGACACGTGTCTGGCACTCCTCTTGCATCAGTAAGAATTATCCAGAGTTGATAATATTATATGTTCCCGATATTAATTGTTCCCAAACCCCGAAACAACTTAATTTCATACTGGTGAGTTTCCCAGGTCTTTTATACTGTATTCGCAGCTAATAGAAGTTTGGTTTCCATGTGCACATATTCTGTTTTTCATCGACAGTCGTAATAGAACCAAACTTGGCAGTGCCCGCCCCCAGCCCAAACAACTGGTGAGTTTGGCAGGTCTTCGAGGTCGCCAGTTTTAGGGCCAAGGCGTCTGAGCTCCCATTTCCAAGTTTAAAATCAGGCATAGTTCAAGATTCTAGCCATGCAAACGACCAACTCGGCCGTGCACGCCCCCAGCCCAAACTACTTCCTATCTTTCCAAGAAACGGGTGATTATTCCCTTATTTCTATTTAGTGTGAACTAGGACCCTGTTTTAGTTCAAAATCATCGTTATGCAAATTTTGGTATGAAATCGCCATAGACCAGGTTTATGTGCTGAGTCCATGCCGTCATTCTTGAAGGAAAGTGATTTTGATGGTGATGATAGAAATTTGTTCTCTGAAGTGGAGATTCCCTGGTGAACGGCGGCTGTTACTATAGCAGTCCTATTAAGTGCTGAACTTATAGAAGATATAGAGTTGACAAGATTTTTCTTTTTGGGCCAACGATGCAGAGTTTTTGGGGGAAGATGGCCTTGAACGGGAACTCTTGGCCTTTCTAATACAAATTTGTAAAAGAGGATGTCGGAATCTGTAGATCTAAAGACATTCCATGCACATTCAACCTGCAGCCAAATGAGAGATGCTGTATTTTCGGAAGTATAGCTAGAGGAGGACATTGAAGAACTTTTACTTCGATTTTCCACAAGGAAGTGTATGGTTCACAGAAAGAGAAAGAAAGCAAGTCATGGCCATTACTCTCTTATCGAGCATATAACACTGTCATGGTCATTTCGTTTGGTTGACTTTGTGAAGTGTTTTCTTGGAGTAGATTCCTTTCATTGAAAAACCCTGGCTCTTTTGGAAGAGGCAATTCGATGTCGCTTCCTAGCATCATAACAACAGTGGACATACTCGGCCTATCATCAGGGCATCGCTGCACGCACAATAGGCCAATATGAATAGAGCGCAATGCTTCAGAAGCATTGCATGAGTTCTCAACCAACTTGTCAAGCAACTGCACGGACCTGCCTTCTGTGAATAGTCTCCAAGCCTGAACACATTGAAACCAACCATTAGGAATAATTCTTTGGCTGGAAGGTGAACAATATTATGAACTTACATGTCCAAGAAGATTATGATCGTGGTCTGGATGATGAAACCCTCTGTTTCTCTTCCCACTTGCAATCTCCAGCACCAATACACCATAGCTAAAGACATCAGATTTTGTTGAGAAAACTCCATCAAGAGCATACTCTGGAGACATGTAACCACTGCGGAAATTGATGTATTGAAACCATCAGTTTGAAAGCGAATTGAGCACAGAGGTCATCACTTTCTGCATTAAAAGTACTTACTATGTTCCAACCACTCTGTTAGTATTTGCCTGTGTCTCATTCCCTGTGAAGCTTTTAGCCAGGCCAAAATCAGAGAGCTTAGGATTCATCTCATAATCTAACAATACATTGCTAGCTTTCACATCTCTGTGAATGATCCTGAGTCTAGAATCTTGATGAAGGTAAAGAAGCCCCCTAGCAATTCCATTGATGATGTTGAAACGAGCTGACCAGTCAAGTTGCTCGCTCTGCGTTGGATCTGTCAAAAATTCATTTCACATTAGTAATAACTTACAAGGAGCAAGGCATCAATTTATTCATTTTCTAATATGCTACTTTAGTGACAGTATTTTGAAGCTTTCACAAAATTCATGCTTCTAAGGAACTGAGAAATTAAACAAACCAAAGAGAAATGAGTCCAAGCTCCTGTTGGGCATGAATTCATAGATCAAAATATTTTCTTCCTCAATGCAACATCCTAGAAGCTTCACTAGGTTCCGGTGCTGCAGCTTGGCAACATATAGAACTTCATTTTTAAACTCATGCAGCCCTTGTCTTGAGTTCCTTGACAGCATCTTCACCGCAATTTCTTGACCACCCCTCAACACACCCTGCATATGGTCAACTTGTTTAGTGAAAATAATTCCTTGCCTACTCTTTTTCTCACTAGAATTCCACTCACAGTAACTAAATTTTTGGGATCTAGTTGTTCAGCCTCTCATCAACATATTCAGGAATACATTCTCGAGCAAATTATGCAAATGCAACAGCGAAGGCTGTACTTTACAATCCTCACATAGCAACAATGTCCTTCTCGAGAATAGCATGCATAATTTTCGTACCTTGTAGACAGGTCCAAAACCACCTTCTCCAAGCTTATTGTTGGTTGAAAAGTAATTGGTAGCAAGAGCTACTGTAGACAAGTCAAATAGTGGCAACTCAAGATCTTTCTTCTGGTTTTCACAGTTGTCTCCTGATTCAAAAACTGTCCATTTTAGCTGGAGCACAAATTATATGAAATTGATTTGCAAATATCTCAGGGTGGCTTCTGCATTAATTCACATGTCCTTCAACTATGATGCTACAAAGGCATGCTCATTGCTAAATATGAAAGCATTGAATTGCGAACATATTAGGATAATATGATCGCGATTGCTAGTGTTTTGTCATTGTTTCGCACATCTGACACTGACACACAAATGCCTTGAACAATTTGGTTGAGACTGACTTTGTCAGTTCATCATGGAATCGTTTAGTGACCTCTCACTGCTGATGAGGAATAGTGGGATAAAATAAATAGAAAATCTTATAACTGTTGGGCTTGGTGAGGATGAATGCTGAATGTGACATGAATGCAGAATCCCCTCCAATAATAGTCTAATTGAAAAGAAACTTCACTTCTAGAAGAGGGTGACTAATGTAATGAACACGAGACAAGAAATTCTTGTGCTCAATAATAGAATTGGCAATCGGTACCTACTTGCAAGTGACGAAATGGCTAATGTAAAAACTGGGTATGATGAGAAGCAGAATACAAAATCTGACAGTACTGTATCATAAAGTACGGTTTACCTTCAGGAATCTCCATTTTCTTCTTCTTGCATTGTCGAACACAGATGGTGAGGACCAGAATGAGGAAAACAGACCCGAAAGAAACTGCCAAGCCCATGACCAGCTTATGCTTCTTTTGGGGTGACGGTCGTAAAGCTAAGAGAAGAAGCAGGAGCACACAGGATCAGGAGTAGGAACTAGGTATCACTGATATTACAATTCTGTAAGCTCTCCCTCAAAGATGTGTGTCCATTTTCCGATTCAGTATCTAGCAAATTCATGTCTACAATACCTGATTCTGACGCAGCCATCCGGATGTAGAGGTCCTGCCCATAGTTGTTGTACTCTCTAATGTCAATCAGCTCGCTGAACCACAGCAAGCAACCACTTCCTCCATCTCGGATGTCTAAGTTTGAATAAGCCATACAGGAACAATTTTTCATGCAAACTACTTTGCATTCTTGAAGATTCATGCTCTCATTAAACCAGGAAGACCGAGTATCCGGCAATTTTACCCAAGAATACTTCACAAATATGTCCTTTTGACAATCCAAAGGATTTCTCCTCACACACCCATTTGACCAATCCAAAATATCCCATTCTTGAGAAAATCGGGGCACGAAGCCTTTCAAGCACCTACACACTGGGGAAGTATCGACCCTACAGCTACCATAGGCACCACACGATGCATAGTTGTCACATTGGTCTATTGGCGCGGTGAGGTAAAGCGTCCAACCCTGTGTTCGGTCAATCCAAGTGAATCGCTGTACCATGCCATTGGGCATCAATATCTTCCTGGTAATGACCGAACTGTTGAGGAGCTCGTAACGGTAGTACATCTCTTCCACATTTAAGACAAATTCATACCTGTAGTATGGGTTTGGATTTAAATTAGGCGTGCCACTCCATCGAAGACCATTCCATGGTCCTGACCTGAACTTGATGTCAGAACCCTGCTTCAGTAGGAGTTGTGGGTAGCCATTCGGATCGATTTGATACGTGAAGTTGCCCGGAGAAGGACCATCAATGCTCTTCCATGATGTTAAATAACGATTGAAGCCTGATGTTCTATTCCATCCTATCTTCATACCGGCTAGAAATGTATCTGTAGGATAGTCAAAACTCTGCCACAGGACATTATTGGGATCACTGCCATCTGCATCTCTCACAACCAGATTTCCTGAATCCAAGAGCTGCGCAACTGGATTACGCACCAGTATTGTCGAGTTCGACGACCAGATATCACTTCCATTCCCGTCGAGAAGGACGAGACTTCCGCGGCTAGTAATCCTCAAAGTACCTGATGCATCCGCAAGGGGTGCGACTCTATTTGCAACCCACACTATTGTCGTTATGGTTATTTTCTTGTACCATATTCCCAGATACCGCTTTGGGGGATCGCCCGCACTGAAGAACCCCAGCTCAAATGTCCCACCAGCAGAGAGTAGGTTCTCGCCATCTTGAATCGACTGATTTGTAGTTATGGTATCTAGTGCATTGGAAAGAAGGGCATTACAAGAGAAGAAGAGAACAGGACACATGGAAAGCGCCACAAAAGCTTTCATGAAGCAGTCAAGTTCTCAAAATCAGCGAATCTGCAGAGTGAGCTAAGAAGACAGAAGAAAGGAAGAAGAGAGATCAATGAAGAATGAAGACCCCTGCAGTCTCAAGGCTGCTCTGGAGCCATAGGCTTTTTCGATGAACTGATATAAAGCCATCAGAAAAAGCCACTAAGTTTCAAGTCAGACCGAAAAAACTGCTGATTGTGACATCGACATAAAAAATCCTTGTATTCCTGTGAGTCCCCAAAATTGAACACGCCATCGACTTTGACTAATGCCAACTTCCCATTGATTGCCTATCCTAACTCTTTGCCAATCTCACCATTTTTATTGTGCTACATAAATCTTTAGATATGGCAAGAAAGATGGAGAATGAATTCATGACGAAAATGCATTAAAATTATGAAAGAAGAACAAAGGTAAATACAACACATCCGACTTGAACCTGATCAGATAATGAAAATTAACGAAAATGAGTGGGGAAAGAAAAGATTAAAGTTTAACAATTTGGGTTTATTTTGTTTTCACTTTTGTGCTACAGATGTAAGAACTTTTATTTGCTAGTTGTAGGACGATTTTTCTCCCCTTATGAAGTTGCTTTGCCTTATTTAAAATGTAATATTGCCGTGTTGACTAGTTCACTAGTCAAAAAGCAGAAAAAAAAAAATTGAAAACGTGGAGAGAAGAGAGGAAAAGATGAGGAAAAGTTCAAACTTGACAAACCGAATATGTATAGTGTTCGGTAAGGATCCAAGTCCTTATTTCATATAATTGGAGTACTTTTCAAAGTTGTGCCATATATTCAAGGGAAAATTTCAAATAAATGCTCGAAATGCCCTAATTTCTTAAATAATGATTTAAAGTGAATCTTGTTTTAAATAAAAGTCTAAATTGTCATCATTTTCTCAAATAAGAGCCTAAAGTGATCATGTCAGTATCAACTAAAGACCTGACCTCACCGACTGCTCGATGACATTTCCATGCTTTATATTTTCTTTTTTTTTTTTTTTTTTTTTTTTTTTTTTTTTCCTCTCTCTCTCAACATTAAGGAAAAAAGAAAACACAGATTAAAAAAATAAACTGAAGTGGAGGGTTGAGGCTATCCTTCTTGCCTATGGTGACCGCTCCATTGCTGGTGGGGAGTCAGCCATGGCCAACGGGGTCACTAGCTCCTCACCAACCTCAAGCCCTCGCTAGAAACTTGGCATTTCTTGATTAGATCATGCTTCTTCTGCTAGATTAAGATCTTTAATATCAATTGGCCATTTAGGTTTTATTGATAATAACCATTTTCATTGCCCACCATGTCAATGTCAATTGAGAAAACATCATGGCTTGCTGTTTAATCTTAGTGAATCTTTCTCTCATGCTACTTTTAACATTACAGCTCCACAAAATAAACTTCATTTTTCATATATACATATATAAATTTCCACAGTTCAACAACTTTCAATCCATCCTCAAAGTTGAAAATTGATAAAATTTCAGATTTATGACCTAATTTTGAAAATTAATCCATTAAATAAATAATAAGCTTGAATACTTACCCGGCTCTACAATTTGAAGTTGATTCGGCTTGTCAGGCTATTTGGATCGTGAAAATTCTCTCTTTTCCTCTTTTCTTTTCCATCTCCACAAACGCACCTCTTTTTCTCCGCCGAATTCCTCTTCAAGAAGAGGAAATGAAATGTTGGGCTTGGGCTTTTAGAGATGGGCTGAGCTGGGCCCATTATTACAGCAAAGAGGGGGAGAGATAAATTAGAGAATAGAAGCAGCGTGGACTAATGTGGTTTTCTTTATTTCTTTCTTTTTTCCGCGTTTTTATCATGCTAAATAATTTTAAATGCCGGTTAATGAGGGCAGAGTGATCGTCAGGGCAAGGCACAGATGCGACACCCTACACAAGGGTGTCCATCAAGGGGAGGACGAAGCCTCAAACTCTGGTTTCAAGGTCTCAGAATATGTAATCTACACAAAAGTAAACAGCTATTTCCAAACAATTAACCATACCCAAAATAGGTACATCTTGGCCAATGACTAATACCGAAAGAATACGGTTTAAAATCCCATGTTAAAGCTCTCCTCCTAAGTGTCACCGGGTAAGGAACCACACTAGGAATTAATTCCTTATAAGACCTCAATTCCTCCGTTGTCTTCGATCCTGAGGTAATGACATCTCTCTAGTTATTTAAACTTTCCTTTCGGTGTTCGGCTTCATACAACCTTTTCTTTTCCATTAGAATAAGACGAAGTATTAATGCAGAATGCTAAGACAATGAGACATTTCAATGTTTGTAGCTTAAGTGTTCTACAGTGTGCAACACTAGGGAAGAAATGTTCTGGTTTGCAATGTACCCTATTGGTGATGCCACTCTCTCACATTCCAGCACTTGGCTCTGCCATCTTCACAACGTGTACATGTCGCCATAGAACATATTCTTCTTCAAATCAGAGAGGTCAGAGGTCATGGTGAAAGCATCTTCTACCGAGCGGATAATGCTGTCGAGGTAACTTCATTAGGAGAGCATGGTTCGGGCTGGCTTACACGAGCATTGGCGTGAGGCCCTTTTGTTTCGCTGAAAAATCCAGGCTCTTCTGGGGCGGACAGTGCCATATCGCTTCCCAGCATCAGAATCACCATGTACATGGTCGGCCTGTCCTCGGGGCATTTCTGGACACATAAAAGGCCAACGTGTATGGTCCTCATGATTTCTGATACGTTATACGAGTTACTGACCACCGGATCAACAAATTCAATCCGTCTTCCTTCTTGAAATAGTTTCCAAGGCTGACCGCTTGAAAACCAATCTATTAAAGGGTAGTTCTTGATATTCGGTGAACCAAAAAAAAAAAGAATTTCAAACTTACATGTCCAAGAAGAGGGTGATCTGGGTGAGAGAACCCTCTGTTTCTTGTCCCACTAATTATCTCCAGCATCGAAAGGCCGTAGCTAAACACATCGGACTTTGCCGAGAAAACTCTATTTACTGCATTACTCAGGGGACATGTAACCACTGCACGAATAAATCCACCAAGTGCAATAAGCTTGATATCCATTGATCACAGACATTGCACTGATTTAAGTGCTTACTATGTTCCAGCCACTCGCTTCGTACATGCTTGTGTCTCATTTCCTCCAAAACTTTTAGCAAGCTCGAAATAAGATATCTTAGGATTCAACTCACAATCTAGCAAGACATTGCTAGCTTTTAGATCTCGGTGAATTATTCTCAATCTGGAATCTTGGTGAAGGTAAAAAAGACCCCGAGCTATTCCACTGATGATGTGAAATCGCTTACTCCAATCAAGCAGCTTCCTCTGCTCCTGATCTGCAGAAGTTCAATTCATGTACTTCAAGTAAGGCCTGCACAGTTCATTACTGCAATTTGAAGAAGACAGATGAACTGATTCACGCTAATGAATGTTGCTCTTATAGAGTTCATCAATCTTTATCCTATTGGTAAATGAGCAACGATTCCAAGTTTAATTTGTGTGAGATCTCACGTCATAAGAATGGAGACATTAGTACAATCATCTGTGATGAGTGTTTGCAAAGTCTTAGAAGATAGAACTTCATTATAGCATGCTTAAGAGATGTTGAGCATCATGAATCATGACAGAAATCGAACCAAAAATGAATGTATCCAAGCTTTTGTTGGGTATGCATTCGTATATCTGTAATATATGGGCTTTAAAAAAAATAAAATAAAAGGAAAAGAAAGGGTTGAAAAGTCAAAGAAGGAAGCTGAAGGAGAACTGTGGAACCTTCTGCTGTTTTAAAAGAGAGAGAGTGAGAGAGAGAGAGGAGCACGGGCAGAAGTAGGGGAAAGAACGAAACAGGGGAGAAGAGAGAAAGAAGAGAAAGGAAAAAAGGGAAAAAGGGAAAAATTTTGGCGCGCTGGTGATCCGGACGCCTCATCAAGTCGACTTAAGTGTGTTGTGCAACGCTGGTAAGAAATCAAAACCTTTAATCACCTACTTGAAGCAATCGCCACAATTAGGGCTTGAAATTCGGATTTCTTGGATATTTGTGTGGCGAAGCCCGATTTTTGAGTCTTTGAGCTGTATATTTTTATAGAAATGGTACTTTGGGATGTTGTGAAGCTATAGTATCTTACAGATCGTGATTTGAGCTTGCGGTTTGTTCGGAACGAAATTTTAAAGTTGGGGGCCCATTCAGGTACTGTAGCGAACAATAGCTTCGAGCCTTTTTTTTTTTTTTTTGGGTACTTTTTTGGGGTGGCTGAGTTGGGGTTGTTGTTGTACGTTAAGAGAGCTTTCTAAAGACTGTAAGACAACTTGAAACGGAATTTTGTGGAGGAAGTTATGGCGCAACAAAGTTGGCGCATGGGCTGCGCCTAGCGGGAAACAATGGGTTTCCGCTAAATTGTGAGCTTTCATGGCGCATATGTGTCATTTTATCGACTAATAGGCCTAAAGTGAGTCATTATAAGAATATCCCTTTTTTACTCGGCCTTTTGATATTGTTTTTCCGTTAATTGTTAGGGATCTGAGTGCGTGGTTCAAGTGAGCGTCGTAATTGATTTTTGACTTTTCCCAAGTGAGTACTACTATTTCTTCTTTGTATTTTAAACTCATGTTTTGAGAAACATGGTGGATTATATAATCTATGAATTGATAAAAAGTATATTTTGTTGCATAAAACAGGATCGAGCTATTACTGCCATTTTTGTTGTTCGAAAGAAGTTATATTTCGACTTCGATTTGAATGATTGTTTGAAAAAGGATTTGTGAAATTCTTTATGAAAGAATCTTGAAATGTTTTGGAGAATGCTTTGATATTTATATCAAATTTTGAGTTGTGATATGACTTTCTTTCTGATGTTGGATTACTGGATATTGTGATTGGTAGTTAGTGCTCAATGTCTCTGTGGACCCTGAGGAGTGTGTGGATATGCGCATATTAGTCTAGGATATCCTTGTGGGCCGAGCCACCTGCTAATAATAGGTGGAGACTTTGCCAAGGGGGGAATCTTGGTCGTCTTGTCACGGGCGTTACGCGTGACCATGGTTAGACATTTGAGCATGAATTGGTCAATAGAGTGGACCATTGACATGTGATTTGAGTTTGGTCGATGGAATGGACCATCGATGTGATTTGATGAGATTAATCAATGGAATAGACCATTGATACATGTTTTATGAGATTGACTAATAGATTGGACCATTGGTATCTTTGGTATTTGAGTTATGATTATGTATTATGATAAAGTGAGTTATGATTGTGCTTTAAATGTGCATAGTAATTTCTCGATCCGCTTAGAAGAAATGTGTTACTCACTGAGCCGTGGTAGCTCACTCCTCTCTTATACTTGTGTTTCAGGTTCTTCAGCGAGTCGCGAGTGGGCTTGAGCGTTCATTCGAGGAGGACTTTTTTGGTGGAAACTTTTTGGTATGACTTGTGCATAGTTGATAAGTTTATAAGTTAGTCTTTGTTTGGTATATGTTTTGATTTGGTGGATTATAGATATACTCTGATATTGTAATCAAATACCATTTTTGTCATATATATATATTTATATATATGGATGTATATATGTTGATATTGGGTTGAATCTTGCTAATGTTGAGGCCGCGTCCTTGGTGAAAGGACGGCCGTGTCATGCCCTTGTTCTTATGGATTGGGGTGTGACAATATTAGCAACATTTCTTTCTGAACGCAGCATCCCAGAAACTTCACGAGTTCTCAATGCTGAAGCCTGGCAAGGTGTAAGGCTTCGCTTTTGAACTCATCTAGTCCTTGGCCTGAACTCCTTGAAAGTTTCTTCACTGCAATTTCTTGACTGTTCTTCAACATACCCTGAAAATAGTCATAAATTGAAGGACTACTTATTTTGTTCACAGGTATGTTTTGGAATTTAATGTTCAATTTATCTCTCCTCTTTTTTCTCATTCTCAAATTTTGTAGAAAATTTCCACAGTTAAGCCTAAAAGTTCACAAAAAGTGATTATGTTCGTATTAAATTGACAGAATTGGAAACTTTCTTTTTCATCATATTCTCCCAATGTAGTTAAATTAGGTGAATTATCCTCCCAATGTAATTACATTATGCTATGTCCCAGGTTGTAAGGTAGCAAATCCATCCAACATTTGCCAAGAAAGCCAAGACTATTCAAAATGAATTCTTTTCTGGGATTGATAAGAACTGATGGCAAAAGAACCTTTCAAGTACCATAACTTGGCACAAAGGGACACTTAGGGTGCGCATGGTAACGCTTCTTGGCTGGGGAACAGTTTTTTTTTTTTTCAAAAATAGTTCTTTTCTATTTCTATTCTGGGGAACAATTTCTGAGTAAAAGAACCCATTTGGTAATTACACAACGATTCTTTTCTATATTTATTCGTTTTTTATTCTTGCTTATGGATCGTCGACCACCAACCGCCGCCCGGCGTAGGGGTGTCAATGGGTCGGGTCGGGTCGAGTTTTGTTGTTACCCGACCCGACCCGAAACACAATGGTCACACATTGTGACTCGGCCGAACCGACCCGAAACACATTAGACCATCTAATGTGTTTTGGGTCGGTCGGGCTCGGTCGGTCGGGTCGGGTCGGGTCGGGTTGCTGGGTTTCCTCTTTTTTTGTTTTTTGTTTTTTTTAGGAAACAAGGGAAAGTCAGCGTACAACAGGTGTGCAGAGGGGGGAATAGAGAGGGACGTGCGACCAGAGAAGAAAAAAAAAAAAAAAAGGTTGTCTTCTTCGCCCTCTGCTGGTCTCTGTCCGCTGCGACCAGCTCCGTCGCCGGCGCCCGTTCCGCTTGCAACTCCCTCGCCGCGCGACCTGCAGCGCCCGCGGGCCTCCCTCGCCTCACGAAGCCCATCGTCGCTACCGCCGGTCACTGTCACTCCAAACCTCCTCGCTGTGACCGACCCCTGCATAGCATCACCGTGCCCCGCCTGTCGTCCTCCGTGCCTGCCGCCCTGCTTCTGCTTCGTCACGCGGTGGCCCGCCTTGCTTTCCCTCACCCGTGACGCCATAGCTCGCGCCTTTGCCAACCTCTGCCACTGCTCGCCGCCGCTGCAACTCATGAGACCTGACGTCTCCTCACCACCGCCCTGCAGTAGATCCCGAGTCCTCTCTGCCGTGCATGACTCCACCGTCCGCGACGGCTCGATGTCTCCTCACTGCCGCCTTGTAGCAAATCCCAAGCCCTTTGCCTGAGCCCGAGTGAAGTCGCCAGCTGCTCCGCCTCCGTCCCCCTCGCCGCGACACCCGACGCCCTTGCTGCCCTGCCACCAGATCCGAAGCTCGAGCGACTCCCCTGCTGCCCAAGCCTTTCGCCGACAATGTGCCGGTAGCTCTCCGACCCGACGACCCTGCCTTCGCCGTGGATCTGTCCGTGCTGCCCTTGTTTTGGGTCCCCTGCTTGCTGGTCTTTTTTGCCGCTCGAGCTCCCTCACCGGACCTCGCCGGAGCTCCGACCGTGCCCATCACCCTCACCGGAGATGAGGGGTGGCGACGGCGACGGCGAGGCGGAGGTGCATCGTTGGAGAATAAGCTGAAGGGGAGGGGTTTTTGAAAACACGTCTGTTTGTGTTCAGTGGCTTGTTTGGAATAGGAATGTTAACGTGTTTCGGGTCGAACAATGTTCCAACCCTAAACCCGACCCAAAACATGTATTTCACTTGTTTTATATTTGTTATCCGAACAAGTATCAAGACCTGAAACATGTACCAAACTTGTTCGTGTTCGGGTCATGTTCGGGTCGGGTCGGGTAGGGTCGGTTTGGGTTTTTTTTACACCCCTAGCCTGCCGTTGCTGCCACCGGTCGCCGGTCGCCGCCGCCGCCGGACGCCGCCGCCGCATGTCCGCTGTCGCACATCCCTCGGTTGCCGACCGTCACCGCCGACCGCCGCCGCACAGCCCATCGGCCGGCGGCGGTGGCTGCGGCGGCAGGCGGTTGGATGTGGCCACGACAAGAGAGAGGAATAAAAGAAAAAATAAAAAAGAAAATTGGCTTATTTCTAGAAGTTGTTCTCGGGAACAAGAAGCAACTTTTTTTTGTTTCTCGTTTCTGCTCCAAATCTATTCCCGGGAACAAAAAAGTAGAGAAATTATTCCCGGGAACAAATGTTTTACCAAACGGATTTTTGTTCTTTTTTTGTTCCGGAGAACAAAAGAACAGAAATTGGGAGAAACAGAAACGTTACCATGCAGACTCTTAAGTGCCATAACTTACGAAATGTACACTTAAGTGCCACATTTTAAAAAAAGTGGGACACCTGAGTGGCACCTTCGGCGAAGCCGGCCGGAAATCCTACGTGGCATTAAAATATTAATATTTCTCGCCATCGGAGAGCCGAGTCGACTCAAATTTACCAAAAACGACGTTGTTTCGGTGTATCGGCCAAAACGACGTCGTTTTGGCATAATTTGAATTTTAATATAATAAAAAATTAATTAAATTAAATTTAAATCAAAATAATAATATGATTTATATTAAAAAAAAAAAGGAGGAGGAAGGCAGCGGCGGGCCGAGGGGCCGACCCCTCGCCGCCGCCGCCTCTCCGCGGTCGCTGAAGGTGGGGGAGGGTCGGCACAGGCCGTCGAGCCCGGCCGAGGGCCGGTGGCCCCGCCCTCACCGCCGGTTGCCTCCCTCCTCCTCCTTCCCTCCCCTTTTTTTCCTTCTTCCTCCTCGGTCGTCGGCTACTTCCCCTCCTCCTCCTCCCCCCTCGGATCCGGCGAGGACCGCAAGCCCTCGCCGGATCCGGGGTGAGGGCCGCGAGCCCTTGCCACTCGTCACAAATCTGGCGAGGGTCGCCGGCCCTCGCCCGGCTGGGCCAAGCGGCGTCGGCCGGGGGTTGCCTTGGTGGGCGGTGGCCCTTGGCCGGGCCGGGCGGGGCCGGCGACCCTCGCCGGGTTGGGCGAGGGCTACGACCGTTGCCCCCGATCCGGGGCGAGGGCTCGCGAGCCCTCGCCGCCGATCTATCGGGGTCGCCGCCGGACCCTCCCCCTCGCCGTCGCCGGCCCTTCCGGCGGAGGAGGGGCGGCGGCGACGGCGGGCGAGGGATCATCCCTCCTACCTCCCCCCCTTTTTTATTTAAATTTTTAAATTTTTAAAAATTAAAAATTATTATTTTTAAATATTTTAAATAAATTTAATTTAATTAATTTTTCTAATATTTTTTTACCACGTCAGATGTAAAACGACGCCGTTTTTGCATTATTTGGCTACGTCAGCATGCAAAACGACGTCGTTTTGCACACACTTCGCCGGAAATTGCACATGTCAGCGTTTTGGTCGGATGTTGGCTGGATTGGCACTTAAGTAATCCATTTAACTCCGATTTTGGCACTTAAGTGTACCTTTCGTAAGTTATGGCACTTAAGTGTCCCTTTCTGCCAAGTTAGGGCACTCTAGGGGTCCACATTTCCGGAACTGATATATTGCTGAGTGTTGGAGGTGCAAGTGCAACTGCTTTTGTGCAATATGTTGAGACAGTGGGTCCATGCTATTTACCATAAGAGGGTAGATAGGTGCATCTTCAATCCATGGATGGCATAATGTATTTTATACAGATGGCTTGCACTGCTTATTACCCTGTAGACGGGTCCAAAACCGCCTTCTCCAAGCTTGTTGTCTCTTGCAAAGTAGTTTGTAGCATTAGCTATTGTGGCAAATTCAAATAACCGTGGCTCTGGATCTTCTCCCGAGCATTCCACATTTTCAGATCCTCCCAGTGATGTACATATCCCACCTACATCAAGGAAAATAGAACGTTTTACTCAGTAACATCACACAAGAAAAAGAACAAACTAATCAACAATTCAGTAAATTTGCACAGACCCACAAAAGAAAGCTATCTATTCATTACTTCCCCCTTGTGTTCCAAAGAATTTATTCCAAGTTTTCGAAAAGCCATTTAGCCATTTCAAGAAAATTGACACCCTTCTGGTTAGAGACTGCGATCATTAAGATTGTATTATTTTTAAATCAGATAGAATGAAAAATATCTGACGTGAAAAGAAATCTTCAGCAAGTTCAGATTCTTCAGCCATTGCACAACATAGAGCCTGCACAATTATTTTTTGTTGAAACGATTCCATCATTCCAGGCAGTTCTCTTTCAAGCAACTAGGCATTTGGCCCAGTGACAAGGGTGGGTCAAGGGGTGGAGTCGAGGTCAGGGTCAGATTCAGAACCTTTTCAATGGAAGTTTATACAGGAAAAAAGGGTAGAGGTTTTTTCTCATATAGCATTATTTACAGAAGAAAAATCAAAGTATGGGGTTTGGGACATTGCATAAAGTACATACGGTTTTAAATTCTTTAGCCATGGTGAACCTTTGTCTCTAAATTCTACGTGCCGAAATAAATACATATGGAGAAAATTTGAAATCAGTAATATTCTAGTGAAAGACTTCGTAGATATCATTGTCCTGCATCATAGCCATTCGAAAGAGCCGTTGGAGCACAAAAAACATTGAATCAGAACTGTTAAAGCAACGGTGAGGGTGTTAAATGAAAGAAGTCTCTCATCAAGGATATGGTGCAATGCGGGTAGTTAATAATCCTATTTAGCCCACGACTCATTGGTTTGAGCTTTTAAGTAGAGGTGGATTCAATTGAATATGTTGACAGACTTGGATTTGGGCTCTTTGTTGTCTCTTGAGTGAAGGAATCAGGCTCTGCTGAGCTCCAAACAAGAAATGGGATTTATTGAATATTAAATGTAGAATTATCCGGTGTTTATGTTTTGTTCCTGAGGCTTTCCTGTCTTTGTTTACCGACCGGGAAATTTTCTCGTTGGTAGTAAAATAATACCTGGATCCAGATCAAACATCCTAACATAGAGGTCTTGCGCACCTTCATCGTATTCTCTAATATCAGTCAAGTCCCCAAACCACAGCAAACATCCATTTCCTTCACCTTCAGAACCTAAATTAGAGTATGCCGTACAAGAACAGTTCCTTTTGCAAGCTTCTCCACATTCTTGAAGATCCATGCTTCTGTCAGACCAGGAGCTCCGTGTGTCTGGCAACTTTAAACCAGAATACTTTCTGAATGTCTCTTTTGTTGTGCGGAAGAACACCCTAACTAGATGAGAAAAGTAAACAAGAATAATCAAGAACACGGAGATTTACGTGGTTCGGCGAAAGATCCGCCTACGTCCACGGGAGAGAGAGACGATTTCTTATTTGAGCACCTCAATTGAGTACAAGGTACAATGCTGAAATAAATAGATCTTTAGATCCCCACTTTCCTAAACCTAGTAGTAAAGGAATTCCACCATAAAGATATTATCAAATTTGAAACCCAAATCTAGGAAATATATTAGGAAACAAATAGTTCAAAATCTTCAAGCCTTCCTAGATTTCCCGATCGACTTTTTAATTTCGAATTTTCAATCGATCAAATGTTGTGGAATTGAAGACAACATCAGCAAATCTCCACCTTTGGCTTGAATAAACCACAAGCCTCCACTTGAACCAAGAAAACAAATATATCTCTCCCTCCACCGTACCTTTGCAAAGGTACGCCCGCATCTGGATCGGTGCGGCCTCCATCAACTTCAATGATGAGTGAGAGAAATCAAGTCCTTGCAGGACTTGAATTTCTTTGTAGTAACCGTCTTCGTGAGCATATCTGCGGGATTATCTTTAGTATGGATTTTCTTCAAAGCAATGCTACCATTCTCCACAAATTCTCGAATTTTGTGGTACCGAACTTCAATGTGTTTCGTTCTGGAATGGAACACTTGATTATTCGCGAGACATATTGCGCTCTGGCTATCACAATATAATGTAACACTTTCTTGCTTTATACCCAACTCTATGACCAAACCAGTCAGCCATATTCCCTCCTTCGCAGCCTTAGTTACTGCCATATACTCAGCTTTGGTTGTAGACAATGCTACAATAGGTTGAAGCATTGCCTTCCACGAAATAGCTCCACCGCCAAGAGTAAAGACATATCCCGTGATGGACCTTCGCTTGTCCAAATCACCAGCGAAGTCTGAATCAACATAACCTGCTAAATCAACTTGGAACTGAACATTAAACCCATTCCGACAGTTCTAGCGAAATAACGAAAGATCCACTTAACAGCTTCCCAATGCTCCTTACTCGGATTGCTCATGTATCGGCTGACGAGACTCACCGCATGAGCCAAATCCGGTCTACTACAAACCATAGCATGCATGAGGCTCCCTACTGCGCTAGCATAGGGTACTCGAGACATCTTTACAACTTCCTCATGTGAAACAGGGCATTGTTTCTCAGATAATTTGAAGTGATTTGCTAAGGGTGTACTAACCGGTTTAGCTTTACCTATGTTGAACTGCTCCAAGACCTTCTCAACATACTTCTTTTGATTCACCCAAAGCTTACTTGCATGTCTATCTCGAAAGATTTCCATGCCAAGGATCCTCTTTGCAGCACCAAGATCCTTCATATCAAACTCACTACTTAACTGAGACTTTAGGGAAATAATGTCTCTCATTTTTCTTGCAGCAATCAACATATCATCAATATAGAGTATCAACAAAATAAGCGACTTATCATCCAAAACTTTGTAGTAGACACAAGAATCATGCACACTCCTCATGTAGCCAATACGAAGCATAAAAGAATCAAACCTTTTATTCCATTGCCTTGGAGATTGCTTCAAACCGTAAAGTGATCTCTTGAGCAAGCAAACATGATCCTCTTTCCCTTCCACCTTGAAGCCTTCGGGCTGCTCCATATAAATTTTCTCCTCCAAGTCACCATGAAGGAAGGCTGTCTTCACATCTAGCTGCTCGAGCTCCAAGTCATACATGGTTACCATAGCTAGTAAAACACGAATTGATGTGTGTTTTACAACCGGGGAAAATATCTCGTCATAATCAATCCCCTCCTTCTGTGCATAGCCCTTAGCAACAAGTCGGGCCTTGTATCTCTCTTGCTCTTTCTCCGTTGCTGCTTCCTTTCTTCGAAGAACCCATTTACAACCAATGACATTCCGATCCTTGGGCTTCTTCACAAGTTCCCATGTCTCATTCTTTTGTAACGAATTCATCTCCTCCATCATTGCGGTCATCCACTTTTCTTTGTGATCACTTTTCAAAGCTTCATGGTAGGAGCTTGGATCGCGAGCCTACGGTAAGAGCATAAGCAACCATATCCTCAAAACCGTACCTCTCCGGTGCTTTGGGAGTGCGCCTTCCTCGACCCGTCGCAATGGTATGAGGAACTTCTACCGTTTCTTCGACTTCTGGAGCCTCATCGGATGACTCGCCATTCTCTGCAGATTCTTTAGTTTCAAGCTCCACCTTAACGATAGATTTATCACTCTCCTCTTCAACAGCCGCGCGTGGCACGCAGCTTGACTTCAACATTGCGATTCATAGAATATAACATCCCCGCTCGTCGAACTTTCTTCTCACTTGGATCCCATAATTTGTAGCCTTTCACTCCTTTCTCGTAACCGAGAAATATGCATTGTTTTGATTTTGGATCCAACTTCGAGCACTTTGAACTCTGCACATGTACATAAGCAGGACAACCAAATATTCTTAAATTAGAATAATCGACAATTTTACAAGTCCATACCTCTTCAGGAATTTTGCATTTAATTGCAATTGATGGAGACCGATTCACAAGATAACATGCCATGCAGACAGCTTCTGCCCAAAACTCCTTGCTCAATCCTGCATGTAGCCTCATGCTTCGAGCTCTCTCTAATAAGGTCCGGTTCATCCTTTCCGCTACGCCATTCTGTTGGGGCGTATCCGGAACTGTGAAGTGACGTTTAATCCCTTCATTCTTGCAAAGCTCCATGACTGGCGTTGATTTGTACTCTCCTCCATTGTCCGATCTCAAGCACTTAACCTTCTTCCCCGTTGAAGTCTCAACTTCAGCTTTCCATTCTTTGAACTTTTCAAAGACTTCACTTTTGTGTCGCATGAAGTAGACCCAAACTTTGCGAGAGAAATCGTCAATGAATGTCACGAAGTATTCCTTCCTTCCTTTTGACTTTACCGTTGAAGGACCCCATACATCCGTGTGTACATACTCGAGCACGCCCTTGCTTGTATGAGTTGCAGCATTGAACCAAACTCTGCATTGTTTTCCAAACACACAAAATTTGCAGAAATCTAATTTGCATGTTTTTATACCTTTGAGTGCATTCCTCTTGTGAAGCTCCATCAATCCTCTTTCTCCCATATGCCCGAGACGCATATGCCATAGATAGGTGTTATCTATCTCCATGCTAGCATCCGTGGACACGAGATGCTCCACCTTGCACCGTGGTTCCTATAAGTTGATATAGGTTCCCGTGCCTCTTGTCCCTTAAGAACAACCAGAGCTCCCTTAATCACCTTCAAGACTCCACCTTGAGCCGTGTACTTGCATCCATTGGATTCAAGTGCTCCCAATGAGATCAAATTCTTCCTTAGACCCGGAACATGATGCACGTATGCTAAAGTTCTAATCATGCCATCAAACATCTTGATTTTCACGGTTCCAACACCCACAGTCTTGCACGAAGTATCATTCCCCATGAGAACTGAACCACCATCATATGCCTCGTACTCATCGAAGACTTCTCGATGAAGACACATGTGAAAAGTGCATCCGGAGTCCATGATCCACGAATCTTCAAAGATGTCCTTCCTCGATGATATGGACAAGACGTCCCCATCGTTGGTCTCAATGCTGTCGGCTACACTTGCCTCATCCGAGCTCTTCTTCTTTTTCTCGTTCTTATTTGGACAGAATCTCTTGGTATGCCCTTCCCGATTGCACCCGTAGCATCTTCCTTTGAACCTTCCCTTGGATTTTGATTGACCCCTCTTTGCTCGATCCTCGATCCGTTGATCTTCCTCTTCCTTGATTGCTTTTCTCCTTTGCAAAGAGTCCCTCTCCCAAAGATTTTGAACTACTTGCCCTTTTCCGGGTGTCGTTTGAAATCGGGCGCGATCACCTCTCCGATCTCCGAGTTTCCTTGCCATAAAGGAGCGTAGTACCAAGTGGTCAAACGAATCTGCAACGATGCCCAGATAGTAGAAGCGCTATGTCTTCATCCTCAAACCTTACCTCCAAGCTTGTAAGTTCACTAATCATCTTATTGAACACGTTGAGGTGTTCCAACGAGATCTCCTCCTTCACTCATCTGAAGTGAATACAATCTCTTCTTCAAGAACAACTTGTTCGTAAGAGATTTCGTCATGTAAATGCTTTCGAGTTTGAGCCATACCTCCGGAGCGATTCGATTTCTGCTACATATTGAAGGGCTTCATCCGATAGGCTCAATCGGATTGCGCTGCACGTCCTCTCCTCCATGTCAACCCAATCATCATCAGTGATGGTGTCCGGCTTGTTCGATTTTCCCAGAAGAACCTTTGATAAACCTTGTTGAATCAACATATCCTTCATCCTTCTCCGCCATAGTGTAAAACTATTCTTCCTGGTGAATCGTTCAATATCAAATCGAACGGTTGAACCTTTTCCAGCCATCTAGTTAGAAGTCGCAATACAGGAACATAGAACCTGGATTGCTCTGATACCAATTGTTGTGCGGAAAAACACCCTAACTAGATGAGAAAAGTAAACAAGAATAATCAAGAACGCGGAGATTTACATGGTTCGGCGAAAGATCCGCCTACGTCCACGGGAGAGAGAGACGATTTCTTATTTGAGCACCTCAATTGAGTACAAGGTACAATGCTGAAATAAATAGATCTTTAGATCCCCACTTTCCTAAACCTAGTAGAAAAGGAATTCCACCATATAGATATTATCAAATTTGAAACCCAAATCTAGGAAATATATTAGGAAACAAATAGTTCAAAATCTTCAAGCCTTCCTAGATTTCCCGATCGACTTTTTAATTTCAAATTTCCAATTGATCAAATGTTGTGGAATTCAAGACAACATCAGCATCTTTTACAGTCCAAAGCGTTTATCCTAACACAAACAATCCGGTTCAAGGAACTCCAATTTTGTGGGACTTTTGGTAAAAATCCATTCAAGCATTTGCACACTAGGGACATATTGATGTTGCAGCTAGCATAGGCTTGACAATGTGTGTAAAGGTCACAATCATCTGATGGTCCAACAAGATATAGAACCCAATTCTGTGTTTGGTCAACCCATGTGAAGCGCCGCACAACACCATCTGGATTCAAGTACAAACGGGATATCACAGACCTATCGAGGAGTTCGTTGGGGCAATACATCTTCTGCTTAGTCAGAACAAGTTATACTTGTAATTCAGATTGGGGTTCATATTAAGCATTCCACCATGTCGGACACCAATCCACGGCCCTAACCTAGACTTTGATCATCTACACTCTTCCAAGACATCAGATAACGATCAAAGCCTCTAATTGTGCTCCTTCCTAACTTCATCCCCGCCAGAAAATTATCTGTTGGGTAGTCAAAACTCTGCCATAGGAAAATTATCAGAACCGGTATTGCCTAAATCTCTCACTACGAGATTCCCTGAGTCCAGAAGCTGAGCAACTGGATAACGTGAGGGCGTTGATGAGTTGGAAGACCAGATTTCACTCCCAAGAAGGATGAGACGTCCCTGTCTAGTGATCTTCAGAGTACTGGATGAATCAGTGAGTGGAATGACTCTGCTGGCAACCCATACTACTTTGATGGGATTTATTTTCTTGTACCATATTCCGAGGTAATGCTTTGCAGGATAATGGAGGCTGAAGAATCCTAGTTCGAATGTCCCCCAGCTGAAACTATGCTCTTGCCATGTTGCATCGATTGATGCATAGTTAAAATGTCAAGTTCACCAGAAATCCCTGTGACAGAGGATGAAGTAAAGTACAAAAGAGGAATCGAGGCTCCTACCACTGTTCCCATGCTGATTGAACCTGCAAATTAACCAGAGAATAGAAATGTTTGAAGACTAGGCTGCTGTCTCAGAAATTCTATAAGTATCAAGGGGACATCCTCGTTGTATTTGACTTTGGGAAGTCACTAGAAAAGATTCTTAAAGAGACTAACATTCCAATGATAGAAAAACTGTGTATGACAGCCCCTTCTGCGGGTAACGACACTCTTAAAGACTTCATGAACATTTCTTCATTGAACCTTTGAATAATCAACACCCAGGAAATTATGTAGTAAACTAAGGGTGCGTTTGGTAACATTTCTGTTTAAAAATTGTTTCCGGGAACAGAAATAGAAAAAAGGATTTCTGCTTCAGGGAACAATTTTTAAACAAAAAAACGCGTTTGATAAATCTGTTTCAAAATATAAAAAGAATAGAAACACGTTTGGTAAATTTGTATAATTTTTTTATTTCTTTTAATTTTTTAATATTTTTATTTTATTTTTTCTATTTTCTTTCTTATTTTCTTATTTATTTTTCCTTTTTTTTTCTTTTTTCTTTTTCCTTTTTCTTTTTTCTTCTTTTGGCCGGTCGCCGGCCTCGGCCATGGCCACGGCCGGCCGACGGGGCGGCGGCCTCGCCCGGCCACGGTGAGGCTCGCCGGCCCTCGGCGAGCTCGAGCTTGCCCGGCCGGCGCGAGGCCGAGCCTCGCAAGGGGTCGACGACTCGGCCTCGTCGAGGGCCGGCGACGCTCCGGCGAGGTCGCCGGCCCTCGACGGCCTGTCACGGTCGCCGGCCATGGCCGAGGCCGGCGGCCGGCCAAAGAAAAAAAAGAAAGAAAAAATAAGAAGAAAAGAAGAAGAAAAAGAGAGAAGAAAATGGAAGAGAGAGAAAAAGTGTTCCTAAATTTTGTTCCGAAACAAGAAATAACTTTTTTTTTTTTGTTTATTGTTTCCGTTCAGGATGTGTTTCGGGAATAAAAAAATAATTTTGGAACAAAAACGCAAACAAACGCGTTTCTTTCTTTTTGTTCACAGGAACAAAAAAACAAAAATTTATGTTTCTGGGAACAGAAGCACATTTTACCATGCAGGGCCTAAGTTGAAAAGTTGAATAGACTGTCTGGACTGTTAGAAATCCATCATGGTTTTGTATCTTCGAAAATGACGTGAAGACTTGTACCTGTAGAAGACCAATCGAGTTTCCCATGCATCACTGATATTGTACTTCTCTAAGCTCTCCCTCAAAGACGTGTGTCCATTTTTCTCTTCAGTATCTAGCAAAATTCATGTCTATAATAAATGAATACCTGATTCTGACACAGCCATCCGGATGTAGAGGTCCTGCCCATAGTTGCTGTACTCTCTAATGTCGATCGCCTTGCCAAACCACAGCAAGCAACCCCTTCCTCCATCACAGATGTCAAAGCTCGAGTAAGCCATACAGGAACAATTTTTCATGCAAAATGCTTTGCATTCTTGAAGATTCATGCTCTCATTAAACCAGGAAGACCGAGTATCCGGCAATTTTAACCAAGAATTCTTCACAAAAATGTCCTTTTCACAATCCAAAGGTTTTCTCCTCACACACCCATTTGACCAATCCAAAATATCCCACTTTTTGAGAAAATCGGGTCACAAAGCCTTTCAAGCACCTACACAATGGGGAAGTATCGACCCTACAGCTCCATAGGCACCACATGATGCATAGTTGTCACATTGGTCTATTGCCACGGTGAGGTAAAGCGTCCAACCCTGCAGTCAATCCAAGTGAATCGCTGTAACATGCCATTGGGCATCAATATCATCCTGGAAATGACCGAACTGTTGAGGAGCTCGTAGCGGTAGTACATCTCTTCCTTATTTAACACAAATTCATACCTGTAGAATGAGTTTGCATTTAAACTAGGTGTACCACTCCATCGAAGATCATTCTATGGTCCTGACCTGAACTTGATGTCAGAACCCTGCTTCAATAGGAGTTGTGGGTAGCCATTCGGATCAAGTGGACACGTGAAGTTAGCTGGAGAAGGATCATCAATGCTCTTCCGTGATGTTAAATAACGATTGAAGCCTGATGTTCTATTCCATCCTACCTTCATACCGGCTAGAAATGTATCTGTAGGATAGTCAAAACTCTGCCACAGGAAATTATTGGGATCTCTGCCATCTGCATCTCTCAAAACCAAATTTCCTGAATCCAAGAGCTGCGCAATTGGATTATGCACCGGTGTTGGCGAGTTTGACAACCAGATGTCACTTCCATTCCCGTCTAGAAGGACGAGACTTCCGCGGGTAGTAACCCTCAAAGTACCTGATGCATCCGCAAGGGGTGCGACTCTATTTGCAACCCACACTATTGTCATTGTGGTTATTTTCTTGTACCATATTCTTCCCAGATATCGCTTTGGGGGATCACCCACACTAAAGAACCCCAGATCAAATGTCCCACCAGCAGAAAGTAGGTTCTCGTTGTCTTGAATCGACTGATTTGTTGTTATGGTATCTAATGCATTGGAAACAAGGGCATTACAAGAGAACAAGACACATGGAAAGTGCCACTAAAGCTTTCATACTGCTTGAAGCAGTCAAGTTCTCAAAATCAGCGAATCTGCTGAGTGAACTAAGAAGACGGAAGAAAGGGAGAAGAGAGACTACTGAAGAATGAAGACCCCTGCAATCTCAAGGCTGATGAACCAATAGAAAGCCATCAGAAAAAGCCACTAAGTTCCAAGTCAGGGCACCGTTAAGACTGCTAATTCTGACATCCACATAAAAAAATCCTTGTATTCTTGTTAGTCCCCCAAAATTGAATACGCTATCGACTTAGACTAATTCCAACTTCCCATTGTTTGCCTATTATAACTCGTTGACAATTGCCTATCCAACCCGTTGACAATCTCATAACTCGTTGACAATTGCCTATCCTAACTCGTTGACAATCTCATCATTTTTGTTGTGCAACATAAATCTTTAGATATGGCGAGAAAGATGGGGAATGAATTCACGATGAAATGCATTCAAATTATGAAAGAAGAACAAAGATAAATACAACACATCCGACTTGAACCTGATCAGCTAATGAAAATTTAGGAAAAAGAGCCGGGAAAGAAAAGATTAAATTTTAACAATTTGGGTTTATTTTGTTTTCACTTTTGTGCTACATATGTAAGAACGAAATTGAGCTCATGTCATTACGCAGTTGCCTTGCCTGAACTTTTATTTGCTAGTTGGAGGAAATTTCCCCCTTATGAAGTTGACTTGCCTTATCTAAAGTGTAATATTGCGGTGTTGACTAGTCAACTAGTCAAAAAGCGAAAAAAAAATTGAAAACGTAGAGAAGTGAGGAAAAGTTCATACTCGACAAGCCGAATTAACTACATTTTGCAGCGTTTGGTGTGGATTCAAGTCCTAGTTCATATAATTGGAGTACTTTTCAAAGTTATGCTATATATCAAAATTCCAAATAATGGCTTGAAATGAACCTTGTACAAAATATTTGACCCCCCAAAAATATTTGACCCCCCCCCCAAAAAAAATGTCTAAAATAGGAGCCCAAAGTGTTCTCATTTTCTAAAATTAGAGCTTGAAGTGGTCATGTCAGTCTCCACGAAAGACTTGACTTGCGGATGTTCAATGGTATTTCCATCCTTTATATTTTCTTATTTTCTTGCTTTTTTTTTTTTACTTTTTTTCCTTTTCCTCTCTTTTTCCATAAAAGAGACTTACACTTCAAGGGGAAAAAAAAAAAGAAAACACAAATTAAAAAAATAAACTGAAGCAATGGTCTTGTGGTCTTGCCTCATCGCTGGTGCGACATTAACCATGGCCGATGGGGTTGTTGGCACCTCGCCAACCTCAAGCCCTCAATAAAAACTTGACATTCTTAGTTAGGTCATACTTCTTCTGCTACATTAAGATCTCTAATATAAATTGGCCATTTAGGTTTTGCTGATAATAAACATTTTGATTGCCTACCATGTTAGTTGGGAAAATATCATAACTTGCCATTTAATCTTAGTAAATCTATCTGTCATGCTTTAGCTCCTTTTAACCTTACACCTCCATGAAATAATATATATATATATATATATATCATAGCTTGACAATTTTTTAATCGAAACTTAAAGTTGAAAATTGATAAAACTTCAGATTTATGACCTAACTTTGAAAATTAATCCGATTAAATGAATAGTAAGCTTGAATACTTACCCAGCTTTGCCATTCGAAGTTGATTCGGCTTGTCAGGCTATTTGGATTGTGAATGCGTGAAAATTCTCTCTTTTCCTCTTTTCTTTTCCATCTCC
The DNA here is from genome assembly GCA_017140595.1 of Eucalyptus curtisii. Classification (NCBI taxonomy): domain Eukaryota; kingdom Viridiplantae; phylum Streptophyta; class Magnoliopsida; order Myrtales; family Myrtaceae; genus Eucalyptus; species Eucalyptus curtisii. The sequence continues at coordinate 26,960,964 of CM029499.1, forward strand.
ACAAACGCACTGCTTCTTGTCCGCTGAATTCCTGTTCAAGAAGAGGAAATAAAATGTTGGGAAATGGGCTGAGCTGGGCCCATTATTACAGCAAAGATGGGGAGAGATGACTTAGAGAATAGAAGCAATGTGGACTAATGTGGTTTTCTTTGTTTCTTTCTAATTCCGGTGTTTTTTCCATGCCAAGTAATTTTAAATGCCGGTTAATGAGGGCAGAGTGATCGTCAAGGCAATGCCTGGGTGCAACACCCTACACAAAGGGAAAAAGGCAGACCCGGCTGTCCATCAAGAGGAGGACGGAGCCTCAAACTCTCACACCCCGAATCCAACGAGATGAGGATGATATGACCATCCTTTCACCTGACAGACGCGACCTCAAACCACCATATCCAACTCCCAAAAGCTTCTGCGATAACGCTCTCGCTCTAACGGCCGCTAAGTGAAGGAACCAAAAAGATTGGGATAGAGAAGCGTGAGCAACCACAACTCAGTGAGTAGTACATATCAAACCTCCACATTACACATTTAGAACTCAAAAATATGACTCATTTATGTCAATCAAACATATAACAAATTACAAAGCATAATTTCCCATTCGTCCATAATATCAAAATGAGTATCATTGGCTCGATTCAGTAGTTGAACTTGTCATATCTCATGTCAATGGTTCATTCCATTAATCAAACTCGTATCATACGTCAATGGTCTATTCTATCGATCAATCTCATAGCACATTAGATCTTAAGGCTCTAGAGGTGATTCCCACAAAACCACATCATCGTGTAGCATTTAGTTCTTGAGATGGCTCTCACGAAGTTACGTTAATGGTACAAGGTTCTAGAAGTGGTTCACACGTAATTACATTATCGTGTAGTACCTAACCTTTGACCACAAGACTCTAGAGGTGGTTTGCACGAAACTACGTTATCGTGTAACACTTAGGGCTCGTTTGGTTCGGCTTTGGGGAAATGCCATTGGGAGAATGCAAATACTTGTAAGGTAAAGTGGTTTTCCGAAATGTTACGCCATTTGGAAAATTTTAATCTCAAATAGCATTGAAAGGTAACTTTAGCATAAATATCGTTTGGCAAAACTCACATTTATAATGGGCTTTTGTTAATTTGTTAATTTTTAATTTTTAAATTTGAAAGTCAGATCCGACTACTAGATCTGGCCACCTGAGGTCGCGACCTCAAGCAACACTGCCTGGAGGCATGACCTCAGGCAATGCCGTTGTCTAAGGTCGCAGAGGCTAGATCGAGCGGCCTAAGGTCGTGGAGGCCAAATCTAACTGCCAGACGGCCAGATCTGGCCTCCGGACCGCCAAATCTGGTGGCTTGAGGTTGATCTCAGGCGGTGTCGCCTAGTTCGTGCGAGCCAGGTGACGCTACCTGGGTCACGGGTCGCGCCACCCCAAGTGGTGGTCACTAGGGATGCGCGACCCCCAGGCGGCGGTGGTGGCTGCCGGAGAAGCCCGACTCTCAGGCGGGGAAGAAGAAGATGAATGGGGAAGAAGATGGGTTGGGAAGAAAAAGATGAACAGTGACGCAGTGAACAGTGAAATTGCATTTCCAAAATGCCAAATGCTCAAAGCAACTTTGGACCAGCATTGGGCTTTCAACATTGGGAATGCTGATATTTGGCTAATGAGCTTTCAAAAATGTTTGCCAAATGCAAAATATTTTCCCCAAAGCCCCTTGATCAATACATATCAATGGCACAATACTCTAGGGTGGCTCCAACTAGGGTGTGCAACCGGACCGGGTTTACTCGGTTCCGTCCCGCCCACCGGAAAACGGGTCGGGAACCGGTTCCGGTTGAAACCGGTCCGGAACCGGTTTCCAAAACTCAGCCCTGTTTGAATCCGGTCCGGAACCGGTTCCAAGAGATTACTCACCCGGGAACCGGATCGATCGGACTGGTTTGGGAACCGGTTTGTAAGCCACCCCCAAAAAGACCAAAACGCAAACCTAATCTGTTTCTACTTGCTCCAAGCTCCCCTCCCGAAATCGCGAAGCTGACGCCACCTTTGCCACTCTCGTCGCACCCCTCGCGCTCGCACCACCACCACCGTTCCACCCGTCATCATCGAAGCTCCGCTCCACCGGGTTTTGCCCGTGAAGCCGCGACCCCGCCGAGCTCGCACCCTAGCGCCGATGCCGCCTTTGTTTGATCTCGCCGTTCCACCTGCTGCCGTTGCCTCGCCAACGCCCCTAACCCGCAGATCTCGCATCCGCAAACCCACCTTGTCGCATCTTCGAGCAACCCACAGTAGCCCTTCGCCGATCTTGTTCTCACTGCGCGCTGTATCCCGAGCTCCCCTGTTGCCGATCTACGGCCGCCCGAGCGACGCCCCCCCGCTCTACTCGCGATTTGGCCTAGCCCCCTCGCTAACGCCCGCCGAAGCCGCGTTGATCCTTGCCGCCCTCACCGGCCCGATACCGCGGCTGTCGAAGCGGGCTGCTTGTGCTAATCCGCGTCGACCCGACGTCGCCGTGTCCCCGAGCAAAAGTTCCAACAACACATCAAGAATCCGAAACCAAGAAACAGAGCCGTCGAATTCCGTTCGTTGCCTTTTCGAATATCGAGAAAATCAAGAAGAACAGAAGCGGGTATGTCGTCCTCGCCCACCTCGCATTCTTGGGTCGTCGTTCTCTTTTACGAATTCTTCCGTTGTCTCCCTCGTGCTTGGTTTGGTTTCGGGTCCTCTTCCATTTGAATCTGTTTCCCATGATCTTGTTCATCATTCGCTTGCCTAATTTTGGGCTTGGAATATTCCGTAGCAATGGCGATTTCATTGGGAAGCTGTTGCAATTTGCTTTGTGTTTGAGTAGAACGTGTTTTGACTCTCTATCTCGAGAGTGTAATTTGAGAGTGTCTTTAGTTAGGTCGTTTAGGATCCGGCTTGTATTCTTCTTGATAAAGTAATTGAAGGATATCATTTGATTCAAGGGCTGGTTTTGTAAGATTTTTGGGTGAGCGATTTGCTCTTTCGGTTGTTATATTTACTTGTCTCAAAATGAGAAAATCATGATGCAGATAATGCTGGCCTCGATACTTCATTGACATTATGCTTTTCGTTTCAGTATCGTTTTCATTTGTACATGAGACAGGAGATGTGCCGCCTCATGAAAATGCAAAACTTTATTCACTCAGCTGCATTGCAATAAGCATATCGTGTGCTATTACATGATAACCGCACTTTATTTCACATTGTGGTCACATCGTTTATCATACATCACTTCCTCTTCCCTCCCCATTAAGAGAGGTCGTTCTAGTTGTAAGATAAAGCGTTTAACAGTTAAACGCTTTATTTTACATATGAGTGTTGTACAACAATTTTTATGCAAAACAGGTTCCAATATAAACAGGGTTAACCCTATTCCCGGACCGGAAAAATAGGGTGGGTCGGGAACAGGTCCAATGCAAACAGGGTCGGGTACATGGTCCAAAAAAAGAGAACCGATTATAACAGGGTCGGGTATAGGGTCCAGGTCTAGACCCTACCCACCCTGGACCCAATCACCCCTAGCTCCAACAAAATTACGTTATTATGTAGTACTTAGTTCTTTACCGATCCATATCACAATTGGCTTCACAAACCAAAATATAACTTTTCACCAATTAATTATCTCCACAAAACCAATTTAGAATCCATATCATAAATCGGGTTCACATAATGAATCAAATTATATTTTACAAACCATACTCAAGTCAACGCAACTCTTTCAAAAAATATATCCCCTCTCTCAAACATTCACAATTCATTTTTCACCCCATTTCAGAATTCATATCTTAAAGGACCTCTTCCATAAATTAGTTTGCAACATTCATGACACCTCCCATAACACATTCCTCAAACCATTCTTAAATGAATAAAGCGTAATAAATGAATATGAAATTATGCATTAAATATGCTATGATGATACCTTTTAGCCACTTCACAATATGCATAATATATCTCATACTTTTCATTTTTGAAATATAAGTTTACAAGTTAAAAAGAGAGACAACATTATTCACTTGGATATACCCCAAACCAAATAACAGAACTTGTTGTCCTATCATAAGTGAGAAATAGCATCAAAATCAAGTAAAATGTTATTTCAATTACGGCTCAACTAAACTAATCTTAAAAGCTAACAAAATAACTCTCATGCGTCAACGAATTGCTCACTCAAAGTGAATATTCAAACCTAAACTCAACGCGAAACTCGCTTGCAAAATCCTAAAATCTCACTCCGCCAAAACTATTGCGCCAAAACGACATCCGTCATAACGCACGGCTCTACAACTCCATAAACCCCCATTTTCATTAAATCCCGAAGCTTATAACTCAAAAATTGGATTTTGCAACACAATTTTTTCAAAATTCTGAATTTGAGTCCTAAATCCGAAAAATACTTCAATTGGATGAACGAACAAGAAGCATTAATACTTCAATTGGCAACGCATCCACGGCGGGCACATGCAAAACCCCTCTTTTCTTTTTCCCTCGTTCCTTTTCCTTCTTCCTCTCTTTTCTTTTTGCGCGCACGAGCTCTCGGGCGCTCTGTTTCTTTTCTGCCGAGCATCCCCTTTTTCTTCCCCCTTTGTTGACATGTCAACCTCCTTTTATTTTATTTTTTTTGTTTTTCTTTCTTTGACTTTTCAACTCTCTTTTCTCTCCCCTGTTCTCATCGCGCGAGCTCTCGGCTTAAAAGAAAAGGGCCGAGTCCTTTTTACCCTTTTTCCTATTCTCTGACTTTTCAACACCTGAATTTTTTTTGTCTTTCGGGCTCATCACTCTTGACTTGGTCAAGATATTACACAAACTCTGGTTTCAAGGTCTCAGAATATGTAATCTACACAAAAGTAAACAGCTATTTCCAAACAACCAACTATATTCAAAATAGGTACATCTTGGCCAAGGACTAATACCAAAAGAATACGGCCTAAAATCCCACGTTGAAGCTCTCCTCCTAAGTTTCATAGGGTAAGGAACCACCCTAGGAATTAAATTTATTGCCTTGAAAGGCCTTGACTCCGCTGTTGTCTCCAGCCCTGAGGAAATGACATCTCTCTGGTTATTTAAACTTCCCTTTCGGTGTTCAACTTCGTATAACTTTTCTTTTCCATTAAAATAAGACAAAGTATTAATGCAGAATGCTAAGACAATAAGAAATTTCAATGTTTGTAGCCGGAAGTGTTCAAGAATGTCCAACAATTTAAGGGGACGAATCGTTCTGGGTTGCTGTGTAAATCATTGGTGATGTCTTTCTCTCACATTCCAGCACTTAGCTCTGCCATCTTCACAACGTGTACATGTCGCCATAGAACATATACTTCTTCAGATCAGAGAGGTCGGAGATCATGGTGAAAGCATCTTCTACCGAGCGGATAATGCTGTCAAGGTAACTTCATTAGGAGAGCATGGTTCGGGCTGGCTTACACGAGCATTTGCGTCAGGTCCTTTTGTTTCGCTGAAAAATCCAGGCTCTTTTGGGGCGGACAGTGCCATATCGCTTCCCAGCATCAGAATCACCATGTACATGGTTGGCCTGTCCTCGGGGCATTTCTGGACACATAAAAGGCCAATGTGCATGGTCCTTATGATTTCTGATTCGTTACATGAGTTACCAACCACCGGATCAACAAATTCAATCGATCTTCCTTCTTGAAATAGTTTCCACGCCTGACCCCATTAAAACCAATCTATTAAAGGGTAGTTCTTGATATTTAGTGAACCGAAAAAAATAAGAAAAACAGAATTTCGAACTTACATGTCCAAGAAGATTCTGAGGGTGATCTGAGTGAGAGAACCCTCTGTTTCTTGTCCCACTAATTATCTCCAGCATCAAAACACCGTAGCTGAACACATCCGACTTTGCCGAGAAAACTCCATTAATTGCATACTCAGGGGACATGTAACCACTGCACGAATAAATCCACCAAGTACAATGAGCTTGATATCCATTTGATCACAGACGTTGCAGTGATTTAAGTGCTTACTATGTTCCAGCCACTCGCTTTGTACATGCTTGTGTCTCATTTGCTCCAAAACTTTTAGCAAGCCCAAAATCAGATATCTTAGGATTCAACTCACAATCTAGCAAGACATTGCTAGCTTTTAGATCTCGGTGAATTATTCTCAGTCTGGAATCTTGGTGAAGGTAAAGAAGACCTCGAGCTATTCCACTGATGATGTGAAATCGCTTACTCCAATCAAGCAGCTTCCTCCGCTCCTGATCTGCAGAAGTTCAATCATGTACTTCAAGTAAGGCCTGCACAGTTCATTACTGCAATTTGAAGAAGACAGATGAACTGATTCACGCTAATGAATGTTGCTCTTATAGAGTTCATCAATCTTTATCCTATTGGTAAATGAGCAACGATTCCAAGTTTAGTTTTTGTGAGATCTGATGTCATAAGAATGGAGACACCAGTACAATCATCTATGATGACTGTTTGCAAGGTCTTTGAATATAGAACTTCAGTATAGCATGCTTAAGAGATGTTGAGCATCATATATCATGACAGAAAGCGAACCAAAAATGAACGTATCCAAGCTTTTGTTGGGCATGTATTCATATATCAGCAACATTTCTTTCTGAATGCAGCATCCTAGAAGCTTCACGAGGTTTCTGTGCTGAAGCCTGGCAAGGTGTGAGGCTTCACTTTTGAACTCGTCTAGTCCTTGGCCTGAACTCCTTGAAAGTCTCTTCACTGCAATTTCTTGATTGCTCTTCAACATACCCTGAAAATAGTCATAAATTGAAGGACTACTTATTTTGTTCACAGGTATTTCTTGGTCTTTAATGTTCAATTTATCTCTCCTCTTTTTTCACATTCTCATATCTTGCAGAAATTTTGCACACAGTTAAACCTGAAAGTTCACAAAAAGTGATTATGTTTGTAGTAAATTGACAGAATCAGAAAGTTTCTTTTTCATCATATTCTTCCAATGTAGTTAAATTAGGCGAATTATCCTCCGAATGTAGTTACATTATGCTATGTCCCAGATTGTAAGGTAGCAATCCATCCAACATTAGCCAAGAGAGCCAAGGCTATTCAAAATGAATTCTTTTCTGGGATTGATGAGAACTGATATATCGCTGGGTGTTTGAGGTGCAAGTGCAGCTGCTTTTGTGCGATGTGTTGAGACAGTGCATCCATGCTATTTACCATAAGAGGGTAGATAGGTGCATAACCAATCCATTGATGCATAATGTATTTTATACAGATGGCTTGCACTACTTATTTTACCCTGTAGACAGGTCCAAAACCGCCTTCTCCAAGCTTGTTGTCTGTTGTAAAGTTGTTTGTAGCATTAGCTATTGTGGCAAATTCAAATAACCGTAGCTCTGGATCTTCTGCCGAGCATTCCACATTTTCAGATCCTCCCAGTGATGCACATATCCCACCTACATCGAGGAAAATAGAACGTTTTCCTCAGTAACCTCACACAAGAAAAAAACAAACTAATCAACAATTCAGTGGATTTGCACAGACCAACAAAGAAAGCTTATCTATGCGTTACTTCCCCCTTGTGTTCCAAAGAATTTATTCCAAGTTTTCGAAAAGCCATTTAACCATTTCGAGAAAATTGACACCCTTCTGGTTAGAGACCGCTATCATTTAGATTGTTTTATTTTCAAATCGGATTGAACGATAGATATCTGACATGAAATGAAATCTTCAGCAAGTTGCATATTTTCAGATTCTTCAGCCATTGCACAACATAGGGCCTGCATAACTATATTTGGTCGAACTGATTCCATCATTCCAGGCATTTCTCTTTCAAGCAACTAGGCATTTGGCCCAGTGACAAGGGTGGGTCGAGGGGTGGAGTCGAGGTCAGGGTCAGATTCAGAACCTTTTGAATGGAAGTTTATGCAGGAAAAAAGGGTAGAGGTTGTTTTTATATGGCTTTATTTACCCAAGAAAAATCAAAGTAGAGGGTTTGGGACATTGCATAAAATTTGCAGCAAGCTGAGGTACATACGTTTTTAAATTCTTCAGCCATGGTGAACCTTTGTCTCTAAATTCTACGAGCCGAAATAAATGCATATAGAGAAAGTTTGAAATCAGTAATATTCTAGTGAAAGACTTCGTAGGTATCATTGTCCTGCATCATAGCCGTTCGAAAGCTAGCAGAAAGCATCGAGCAACAGTTTACACATTACCAGAGAAAAGTTAATCATCATTAAAAAATTTACCAGAGAAAACTGAGTTAAAAAGTCTAATTTGCAGGTGCTTCATCACGGCCTTCTTTTTCTGAACATACACCATCAGACCGAGACTTAGGAATAGCAGGAATGTTCCAGATATCAAGCCTAAGATCAGCTTCCCCTTCTTCTTGCTTGAGTGACCTGGACCAAAAAGAGCCGTTGGAGCACAAAAAACATTGAGACTCAGAACTGTTAAAGCGTACAGTGAGGATGTCACACCAAAGATGTGACGGCCTGAGCGGCGGTGCGCGGGGAGGAGGGTTGGCGGTGTGTCCGCGCCTCGGTCCCCGGATGTGCGCAAGGAAGGGGTCCCTCTCCCTCTTGTCCCCCATCGCTTAGGGGGGAGTCCTGGGCCAATTTATAATGGCTTGGGCTCCTTTAATCTGTGTGACGCGTTTTAAAGCAGTGAGGACTCAGTGATCAAAGCGGACAATATCACACAGTACCGACTCCTGACCACGTGTGGGGCCACAGCGAGAGCTCGGTCCCCGGACGTGCCTAATGAAGGGGTTCCTCTCCCTCTTGTCTCACATCGCTTAGGGGGAGTCCTGGGCCAGTTTATAATTTAAAGCCATACTCTAATTTAAGCTCTTTGTTAGCTCTTGAGTGAAGGAATTGGGCTCTGCTGAGCTCCAAACAAGAAATAGGATTTATTGAATATTAAAATAGAATTATTCGGTGCCCATGTTTTGTTCCAGAGGCTTTCCTGTCTGTGTTTACCTACCGGGATAATTTTCTCATTAGTAGCAAAATAATACCTGGATCCAGATCAAACATCCTAACATAGATGTCTTGCCCACGTTCATCGTATTCTCTAATATCAGTCAAGTCCCCAAACCACAGCAAACATCCCTTTCCTCCACCTTCAGGATCTAGATTAGAGTATGCCGTACAAGAACAGTTCCTTTTGCAAACTTCTCCACATTCTTGAAGATCCATGCTCCTGTCAAACCAGGAGCTCCGTGTGTCTGGCAACTTCAAACCGGAATACTTTCTGAATATGTCTCTTTTACAGTCCAAAGCGTTTATCCTAACACAACCAATCTGGTTCAATGAACTCCAATTTTGTTGGACTTTTGGTAAAAATCCATTCAAGCATTTGCACACCGGGGACATACTGATGTTGCAGCTACCATAGGCTCCACAATATGCGTAAAGGTCACAAACATCTGATGGTCCAACAAGAAATAGAATCCAATTCTGTGTTTGGTCAACCCATGTGAAGCGCTGCACAACACCATCTGGATTCAAGTACAAACGGGATATCACTGACCTGTTGAATAATTGGTAGTGGCAGTACATCTCCTGCTCGGTCAGAACAAATTCAAATGTGTACTTCAGATTCGGGTTCAAATTAGGCACTCCACCATTTCGGAAACCAATCCACGGTCGTAACCTATGCTTGACAGTGGAGCCCTGCTTCAGAAGTATCTGGGGAAACCCATTCGGGTCAAGTTGGTAAGAGAAATTACCTGGAGAAGGATCATCTACACTCTTCCAAGATGTCAGATAACGATCAAAGCCCGTAATTCTGTTCCTTCCTAACTTCATCCCCGCCAGAAAAGTATCTGTTGGGTAGTCAAAACTCTGCCATAGGAAATTATCAGAACCAGTATTGCCTAAGTCTCTCACAACAAGATTCCCTGAGTCCAGAAGCTGAGCAACTGGATAACGTGAGGGTATTGATGAGTTGGAAGACCAGATTTCACTCCCGTTTCCATCAAGAAGGATGAGACTTCCCTGTCTAGTGATCTTCAGAGTACCGGATGAATCAGTGAGTGGACTGACTCTGTTGGCAACCCATACTACTTTGATGGGATTTATTTTCTTGTACCATATTCCAAGGTAATGCTTTGGGGGATTTTGGAGGCTGAAGAATCCTAGTTCGAAAGTCCCCCAGCTGAAACCATGCTCTTGCCATGTTGCATCGATTGATCCATAGTTAATGTATCAAGTGCGCTGAAAATTCCTGTGATAGTAGATGAAGTAAAGTGCAAAAGAATAATCAAGGCTCCTACCGCTGTTCCCATGCTGATTGAACCTGCAAATCAACCAGAGAATAGAAATGATTGAAGACGAGGCTGCAGTCTCAGAAATTCTGTAAGTATCAACGGTTCATCCTCATTATATTTGACTCTGGGAAGTCACTAGAAAAGATTTTTAAAGAGACTAACATTCCTGTAAAAGAAAAGCTGTGCATTATAGTCCCTTCTGCGGGTAATGACACTTCTAAAATCTTCATGAACATCTCTTCTTTGAACCTTTGAACAATCACACCTAGGAATTAATGTAGTAAACTTCGAGAAGTTGAATAGACCATCTGGACCGTTAGAAATCCATCATGCTTTTGTCTCTTTCGAGAATGACGTGAAGACTTGTAGTTGTAGAAGATCAATCAACTTTCTTATGCTACGTCTCTTATACGGGTGAATAAATCTAATTGACTCGTGCCAGCATCACTTGATGCCTCAGGAATGACAATCAAAGCAAATTTGAGAGCAAGCAGAGTTGACAGGCTTAAGGTTATAAACTCTTAGATCCATTTGATAACGCTTATATTTCGAGAGAACAATTTCTTTTCGTAAATAGCATTTTTCTTCGAGTAAAAGAACACGTTTGATAATAACATAAAATTTTTATTCTTGGAATGGAAAAAGAATAGGAATGCGTTTGGTACGATTCACAAATTTTTTTGTAACGTAGAATTTCTTTTAATTTCTTAATAACTTTTTAATTTTTTTTGGTTCTTTTTTCTTTTCTTATTCTTCCTTGCCACTATTGGCCACCACCGACCGTTGCCGTTGCTTGACTCCACCGCCGTTGTGGCCGGCGACGGCGGTGGCCGGATAGCGGAGTAGGGTACCAAGGAGAAGAAAAGAAAAAAAAAAAAAAAAATTTCTATCAATTATTCCCAAGATCAAGAAGTTAATTTTTTTCTACTTTTGTTTCCGTTCTAAATCTATTCCCGATCACTTTTTTATTCCTAGGAATAAAAAAATTAATTGAAGTAATCAAATGGATTTATGTTCTTTTTTATTTTAGGGGAATAAAAAAATAAAAAACAAAAAAATAGAAACATTGCCAAACATGTCCTTAGCTTCTCTCTTGGCTCCCCCAAGAGGAAAACAGTTCCTAGATAACATAGTGGAAAAAGGAGGCAACTTTGCCAGTCGCTCACCTTCCAGCATATGACTCTGCCATCTTCACAGGTATACATGTCATCAAATTTGGAAAAAGACAAACGTTGTTGCCCAGTCACGATAGATAGTGCCAAGACCATGACCGGCTTATGCTTCTTTTTGTTGGTTTGTAGTATACCTAAGAGAAGGAAGTGTTAGACTACATCTAAATAAAACTAACGATCCCGATTTATCATTCACAAACAAATACGAGCATAATCGGGAACAATTTTGCGAAAACGTAAATAATCAACATACCTCTAGCCATTAATGAAAATCTGCAAATGTGGAAAATCCCAAAACTTTGAATGAATGCGCGAAGCGTGATAGATCTATGAATATGGAATCATCCGGTCTATACATTACGGTCCACTAGCCAATACCCTCAAAACGCGATGGTGTGTTTTACGTAGTGATAGATTTTGAACTAGACGACTTGACGTTTTTATTCATTTTCTTACGTTATCAACATCTGCCATCAAGACCATTAAGGTATCATACTAATGGACAATTATTATGTAATAAATGTGGGTAATAAATTAGGTAATAAATCAGAATTAATTGAGAAATATAAAATTTGATTACATTTAAATTAATAAAATATCATAATTCTCCCATTTGATGTCACCATTCCATCAAATAATATTAACACAAATCCACATAAACTTCATGCTAAAATAAAATATATGAATCACAACGATGAGTCCTCTTAAACGAGTATTATCTTCCGTGTATCACAATGCATTTCATAAGCCCATATGTGATAACATAACTTAATGAATAAACCTTATATTTATTACAGGTCAAACATGATTGTTTTTCTCAGAATAATTGAATGTATACGATTGTATTGAGAAAAACATCGTAAATGGATAAAAGTCTCACAAATTCTTCCATATAAAAAAATAAATTATATGATTGGACCAATGTCCATTCTAAATACATGATCCTTTTAATTCATTAGTAGCATGCCTTTAGTTAAATGATCGGCTATCATCAATTTAGTACTTATGTGTTCTATAATCACTTTCTCTTTAACACATTCCCTGGTGGTTAATTACTTATTGTCGATGTGCTTACTTTGACTACCACTTTTTTGGTTATTAACTATGAAAATTGCAGCTGAAATATTAAACATTCTTGATGGCATAATAATGGAATCCACAACTCTAAGTCTCAATATGAAACTTTTCAACCACACACCATGTAAAGTGGCCTCAAAATAGGAAACGAACTCTGCCTTTATAGTGGAAGTGGCAAGGTCTATTTCGCACTCCTCTAGGACACAGCTCCACCAGCAAATATAAAAATATATCCCGATATTGATTTACGGGAATCAACGTAGCCGGCGAACGCTGAATTCGAGTAACCAACTACCTCCAAATTGTTCGTCCGTCTATACAAAAGCATGTGTCCCTTTATACCTTGAAGGTACCTTATCACCTTCTTTGCAGCTCTCCAATGATCCATACCTATATGGCTTTGATATCTTTCCAACATTTCCACACTAAAGGCAATGTAAGGTCAAGTACAAACCTGAGCATACATCAAGTTTTTGACAGCATAAGCATATGGGATATTCTTCATTTGTTCCCTTTCAAAATCATTCTTCAGGCACTGGTTCAAATTAAACCTGTCACCCTTCACAATGGGTGCTATACTTGGTGAACAATATTTCATCCGAAAGTTCTCAAAAACCTTATTGATATAGATTTCTTGAGATAATCCTAATATACCTCGAGATCTATCCCTATGGATTTTAATACTAATGACATCAGATGCCTCACTCATATCCTCCATGTCAAAACTCTTAGAGAGAAATTGTTTCGCCTCGTGTAACAACTCCTTATCATTGGTTGCAAGTAAAATGTCATCTACATATAGGACAAGAAAACAAATCCTGTTCCTGTTAACCTTTTGGTATATATATATATATATATATTAATCTATGACATTATCTATAAAATTGAATGAAGAGATGACCTCATGGAACCTTAAGTACCATTAGCAGGATGTTTGTTTTAAGCCATACAAAGACTTCTTAAGCTTCCACACCAAATGCTCACCAACACCAAATCATTCTAGTTGTTTTATGTAAACCACTTCTTCTAGTTTACCATTAAGGAATGCCGTTTTCACACCCATTTGATGTAACTCTATATCATAATGAGTTACCAATACCAAAATAATATGAAGGGAATCTTTCTTAGATATATGAGAAAATGTCTCTATGTAATCTATTTCCTCCTTTTGAGTTAATCCCTTGGCAAGAGTCTGGCTTTATATCTCTCAATGTTTCCTAATGAATCATTCTTAGTTTTGAAGACCCATTTACAACCAATGGCCTTCGCACCATCGGGTAACTCAACTAAATCCCAAATCTCATTAGATGCCATATAACTTATCTCTTTTTTCATGGTATTGTATCACAAATTGGATTTATCATAACTTATGACTTGTGAAAACATTGGAGAATCATTTTCAATTCCAACATTATAGTCAGATTCTTGCAAATTCACAATGTAGTCACTAGGGATTGCTGATTTCTTCATTCTAGTAGACACTCTTAATGTTGCATCGACATTCTCCTAAGGAGTTTGTTGTTCAAGTGGATGCTTAATAATATCTGGTAATTGTTGAATAGTTGGGTTTATTGGATTAATATCAGCAACTTGTGGATTTTTAATGATTGGTTGTTCAACGATCAGTTGAACTCAAGGAGCATTGTAAACAACAACCAATCCAATACCTAAGGTGGAATGTTAAATATCTGAATGATCTTATTCAAGAATAAGGTCCCTAAATTGATCACTCCCACTGATTAGGTCGTTCTCAAGAAACTTAGTGTTTCTTGATTCCATATCTAGTGGTGTGAGATGGAAAATCAAATCTATATCCTTTGGACTTTTCGGCATATCTAACAAAATGCCCACTTATAATCCTTGGGTCTATCTTCTTTTCCTGTGGATTATAGACTCTTACTTCAGACGAGCATCCCCAAATGCGTACATGTCTCAAACTCGATTTTCAACCCTTGAATAACTCAAAAGGCGTCTTTGGGACGGCCTTGGTCGAAACTCGATCTAATACGGACACTGCCATTTTAAGAGGCTCAGTCCATAAGGACTTAAGAAGTTTAGAGCTACTAAGCATACTTCGTATCATATCCAATAAAGTTCGGTCTTTTCTTTCTGCCACACCATTTTGATGGGGAGAACCAGGCATAATCTATTAGGCAATGATCTCATATTCTTTAAGAAATTTCGCAAATGGACCAAGTGCTTGTCCATCTTTAGTGTATCTACCATAATATTTTTCACTTATATCTGATCTCATGATCTTAATTTCCTTATTACATTATTTCTTTGCTTTAGTGTTAAATATCTTAAATGCATTCAACGCTTTGTGTTTATTATGAATCAAGTAGAGATACATGAATTGTAAATAATCTTCTATGAAAGAGATGGAGTACCTCTATCCATTTGAGTCCATATCTAGACTACAAATATAGTATGTATGATTTTTAATATTTCCATACCCCTCTTGGCACATTTCTTTGACTTGTTGGTTTGCTTTCCCTTTATGCAATCCACAAGTTGCATAATTAATAAAATCTAGAGTATTAAGTACTCAATCATTTACTAATTGCTTAATTCTATTGATGGAAATATGTCTCAATCTCTAGTGCCACAACATAGAGGAATCTTCATTCATAATACATTGCTTTATAAAAGTATTATCGTGAATATGCATTTCATTATAAATGTCAGTGTCTTGTAAATTAATTCGAAAAAGACCATCAAACAAAATACCGTTCTCAATAATTTCAGATTTATATGATAAACTGAATGTTGAACCTGAAAATTTAAAGGAGTATCCAAAAAGTACAAGTCTTGAAACTGAAATTAAACTCCTAAAAAAACTTGGATTATAAAAGGTCATTTCTAATTTAAAAGAAAACCATATTGAGAACTAATTTATATATCCCAATAGCTTTCACACGCGAGCGCATCTTGTTTCCTGAATAAATACTTTGTTCACTTCTTGCTCGTTTCCACTGGTTCTGAAAACCCCAAGGAGTTCGAAATGTGAATTGTAGAACTAGAATCAATTCACCAAGTGTTATGACCCACATCAACCATATTAGATTCATAACAAACATATGAGAATATGTTACATTTCTTCTTGAGCCAGGCCTTGAATTTAGCGCAATCCTTCTTCATGTGCCCCTTCTTTTTACAAAAGAAGCACTTGGATTCCTTCTTAATGCCAGCTCGGGGAGGTAGAGGCATTTTACTTTTTCCCTTCTACTTGGCTTGCCCTTTATACTTACCTTGTATTGCCATATGAGCACTTTCTCCTTTTTCCATTAGCGGCCTCTCTTCCTTTTTGAATACATATGGTCATGAGTTTATTGATTGATCATTTAGTGTTATGTGTGTTGTAAGAGATTTTGAAAGGAGTATACTCTTGTGGGAGAGTGTTCAGGATATAGTATACAAGAAAAGATTCTAATATCCCAGCCTCAATATTTTTTAGTCGAGCTATAATGTCCCTCATTTTCATGATGTGCTCATGCACACCTCTTACACTAGTAAACTTTAACGATGAGAACTTCATAATCAAGATCATGACATGTGCCTTTTCTTAAAACCCAAATTGCTCATCAATAGCCTCCAACAATTCATTGGCATTGTCATGCTGAATGATTGAATCACGATTGCTATCAGAAAGTTTTATCTTTATGTACATCACATTGATGCTGTTAAATTGCTCCCATTGTGTATAAAGAGTATATTCAGCTTTAGTGCTAGCCTCAATAGGAATAGGTGGTTCATCTGACTGTAGAGCATAATTAATATATATGCACCCCAATTGGAAAAAAATTAATTTCTTCCATTATTTTCAGTTATTATCATTCAGCTCGGGAATAATTATACTAAAACTAATCTTAAGTGGTAAGACTACATTATAATAAAAGAAAACTTATGTATCAATATATTTGAGGCGGATAAACTTAAATAATATTTTACCAACGCAAAACATGTTATAAAATACAAATCACATAACATAAAAAACTGCATGTGAGCTAAGTTTTTAATTTAAATATATTCATAATTACTTCATTATGAAACTATCAAATTATATTCCCTTCCTCAATCCCTGTGGATAAATTAAGAAAAATAAATCACTTCATCCTAATTAATCACATTAATATATTGAAAATTACCGTAGGATGATATTCATAATATTAATGCTACTAGTCACAATTAGTGTCTTTGACTATATGCAATCCAAATACTCTTAATGTATATAGTTTAATATAATTAAAGATGATGTGGTTAATCTTCAATTAATTAAATATATACGGATTAGTAGACATTTAATTTCACAAGAAAATATTCATAAAATTGCATGTAAGGGCAAAACAGTAAAATTATGTGTAAAAGGATTAAAGCTGGAATTTTACATGCAAAAGCAAAATTGGAATTTCATTTGCAAGAGGTAAAATAGGAATTTTACGCCCAAAAGGGCAAAATCGGAATTTTAAACGGTAAGAGCAAAACTGTAATGTTGCTTAATGCGAGGGGCAAAATCGTAATTTAGCTGACAAGGGCAGAATTGGAAATTTGTCACCTCGGGGGTTGTTGCACGCGTGCCCATTAGCTAGGCGCATGCGCATGAGGTCTTCTTTCCATGCAATTTTCTTCCATTGTTGCTTCGCCGAGACCAGCTTCCGTTTCGCCGCTGGGTCTTCTTCCACAGCCCATGTTTGATCAAATTGATCAATGGGTTTAGAAGACAATGCCAGGCGAATGCATAGTTCCAAGATTCGACAAAATCAGCCAACAAATTGACTAGAATTAAGCCTAAAACGATTTGCCCTAAAACCCTAACCACTGAAAATTTCACCACTCGATTAACCTTCGGCGCTAGTAATATGCTGAATAATCTCAAGGCTTTTTTAACTAATGACGATGTGACCATGCGAGATCCGTTATCGCGTGGTGGGTCGCTCATATTTGACCACAATTTAAAATTCCTTTCCAAGCCACAAAAGATCCAAATTTTATCCATTCATAATCCAATTAAAACATACAAAATGCCAAAATTTTCACCAAGGTAGTGATCATAAGCATGCTCTTATATCAATTATTAGACTAAATCTAAATAAAAGCTGACAATTCGAATTTATCATCCACAAACATATACAAGCATAATCGGGAACAATTTTGCGGAAATGTAAATGATCAACATACCCCTAGCCATTGATGAAAATCTGTAAATGCGAAAATCCCAAAACTTTGAACAAATGAGCGGAGCGTAATCAATTTGCAAATATGAAATCACCAGATCTATACGTTACGCTCCACTAGCTAACACCCTTCAAAACTCCGGTGGTATGTTTTCTGTTGTGATAGGGTTTGAACTAGACGACATGATTTTTTTGTTCTATTTCTTACATTACCGACATCTTCTATCAAAATCGTTATGATAACATATTAATGAACAATTATCACATAATAAATGTGAGTAATAGATTGGGCAATAAATCGAATTAATTAGAAAATACAAAATTGAGATCACATTTAAATTAACAAAGTATTCTAACAGGAAGAGCATACAAATCAACGACTATAATTAGTAATTGCAAGGATCTTAAAACATGTCACTACCTGATTCCGAGGCAGCCATCCTCGTGTATTAGTATTGCCCGTTTTGATTGTATTCTCTTATGCCTATAAGCTCTCCAACCACAACAAGCAACCACTTCCCGCCCTTCTGATATCCAAGTCTGAAAAATCATACAAGAACAGTTTTTCTTGCAAATTACTTTGCATTCTTGAAGATCTATCGTCTTGTTAAAACCAGGAGCTGCGTGTATCTGGCAATCTCACCCCAGAATACTTCACAAATATGATCAAAATTCAAGGGAGTTCTCACACACCCATATGACAAATCCACAGTTTCCCATTCTCGAGAAAACTTCGGTGTGAAGCCTTTCGAGCAGCTACACACAGGGAACTCATCAACCGTACTGATATCATAGCCACCACAAAATGCAGAGGTGTCACAATTGTCTACTGGAAAGTGAGAAGTAACGTCCAACCCTTTGCTCAGTCAATCCAATTTTGCCGCCGTAGAATGCCATTTGAATTCAATACCAAAACAAAAACGATCGAACTGTTAAGGAACTCATAACTGTAGTGTGTGTCCTTCTCATTGTGCAGAGCGCTATGCAAGATTGGTTAGGATTTAAATTAGGTGAGCCACTCTATCAAACACCCATTCCATGGTCTTGACCTGAACGTGATAACAGAAGCCTGCCTTGATAGGAGCTGTTGGAATCCATTTGGGTCAAGTTGGAATGTGGAATCACCAGGATTAGGATCGTCAATGCTTTTCCACGATGATAGACAGTGTTGAAGCCTGTTGTGTTATTCTTCCTTTCTTCGTACCGGCTAGATGTAATATTGACCGGGTCAAAAGCTGGGCAAAAAATAAAGAGGAAATTTTGAGTGATTGACGAAAGTAAAAGTGCTCAGCATATTGAGGAGGGGTTACTAACACAAAAAATTATAAACTATGCTCTCGCTGTGACATAAATACCCCGAACCTTTTTTTATATCACAAAAAACCCTAAGTTTATCCATTATGGCACAAATACATAAACTTTGTTTGTGTCATAGAAAATGCCGAACTTATACCAATGTCATACATATATTCTGGATAAAACTGAAAAAGAGAGTATATATGACATACATGTATAAGTTTGGAATTTGTCATGACACAAATAAATTAAGGTATTTGTGGCACAATGAGTAAGTTTAAGGTTTTCGGTGAAATAGAAAAAGGTTTTGAATATTTGCATCACCGAAAGCATAGTTTGGACTTTTTTTTTTTTTTTGGTATTTTTGTTAGAGGTGCGCATCGGTTTAGGGTCAACCTTGGACCGACCCCCGGACCGGCCCAACCCTACCGGTCTTGGTCCGTTCCCGGGAGACTAGGTCGGTCCTTGGTTCTAAAATTCCTAGACCAGCATTGTGCTGGTCGGTCCTCGGTCCTAGAGTTCCGGGTTGGTCTAACCCGGACCAACCTTGACTATATATATCTAATATACTATTTATAATCTTTTTATATAGAGAAAATCTTAAAATAAACGGCGTCAATAACATTAAACAGCTCTTTAGTAAGGAGTTCAAGTAATTTTACATTGTTCTTTAATAACTTAGGTTTTTAATGTCTTTTATGGCGTCAATAGTCATAATTTACGAAGGAGGAAAATGTTTTTCTGAGGAGTCCTCACGGCATCCAAAAAGGTATCTTATGGCATCCTCCTCTAGTATTTGTTCTCTTCTGTCTTATTTATCCTCTTAGTCTTCAATTTGCTAAAATCGAAAAAAACAACTTCTCCGCTCGCTACTTGACACTCGCCTCGCTCGGTTTCGGTCACTCATGCTGCTTGCCGCTCGATACTTGCTTGGCTTGTTGCTCCCCGCTCGACATTCGATGCTCATTCTGTTCGACGCTCACCTGACTTGACCCTCACTGCTTACCTTTCTTAGCTGACCTTGCTTATCATCGAACATATTGGGTCGGTACGGTCTTCAGTTGCCCTTTCAAGAAGTACAAAAAATAATAAAAAATTATTGGTTAGTCCTGGGTCGACCTTGAAACCGAACCGAATTTATTGGGTCAGTCCGGTCCTTAATCATTTTTTTAAGGAGTACAAATAATGAAATAAAAAAATTATCAGTTGGTCCTGGTTAACCATGGAACCGGATTGAACTCATTGGGTTGGTCCGGTCCTTGGTCCTAAGCTCAATAGGGTCGGTCCTCGGTCCCGAAAATTGAGAACCGGCACTGTGCGGGTTGGTCTTAGGGTTAGGGGGTGGAGCGGCCCAACCCGGACCATGCTCACCCCTATTATTTGTCATGAAGGACAGGAGAGCACCCACAAGAAAGAAAAAGAGGAAAAGAAAGAAAGACTGAAGAAAGAAGAAAAGGAAAGAGAGCTTTTGTACATACACGCCATGGAGTCTCGCCAAGCCAGATTTACTTCGTTTTTGCAAAGCTTGGTAAGTGTTCACACTTTCTTTCATTTAATCGGAGAAAGTTTCGAAACCAAGCCTTAATTTCAAATCCTTCAATATTCTTAGTAGATGGGTTAAATATAGGATTTTTAAGCTAAGAAATATGAGGGATTGATAGATTAGGAGTTTGTGGAGCCGAGGGGTTTAATGTGAATCAATTTGAAGTAACGGTTTAGTTGGAGCGAAATTTTAGATTTTTGCAAGTGAAATTTCTGTTGACACTCGAAATTTTCATCGACATTTTAAACAAATATTTTGCAAAAATAAAAAAAATTTTGAAATGAAAAGATAAAAAAAATAATAGAAATAAGGAAAACATAAAAAAGAAAAGAAAACCAGAAAAGAAAAAAAAAGAAAGAAGAAAAGAAATAAAAAAAAACAAAAACAACAAGAAAACATAAAAAATGATGAAAAGAAAAAAGTATGGAAAGAAAACAATAAAAAATAGAAAAGGAAGGGGGGAGGGTCAGAACGGTGGCTGGCTTTTCTTTTCCGGGGGCGTACTCTCTCTCGGGGATTATCTTTCTCTCTCTCTCTG
The DNA here is from genome assembly GCA_017140595.1 of Eucalyptus curtisii. NCBI lineage: Eukaryota > Viridiplantae > Streptophyta > Magnoliopsida > Myrtales > Myrtaceae > Eucalyptus > Eucalyptus curtisii. The sequence continues at coordinate 26,981,986 of CM029499.1, forward strand.
CGGAGAGTTGGCAAAAAGAACCGAAAAAAATACCGGGGGAATCGGAGGCTTTCTATGTTCTGGCGGGCTGGATCACTCTCGGGGATTCGGGGTCTCGACGATTTCTCGGATCTGAAGGGGGAAAACCAGAGGATCTTTCTCTCTCGGGGGATCACTCTCTCTGGGGTGAGATCGAGCGGATTCTCGCTCGATCGCAACCTATTCTTCCGCACCGCCCTCAAACCCTAGAAGAAAAACAGTCGATCGAGGAGTTCGAGGTGCGAGGGTCGGAGTCACACTGAGTTCGGAAGTATCGGCTTGGCTCTGAGGATAGACATCTGAAGCCGATCGGCGACGACGGTGTCGGCAACGATTTCCTTCGTTCACCGTCTACCGTTCGCGGTTCTGCTCGCCGGATCTGACCCGATACGAAGCCGACCGGTGAGGATCGGCGACATCGACGACGACGCCAGCAGATCTGACTCTCTTTCTGGAGATCGGAGACGGACGATTGCTGACGAGGATCGGAGGTGCTCGAGATTTCGCTCTCGGACGGGGATTTCGCTCTCTCTCTCGAGCGGACTCTCTCAATCGGACATTCACTCATTCAATCGTCTCGAACAACCACCGGCCAAGAAGCGCAAGGTGTGAGGCTCGATCCGAAGCCAACTGTCGAGGATTGGTGACATCGGTGATGCCGCCCGCTGTTCCGTTCGCCGGATCTAACTTGATCCGAAACCGACCGGTGAGGATTGGCGACAGCTGCGACGACGACGACGCTTAACCGATCTTCTCTCTAGATCGGTGAGCTCTCTTTCTATTCCTCTCGATCAGTTAGGGTTTCGGTTTCTGTTCTCTCTTTTACTCCGTTCGGATCGTGGATTCTGATTTCTCCCTCTTGATCGCTCTCTCTGGTGATCTTGCTCTCGGCTGAATCTGACGCTCTCGTCGCGGATCACGTCCTTCCGGAGCTCGAGGTACAGGGGTTCCCGCGTCGAATTCGGAGGTCTCAACTCGACTCCGAGGGCAAAACCGAAGAGTAGATTCGTTGGTGTTGAAAGGAAGAAGCTTCTAAAGATTAATCCTTCGCCGATTCGTTCAAGGTACGTTGAACATAAATTCATCTTCCATATCCGAATGTTCATTGTGTTGAACGGTGACTGAAGATTCTAATTTCTGTTTGTGTGAAACTTACCTACTATCGAAGTTCATTGGATAATCTGAGCCTGTAATATTGTTGTTGTGATAGTTTGGTTGTGCTTTCCTAATTGGCTATTGCATTTTGGACTCATGGCCGAGATGCCTACTTTCTGCTCGATGAAATGCTCAAGTTATATCAGAATTGGCTCTCGAATGTCTTTTGACCGTTGATCGGTAGATGCAATTGATTCATGTCTGAAACTGAACCATTGATGAAATAAGTTTTGCCATGGTCGAGGAGAGTCATATGGATCTTCATGCCCATTTGTGTGTCGACTGAACATGTTTTGTTACATCCTCTTTTGATAAAGAAAGGTGAATAAAACATCATGTTCTAGATTAAAATCAAATTAGTCCTATTCAAGTTTTCATCGGTAATTGCGACATTTGGAAACTCATTGTGCCTTTGTTCTGATGTCTTAGTTGACAGTACTGCTGGATTCGAATTGTTCTCCTTCATGGATGGATTTTCCGGTTATAATCAAATTCGAATGAAAGAAGAAGACAGACGAAAACTTCTTTCATCACTCCATGGGGAACATTTTGTTACAAAGTCATGCCCTTTGGTTTAAAGAATGCGGGGCAACATATCAAAGAGCCATGGTAACACTATTCCATGACATGATGCATAAAGAGATTGAAGTTTATGTTGATGACATGATTGCAAAGTCAAACGAGGTGAAGATCATGTTGAAATCTTAAGAAGATTATTTGATCGATTGAGGAAATTCAAGCCGAGGCTTAACCCGCAAAATGCATATTTGGGGCAAAGTCGGGAAGCTTCTTGGATTTATGGTTAGCAACAAAGGTATCGAGATAGATCCCTCTAAAGTAAAAGCCATATGCGACTTGAAACCTCCTTCTACTTGTTAAGAAGTCCGAAGCTTGCTTTGGGAAGATTGAATTATGTCGCGAGATTTATTTCTCATTTGTCGGAAACTCGCTAAGCCATTCTTTAAGCTATTAAAAAAGGACGCCAAGGTCAATTGGGATGAAGAATGTCAGAAATCATTTGAAGAATTGAAGAGGTATCTTTCACAATCTCCTGTGCTCGTACCACCTATCCAAGGCGTGCCTCTGATCTTGTATCTCACTATTCATGAAGAGTCTTTAGGAGCCATGTTAGCACAAAAAGGACCGAGGGATAGAAAAGAACGCGCCATATATTACCTCAGTAAGAAGTTTACTACTAGCGAGAGTCGACACCCGAAATTTTCATCGACATTTTAAACAAATATTTTGCAAAAATAAAAAAAAATTGTGACGAACCTGATTTGGGGCAGTCGATCTAGAAGAAAAACAATCGATCGAGGAGTTCGAGGTGCGAGGGCGGATCACTCTCTAGGGTTTAAGGGCGGTGCGGAAGAATAGGTTGCGATCGAGCGAGAATCCGCTCGATCTCACCCCGCAGAGAGTGATCCACCCGAGAGAGAAAGATCCTCTAGTTTTCCCCCTTCGATCCGAGAAATCGTCGAGACCCCGAATCCCCGAGAGCTATCCGGCCCGCGAGTAGAAAGCCTCCAATTCCCCCGGTATTTTTTTCGGTTCTTTTTGCCAACTCTCCGCGAGAGAGAGAAAAAGATAATCCCCGAGAGAGAGTACGCCCCCAGGAAAGAAAAGCCAGCCCACCGTTTTGACCCTCTCCCCCTTCCTTTTCTATTTTTTATTGTTTTCTTTCCATACTTTTTTCTTTTCATCATTTTTTATGTTTTCTTGTTGTTTTTGTTTTTTTTTATTTCTCTCTTTTTTATTTCTTTTCTTCTTTCTTTTTTTTTTTTCTGGTTTTCTTTTCTTTGTTATGTTTTCCTTATTTCTATTTTTTTTTATCTTTTCATTTCAAAATTTTTTTTATTTTTGCAAAATATTTGTTTAAAATGTCGATGAAAATTTCGGGTGTCAAATTTGCCCCTCTTTGGGTGGGAGCTCGAAGAGGTTCCGCTCAAAGATAAAACGATACCCGAAATTTTTAGTCGACTCGACTTTGAAAATAGAAAAAAGATAACAAAGAATGATAGTTGGTCGAAACGTGCACGATACTTACGTTTGCTCATCGGGTATCTAAACTCTTGTTGAGGTCTATTCACTCTGTCTTTGTCCTTAGAACCGTGTAATGGAATGAAGGCAATGAAATTACTAGAACTTGGAAGACAAGATTTAAAGATAACCTAAGAAACAAGATTTAAGGGTAACCTGGAACCGTGTGGTTTAGACTAGGAGAAAAGTCTTACCATGTAAAAATGGGTTTCGACCAGGAGAAAGGTCTTACCGTGTAAAACGGGTTTCGACTAAGAGAAAGGTCTCACCGTGTAAAACGGGTTTCGATTTGGAAGAAATGTCTCACCGTGTAAAAACGGGTTTCGATTTGGAAGAAAGGTCTCACCGTGTAAAACGGGTTTCGATCGGAATAAAGGTCTCACCGTGTAAAAACGGGTTTCGGCCGGGTATAATTGTCTCACCGTGTAAAAACGAGTTTCGATCGGATATGAGTTTCGAAATTCTTTGGAAAACCAATTTTGCGAAATGATATTGATTGTCAAATCCTTTCATAGAAGATTTTAACAAAATGAGATTTGATTAACCATCTAAGGGTTAAGTCAAATATGCCAAATGGAAATATCCTAATCAAGAGAGGTCTTTCACACTGACTCTCAAAAAGGGCTTTTATTCCCAACCATTGATATGGGAAAACTGTCTAAATCTCACTGGAGAAGTCTCACTCAACCTATGTCTATGGCTTTCGGAAATGTTCACAGTGAATATAATCCATTGATCAAAAGGTCTTTTGAAGGGACTGCAATGATGGCTTGGTCACGGGCTTACACAAAGGGTATGCACTTTGAGGCCAAGAAATGAATGTTCAATCAATATCTTCGTCAGGTTTACAAGTCAAGAACCTTGAAGACAAGATAAGATAGGATTGCTTCCACTCCTTCTAGAGGTAGCTCCTATGTGATAGTCTTATTTCAACTCGAACCATCCCAATCGAAAGAGACTTCGGATAAGGGTTGTAATGTTGGTTCAAGTGAGGCTTGAAAAGACTTGAAAAACTTTCGATATCAAAGGGTTAAAAGTGAATGATTATCTTGGCATCATTACCATCACATGACTTTTTGAAAATTTGACTCTTGAAATTTATTCTATCTCGAGAGTCCTTTTGAGAATTTGTCTCGAGACATGAGAGCTTTGCTCTCTTCTAATGATATTACTTGCAATATATGTTTTCTTCTTGCAAGACATTTCTTTTGTTTTTTTTAACGGATGATCTTTTGCATGATCATGGATTTCGCTCTTTTTTCTTTTTTTTGCATTCTTTCTTTTCTTTGCATTTTTTTTCATGGGCATTAGCCTTACTTTTACCAGGCACATTGCTCTTTCATGCCCCCTAATTTTCATTCTCTTTTGAATATCTAGGACTCTCGAGTGGCATTTCCAAACGTGACCAATATTCTCAATTTTATGGGTAAATCATGTGCCTTGCCCCAGTGTGGGGAGATAATCATCACCTGGGGTTATGAAAGAATTGCATAAGGCTCGAATTGGCTAAGCAAAGGGTAATTGTGTTTGTGATAGTGAACGGAATGCTCTTCGTCACTTCGGGATGCTTCCAGTTTTGATAAGAAATCACCTGAAGCTAATACAAGAAGATTGATGCAAGTGAAGGCAATAAAATCTTTCTTAATCTTTTGCTCCATAATCTTCAACCAAGACCCCCTATTTTGCCCCGGTGTGGGGTTGTTCTTGACATGGTTATTTTGGAAATGCTCCCTATTTGGCTCAAAGTGGCTTGTAAGGGATATTAATAGTGTTTGGGATTGAGAAATGAAATGCCTTTATCATCTCAAATCATGTATTCACTGTGAATGAATCTTATGCCCTAAGACATGGTTCTTTCCACTCAATTCTCTCAAGAAATGTATAAGGACGTGTTTGGTAAAGGGTTTGCCTCTCATCATTTTAGGCATTACTACTTGGCATATTTAACAATCCTTTTCGGGTTTTCCAAATCACACTTTGGTCAAATTCAACTCCTTGGGAATGAAAATGTAATGGAATTTTGTTCGAAAAGACATATTTCCTTGACCTTACTTGGGAAAGTTTTGGAAATAAGGTTGAATAAAATTTGTGGACGAACAAGCCTTGCTCAAAGACAGGAGTTCACTTCTAGAGTTCGACGACTCCGAGTTCTAACCGACTCTTCGGCATTCTCGGGATAGGGTCACCTCTAAGTTGTAAAAAAAAAATGAACTTTTTTTTCTTTTGAAAGTTTTGCATTTCTGAGATGAACCTCTTATGGATAGGTTGAATCTTCGTCAGAAATCCTGCAAAAATGAACAAAAATGTAGGTGCAATATGTATGCATGCGATGCATGATGCAAATGTCCTAAAGTGGCTCAGATTCAATCCAAAAGTGGCTCAAAGGCCTTTCATTTTATTCATGGATAATATTTCTTGACAAAGATCGCATTTACAGTATTGGCAATTCTCGACCATCCATTTCTACAAGAATTAATGCTCCACCAAGTAGCACTTTCCTTACAATATACGGACCTTCGTAGTTTGGAGTAAATTTCCCACGAGGATCCGGAATGATGGGTAAGACTTTTCTTAAAACAAGATCGTTGATCTCAAAATGTCTTGGTCTAACCTTGCGGTTGAACGACTTAGCTATTCTCTTCGATAGCTTTGTCCATGACATAATGCTTTTACCCGCTTTTCATCGATCATATTAAGTTGTTCACATCTTTGTTGAACCCATTCAGCTTCAGAGAGCTTGATTTGAGAAAGTACCCTCAGTGAAGGAATTTCTACTTCCACGGGTAATAGAGCTTCCATCCCATAAACCAACGAGAATGGTGTTGCCCCAATTGAAGTGCGAATTGAAGTTCGATAAGCAAACAAAGCATATGGCAACCGATCATGCCAATCACGATAATTTTCTGCCGTTTTGGCTAAAATCTTCTTGATATTCTTATTTCTTTCGCTTCTACTCCATTCATCTCGTGGCGGTAAGGAGAAGAATTCAAATGGCGAATATGGAATTCTCCAAGTAATTCATCCATCACCTTGTTGTTCAGGTTTGATCCGTCGTCTGTGATGATCGCTTCAGGAACTCCATATCGAGCAATGATATCACGACGAATGAACTTTGCCACGCTCTTTGCAGTAACGTGGGCATAAGAATTGGCTTCAATCCATTGGGTGAAGTAATCAATGGCTACTAAGATGAAACAGTGTCCATTCGACGCTTTAGGATTAACTGGTCCGATGATGTCGATGCCCCACATTGAAAAAGGCCAGGGGTCGGACATTTGATGTAGTTCATTAGGAGGAGCATTGATTTTGTCTCCATAGACTTGGCATTGATGACAGCATCTCACATGCTGAATACAGTCGGCTTCCATGGTCAACCAATAGTAACCGAGCCTCATGATTTTTCTAGCCAAAAGATGGCCGTTCATATGAGGACCACATTCTCCTTCATGTATTTATTTCATCAGGAGTTTAGCTTCTGGTGCATCCACGCACTTCGAAAAAAACCGAATCAAAAGACCTTTTATAAAGGGCTCCTCCACCGAGGAAGAATTTGGACGCCAACTTTACCAAGTATTTTCGATCCTTGGCTTGACTCCCTTGGGGAAATTTTCCTTCTCGAAGGTAATTCATGATGTCATAATACCGGGGTTGACCATCAAGTTCTTCTTCAATCATCGAGCAATAAGCGGCTTTTTCAAGACATCAATTTGCAAAGGATCAACGCTCGGACCATCGCTTTCTTGTAACATTTAAGATAAAGTCGCCAAGGCATCGGCGAATTGATTTTGTGATCTTGGTAGATAATCGAAAGAGATTTCATCAAATTCCTCGACTAAGTTTTCGAGATATTCATGGTAAGGAATTAACTTTACGTCGCGTGTTTGCCATTCGCCTCCCGTTTGGCGGATGATGAGTGAAGAATCACCATAAACTTGAAGCTTTCTGACTCTCATATCGATGGCTAGTTGCAAACCAAGGATGCAAGCTTCATATTTAGAAATATTGTTGGTACAAGGGAATACCAGCTTTGCGAATCTTGGATAATGTTGACCTTCCGGGGATATTAAAAGCGCCGGTGTCGAACCGAACCGAAAAGGTTAAGCGCACCATCAAAATACATGGTCCACTTGTCGGTGAGACCAAATAAATTCGTTCATCGATTTCATCCCAATCATTAGATCTCCCGGGATTTTCAGCTAACATATCAGCTATGGCTCTCCCTTTGACGGACTTTTGTGAAATGCTTTGGATATCAAACTCAGAGAGTAATATTTGCCATTTAGCGAGCTTCCCAACCAATGCGGGCTTCTCCAAAAGATATTTAATCGGGTCATTCTCAGTCACCATAAAGATGTGGTGATGAAGAGTGTATTGCCTCAGTCGGTGTAAAACCCAAATCAAGGCTACACAGGTCTTTTCCACCTCAGGATATCGACTCTCGCTAGTAGTAAACTTCTTGCGAGGTAATATATGGCGCGTTCTTTTCTATCCCTCTGTCCTTTTTGTGCTAACATGGCTCCTAAAGACTCTTCATGAATAGTGAGATACAAGATCAGAGGCACGCCTTGGATAGGTGGTACGAGCACAGGAGATTGTGAAAGATACCTTTTCAGTTCTTCAAATGATTTCTGACATTCTTCATCCCAATTGACCTTGGCGTCCTTTTTTAATAGCTTAAAGAATGGCTTAGCCGTTTCCGACAAATGAGAAATAAATCTCGCGACATAATTCAATCTTCCCAAAGAAGCTTCGGACTTCCTTAACAAAGAGAAGGAGGTTTCAAGTCGCATATGGCTTTTACTTTAGAGGGATCTATCTCGATACCTTTGTTGCTAACCATAAATCCAAGAAGCTTCCCGGACTTTGCCCCAAATATGCATTTTGCGGGGTTAAGCCTCGCTTGAATTTCCTCAATCGATCAAATAATCTTCTTAAGATTTCAACATGATCTTCACCTCGTTTGACTTTGCAATCATGTCATCAACATAAACTTCAATCTCTTTATGCATCATGTCATGGAATAGTGTTACCATGGCTCTTTGATATGTTGCCCCTGCATTCTTTAAACCAAAGGGCATGACTTTGTAACAAAATGTTCCCCATGGAGTGATGAAAGAAGTTTTCGTCCTGTCTTCTTCTTTCATTCGAATTTGATTATAACCGGAAAATCCATCCATGAAGGAGAACAATTCGAATCCAGCAGTACTGTCAACTAAGACATCAATGTGTGGTAGAGGAAAATCATCTTTAGAGCTTGCCTTATTCAGATCACGGTAATCAACACATACTCGAACTCGTCCATCTTTCTTCATAACCGGGACTATATTCGCAATCCAATCAGCATAATGGGTGACTTCAATCAAATCAACATTTAAGAGCTTCATGACTTCTTCTTCAATCTTTTTCGACAATTCGGGTTTCTTCCTTCGAGTTTTTGCTTCTTCGGCGAACGTTAGGATCAAGTGGTAACGCATGTTCCACAATTTCATGATCTAAACCCGGCATATCAGCATATGACCAAGCAAAAACATCTCGGTACTCTTTCAAAAGTTCAATTAATCTATTGGCATCTGCTTGAGAGAGACATGCCCCAATCTTGGTTTCTTTAGGGTTTTCTGAATCTCCTAAATTCACAGTGACTGGTTGCTCGGTGGTATGAGGTTTGGACTCTTCATGTCTGAGCCATTCCCTTTCAATAACTCGAGGATCATCTTCATTCTCTGAGTCGGAAAAATCAGGTTCGTCACAATTTTTTGAATGTGAATCCGAGCCATGTAGATGACTATCGTGATATGAAATGTCATGCCTGAGATGCAATTGAAAAATTGTTAGTATGTATACATATAAATGAATGCAATGTATGTAAATGTCATGAAAAAATTGTTTTCAAATTCGAGTTTTTGAAGAAATTTATTGGGAACTAGCCCTCATGTCATTGGACATCCTCGTTCCACTTAAAACATTTTGAAGCTATAGATCGTGTTGAGACTCAAGCCTCAAAGCATCATCATAGGATTGATTCGGGCCTCACGCGTCTATGAACAAAACATGAATTTTATTGATATGCGAAAATTGCATTACAACATATATCATCTAGGATCTACAAAGTTCATGATTCAGATTTATTACAAGCACAAACGAATGAAATGAATAGAATTCCCTCGCAGGGGAAAAATGAATGGAATTCCCTCGCAGGGGAAAACTAAATGGAATACAACTAAAAATTGAATGCAAGAACTAGAAACATCCCTTACACAGTGAGGATTGTAGGCTCTTTATCTTCGCCAATCATGCCAACCAGACTGTCTTCAAACAAATCAGTAAGGTGATAGACATTGGCCTCTTCTTCTTGCAAGAGTTTCGGCGGACCAGGAAAGAAATCCTTCAAAGGTGGAGGCAAGACACGTTGGTAACTTTTACCTTTGATGTTTGGGCCTTTGCGATTACCTTGACCCTTACGGTCGCCTTGATAACCCAGGCATTCACGCTTGTTGATTTTGACCACCTTAATGGGATCTAGCATGCCTTGGGTGAGCTTACCCAAACCTTTCCCAATAGTAAAACCGTTCTTGAGTAGTTCTCTACTCTCCATCAGGGAGGCGTCGAGAACCGAGGCTTCCCGATAATCGATCCAACAGTACATGAGTGACAGACACCATCTCAAATGAGTGATAGCTTAACTCTTCTTTGGCCTCGGGCTCAATGAAAGGTATGGTTGTTTTATGGAAAGTCTCCACATCTCTTTCACGCCGGATAGTCACAATCTTTCCATCAATAGGAAGTTTCATCATCTGATGAAGACTGGAAGGAATAATTCCTGCAGCATGGATCCAAGGCCGTCCCAATAGCAGGCTAAAGTTGCTCGGGATATCCAGTACTTGAAATTTTTGGGTCATGGTAATAGGGCCAATCGTTAGTGGTAAGTGAATTTCCCCTATTGTTTCTCTCCTCATCCCATCAAAAGCTCGAACGGGAATCGTTGGAGAAGAGACATTTTCCATTCCTATCCCCAATTTATGAAGGGTGGATAAAGGGAAAATGTTCAAGGCGAGCCATTATCGATCGGGACCTTTGAAATCTTCGTCTCAAAATGTTGAGCGGACACATATAACGCCTTGGTGTGTGCTTGGCCCTCAGGAGGGAGATCTTTCTCAGAGAAAGTAATTTGATCTCTTAGAAATATAGCACCCACAAACTCTTCCAATTACACTTCTCCAATGGCCTCAGGCACATGAACTTCATTTAAAATTTTGAGAAGAGCATTTCTATGCTTCTCGAAGTCTTGAAAAGCTCCATAGGGAAATCACGTAGGGCATCTTGCGCAATTGGTCAATCACTTCGCCTCACTTGTCTTGAGTGTTTTGAGGAGTTGTTCAGCTTCCTCATCGATTCGGCCTTCTTTTCCACACCTTCACGTGGTGAGTATATTCGACTCGATCGAGTGACAGCGTCGATTTCATTTGTATTATAGTTCCAAGGGACCGCCTTAGTGTCATAAGTAGGAGTCACTTTGGTGTTGGAACATTCACCAATTTCTGTGGCAATTCAATCACAACAGTCCAAAATCAGCGCTTGAGATCTTTATGGCTTCAAAATTGTCAATCAATGGGCCGACTTCGATGACGTTTTGGCGGTTGTATTACTTGCACATAAAATTTTCCCTTTAGTCGATCAATCACAACAGGTTCAATCATAGCCATGAAGTCATCCTCGAATTCCTCTTCCCATCCACTAGCGACGATATCCTTAGGGTTTTGAAAATAAACTGGAGGAGGAGCATACTTGACCATAAAGTCGTATTTCCCACTTGGTTGTCCCAAGGTGTCTACCACTTCACCTTTTTCACGGGCTTTTCTCACGAATTCACAATCTGAACGGGAAGTTTTGTATTCATCCTCTTCTTCGTTGTAGGAGCAGACCTCTTTATCCTTTGGCAAAATTGAAATAAAGTCTTCTTCATCATGACCAATATGACTTTTCAAATAGTGATCATCAAATAGTATGCTCTGTTTCATCTCTTGGATATTCATCGAGAGTACATTCTCATCGACATCCCCATAAATCATGTTGACATCTTCGAGAATGTTTTGGAAGAGGATTTTGTTGGACATTCGGTCTTGAATCCTTAAAGGTGAGCAGCTTTTTATCCAGAAATTCGGATCTTAGAACGGAGCACCATACAAGTTGTCCACATGATGACCTTTTTCACCCATATGATACTCACATGTCTTATTAAGGTCGAATCCAAGAACTTTGGCGGATTATTCCTCGGGATCTCTTTTGCCACAAGATGATTTTCGATCGGCATTGGAAGTAGTTGTGACATGGGTCTAGGCAACGGAGTAAATTGCCTTTGGGGGCTTTTCCTTTGCGATCAAAATTTCGAGAGGAATTCCCTACCTCCATGGCGGTCTATGAGCTTGAGGATTATATGGCTTCGAGAAGAGGAGTTTTGTATATAAGCAATCTCCACGCTTGATTCCTTATCTCTCTTCGGGCATACCGACGATTCGTATTCTTAATCAACCTTCCTTCACGCATGATCCCTCGATGCGTTCACCTAACTCCACAAATGTAGCAAAGTTCATACGGTATGGTTATACATCTTCTCGAAGAAATCTCGAGGCATAGCTTGAAGCGGTAATTTCATGGTCTCTTTCTCGAGACAATGGCGGCTTTACTTGAGATGCGATAACTCTCCATCTTTGAGCATAGGCCCTAAATGATTCTCGTTCTCCTTTTCTCGACCCGAACTAATTCCTCTCGAGTTGGAGCGATTTCGGTGTTGAACTTATATTGTTGGAAGAATTCATCGCGAGATCTTCCCAAGTACGGATCTTCTCCATGTCCAACTCTATAAACCATGTCAATGCAGGACCGATCAAGCTATCTTGAAAGGAATTAATCAAGAGTGAAGGATTATCTGAATAACGGGCCATCTTGCCCAGATAGTACTTCAAATGAGTTTTAGGACATCCGATGCCATCGTATTTCCTTGTGAACTCGGAGCTCCTTGTAATATTCGGGGACATTAACTTTGGCAAAGGGCGACAGTCTATCAAACCCCGCAATCGATATCCTTGCGATGCAAAGGCATTCCTCAATCTTTGCAAGATGCCTTGCATTTTCTTCGTCGAATGCGAAGTTAGAATCTCCTTAGAGGAGGCTCGGACCAATAACTATTGGAATTGCGGTGGGAATTTCTTCAATAGGCCCTTTCCCCACGGGCTCTACTATCGGCGCTTCAATGGGTGCGGTAGGAATATTCAAGACGGAAAGAAGCGGGAGTTACGGACGTCAAGTTTCGACTTGGCCGGAGAGATCGGCCAATAATGCCATCATTTGTGCCATTTAATTTTCCATGTTAATGACACGGGCTCGAGTGTCTTCGTTTTCCATTTTTGTTTGGCGGCGAGTTCGTATAACAAATCTTTCTTCTGCCGTCTTTCAAAACCTCCTGAAAAAGAAAATGACTCGAATTAGTACGGGTTAAAAGAAATCGTTAAAATACAAATCCTATTCAATTTTATATTTTCTTGAGATGAAATAATGATAAGAAGTGTATATGATCCCAGTATCATATAGCATCCTCTTATCAAAATTTCTTCAAAAGAAATTATACCATTGAAAAGGAACGACGACAAATATTTAATCAAAATGCCCCTTTTCTAAAAATTACATGAAAATGTTCATGAATTTCATTCATTTCAATCGAAAAATTACATGGGAAACAGAACCTTGCTTTCTTGAAGCTTACATGGGATATGAAAATGAATACAAGTAAACCTCAATAGAAAGAAGGAGACGCAAAGGAAATCCCTTTACAAGAAAAGCATATGAAATGGAAACCTAAGGACTAGGTGGGATCATGCGGAGACGCTTGTTTTCATGGGCCAAGCATTCCTCATCGATCGGGACAACTTTGTCTTCTTGCTCCCGAATATGAGTTCGCCAAAAACCTTGAGGTTCGGGAATATCCGGCAATTGAACCTCAAGCTTAGGTTCTACTTGACGGTATATGTAATCGATGGTAGCATGACGAGTCCTCATCTCTCCTTCCAAGTTGGCTTCACCGACGGCAACCATGTAATGCGAGGAACGGGAGTACCAAATTCCAGTAGCTGCTTGGATCGTGGCCCTGATATGGTCAATTTGGTTTTCCTCGATGACTTCATTGTGATAATCAATACGATATAACCCCAGCTTGAGAATTGGCGGGATCGTTTGAAGCGCACGATATTGGCGAAGCACCCTTAAAGGGTAATATGACGTTAAACCCGTCAATCCCACGAGGGGGAGTGGGTTCTCAACTCCATTAAAAAGGCGTACTTCGGAAATCCCAAGCCACCGAACATGCCATTGAATTAAGCTATGATTTAGGCTTTTGAGGAAATGAAACCATGTAGAGAAAGACCACGATGGAAAGGATTCGTTTCTTTGGGAAAATCTAAGAATGGGATGATGATATTTTGTGACATCAACAATTTTCATATAAGGGGCAAACTCTTTGATATGTGAGAAGAGCCAAATTTGGAGAAGTCCTAATGGGGCTCTAAGAGTTCCTCGTCCATTTGCTTTGAAACGATTAAGAGACACAAAAGTTTCAGCAAGAATCATGTGTGTAAAACAATTAAAGGCGCAGACTTGGTTAACTATGTGAGTGACCAAAGGATCCATTGTTTTTTGGGTATGTGGGAATATTACAAAGCCGAAGAACATGAGTAGGAATGAGTAGGAAGACACGAGGAATTTGGTTCCCAGATTTAGGCTTAAGGTCAAGGAAATATTTCTCGAGGAAATTATAAGGCATACCATGAGAATTTCCATTAAGAATGGCTTCAATTTTATCAGTAGGGATATTAGGGAATTGACTTAGAAGAGAAATCAGGTTTTGACCAATAGGAGGAGTGATGAAGCCTAAGGAAGCTTTACCTAATCCAATGGCTTTCCGGAACTCCTCAATTGTAGGGGTCAGTTCATATTGATTAAACACGAAAGTAGAAGTCATGGGATTCCAAAAATGAGCCATTGCTTTCACCATTGCGATGCGTGGTTCAACCTTTAAAAGAGTCGGGAGGAAGCCTATGCGCTTTTCCACGTAGTCTTGATATTTCGGGTCGAGATTCTCCCATAAAGTCTTGAGATTCCCAGGCACGGGGAGCACGTCCATTTCGGGTTTACCCATCTAAACTTAAACCTAAAGGGGCACCCATGATTAAAACATATCGTCGTTGAAATATAAAGTGCATAATTGAAATATGGAGAGTAAAATTATAAGAGCGATAAAAAAAAAAAAAAGAACGATCTCTTACCCACCAAACACATGGCAAGCACAAGTCACATGTCGCATGAAACTGTGAGGTTTCGACACCTAAAGTGAGGGTGCTAAAGGCTCAAGGTCCTCATCCCAAAGGATAAAAATGGTTTACCCACCTCTACTATCGTCGGTCAGTGCTACCTTTATCGGTTGGGATGAGTGGGTTTATGTAAGTAATGGATTACCACAAGTATTCACTCGCAGATTCCACCCATAAACCCTCCTAAGGTCCTAGATTGGGCGATCGGGATTTTAGACCACGGTTATGTGTGCGGTGTCTTGCTAAAGCTTGTAAACATGCATTTAAATTTAAACATCCAGCACTTCAATATAAACCCTCATACATTCATACATCCTCACAACATCCGCAAAACAAAGGGTTTTCAAGCACGCCTCCCCTTATAACTCCCACCTACAAGACTATTTAACACAAGGTTAGCGACTAACCTAATTTTCCACGCGACTTTGACATGCAGGCAATCCTACACAAGACATGTTAGTTAAAACACAACAACCATTTTTAAACGGCTTCAAGTCCTCTTAATCTAGTAACCAGTCCCCAGTGGAGTCGCAAGTCTGTCGCGACCCGATCTTGCCGCTCTTCGAATGGTCAAAGGAGGGAAAGGTCGGGTTTAGGAGTACTTGATCATAAGATCACGAGCTCTCCCAAGCTCGTACCCCGCGCGACGGCGAATTTACTTATGCAATCTAATTGTTTATAATGACCCTAAGAATATACAGGAGTCACCACTAGCCTTATTTTGGAGGTCAGCTAGAAAACCCAATCGAGGGTCGGGAGAGTTCCCTCAATTCCTACGTAACCAAATATCTAGGTTCGGAAACTTGGGTTACGCTAATATTTCTATTAACGCCCTTTCGGTACCTAACAGTATGTTGTGTTTTTCTCAACATGTCCATGCGTTTCTTTTTACATTTTTAGGATCATCAGTCCTAAACTAAGTGATCACGCGTGGTTGATCATTTTCATGCTATTTTATTTCTAAAAAAATAAGAAAAGGAAAAACAATCAATGAAATTGAAATTGCAAAACAGTAAGTAAACAATCAATGAAAAGCGGTAAATCTATCATATCACCCTAAAAGTATAAAAGAGAAAACAATTGGGAAAGAAAAGAAACCCGCAACTCGTCGGGTTTTATACAATGCATGGAACCCGAGACATATGTCGAGAAAAACGAATATTACATAATAATGGTCGGAATGGACATCAACCTCCACCATCTTCACGCCTTCTCCATCTTCGGGGTCCTAATCTAAACCTAATCTAAGAAGCATGTGAATAGGTGCATACAAATGAAAGAAACAAATTTCTAAACCAAATGAGATGTAAATGATGCAAAATTAACATCATCTGAAAGATTAAGATGGATCTTAAGACTTCCTAATAGGGTTTAAATCCAATCAAGATCTAATTGATGGTCAACAATTGATATTTGTGAAATCTCGCATATCAGCCACAAACAAAACAAAATACAACGCACGTTTAATGGTTCGTAAGACCACCTAGACAATGCACAAAAATGTGAAACTTGCACATGACCTAAGGTTGAATGCGAAAAAGGTTTGGGTAAACATTTAACCCTAAATCAGAATGCAAAGAAGTCACACAAGTCATTAATATTGCAAAGTGACTTAGAACTAAGAATAACATGCTTGACAAATTTCAATTGCAATTAGCCAAATGAATGCATGATATTCATGTCGAACAAGATTCAAATATGATATGCCATGCATTGATGCGAAACTTGTAACATGTATTTCAAATGTCAAGAAGACAATGAGGCATGATTTGGCTCTTAACACAAAGAACCCGCAAAATGAGTATACAAAGAAACAGCAAAAACGGCACATCAATGACACAACTAAACAATTTCACACACCAGGACATATGAACAGCAAACACACAAAGAATAGACACAATCTTTGCAAGAAGCGTTAGGCAAGGCTAACGATGGCCAAATCGCACATATAATATGTCTATGGAAAGCTCAAGAAGTCTATTACAAATCTCCAGAAGACATCAAGTCCTAATAACATCATCTATCAGCTCATTCCAGTTAAAACAGAAAATCGCAGTAAGTCAGAACAGCAAATGATTCTAAAAAAATTACTGCAGAATCAACAGACTTTGTAGGTGTTTTTCACTGACCAAACGACATCTATTACGGGTGTGCAACATATCAAATCGAAGCTTGAGAAGTCTATTTAAAGGGCTCAAGACCAGAAAGGCCCATCTATCACCTCATTTAAGCCAAAACAGAAAGTGACATATCAGGCATACGAAATTACAGATCAAGGCAAATCAAATTCAATCAATTTTAAGTTCATCATCAATACTCATCAATTCATCGCAAATCATGCAAGATCAGCATCATAGGAAAGATTAAAACGAGCCTACTTCTTAAGAGAAGTTGAGTCCAATTGACGTCAAATTGATAGTCGAAAAATTATCATCATAAGGACATACAAATCAGCCACAAGAAAAGACAACATTTCCCTTTTGAACATTCACAAAATGCAAGTCCAAACAAAAAGGTTATGTATCGACACAACTAAAACACTACTAAAATGACATTGAAATCTTCACATTCCTCATGAGAACAAAACGGCCAGCAAACACCCTTATTATATTCAGGGCTAGAAACGATGATAATTTGATGAGCAATCTATATCCATATATGCACGTCTCACCATGCATATCTATGCACTTTGAGGACTACATCAATCCACACAGCGAATGCACACATGAATTATTATTCCAGAGGTTGGGTGCATCACATTTCATATGTATGATGGAGTTGTTACTATACTAGCCTCCCTAAGTTCGAGGTCAATTGGTAAACAATCTCTCTCTAGCTACAAATACAAGAGGAACTGCTTTCTGCATCAACACATATTGAGGATCCTTACAGTAAAAAAAAATACCACGGAATCAGGAACGAATTAGAAAAGCTGTACAGTCCAAAGCAACTTAACAAAGATACGTTGCAATGTACAATTCAAAGGATGAACAACATATCCTTTTTAACTAGAGAATTTCACATATCAGCAAGAGTTCACAGAAAATCAACAAGTAATGCATGTCAATGAGGAGCAGAACAAAGGCACAATGAGTTTCCAAATGTCTGCAATTACTGATGAAAACTTGAATAGGACTAATTTGATTTTAATCTAGAACATGATGTTTTATTCACCTTTCTTTATCAAAAGAGGATGTAACAAAACATGTTCAGTCGACACACAAATGGGCATGAAGATCCATATGACTCTCCTCGACCATGGCAAAACTTATTTCATCAATGGTTCAGTTTCAGACATGAATCAATTGCATCTACCGATCAACGGTCAAAAGACATTCGAGAGCCAATTCTGATATAACTTGAGCATTTCATCGAGCAGAAAGTAGGCATCTCGGCCATGAGTCCAAAATGCAATAGCCAATTAGGAAAGCACAACCAAACTATCACAACAACAATATTACAGGCTCAGATTATCCAATGAACTTCGATAGTAGGTAAGTTTCACACAAACAGAAATTAGAATCTTCAGTCACCGTTCAACACAATGAACATTCGGATATGGAAGATGAATTTATGTTCAACGTACCTTGAACGAATCGGCGAAGGATTAATCTTTAGAAGCTTCTTCCTTTCAACACCAACGAATCTACTCTTCGGTTTTGCCCTCGGAGTCGAGTTGAGACCTCCGAATTCGGCGCGGTTCCGAACCCCTGTACCTCGAGCTCCGGAAGGACGTGATCCGCGGCGAGAGCGTCAGATTCAGCCGAGAGCAAGATCACCAGAGAGAGCGATCAAGAGGAGAAATCAGAATCCACGATCCGAACGGAGTAAAAGAGAGAACAGAAACCGAAACCCTAACTGATCGAGAGGAATAGAAAGAGAGCTCACCGATCTAGAGAGAAGATCGGTTAAGCGTCGTCGTCGTCGCAGCTGTCGCCAATCCTCACCGGTCGGTTTCGGATCAAGTTAGATCCGGCGAACGGAACAGCGGGCGGCATCACCGATGTCACCAATCCTCGACAGTTGGCTTCGGATCGAGCCTCACACCTTGCGCTTCTTGGCCGGTGGTTGTTCGAGACGATTGAATGAGTGAATGTCCGATTGAGAGAGTCCGCTCGAGAGAGAGCGAAATCCCCGTCCGAGAGCGAAATCTCGAGCACCTCCGATCCTCGTCAGCAATCGTCCGTCTCCGATCTCCAGAAAGAGAGTCAGATCTGCTGGCGTCGTCGTCGATGTCGCCGATCCTCACCGGTCGGCTTCGTATCGGGTCAGATCCGGCGAGCAGAACCGCGAACGGTAGACGGTGAACGAAGGAAATCGTTGCCGACACCGTCGTCGCCGATCGGCTTCAGATGTCTATCCTCAGAGCCAAGCCGATACTTCCGAACTCAGTGTGACTCCGACCCTCGCACCTCGAACTCCTCGATCGACTGTTTTTCTTCTAGGGTTTGAGGGCGGTGCGGAAGAATAGGTTGCGATCGAGCGAGAATCCGCTCGATCTCACCCCAGAGAGAGTGATCCCCCCGAGAGAGAAAGATCCTCTGGTTTTCCCCCTTCAGATCCGAGAAATCGTCGAGACCCCGAATCCCCGAGAGTGATCCAGCCCGCCAGAACATAGAAAGCCTCCGATTCCCCCGGTATTTTTTTTCGGTTCTTTTTGCCAACTCTCCGCAGAGAGAGAGAGAAAGATAATCCCCGAGAGAGAGTACGCCCCCGGAAAAGAAAAGCCAGCCACCGTTCTGACCCTCCCCCTTCCTTTTCTATTTTTTATTGTTTTCTTTCCATACTTTTTTCTTTTCATCATTTTTTATGTTTTCTTGTTGTTTTTGTTTTTTTTTTATTTCTTTTCTTCTTTCTTTTTTTTCTTTTCTGGTTTTCTTTTCTTTTTTATGTTTTCCTTATTTCTATTATTTTTTTTATCTTTTCATTTCAAAATTTTTTTTATTTTTGCAAAATATTTGTTTAAAATGTCGATGAAAATTTCAGGTGTCAGAGCTCACTTGCAAAAATCTAAAATTTTGCTCCAACTAAACCGTTACTTCAAATTGATTCACATTAAACCCCTCGGCTCCACAAAATCCTAATCTATCAATCCCTCATATTTCTTAGCTTAAAAATCCTATATTTAACCCATCTACTAAGAATATTGAAGGTTTCGAAACTAAGGCTTGGTTTCGAAACTTTCTCCGATTAAATGAAAGAAAGTGTGAACACTTACCAAGCTTTGCAAAAACGAAGTAAATCTGGCTTGGCGAGACTCCATGGCGTGTATGTACAAAAGCTCTCTTTCCTTTTCTTCTTTCTTCAGTCTTTCTTTCTTTTCCTCTTTTTCTTTCTTGTGGGTGCTCTCCTGTCCTTCATGACAAATAATAGGGGTGAGCATGGTCCGGGTTGGGCCGCTCCACCCCCTAACCCTAAGACCAACCCGCACAGTGCCGGTTCTCAATTTTTGGGACCGAGGACCGACCCTATTGAGCTTGGGACCAAGGACCGGACCAACCGAATGAGTTCAATCCGGTTCCATGGTTAACCAGGACCAACTGATAATTTTTTTATTTTATTTTTTGTACTCCTTAAAAAAATGATTAAGGACCGGACTGACCCAATAAATTCGGTTCGGTTTCAAGGTCGACCCAGGACTAACCAATAATTTTTTATTATTTTTTGTACTTCTTGAAAGGACAACCGAAGACCGTACCGACCCAATATGTTCGATGATAAGCAAGGTTAGCTAAGAAAGGTAAGCGGTGAGGGTCAAGTCGGGTGAGCGTCGAACAAAATGAACATCGAATGTCGAGCGGGGAGCAACAAGCCAAGCAAGTATCGAGCAGCCAGCAACATGAGTGACCGAAACCGAGCGAGGCGAGTGTCAAGTAGCGAGCGGAGAAGTTGTTTTTTTTTATTTTAGCAAATTGAAGACTAAGAGGATAAATAAGACAGAAGAGAACAAATACTAGAGGAGATGCCATAAGATACCTTTTTGGATGCCGTGAGGACTCCTCGAAAAAAACATTTTCCTCCTTCGTAAATTATGACTATTGATGCCATAAAAGACATTAAAAACCTAAGTTATTAAAGAACAATGTAAAATTACTTGAACTCCTTACTAAAGAGCTGTTTAATGTTATTGACGCCGTTTATTTTAAGATTTTCTCTATATAAAAAGATTATAAATAGTATATTAGATATATATAGTCAAGGTTGGTCCGGGTTAGACCAACCCGGAACTCTTAGGACCGAGGACCGACCAGCACAATGCTGGTCTAGGAATTTTAGAACCAAGGACCGACCTAGTCTCACTGGGAACCAGACCAGGACCGGTAGGGTTGGGCCGGTCCAGGGTCGGTCCAAGGTTGACCCCGAACCGATGCGCACCTCTAACAAATACCATAAAAAAAAAAAAAAAAGTCCAAACTATGCTTTCGGTGATGCAAATATTCAAAACCTTTTTCTATTTCACCGAAAACCTTAAACTTACTCATTGTGCCACAAATACCTTAATTTATTTGTGTCATGACAAATTCCAAACTTATACATGTATGTCATATATACTCTCTTTTTCAGTTTTATCCAGAATATATGTATGACATTGGTATAAGTTCGGCATTTTCTATGACACAAACAAAGTTTGGGTATTTGTGCCATAATGGATAAACTTAGGGTTTTTTGTGATATAAAAAAAGGTTCGGGGTATTTATGTCACAGCTAGAGCATAGTTTATAATTTTTTGTGTTAGTAACCCCTCCTCAGTATGCTGAGCACTTTTACTTTCGTCAATCACTCAAAATTTCCTCTTTATTTTTTGCCCAGCTTTTGACCCGGTCAATATTACATCTAGCCGGTACGAAGAAAGGAAGAATAACACAACAGGCTTCAACACTGTCTATCATCGTGGAAAAGCATTGACGATCCTAATCCTGGTGATTCCACATTCCAACTTGACCCAAATGGATTCCAACAGCTCCTATCAAGGCAGGCTTCTGTTATCACGTTCAGGTCAAGACCATGGAATGGGTGTTTGATAGAGTGGCTCACCTAATTTAAATCCTAACCAATCTTGCATAGCGCTCTGCACAATGAGAAGGACACACACTACAGTTATGAGTTCCTTAACAGTTCGATCGTTTTTGTTTTGGTATTGAATTCAAATGGCATTCTACGGCGGCAAAATTGGATTGACTGAGCAAAGGGTTGGACGTTACTTCTCACTTTCCAGTAGACAATTGTGACACCTCTGCATTTTGTGGTGGCTATGATATCAGTACGGTTGATGAGTTCCCTGTGTGTAGCTGCTCGAAAGGCTTCACACCGAAGTTTTCTCGAGAATGGGAAACTGTGGATTTGTCATATGGGTGTGTGAGAACTCCCTTGAATTTTGATCATATTTGTGAAGTATTCTGGGGTGAGATTGCCAGATACACGCAGCTCCTGGTTTTAACAAGACGATAGATCTTCAAGAATGCAAAGTAATTTGCAAGAAAAACTGTTCTTGTATGATTTTTCAGACTTGGATATCAGAAGGGCGGGAAGTGGTTGCTTGTTGTGGTTGGAGAGCTTATAGGCATAAGAGAATACAATCAAAACGGGCAATACTAATACACGAGGATGGCTGCCTCGGAATCAGGTAGTGACATGTTTTAAGATCCTTGCAATTACTAATTATAGTCGTTGATTTGTATGCTCTTCCTGTTAGAATACTTTGTTAATTTAAATGTGATCTCAATTTTGTATTTTCTAATTAATTCCGATTTATTGCCCAATCTATTACTCACATTTATTATGTGATAATTGTTCATTAATATGTTATCATAATGATTTTGATAGAAGATGTCGGTAATGTAAGAAATAGAACAAAAAAATCATGTCGTCTAGTTCAAACCCTATCACAACAGAAAACATACCACCGAGTTTTGAAGGGTGTTAGCTAGTGGAACAGAACGTATAGATCTGGTGATTTCATATTTGCAAATTGATTACGCTCCGCTCATTTGTTCAAAGTTTTGGGATTTTCGCATTTACAAATTTTCATCAATGGCTAGGGGTATGTTGATCATTTACATTTCCGCAAAATTGTTCCCGATTATGCTTGTATATGTTTGTGAATGATAAATCAGAATTGTCAGCTTTTATTTAGTCTAATAATTGATATAAGAGCATGCTTATGATCACTACCTTGGTGAAAATTTTGGCATTTTGTATGTTTTAATTGGATTATGAATGGATAAAATTTGGATCTTTTGTGGCTTGGAAAGGAATTTTAAATTGTGGTCAAATATGAGCGACCCACCACGCGATAACGGATCTGCATGGTCACATCGTCATTAGTTAAAAAAGCCTTGAGATTATTCAGCATATTACTAACTGCCGAAGGTTAATCGCGTGGTGAAATTTTCAGTGGTTAGGGTTTTAGGGCAAATCGTTTTAGGCTTAATTCTAGTCAATTTGTTGGCTGATTTTGTCGAATCTTGGAACTATGCATTCGTCTGGCATTGTCTTCTAAACCCATTGATCAATTTGATCAAACATGGGCTGTGGAAGAAGACCCAGGCGGCGAAACGGAAGCTGGTCTCGACGAAGCAACAATGGAAGAAAATTGCATGGAAAGAAGACCTCATGCGCATGCGCCTAGCTAATGGGCACGCGTGCAACAACCCCGAGGTGACAAATTTCCAATTCTGCCCTTGTCAACTAAATTACGATTTTGCCCCTCGCATTAAGCAACATTACGGTTTTGCTCTTACCGTTTAAAATTCCGATTTTGCCCTTTTTTACGGCCCTTTTGGGCGTAAATTCCTATTTTACCTCTTGCAAATGAAATTCCAATTTTGCTTTTGCATGTAAAATTCCAGCTTTAATCCTTTTACACATAATTTTACTGTTTTGCCCTTACATGCAATTTTATGAATATTTTCTTGTGAAATTAAATGTCTACTAATCCGTATATATTTAATTAATTGAAGATTAACCACATCATCTTTAATTATATTAAACTATATACATTAAGAGTATTTGGATTGCATATAGTCAAAGACACTAATTGTGACTAGTAGCATTAATATTATGAATATCATCCTACGGTAATTTTCAATATATTAATGTGATTAATTAGGATGAAGTGATTTATTTTTCTTAATTTATCCACAAGGATTGAGGAAGGGAATATAATTTGATAGTTTCATAATGAAGTAATTATGAATATATTTAAATTAAAAACTTAGCTCACATGCAGTTTTTTATGTTATGTGATTTGTATTTTATAACATGTTTTGCGTTGGTAAAATATTATTTAAGTTTATCCGCCTCAAATATATTGATACATAAGTTTTCTTTTATTATAATGTAGTCTTACCACTTAAGATTAGTTTTAGTATAATTATTCCCGAGCTGAATGATAATAACTGAAAATAATGGAAGAAATTAATTTTTTCCAATTGGGGTGCATATATATTAATTATGCTCTACGATCGGATGAACCACCTATTCCTATTGAGGCTAGCACTAAAGCTGAATATACTCTTTATACACAATGGGAGCAATTTAACAGCATCAATGTGATGTACATAAAGATAAAACTTTCGATAGCAATCGTGATTCAATCATTCAAGATGACAATGCCAATGAATTGTTGGAGGCTATTGATGAGCAATTTGGGTTTTAAGAAAAGGCACATGTCATGATCTTGATTATGAAGTTCTCATCGTTAAAGTTTACTAGTGTAAGAGGTGTGCATGAGCACATCATGAAAATGAGGGACATTATAGCTCGACTAAAAAATATTGAGGCTGGGATATTAGAATCTTTTCTTGTATACTATATCCTGAACACTCTCCCACAAGAGTATACTCCTTTCAAAATCTCTTACAACACACATAACACTAAATGATCAATCAATAAACTCATGACCATATGTATTCAAAAAGGAAGAGAGGCCGCTAATGGAAAAAGGAGAAAGTGCTCATATGGCAATACAAGGTAAGTATAAAGGGCAAGCCAAGTAGAAGGGAAAAAGTAAAATGCCTCTACCTCCCCGAGCTGGCATTAAGAAGGAATCCAAGTGCTTCTTTTGTAAAAAGAAGGGGCACATGAAGAAGGATTGCGCTAAATTCAAGGCCTGGCTCAAGAAGAAATGTAACATATTCTCATATGTTTGTTATGAATCTAATATGGTTGATGTGGGTCATAACACTTGGTGAATTGATTCTAGTTCTACAATTCACATTTCGAACTCCTTGGGGTTTTCAGAACCAGCGGAAACGAGCAAGAAGTGAACAAAGTATTTATTCAGGAAACAAGATGCGCTCGCGTGTGAAAGCTATTGGATATATAAATTAGTTCTCAATAGTGGTTTTCTTTTAAATTAGAAATGACCTTTTATAATCCAAGTTTTTTTAGGAGTTTAATTTCAGTTTCAAGACTTGTACTTTTTGGATACTCCTTTAAATTTTCAGGTTCAACATTCAGTTTATCATATAAATCTGAAATTATTGAGAACAGTATTTTGTTTGATGGTCTTTTTCAAATTAATTTACAAGACAATGACATTTATAATGAAATGCATATTCACGATAATACTTTTATAAAGCAATGTATTGTGAATGAAGATTCTTCTATGTTGTGGCACTAGAGATTGAGACATATTTCCATCAATAGAATTAAGCAATTAGTAAATGATTGAGTACTTAATACTCTAGATTTTATTAATTATGCAACTTGTGGACTGCATAAAGGGAAAGCAAACCAACAAGTCAAAGAAATGTGCCAAGAGGGGTATGGAAATATTAAAAATCATACATACTATATTTGTAGTCTAGATATGGACTCAAATGGATAGAGGTACTCCATCTCTTTCATAGAAGATTATTTACAATTCATGTATCTCTACTTGATTCATAATAAACACAAAGCGTTGAATGCATTTAAGATATTTAACACTAAAGCAAAGAAATAATGTAATAAGGAAATTAAGATCATGAGATCGGATATAAGTGAAAAATATTATGGTAGATACACTAAAGATGGACAAGCACTTGGTCCATTTGCGAAATTTCTTAAAGAATATGAGATCATTGCCTAATAGATTATGCCTGGTTCTCCCCATCAAAATGGTGTGGCAGAAAGAAAAGACCGAACTTTATTGGATATGGTACGAAGTATGCTTAGTAGCTCTAAACTTCTTAAGTCCTTATGGACTAAGCCTCTTAAAATGGCAGTGTCCGTATTAGATCGAGTTTCGACCAAGGCCGTCCCAAAGACGCCTTTTGAGTTATTCAAGGGTTGAAAATCGAGTTTGAGACATATACGCATTTGGGGATGCTCATATGAAGTAAGAGTCTATAATCCACAGGAAAAGAAGTTAGACCCAAGGATTATAAGTGGGCATTTTGTTAGATATGCCGAAAAGTCCAAAGGATATAGATTTGATTTTCCATCTCACACCACTAGATATGGAATCAAGAAACACTAAGTTTCTTGAGAACGACCTAATCGAAAGGGAGTGATCAATTTAGGGACCTTATTCTTGAATAAGATCATTCAGATATTTAACATTCCACCTTAGGTATTGGATTGGTTGTTGTTTACAACGCTCCTTGA
Organism: Eucalyptus curtisii; assembly: GCA_017140595.1. Classification (NCBI taxonomy): domain Eukaryota; kingdom Viridiplantae; phylum Streptophyta; class Magnoliopsida; order Myrtales; family Myrtaceae; genus Eucalyptus; species Eucalyptus curtisii. Next base: position 27,008,148 of record CM029499.1, read on the forward strand.
GTTCAACTGATCGTTGAACAACCAATCATTAAAAATCCACAAGTTGCTGATATTAATCCAATAAACCCAACTATTCAACAATTACCAGATATTATTAAGCATCCACTTGAACAACAAACTCCTTAGGAGAATGTCGATGCAACATTAAGAGTGTCTACTAGAATGAAGAAATCAGCAATCCCTAGTGACTATATTGTGAATTTGCAAGAATCTGACTATAATGTTGGAATTGAAAATGATCAAATGTTTTCACAAGTCATAAGTTATGATAAATCCAATTTGTGATACAATACCATGAAAAAAGAGATAAGTTATATGGCATCTAATGAGGTTTGGGATTTAGTTGAGTTACTCGATGGTGCGAAGGCCATTGGTTGTAAATGGGTCTTCAAAACTAAGAATGATTCATTGGGAAACATTGAGAGATACAAAGCCAGACTCTTGCCAAGGGATTAACTCAAAAGGAGGAAATAGATTACACAGAGACATTTTCTCATATATCTAAGAAAGATTCTCTTCATATTATTTTGGTATTGGTAACTCATTATGATATAGAGTTACATCAAATGGGTGTGAAAATGGCATTCCTTAATGGTAAACTAGAAGAAGTGGTTTACATAAAACAACTAGAATGATTTGGTGCTGGTGAGCATTTGGTGTGGAAGCTTAAGAAGTCTTTGTATGGCTTAAAACAAACATCCTGCTAATGGTACTTAAGGTTCCATGAGGTCATCTCTTCATTCAATTTTATAGATAATGTCATAGATTAATATATATATATATATACCAAAAGGTTAATAGGAACATGATTTGTTTTCTTGTCCTATATGTAGATGACATTTTACTTGCAACCAATGATAAGGAGTTGTTACACGAGGCGAAACAATTTCTCTCTAAGAGTTTTGACATGGAGGATATGAGTGAGGCATATGATGTCATTAGTATTAAAATCCATAGGGATAGATCTCGAGGTATATTAGGATTATCTCAAGAAATCTATATCAATAAGGTTTTTGAGAACTTTCGGATGAAATATTGTTCACCAAGTATAGCACCCATTGTGAAGGGTGACATGCTTAATTTGAACCAGTGCCTGAAGAATGATTTTGAAAGGGAACAAATGAAGAATATCCCATATGCTTATGATGTCGAAAACTTGATGTATGCTCAGATTTGTACTCGACCTTACATTGCCTTTAGTGTGGAAATGTTGGAAAGATATCAAAGCCATCTAGGTATGGATCATTGGAGAGCTGCAAAAAAGGTGATAAGGTACTTTCAAGGTATAAAGGGACACATGCTTTTGTATAGACGGACGAACAATTTGGAGGTAGTTGGTTACTCGGATTCAGCGTTCGCCGGCTACATTGATTCCCGTAAATCAATATCGGGATATATTTTTATATTTGCTGGTGGAGCTGTGTCCTGGAGGAGTGCGAAATGGACCTTGCCACTTCCACTATAGAGGCAGAGTTCGTTTCCTATTTTGAGGCCACTTTACATGGTGTGTGGTTGAAAAGTTTCATATTGAGACTTAGAGTTGTGGATTCCATTATTATGCAATCAAGAATGTTTAATATTTCAGCTGCAATTTTCATAGTTAATAACCAAAAAAGTGGTAGTCAAAGTAAGCACATCGACAACAAGTAATTAACCACCAGGGAATGTGTTAAAGAGAAAGTGATTATAGAACACATAAGTACTAAATTGATGATAGCTGATCATTTAACTAAAGGCATGCTACTAATGAATTAAAAGGATCATGTATTTAGAATGGACATTGGTCCAATCATATAATTTATTTTTTTATATGGAAGAATTTGTGAGACTTTTATCCATTTACGATGTTTTTCTCAATACAATCGTATACATTCAATTATTCTGAGAAAAACAATCATGTTTGACCCGTAATAAATATAAGGTTTATTCATTAAGTTATGTTATCACATATGGGCTTATGAAATGCATTGTGATACACGGAAGATAATACTCGTTTTAAGAGGACTCATCGTTGTGATTCATATATTTTATTTTAGCATGAAGTTTATGTGGATTTGTGTTAATATTATTTGATGGAATGGTGGCATCAAATGGGAGAATTATGATATTTTATTAATTTAAATGTAATCAAATTTTATATTTCTCAATTAATTCTGATTTATTACCTAATTTATTACCCACATTTATTACATAATAATTGTCCATTAGTATGATACCTTAATGGTCTTGATGGCAGATGTTGATAACGTAAGAAACAGAATAAAAACGTCAAGTCGTCTAGTTCAAAATCTATCACTACAGAAAACACACCATCGCGTTTTGAGGGGTATTGGCTAGTGGACCAGAATGTATAGACCGGATGATTCCATATTCATAGATCTATAACGCTTCGCGCATTCATTCAAAGTTTTGGGATTTTCCACATTTGCAGATTTTCATTAATGGCTAGAGGTATGTTGATTCTTTACGTTTTCGCAAAATTGTTCCCGATTATGTTCGTATTTGTTTGTGAATGATAAATCGGGATCATCAGTTTTATTTAGATGTAATCTAACACTTCCTTCTCTTAGGTATACTACAAACCAACAAAAAGAAGCATAAGCCGGTCATGGTCTTGGCACTATCTATCGTGACTGGGCAACAACGTTTGTCTTTTTCCAAATTTGATGACATGTATACCTGTGAAGATGGCAGAGTCATATGCTGGAAGGTGAGCGACTGGCAAAGTTGCCTCCTTTTTCCACTATGTTATCTAGGAACTGTTTTCCTCTTGGGGGAGCCAAGAGAGAAGCTAAGGACATGTTTGGCAATGTTTCTATTTTTTTTGTTTTTCTATTTTTTTATTTCCCCTGAAATAGAAAAAGAACATAAATCCATTTGATTACTTCAATTAATTTTTTTATTCCTAGGAATAAAAAAGTGGTCGGGGAATAGATTTAGAACGGAAACAAAAGTAGAAAAAAATTAACTTCTTGATCTTGGGAATAATTGATAGAAATAATTTTTTTTTTTTTTTCTTTTCTTCCTCCTTGGTACCCTACTCCTGCTATCTGGCCACCGCCGGCCGCTGGCCACAGTGGCGGTGGCAGTCAGCAATGGCAACGGTCGGTGGTGGCCAATAGTGGCAAGGAAGAATAAGAAAAGAAAAAAGAACAAAAAAAAAATTAAAAAGTTATTATAAAATTAAAATAAATTCTATGTTACAAAAAAATTTGTGAATCGTACCAAACGCATTCCTATTCTTTTTCCATTCCAAGAATAAAAATTTTATGTTATTATCAAACGTGTTCTTTTACTCAGAAGAAAAATGCTATTTCTGAAAAGAAATTGTTCTCTGAAATATAAGCGTTATCAAATGGATCTAAGAGTTTATAACCTTAAGCCTGTCAACTCTGCTTGCTCTCAAATTTGCTTTGATGGTCATTCCTAAGGCATCAAGTGATGCTGGCACGAGTCAATTAGATTTATTCACCCGTATAAGAGACATAGCATAAGAAAGTCGATTGATCTTCTACAACTACAAGTCTTCACGTCATTCTCGAAAGAGACAAAAGCATGATGGATTTCTAACAGTCCAGATGGTCTATTCAACTTCTCGAAGTTTACTACATTAATTCCTAGGTGTGATTGTTCAAAGGTTCAAAGAAGAGGTGCTCATGAAGATTTTAGAAGTGTCATTACCCGCAGAAGGGACTATAATGCACAGCTTTTCTTTTACAGGAATGTTAGTCTCTTTAAAAATCTTTTCTAGTGACTTCCCAGAGTCAAATATAATGAGGATGAACCGTTGATACTTACAGAATTTCTGAGACTGCAGCCTCGTCTTCAATCATTTCTATTCTCTGGTTGATTTGCAGGTTCAATCAGCATGGGAACAGCGGTAGGAGCCTTGATTATTCTTTTGCACTTTACTTCATCTACTATCACAGGGATTTTCAGCGCACTTGATACATTAACAATGGATCAATCGATGCAACATGGCAAGAGCATGGTTTCAGCTGGGGGGACTTTCGAACTAGGATTCTTCAGCCTCCAAAATCCCCCAAAGCATTACCTTGGAATATGGTACAAGAAAATAAATCCCATCAAAGTAGTATGGGTTGCCAACAGAGTCAGTCCACTCACTGATTCATCCGGTACTCTGAAGATCACTAGACAGGGAAGTCTCATCCTTCTTGATGGAAACGGGAGTGAAATCTGGTCTTCCAACTCATCAATACCCTCACGTTATCCAGTTGCTCAGCTTCTGGACTCAGGGAATCTTGTTGTGAGAGACTTAGGCAATACTGGTTCTGATAATTTCCTATGGCAGAGTTTTGACTACCCAACAGATACTTTTCTGGCGGGGATGAAGTTAGGAAGGAACAGAATTACGGGCTTTGATCGTTATCTGACATCTTGGAAGAGTGTAGATGATCCTTCTCCAGGTAATTTCTCTTACCAACTTGACCCGAATGGGTTTCCCCAGATACTTCTGAAGCAGGGCTCCACTGTCAAGCATAGGTTACGACCGTGGATTGGTTTCCGAAATGGTGGAGTGCTTAATTTGAACCCGAATCTGAAGTACACATTTGAATTTGTTCTGACCGAGCAGGAGATGTACTGCCACTACCAATTATTCAATAGGTCAGTGATATCCCGTTTGTACTTGAATCCAGATGGTGTTGTGCAGCGCTTCACATGGGTTGACCAAACACAGAATTGGATTCTATTTCTTGTTGGACCATCAGATGTTTGTGACCTTTACGCATATTGTGGAGCCTATGGTAGCTGCAACATCAGTATGTCCCCGGTGTGCAAATGCTTGAATGGATTTTTACCAAAAGTCCAACAAAATTGGAGTTCATTGAACCGGATTGGTTGTGTTAGGATAAACGCTTTGGACTGTAAAAGAGACATATTCAGAAAGTATTCCGGTTTGAAGTTGCCAGACACACGGAGCTCCTGGTTTGACAGGAGCATGGATCTTCAAGAATGTGGAGAAGTTTGCAAAAGGAACTGTTCTTGTACGGCATACTCTAATCTAGATCCTGAAGGTGGAGGAAAGGGATGTTTGATGTGGTTTGGGGACTTGACTGATATTAGAGAATACGATGAACGTGGGCAAGACATCTATGTTAGGATGTTTGATCTGGATCCAGGTATTATTTTGCTACTAATGAGAAAATTATCCCGGTAGGTAAACACAGACAGGAAAGCCTCTGGAACAAAACATGGGCACCGAATAATTCTATTTTAATATTCAATAAATCCTATTTCTTGTTTGGAGCTCAGCAGAGCCCAATTCCTTCACTCAAGAGACAACAAAGAGCTTAAATCAGAGTATGGCTTTAAATTATAAACTGGCCAGGACTCCCCCTAAGCGATGTGAGACAAGAGGGAGAGGAACCCCTTCATTAGGCACGTCCGGGGACCGAGCTCTCGCTGTGGCCCCACACGTGGTCAGGAGTCGGTACTTGTGTGATATTGTCCGCTTTGATCACTTGAGTCCCTCACCGCTTTAAAACGCGTCACACAGATTAAAGGAGCCCAAGCCATTATAAACTGGCCCAGGACTCCCCCCTTAAGCGATGTGGGACAAGAGGGAGAGGGACCCCTTCCTTGCGCACGTCCGGGGACCGAGGCGCGGATGCACCGCCAACCCTCCTCCCCGCGCACCGCCGCTCGGGCCGTCACATCTTTGGTGTGACATCCTCACTGTACGCTTTAACAGTTCTGAGTCTCAATGTTTTTTGTGCTCCAACGGCTCTTTTTGGTCCAGGTCACTCAAGCAAGAAGAAGGGGAAGCTGATCTTAGGCTTGATATCTGGAACATTCCTGCTATTCCTAAGTCTCGGTCTGATGGTGTATGTTCAGAAAAAGAAGGCCGTGATGAAGCACCTGCAAATTAGACTTTTTAACTCAGTTTTCTCTGGTAAATTTTTTAATGATGATTAACTTTTCTCTGGTAATGTGTAAACTGTTGCTCGATGCTTTCTGCTAGCTTTCGAACGGCTATGATGCAGGACAATGATACCTACGAAGTCTTTCACTAGAATATTACTGATTTCAAACTTTCTCTATATGCATTTATTTCGGCTCGTAGAATTTAGAGACAAAGGTTCACCATGGCTGAAGAATTTAAAAACGTATGTACCTCAGCTTGCTGCAAATTTTATGCAATGTCCCAAACCCTCTACTTTGATTTTTCTTGGGTAAATAAAGCCATATAAAAACAACCTCTACCCTTTTTTCCTGCATAAACTTCCATTCAAAAGGTTCTGAATCTGACCCTGACCTCGACTCCACCCCTCGACCCACCCTTGTCACTGGGCCAAATGCCTAGTTGCTTGAAAGAGAAATGCCTGGAATGATGGAATCAGTTCGACCAAATATAGTTATGCAGGCCCTATGTTGTGCAATGGCTGAAGAATCTGAAAATATGCAACTTGCTGAAGATTTCATTTCATGTCAGATATCTATCGTTCAATCCGATTTGAAAATAAAACAATCTAAATGATAGCGGTCTCTAACCAGAAGGGTGTCAATTTTCTCGAAATGGTTAAATGGCTTTTCGAAAACTTGGAATAAATTCTTTGGAACACAAGGGGGAAGTAACGCATAGATAAGCTTTCTTTGTTGGTCTGTGCAAATCCACTGAATTGTTGATTAGTTTGTTCTTTTTCTTGTGTGAGGTTACTGAGGAAAACGTTCTATTTTCCTTGATGTAGGTGGGATATGTGCATCACTGGGAGGATCTGAAAATGTGGAATGCTCGGCAGAAGATCCAGAGCTACGGTTATTTGAATTTGCCACAATAGCTAATGCTACAAACAACTTTACAACAGACAACAAGCTTGGAGAAGGCGGTTTTGGACCTGTCTACAGGGTAAAATAAGTAGTGCAAGCCATCTGTATAAAATACATTATGCATCAATGGATTGGTTATGAACCTATCTACTCTCTTATGGTAAATAGCATGGATGCACTGTCTCAACACATCGCACAAAAGCAGCTGCACTTGCACCTCAAACATCCAGCGATATATCAGTTCTCATCAATCCCAGAAAAGAATTCATTTTGAATAGCCTTGGCTCTCTTGGCTAATGTTGGATGGATTGCTACCTTACAATCTGGGACATAGCAGAATGTAACTACATTCGGAGGATAATTCGCCTAATTTAACTACATTGGAAGAATATGATGAAAAAGAAATTTTCTGATTCTGTTAATTTACTACAAACATAATCACTTTTTGTGAACTTTCAGGTTTAACTGTGTGCAAAATTTCTGCGAGTTATGAGAATGTGAAAAAAGAGGAGAGATAAATTGAACATTAAAGACCAAGAAATACCTGTGAACAAAATAAGTAGTCCTTCAATTTATGACTATTTTCAGGGTATGTTGAAGAGCAATCAAGAAATTGCAGTGAAGAGACTTTCAAGGAGTTCAGGCCAAGGACTAGACGAGTTCAAAAGTGAAGCCTCACACCTTGCCAGGCTTCAGCACAGAAACCTCGTGAAGCTTCTAGGATGCTGCATTCAGAAAGAAATGTTGCTGATATATGAATACATGCCCAACAAAAGCTTGGATACGTTCATTTTTGGTTCGCTTTCTGTCATGATATATGATGCTCAACATCTCTTAAGCATGCTATACTGAAGTTCTATATTCAAAGACCTTGCAAACAGTCATCATAGATGATTGTACTGGTGTCTCCATTCTTATGACATCAGATCTCACAAAAACTAAACTTGGAATCGTTGCTCATTTACCAATAGGATAAAGATTGATGAACTCTATAAGAGCAACATTCATTAGCGTGAATCAGTTCATCTGTCTTCTTCAAATTGCAGTAATGAACTGTGCAGGCCTTACTTGAAGTACATGATTGAACTTCTGCAGATCAGGAGCGGAGGAAGCTGCTTGATTGGAGTAAGCGATTTCACATCATCAGTGGAATAGCTCGGGGTCTTCTTTACCTTCACCAAGATTCCAGACTGAGAATAATTCACCGAGATCTAAAAGCTAGCAATGTCTTGCTAGATTGTGAGTTGAATCCTAAGATATCTGATTTTGGGCTTGCTAAAAGTTTTGGAGCAAATGAGACACAAGCATGTACAAAGCGAGTGGCTGGAACATAGTAAGCACTTAAATCACTGCAACGTCTGTGATCAAATGGATATCAAGCTCATTGTACTTGGTGGATTTATTCGTGCAGTGGTTACATGTCCCCTGAGTATGCAATTAATGGAGTTTTCTCGGCAAAGTCGGATGTGTTCAGCTACGGTGTTTTGATGCTGGAGATAATTAGTGGGACAAGAAACAGAGGGTTCTCTCACTCAGATCACCCTCAGAATCTTCTTGGACATGTAAGTTCGAAATTCTGTTTTTCTTATTTTTTTCGGTTCACTAAATATCAAGAACTACCCTTTAATAGATTGGTTTTAATGGGGTCAGGCGTGGAAACTATTTCAAGAAGGAAGATCGATTGAATTTGTTGATCCGGTGGTTGGTAACTCATGTAACGAATCAGAAATCATAAGGACCATGCACATTGGCCTTTTATGTGTCCAGAAATGCCCCGAGGACAGGCCAACCATGTACATGGTGATTCTGATGCTGGGAAGCGATATGGCACTGTCCGCCCCAAAAGAGCCTGGATTTTTCAGCGAAACAAAAGGACCTGACGCAAATGCTCGTGTAAGCCAGCCCGAACCATGCTCTCCTAATGAAGTTACCTTGACAGCATTATCCGCTCGGTAGAAGATGCTTTCACCATGATCTCCGACCTCTCTGATCTGAAGAAGTATATGTTCTATGGCGACATGTACACGTTGTGAAGATGGCAGAGCTAAGTGCTGGAATGTGAGAGAAAGACATCACCAATGATTTACACAGCAACCCAGAACGATTCGTCCCCTTAAATTGTTGGACATTCTTGAACACTTCCGGCTACAAACATTGAAATTTCTTATTGTCTTAGCATTCTGCATTAATACTTTGTCTTATTTTAATGGAAAAGAAAAGTTATACGAAGTTGAACACCGAAAGGGAAGTTTAAATAACCAGAGAGATGTCATTTCCTCAGGGCTGGAGACAACAGCGGAGTCAAGGCCTTTTAAGGCAATAAATTTAATTCCTAGGGTGGTTCCTTACCCTATGAAACTTAGGAGGAGAGCTTCAACGTGGGATTTTAGGCCGTATTCTTTTGGTATTAGTCCTTGGCCAAGATGTACCTATTTTGAATATAGTGGGTTGTTTGGAAATAGCTGTTTACTTTTGTGTAGATTACATATTCTGAGACCTTGAAACCAGAGTTTGCGTAATATCTTGACCAAGTCAAGAGTGATGAGCCCGAAAGAAAAAAAAAAAAAATCAGGTGTTGAAAAGTCAGAGAATAGGAAAAAGGGTAAAAAGGACTCGGCCCTTTTCTTTTAAGCCGAGAGCTCGCGCGATGAGAACAGGGGAGAGAAAAGAGAGTTGAAAAGTCAAAGAAAGAAAAACAAAAAAAATAAAATAAAAGGAGGTTGACATGTCAACAAAGGGGGAAGAAAAAGGGGACGCTCGGCAGAAAAGAAACAGAGCGCCCGAGAGCTCGTGCGCGCAAAAGAAAAAAGAGGAAGAAGGAAAAGGAACGAGGGAAAAAGAAAAGAGGGGTTTTGCATGTGCCCGCCGTGGATGCGTTGCCAATTCAAGTATTAATACTTCTTGTTCGTTCATCCAATTGAAGTATTTTTCGGACTTAGGACTCAAATTCAGGATTTTGAAAAAATTGTGTCGCAAAATCCAATTTTTGAGTTATGAGCTTCGGGATTTAATGACAATGGGGGTTTATGGAGTTGTAGAGCCGTGCGTTATGACGGATGTCGTTTTGGCACAATAGTTTTGGGGGAGTGAGATTTTAGGATTTTGCAAGCGAGTTTCGCATTGAGTTCAGGTTTGAATATTCACTTTGAGTGAGCAATTTGTTGACGCATGAGAGTTATTTTGTTAGCTTTTAAGATTAGTTTAGTTGAGCCGTAATTGAAATAACATTTTACTTGATTTTGATGCTATTTCTCACTTATGATAGGACAACAAGTTCATTAATTCGAGTGAGCTCTGTTATTTGGTTTGGGGTATATCCAAGTGAATAATGTTGTCTCTCTTTTTAACTTGTAAACTTATATTTCAAAAATGAAAAGTATGAGATATATTATGTGCATATTGTGAAGTGGCTAAAAGACAAAAAGTATCATCATAGCATATTTAATGCATAATTTCATATCTAGCATTTATTACGCTTTATTCATTTAAGAAGGGTTTGAGGAATGTGTTATGGGAGGTGTCATGAATGTTGCAAACTAATTTATGGAAGAGGTCCTTTAAGATATGAATTCTGAAATGGGGTGAAAAATGAATTGTGAATGTTTGAGAGAGGGGATATATTTTGGATCTGCGGAACCCTTTTGTGAAAGAGTTGCGTTGACTTGAGTATGGTTTGTAAAATATAATTTGATTCATTATGTGAACCCGATTTATGATATGGATTCTAAATTGGTTTTGTGGAGATAATTAATTGGTGAAAAGTTATATTTTGGTTTGTGAAGCCAATTGTGATATGGATCGGTAAAGAACTAAGTACTACATAATAACGTAATTTTGTTGGAGCTAGGGGTGATCGGGTCCAGGGTGGGTAGGGTCTAGACCTGGACCCTGTACCCGACCCTGTTATAACCGGTTCTCTTTTTTTGGACCCTGTACCCGACCCTGTTTGCATTGGACCCTGTTCCCGACCCACACTGTTTTTCCGCTCCGGGAACAGGGTTAACCCTGTTTATATTGGAACCTGTTTTGCATAAAAATTGATGTACAACACTCATATGTAAAATAAAGCGTTTAACTGTTAAATGCTTTATCTTACAACTAGAATGACCTCTCTTAATGGAGAGGGAAGAGGAAGTGATGTATGATAAACGATGTGACCACAATGTGAAATAAAGTGCGGTTATCATGTAATAGCACACAATATGCTTATTGCAATGCAGCTGAGCGAATAAAGTTTTGCATTTTCATGAGGCGGCACATCTCTTGTCTCATGTACAAATGAAAACGATACCGAAACGAAAAGCATAATGCCAATGAAGTACTGAGGCCAGCATTATCTGCATCATGATTTTCTCATTTTGAGACAGTAAATATAACAACTGAAAGAGCAAATCGCTCACCCAAAAATCTTACAAAACCAGCCCTTGAATCAAATGATATCCTTCAATTACTTTATCAAGAAGAATACAAGCCAGATCCTAAACGACCTAACTAAAGACACTCTCAAATTACACTCTCAGATAGAGAGTCAAAACACGTTCTACTCAAACACAGCAAATTGCAACAGCTTCCCAATGAAATTGCCATTGCTACGGAATATTCCAAGCCCAAAATTAGGCAAGCGAATGATGAACAAGATCACGGGAAACAGATTCAAACGGAAGAGGACCCAGAAACCAAACCAGCACGAGGGAGACAACGGAAGAATTCGTAAAAGAGAACGACGACCCAAGAATGCGGGTGGGCGAGGACGACATACCCGCTTCCTGTTCTTCTTGATTTTCTCGATATTCGAAAAGGCAACGAACGGAATTCGACGGCTCTGTTTCTTGGTTTCTGGATTCTTGATGTGTTGTTGGAACTTTTGCTCGGGGGACACGGCGACGTCGGGTCGACGCGGATCAGCACAGCAGCCGCTTCGACAGGCTGCTGGTATCGCGGCTGGTGAGGGCGGCAAGGATCAACGCGGCTTCAGCGGGCGTTAGCGAGGGGGCTAGGCCAAATCGCGAGTAGAGCGGGGGGACGTCGTTCGGCCGGCGGTAGATCGGCGGCAGGGGAGCTCGGGAAATAGCGCACAGTGAGAACAGGATCGGCGGAGGGCTACTGTGGGTTGCTTGAAGATGCGACAAGGTGAGCTTGCGGATGCGAGATCTGCAAGTTAGGGGCGTCGGCGAGACAACAACAGCAGGTGGAACGGCGAGATCGAACAAAGGCAGCATCGGCGCTAGGGTGCGAGCTCGGCGAGGGTCAGCGGCTTCACGGGCAAAACCAGTGGAGCGGAGCTTCAGATGACAGGCGGAACGGTGGTGGTGGTGTGAGCGCGAGGGGTGCGACGAGAGTGGCAGAGGCGGCGTCAGCTTCGCGATTTCGGGAGGGGAGCTTGGAGCAAGTAGAAACACATTAGGTTTGCGTTTTGGTCTTTTTGGGGGTGGCTTACAAACCTGTTTCCAAACCGGTCCGATCGATCCGGTTCCCGGGTGAGTAATCTCTCGGAACCGGTTCCCGGACCGATTCAAACAGGGTCTGAGTTTTGGGAACCGGTTCCCAGACCGGTTTCAACCGGAACCGGTTCCCGACCCTGTTTTCCGGGTGGGCCGGACCGGGAACCGGGTAAACCCGGTCCGGTTGCACACTCCTAGTTGGAGCCACCTCTAAAGTATTGTGCCATTGATATGTATTGATCAAGGGGCTTTGGGGAAAATATTTTGCATTTGGCAAACATTTTTGAAAGCTCATTAGCCAAATATCAGCATTCCCAATGTTGAAAGCCCAATGCTTTGGTCCAAAGTTGCTTTGAGCATTTGGCATTTTGGAAATGCAATTTCACCGTTCACCGCGCGTCACTTGTTCATCTTTTTCTTCCCAACCCATCTTCTTCCCCATTCATCTTCTTCTTCCCCGCCCGAGAGTCGGGCTTCTCCGCAGCCACCACCGCCGCCCGGGGTCGCGCATCCCTAGTGACCACCACTTGGGGTGGCGCGACCCGTGACCCGGGCAGCGTCACCTGGCTCGCACGAACTAGGTGACACCGCCTGAGATCGCAACCTCAAGCCACCAGATTTGGCGGTCCAGAGGCCAGATTTGGCCATCTGGCAGTTAGATTTGGCCTCCGCGACCTTAGGCCACCCGATCTAGCCTCTGCAACCTTAGACAACGGCATCGCCTGAGGTCACGCCTCCAGGCAGCGTTGCTTGAGGTCGCGACCTCAGGTGGCCAGATCTAGTCGTCGGATTTGACTTTCAAATTTAAAAATAAAAAATTAAAAAATTAACAAAAGCCCATTATAAATGTGAGTTTTGCCAAACGATATTTATGCTAAAGTTACCTTTCAATGCTATTTGAGATTAAAATTTTCCAAACGGCGTAACATTTCGGAAAACCACTTTACCTTATAAGTATTTGCATTCTCCCAATGGCATTTTCCCAAAGCCGAACCAAACGAGCCATGAGTGTTACACGATAACGTAGTTTCGTGCAAACCACCTCTAGAGTCTTGTGGTCAAAGGTTAGGTACTACACGATAATGTAATTACGTGTGAACCACTTCTAGAACCTTGTACCATTAACGTAACTTCATGAGAGCCACCTCAAGAACTAAATGCTACACGATGATGTGGTTTTGTGGGAATCACCTCTAGAGCCTTAAGATCTAATGTGCTATGAGATTGATCAATAGAATAGACCATTGACGTATGATACGAGTTTGATTAATGGAATGAACCATTGACATGAGATATGACAAGTTCAACTACGAATCGAGCCAATGATACTCATTTTGATATTATGGACGAATGGGAAATTATGCTTTGTAATTTGTTATATGTTTGATTGACATAAATGAGTCATATTTTTGAGTTCTAAATGTGTAATGTGGAGGTTTGATATGTACTACTTACTGAGTTGTGGTTGCTCACGCTTCTCTATCCCAATCTTTTTGGTTCCTTCACTTAGAGGCCGTTAGAGCGAGAGCGTTATCGCAGAAGCTTTTGAGAGTTGGATTATGGTGGTTTGAGGTCGCGTCTGTCAGGTGAAAGGATGGTCATATCATCCTCATCTCGTTGGATTCGGGGTGTGAGAGTTTGAGGCTCTGTCCTCCTCTCGATGGACAGCCAGGTCTGCCTTTTTCCCTTTGTGTAGGGTGTTGCACCCAGGCATTGCCTTGACGATCACTCTGCCCTCATTAACCGGCATTTAAAATTACTTGGCATGGAAAAAACACCGGAATTAGAAAGAAACAAAGAAAACCACATTAGTCCACATTGCTTCTATTCTCTAAGTCATCTCTCCCCATCTTTGCTGTAATAATGGGCCCAGCTCAGCCCATTTCCCAACATTTTATTTCCTCTTCTTGAACAGGAATTCAGCGGACAAGAAGCAGTGCGTTTGTGGAGATGGAAAAGAAAGGAGGAAAACAGAGAATTTTCACGCATTCACAATCCAAATAGCCTGACAAGCCGAATCAACTTCGAATGGCAAAGCTGGGTAAGTATTCAAGCTTACTATTCATTTAATCGGATTAATTTTCAAAGTTAGGTCATAAATCTGAAGTTTTATCAATTTTCAACTTTAAGTTTCGATTAAAAAATTGTCAAGCTATGAATATATATATATATATATATATATTTTATTTCATGGAGGTGTAAGGTTAAAAAGAGCTAAAGCATGACAGATAGATTTACTAAGATTAAATGGCAAGTTATGATATTTTCCCAACTAACATGGTAGGCAATCAAAATGTTTATTATCAAGAAAACCTAAATGGCCAATTTATATTAGAGATCTTAATGTAGCAGAAGAAGTATGACCTAACTGAGAATGTCAAGTTTTTAGTGAGGGCTTGAGGTTGGCGAGGTGCCAACAACCCCATCGGCCATGGTTAATGTCGCACCAGCGATGAGGCCAAGACCACAGGCAGGAAGGCTAGCCTCAGCCCTCTGCTTCAGTTTATTTTTTTAATTTGTGTTTTCTTTTTTTTTTCCCTTGAAGTGTAAGTCTCTTTTATGGAAAAAGAGAGGAAAAGGAAAAAAAGTAAAAAAAAAAAAAGCAAGAAAATAAGAAAATATAAAGGATGGAAATACCATTGAACATCCGATAAGGTCAAGTCTTTCGTGGAGACTGACATGACCACTTCAAGCTCTAATTTTAGAAAATGAGAACACTTTGGGCTCCTATTTTAGACATTTTTTTTTTGGGGGGTCAAATATTTTGTACAAGGTTCATTTCAGACTCTTATTTAAGAAATTAATGGTACTTCGAGCCATTATTTGGAATTTTGATATATAGCATAACTTTGAAAAGTACTCCATTTATATGAACTAGGACTTGAATCCTCACCAAACGCTGCAAAATGTAGTTAATTCGGCTTGTCGAGTATGAACTTTTCCTCACTTCTCTACGTTTTCAATTTTTTTTTTCGCTTTTTGACTAGTTGACTAGTCAACACCGCAATATTACACTTTAGATAAGGCAAGTCAACTTCATAAGGGGGGAAATTTCCTCCAACTAGCAAATAAAAGTTCAGGCAAGGCAACTGCGTAATGACATGAGCTCAATTTCGTTCTTACATATGTAGCACAAAAGTGAAAACAAAATAAACCCAAATTGTTAAAATTTAATCTTTTCTTTCCCGGCTCTTTTTCCTAAATTTTCATTAGCTGATCAGGTTCAAGTCGGATGTGTTGTATTTATCTTTGTTCTTCTTTCATAATTTGAATGCATTTCATCGTGAATTCATTCCCCATCTTTCTCGCCATATCTAAAGATTTATGTTGCACAACAAAAATGATGAGACTGTCAACGAGTTAGGATAGGCAATTGTCAACGAGTTATGAGATTGTCAACGGGTTGGATAGGCAATTGTCAACGAGTTATAATAGGCAATCAATGGGAAGTTGGAATTAGTCTAAGTCGATAGCGTATTCAATTTTGGGGGACTAACAAGAATACAAGGATTTTTTTATGTGGATGTCAGAATTAGCAGTCTTAACGGTGCCCTGACTTGGAACTTAGTGGCTTTTTTCTGATGGCTTTCTATTGGTTCATATGCCTTGAGATTGCAGGGGTCTTCATTCTTCAGTAGTCTCTCTTCTCCCTTTCTTCCGTCTTCTTAGTTCACTCAGC
This sequence comes from Eucalyptus curtisii, assembly GCA_017140595.1. Classification (NCBI taxonomy): domain Eukaryota; kingdom Viridiplantae; phylum Streptophyta; class Magnoliopsida; order Myrtales; family Myrtaceae; genus Eucalyptus; species Eucalyptus curtisii. The sequence goes on from CM029499.1 coordinate 27,024,057, forward strand.
AGATTCGCTGATTTTGAGAACTTGACTGCTTCAAGCAGTATGAAAGCTTTAGTGGCACTTTCCATGCGTCTTGTTCTCTTGTAATGCCCTTGTTTCCAATGCATTAGATACCATAACAACAAATCAGTCGATTCAAGACAACGAGAACCTACTTTCTGCTGGTGGGACATTTGATCTGGGGTTCTTTAGCGTGGGTGATCCCCCAAAGCGATATCTGGGAAGAATATGGTACAAGAAAATAACCACAATGACAATAGTGTGGGTTGCAAATAGAGTCGCACCCCTTGCGGATGCATCAGGTACTTTGAGGGTTACTACCTGCGGAAGTCTCGTCCTTCTTGACGGGAATGGAAGTGACATCTGGTTGTCAAACTCGCCAATACCAGTGCATAATCCAATTGCGCAGCTCTTGGATTCAGGAAATTTGGTTTTGAGAGATGCAGATGGCAGTGATCCCAATAATTTCCTGTGGCAGAGTTTTGACTATCCTACAGATACATTTCTAGCAGGTATGAAGGTAGGATGGAATAGAACATCAGGCTTCAATCGTTATTTAACATCACGGAAGAGCATTGATGATCCTTCTCCAGCTAACTTCACGTGTCCACTTGATCCGAATGGCTACCCACAACTCCTATTGAAGCAGGGTTCTGACATCAAGTTCAGGTCAGGACCATAGAATGATCCTCAAACACTATTGTCATTGTGGTTATTTTCTTGTACCATATTCCCAGATATCGCTTTGGCGGATCCCCCCTACTGAAGAACCCCAGCTCAAATGTCCCACCAGCAGAGATTAGGGTCTCGCTGTCTTGAATCGACTGATTTGTTGTTATGGTATCTAGTGCATTGGAAACAAGGGCATTACAAGAGAAGAGAACAAGACACATGGAAAGTGCCACAAAAGCTTTCATACTGCTTGAAGCAGTCAAGTTCTCAAAATCAGCGAATCTGCTAAGGGAACTAAAAAGACGGAAGAAAGGGAGAAGAGAGATCACTGAACAATGAAGACCCCTGCAATTTCGGGGCTGACCTGGAGCCACAGGCTTTTTCCATGAACTGACAAGAAGCCATCGGAAAAAGCCACTAAGTTCCAAGTCAGTGCACCAATAAGACTGCTAATTGTGACATCCTAGGTTGCAGGAACACTCTATGGGACCCTTTGTGTCGTGTCCGACACTCCGACACGCGGTCAACTCCTTCGACACGCTCCGACACACAATTCGGAAATTCCAACACGTGACTCCGACACGCACGGGGTTATTTTTACAAATATCCAAACCTTCTGGGGTCTAAATATAAATATATGAAAAAAAAATAATAAAAGCTAAAACAAATTTCCAATACTCGTTTGAAGATGTTGGGGTGCTTGAAGTTGCAAATTTTTCACTTGATGAGCCGGAGATGGAGTCTGTTCTTTTTTTCAGAAGAAGTGGATAACGTGGATGAATGACTTTTTATTATATTTGATGATGGAAAGTTGATTTTTTTTTCTTATTGTTAAATTTTAAATTTAATAGTGGAACGTGGATTACTTGTTTTTTCCTCCAAGTTTTATGGATTATTACAATGAAATGTAGTTGAATTTGTCAAATTAAAACAATGAATGATATTAACAAATGTAGGATTAATGTTTTTAGTATAGATTAATTCTAGGCTCTTATTATTATTATTATTTAGTCATTTATGCATTTATATATTAAAATATTTATTTAATATATAACGTGTCGAAACGTGTCGAAATTCTCTATTTTTGAGAAATGGCGTGTGTCGTGTCGCGTGTCGTGTGTCCGTATCGGTGCAACCTAGGTGACATCAATGTAAAAAATCCCAAAATTTAACACGTTATTGATTTAAATTAATTCCAATTCCTATTCATTGCCAATCTTGACTCATTGAAAATCTCGTAATCTTTTTTGCGCACCACGAATCTTTAAATCTTTAAATAAATTCACGACAAAATGCGTTCGAATTATGAAAGAAGAACAAAGATATATACGATACGTCCAACGAGAACATGATCAATTAATAAAAAATTACAAAAAAGAGCAGAGAAAAAAAAAATATTAAAGTTCAACAATTTGGTTTTTTTTTTTTTTTCACTTTTGTGCTACAGATGTAAGAATGAGATTGAGCTCCCATCATTACGCAATTGCTTGAACTTTTTGAGTGCTTTTGGTAATCATTCTATTCCCAAGAACAATTTTTTGCTCAAAAATGATTTTTTTTTTTATTTTGTTCCTGAGAATAATCTCTGAATTTTTTAAGGTGCTTGATAACTATATAAAATTTCTGTTCCCGGGTGAAAATGTGTTTGGTAGGATTCTTAATTTTTTTTTCTTTTAATTTTTTTGATACTTTTATTATATTTATCTTTTTTTCTATTTTTTTCTTTTTCTTTTTCTTTTTTCTTTCTTTTTTTCTCTTCTTCTTCCTCCTTCTTTGTAGCCGGTTGCTAGCTATTGCTAGCGGCAAAAAGAACGGTGGTCAACAATGGCCGGTGACCAACTAGGAGGAAGAAGAAGAGAGGAGGAAAGAAAAAAGAAGAAAAATTAGACTTGATTCATGGCAGCAGTGGCCAACAATGGCCGGCAAAGGCAAATGATAGGCTAGGAGGAAGAAGAAGAGAGAAGGAGAAAAGAAAAAAGAAGAAAAATTAGACTTGATTCTATGAATTATTCTCGAGAATAAGAAGCAATTTTTTCTACTTCTTGATTTTGTTCCAAATCTATTCCTGGGAAAAAAAAAATGGATTTTTGTTTTTTAGAACAAAAAATTTACCATATAGAGTTATGTTCTTTTTTTGTTCCGAGGAATAAAAGAATAGAACCCGACACTATTTGAAGTGAAAATAAACAAGCCCTCATTGGCTAGTTGGAGGCCTATTTTAGTATTTTTACCCCCTTATGAAGTTTAACTTGCCTTATTTAAAGTGTGATATTGCAGTATTGACTAGTCAACTAGTCAAAAAGCAAAAACAAAATGAAAACGTAGAGAGAAGAAAGGAAAAGAATAGGAAAAGGTCAAACTCAACGAGCCGAGTTAAGTACATTTTGCAGTGTTTGGTAAGAATACAAGTCCTTAGTTCATATAATCAGAGTAATTTTCAAAGTTGTCCTATATATTTGAGGGAAAATTCCAAATAAAGGTTGAAATACCATCAATTTTTCAAATAAGGGTTTGGAGTAAACCTTGTCTCAAATAAGCGCTTGAAATGTCCTCATTTTCTCATATAAGAACTTAAAGTGGCCATCATAACGAAGGACCTGGCCTCATCAGCTAGTCAATGGCATTTCCGTCCTTTATATTTTCTTATTTTCTTCCCTTTTTTTTTTTTTCCTTTTTCTCTTTTTTTTTCCAAAAAAGACAAACTAAAAAAACCAAAAGAAGACCAAAACGGGACAAGGACTTCGAGTGCCAAAAAGTTGGCACTAATTGACACTTAAGTGCCAAAAGTTACGAAAGGTACACTTAAGTGCCAAAAATCGGAAAAAATGGATCACTTGAGTGCCAATCCAGGCCAAAATCCGGCCAAAATGCCGACATGGCATTTTTCCGGCGAATCGAGCCCAAAACGACGCCGTTTTGCACGCTAACATGGCCAAATAATGCAAAAACGGCGTCGTTTTGAGCTCATGTGATAAAAAAAATAATATAAAAATTAAATAAATTAAATTTAAAATTAGATTTAGTTAAAATATTTAAAAAACAATAAATTTAAAATTAAATTTAGTTAAAATATTAAAAAATAATAATTTTAAAATTAAATTTAGTTAAAATATTAAAAAATAATAATTTTAAAATTAAAAAATTAAAAAAATTAAAAAAAATTAAAATTATTATTTTTTAATTTTAAATTTTAAATTTTAAAGTTTTTAATATTTTAACTAAATTTAATTTTAAAATTATTATTTTTTTAATATTTAACTAAATCTAATTTCAAATTTATTATTTGTTAATTTTTTAAAATTTTTTTATTTTTTAATATTTTAACTAAATTTAATTTTAAAATTATTTTTTTAATTTTTAACTAAATCTAATTTTAAAATTATTTTTTTAAATTTTTATAATTTTTTAATTTTAAAATTATTATTTTTTAATATTTTAACTAAATTTAATTTTAAAATTATTATTTTTTTAATATTTTAACTAAATATAATTTTAAAATTATTATTTTTTAATTATTTTTTAAATTTTTTAATTTTAAAATTATTATTTTTTAATATTTTAACTAAATATAATTTTAAAATTATTATTTTTTAATATTTTAACTAAATTTAATTTTAAAATCTTATAATAAAAAATCTAATTTTAAAAATTAAAAATAAGCCCAAGGAAAAGGCTAAAATGGCTAGCGCTCCTTCGCCGGAAATTGTCGGAAAAATGCCACGTGACCACCACCTCATTGCTAGTGGGGCGTCGGCCATGGCCAACTATATAAACAAGACAAATTAAAAAATAAGCCCAAGGAAAAGGCTAAGGCTAGCACTCACCAACCCATTGCAAGCCCCCATGGTCCGGGATCACCAACCCCAAGAGAAGGGAGAAGGCTGCAACATTCTCCCAGATCTAGGCTAGCGCCACAACCCTTGTCGACCGGCCCTCACCACTAATTAGCCTTTGCCGAGATTCTGGTGACTTGCCAGCCATGGCCAATGCCCACCGACGATAGGGTGGCAACCATAAGTGGGGGAGCCTGCATATATTTTTCTTTTTCTTTTTTAGTTTTTAGCTTTTTTGAGTTTTTTTAAAGGAAAATGAAAGAAAATAAGAAAAAGTAAAAGATGAAAATGCCTTTGACTAGCCGGTAAGGTTAAATCCTTCTTTGAAACCGATATAGCCACTCCATGTCCTTATTTGAAACAAAATCAACTTCAAGCCCTTATCTGAGAAAATGACGACACTTCATATCTTATTTGAGACTACTGGTGAGGTTAGGTTATTCTTTGAGACTATGGTCTCCATTCAAGTCCTATTTGAAATAATGTCTACTACATACCTTCATTTGAGAAAATGAAGACACTTTAAGCATTTATTTGGAATTTTCCCCATATTCATCAAGCCCCACGACTCCATAATGCCATAATCTACCATCCCCATATAATTCCAAAGCTTATCAACTCCAAATCTCGGTTTTAGAGTGTCCTTCTAAGATCAAGCCTTTGTCTGATAAGAAATGGAGACTTTGCTAATGGGAGAATTTTGATCATCTTATCACCAAGCATTATATCATGACCATGGTAAGATATTGAGTAATAAATTAGTCAATGGAATGAATCATTGGCATGTGATTTGATAGAGATTGATCAATGGACTTGACTTTAGATATTCAAATTGTGATGGTGGATTAAAAAGTATTTCTAAATTGTATAAAATTTTGTTAAAATGAAACAACTCATATTTTATTTAATATGTATATTATATCTTGGGTTTGGATTATGAGTTTCTAACGTTGCTCTTCATATGTGCATAATGAATACTCAATCTACTTAGAAGAGATATACCATTCACTAAATTGCGGTTACATATGTTATTCGTGTTCAATGTTTTTCAGATTCCTCGGTTAGTGACAAATAGAGCGATAACATTCGTGTTGTCATCAAGACATTTTGATAGAGGATTTTTGGGTGTAAGCTAAGTTAGTTGTATACGTTGTATATGATTGAGATGAGTTTATTGAGTTTAGTTATTAGTTGGAGATGTACATATTCTTTATAATGTATTATAGAAATTCCAATATTGTAACTAACCTGCTAGTTTATCATATATTTTGAAATATATATCTTGATAGTAGGTTATTGGTTATATTTGAGATTGCATCCTTCAGATAGAAGGACAGCCATGCCATCTCCTATTTTTGTTAAATTTGGAGAGTGACATAAAGAGTTCGACAAAAAATTGTATTTCGACAAATGGGTGTTCCAAAAAATATGACACATCATTTGCAATTTATTATATGGGAATGGCTCAGATTAAGCAGTGGTGCATTTGATTCAGCATTCCCAATGGACTTTCAGTCTCCAAAGCCCCTTGGGGAAATGTTGAACCATTTGGCAATAATTTTAAAGTAGCTTTTAAGTGAAAACCGGTATTGGGAATGCCGAAAGCTGAATGCTAGTAGGGACTAGCATTGAGCTTTTAGCATTTAGCTAAATGCTGAAACTCTTTTTTTTTTTTTCTTCCAAAACTATTCTCACTAATTCTTCAAATTTCCAATTTTACCCTCATTATTATTTTTTCAAATGCTAAAAAAATTCTTTAAAAAATCAAATATGTATATTTACAAAAGACCAACCATTCGCCAGTCCGATGAAGGGTTATGACCACCAGTGGCTAGATCTAGCACCAACAGCCATCAATCGAGGTTGTCTGTGGTCGTGCAACCTCCGATAGCCCTTGCCATTGGAGATCCACGACCTCAGGCGACCTAGGCAGCCCACAACCTAAGCGACCAACACTTGGGTCTCATGGCCTCAAGTGGCCCTCGCCTGGGTCCCGCAAGGGTCGCGCAACCGCGCTGTCAGTCACCATGGCACGCTTGATGAAATTGGACTATATAAAGACACAAATAATGTTAAAACTTTTAAAGGAAACATTTAAGTATCATATTTTTTTTAAAATTAAATCACTTAAGTTACATTTTTTTTTTAAACTAAGAATTCATATGTGGCATTGATTCTTGGCAAATCACATTGGTGATTTAATATTAAATTAATGCCATAATGGATTTTTGACTAAGGAAAATCATCGATGTAATTTTAGGAATTTGTTTTTTAGAAGTTATGCCACCAATTTTGGAGCAAACACGGTAATCTTTAAATTTCGCAATTTTAGGATTCAGTTAGAATTTAAACAAGTATATTGGCCCAAAGAAAAGGATTTGAACCATGTAAGGATGGATCTTGCGCAGGATGGACCTTGCGCACATCCATCAAGAGGTCGAGATCTTTTGGGGTTTCCACGTGTGTTGACTTTGGGATCAATACGTGGTCAATGGTTAATTGGAATTCATGGTCTTGATGACGCTTTTACTCGGTGATATTTGTCTCTAAAAATTTCTAACCCATCGTAAGGGAAAGGTCATGGACCAATTTTTCAGCCTTTTCTTCTTTTGACTAACAAGCCTTCAGCTTTTTTTCTTGAAAATGACAAGCCTTCAACTTATAAAGAGAAAGATTCTTGTAATTCCAATCACACGGTGTGTAAGACGGGTTGAGCATCCAAAACGATAGTGACCCTAGTGGCATCAATTCTCAAAACACAAATTGCACTCCCCTTCCATCATGTACTCATAAACCAAGAACACCTAATGCTTATGTAAGCAAAAATCATGGAGCTTAATAATTATTTTTTATATCGAACACTCGCCACCTTGGACTTTTAAAAAAAAAAAATTATATATATTTGATTTTTTAGCATTTATATATATTTGATTTTTTTTTAGCATTATTATCAAAATTTATATCTAAAAAGTTGCATATATTATTTTTTTCTATTTTAAACAAATAAAAATTTTAAAACTAATAATACTCACTTAAAGGGCTTTTCAAATGTGTTTTTTACTAAACGACATTTATCTCAAAATTGCTTCTCAAAATATAATTTACTAAACGGCATTTGCATTTACCTAAAGTCCTTTAGGCTAAACTACTTTGCATTTTTACAATGAATTTTCAAAATACTAAACCATACACACTCACTTAGATGCAAGGCCCATCACATTAATGACAGAGATCCATGCGGCCTCCAGGGGATCGGATTCCGGATGAAATACGCCTCAAGAAAAGGTTTACAGGACAAAAGGAGAAAAGCATGCAGCTTCCCCTGGCATGAGAAGAGACGCGCGTCACTCCACTTTAGGAAGTTGACTAAACTCCTGCTGGACCCGCCCATGTCACTTTCTCACTCCTCTATAAGACGGCAATCGGGCCTCATTGCTAATTAAATTCCAACCAGAACTTTGTTATCACGAAGACGTCGGTCGGTGTCGATTCTGGAAGGAGAAGCAGAATGGAGATGAGATTCATGGGCCTGTTCCTGCTGTTGCTGCTCGTCCTTGGTCCTCGTAAGACACCCCACTCACCATCATCACTCTTCCTGGTTTTCATCTTCTGTGTTTCTTGCTTTTCCTAAGTAAATCCCTATTCAAGAAGAAATGCCCACATGGCGTATTAAGGAAAATATAGCAAGATCATCATATTATTAGTTGGGCCCATCTCTTCTAAGCAACTTCGTTCCCATCAACTTGTTAATTTATTTGGGACATGTCGTGCAATCGATGAGAATTCTTTTGTCAAACTATACACAAAGTCAGTTATCATGGATGAAGGAGTTGTAGGAGTTTTCCTTATGTGGGCTACATTAATTGAGATTGTAATTTACCATTTTACGGAGTTGGTCTAATAAGGTAAGGCATAAAGTTTTCTTAATGGTCAAATATGGGTTTGGCTTGTGTGGACCAAGTTGGGCTCGGCCCATGATGAGAGGGGTCGTCCAAAATTCTATAAATAGCACTAACGTCCCTTCTCTAACCCTCATTCTTCCACAAACTTTCTTTCACCTCACATAAGGCAAACTGTAAGTGGCAGTCTCATCGAGCCAGGAACCAAGGATCATAAAGGAGTAGAACTTGAGCGTCGGCTCGTCATTTGAGCGTCGGATCGTCATCATTTCGCATAAAGAACAATGGATTCCAAATTAGGTACGCAAATCTTTGTATTCTCCTTCTACATGTTCAGGATTCTAGCTATGTTGATCCTGGGATGCCGCTACCACGGCCAACATTTGGTATCAGAGCCTCGTAGCCTAAAACTCAAACTATTGTATTTGGCCCGTTTTTGAAAATTTTGCCTGTTGAAACTTGATTTTGAAAACATATTCAGATTGCTCTCGTCGAACCGAGCATTTTGGTGGGTGGCATGCCTTTGGCGGAGGCCAAACACGCCGGTAATAAGCATTTCAGATTTCACCTACCCTTGGACCGTTTTGCCCTTTTTTGTGAATTTTGATCCAATGAAAGTAGATTTTGAGCACATATATGGATTCTACATGCTGAGACGAGCATTTTGGTGGGTCATACGTGTCAAGAAGAGGTCGGAAACTGCAGCACACGCCTCCACGCGCCGAAACGAAGCTAGGAGGCGGCACCATGCGAGCTCGTGCTCATGTGCCGGGCGCATGATCACCTATGGCGGTTAGTGACGTCACCAATGACATCACTCGCCGACTTGGGCCACCACCTTGCCGTGCTGACGTCATGAATGACGTCGATCAAAGATGATGACGTCACTCAACGACTGGTCAACCCAACCCGATGGTCCGTTGATCGGGTTGACCGACCGTTGACCGGTCATACCAGTTGGACTTGGTTGGCCCGTTGACTAGTTGGACTCGATGGGACTAGTTTTAGGCTGGCTCAAGGTGGCAAGCGGTGGACCTCATGCGCCACGCATTCCGGTGGCACGTTAGGGCGCGTGTGACGTCGGATTGGCGGGTGGTTTGGACCTTTGTGCTCATATGGATGTTCTCTACATTGTGATATATTTATTTTACATGTTTGATGCTTTTATTGATATGAAAATGCATGTGGAACCCTAAGGTATGTGATTTTTGGGGTATTTTTGCGTATTTTTCATGTATTTCTCTATGATTTTAGAAATACGTTGAGAGCTCACATGTGTATCATCACATAAAGATTGTGTAGAGCATTGATTCATTAATAACATGTATAAGGGTCAGCATGGGTTAATTAATAGAGCAATATGATTAGCATTACATGTGATTTTAGTGACGAATTACCCCTATTATATAGTCTTAAATCACATGTATAAGGTAAATGTGAGTTATAAAGTTTATATCTCTGGTATGAGAGAATTTTAATGATTCGATTGGGTTGTAACCGCCAAAGTGGCACACTTGATTGGATTTGAAAAATATTGGTCTCACATTGTGATGAGATGTCTCCTACTCTAATGCGTAGTCATACTCTCAAATGAGGTCATTGTATATTAGTTCATGAAGGGACGCATGCATAGTATATGATTGAGGAGTGACTGACCTAGTGATTCATATATCCAAATGTGGTGAATTCGCGAAAGGTCAGAATATATTCTCATGACCGCTGTCATGTGGAGAGTATACAATGGCATGTCATGTATTCTGCCCAAAGGTGTTTATCTGATTATGCGTATAACTCTCAGGATGTGTACTTATAAGATTTTCAGGTTACACGGTACTCACATGATGCCAATTGCATATGCTACTTGTTATTAAGTCATTTTCTCTATAATGGCAATGTCGTTGTGATTGAGTTCCTACTAGTTCAAATTTCAAATGGTGAAAAGAGGATTTTCTGTTTGGGATAGATCTGGTGGATGTTCATATTGCTCTTACTAAGTTTAAGCTGGCGATCTCACTATTAGTTCTATGGAACGAGAAAGTATCTTTTGCTGCTTGGGAAAAGGACAATTGAATTTGTCCATTAATTGAGGAGTTCCATTTAGGAACACTTGAAAGTGGTTTATTAGCTTATTACACTGCTAAAAGGATGATGAAAACCTTGGTAGCTTGAAATTGTGTCTTGTCTATTACCGAGGTTGGGATAAATGCAAGGACTCTTCAACATAAGATGTGATGATTCTGATGAGGTTAAGGATTACGTCCTAAGGATGGTAGATTTGAAGTCCAAAATCATACTCATAAAGGAATTCATGAAATCACTGGTCATTCTGATAATTTGATCTGAAAATAACACCCTTTAAGAGAGATGGTGCCATTCATTACTCTTGTGGAAAAAGAAATGACACATAAGGGACATTATAATGAATATAAAGCTTAGTTGTCCCTGCGTGAGTCTGGAGTTTATGATTCATTGGTATTCATTTATGAATCCAATTCCTATCAAAAGTCTCATCCGGTTCTTGATGGCTAGGTAGCGGTGCAACATATTATGTTGTTTACTATAAAGGAATTCATAAATCTAAGAAAGTCAAATCAAAATGAATCATAACTCATCATGGAAAACAACATTTAATGTCGATTTAATAGGAGGTATTGTTTTGACTATGGATTTTGGATTCTGGCTTACATTTAATCTTGAGAAACACTTTATGTACCTTCCTTTAGACGAAACTTACTTTCCATATCATGTTTGGAAGTGCGTAACTACTTTTTTGAAGTATAGAACAATGTTGTTTCTATGTTTTTCAAGTCAAATAAAGTTGGGTGCTGCAATATATCAAATAGATTGTACGAATTGTGTTAGTCTCTCAACGTTATGTATGTCGTTTTTGTAGCTAAAATGATTGTTTTCAATAGATCTTTACCTAAGAAATAGTCTTGTGCATTATAGCATGAACTTATTGATCATATGTCTAGAGAAAGAGTAGAAAGATTGATAACATTGATATTTTGTCTACTTTTAAAAGTTACCTAAAGACTTGTATACACTGCTGTAGAAACAAGATGATTAAGATAAGCAAGAAAACTGTAGTCTGAAGTTCTAAACTATTGGAGATCATTCACACTAATATTAGTGGACCATATACGGTAACTTTATATAGAATTTTTTCATTTCAACACAGTCATTGACGTATATTTCTCTAAAGAAAGATTAGAATCTTTGGATAGATTCAAGTTCTCTCGGACTAAAGTCAAGAAACAATTGGAACAAGTCTTATAGATTGTCATATATAACCGCAGTGGTGAGTATTTCGATGAATATGGCAATGCTGGATAACTTAAAGGGCCATTTGTCAAATACTTAGAAAGATTCTAAGATGGTAACTTAATTTACTATGCCCATAAATCTTGAACAAATTGGTGTGGCTGAAAGGCGTAATTGCACCATAATGGACATGATAGTAAGTATGATTACTAGGACTAATTTATTAGGTTTTCTGTGGGGCGAAACAGCCCAATATACATTAAATCGAATTTCTACCAAAAATGTTACGTTGACTCATTTTGAGTCATGGGCTGGACGTAAACCTAACTTGAACCATCTTAACGTTTGAAGTGTCTTGCAAAAGTGAGGTTATATGATCCAACATTAAGTAAGTTGAACTGTAGAATCCCTCGATGTTATTTCATATCTTACCTAGGTCATTCGAAGGGATATCGATTTTATGATCTCAATGGAGGTACAAGAGTTGTGAAATTACAGGCAGCAGATTTCTAGAATTTGACGTAATTGCAGAGGATGGCTGCTCTTAGACTATTAAAGATAATAGTACGATGGGGATCATTGAGTCTTTGCCTTTGCCTATACAAATAATTATGGAGTCTTTTACACCACAAACTAAGCCTATTGAGGTTCAGGATACTAGTATTGATACAATTCCTGATAAAGTTTGTCAAGCCTCTCAGATACAAGAAGAAATTGTTACAGTAACTTCACTCAAGAGATCTATTAGGGAAAGACGTTCAGTTTTACAATTGGACTATATAGTCTATCTGGTGAGAGTATGACTATGATATCTACTGCGTGGTTGATCTAGTGAGTTATGTATAAATGTTGTTTCTTGTCTTCGATCAGATATGTGGTTAAATGCGATGAAAGACGATATGTAATTTATAAAACGTGATGGTGTTTGGGAGCCTGTGAAATTGGCTGAGGGTCACAAGCTCATTCATTGCAAATGGGTGTATAAGACTAAATGAAACTCTAAAGGAAATATTGAGAAATTTAAACTTTGACTAGTAGAGAAAGGTTTCACTCAGAGAGAAACTTAGTCTTTTCTAAAGACTATTTCAGAGTGAATATGGTATTAGTAGCTCATTTTTTGACATGGAGTTGCGCTAGATGAATGTTAGAACTCCATTTTTCAATAGATACCTTGATAAAGAAGTCTACATGGTATAACTTGAAGGTTTTGCAGCAAATGATTCAGGTAAGCTTATGTGTAAATTGAAAATCCTTATTTATGGTCTTAAGCAAGTTGGTGGACAATGGTGCTTGGAGTTTCATAGTATTGTCACTTCATTCAGTTATGTTGAGAATAAAGTAGATCGGTATATATACTACAAGGTCAGTGGGAGAAAATTTAGTTTTCTCACGTTCTATGTAAATGATATCTTGCTTGTGAGTAACAATATTAGAATACTGCATAAGACAAAGCAGATGTTGTCAAGAAATTTTGGCTTGAAAGACCTTGGTTAGGTATCTTTTTGCTTTGACATTAAGATTCATAGGGATCGTTATATGCATATGTCAGGTTTATCTCATATTGCATATGTTGATTGTATTTTGAAAAGATTCAACAAGCCAAGAGTTGCTCCTATTATTAGGGCTGATAGATTGAATTTTTGGCATTGTCCTTGTTCAAATCTTGGGAAAACCTAAATGAAGATATACTTTATGTTAGTGCACTTAAAAGTACCATGTATGATCAAGTCTGCATCAGGCTAGATATTACTTTTGTTGCAAGACTTTTAGGCATATATCAGTCAAGCCTAGAACATGTGTCACGCCCCGAACCCCGAGACAAGTGAACAATCCGCCATGGTCATACAAATGCGACATCCCCAGGTGGTGTCGCCGACCCAAATAATTTATTATGCGCATACGGAACGTGCTATAAAACCCTTGACAAAAACTCACGAGATAGGAAAGCAGGAAATCAACACATTCATAAACGAGCGTACTAACATAGATAAACATCATTCCATATATTACATATATTCCAACATGGTCGCCTTACAAAAAGGGATCAGTTCACCAAAAAGAATGAGCGATCCTAAGACTACTAGTCAGACTCGCTCTTCGATCCCACCTCGTAATGAGCAGCCTCCGGAGACGAGGGGTCCTCCAGCCTACCATCAGGAGGGTCATCTACTCCTTCTCCTAGGATGGCTTCCATAACAGCAGATGGAATATCAAAACTACTAAGTGGACCAATCCTGAAACCATTAGGCCCAAAACGAAACCAAGCCCTATATCTATGAGGTACTCTAACAGCCAAGCCCTCCTGGACCCAGACCGTGGTCCTAACTAGCTCATAGATCCAATGGCCCTCAGGATCGGGACAACTGAACTTTTGCTTCATACTATGCACGGAAGACCATAACGCTCCGGGGTTCTCGCCATCTACGGTCCCGAAATTTTGGCCCACAACGGGGTGAGACATTGTCTCAAAGAAGTTCAACCCCTAAAACCCTATTAGAAAGAAAATACACCCCCAGTGTGGCCTAGCCACCTCACACGTAAGACTTACCTCGTCTTAATTCCTTCCCGCAGTTAGCACAATTTATACCACAAAATCTTAGGCAATCATGAGAATTTAAAACAATTGGAACACCAACACTTTCATATAAACCACGATCGCACTCAAAGACACATTCCAATTATTATTCACCGCCACACAAGGGTATAGCCTACTCGCAATTCAACTATCTACTGACATTAATTGCCAGGCATCGCCTCCCCCCCCCCTTGGAGCACGGCTTCGTCTCTACGTCGACGGCATTCCCGAAGGAGCATAAGTCCAGTCGGCCTAGCCTCTACTGCGACCCGAGCCTCGTCACTAAGTTTAGAATCAGGTCCAGTTGGCCTAGCCTCTACTGTGACCCGAGTCTCATCACTAAGTTGACGGCGATTCTAAAGGAATACAGGTCCAGTTGTCTTAGCCACTACTGCGACCAAGTCATTCAACTAGTACATGACAATCAAAACTGACCTCCGGACACTCCACATTTCATTCATATACTCCAATCACAACATTAATCCTTAACATCCAATTTTTGCATCAAAACCCAACTCTTGGGTTTTTATGAGTAAAATCCCTATTTATCATATTAAATAGTCGATTTGCCACATCCATTCATCAAATTCAAATTCTAAATGCACAACAAAGATCGCACGAAATTCTAAGCAATTGAGGTCAAAAATAATTTTTTTCAATTTTTTTTTGGAATATAATATATTATAAAAATTCCAGAATTTCGAAGTATTTAATTAAATAAAAAATAAACCCTTTTATGTCCCATCAAGGGTTAAAATAATATAACCACTCAATTATCTCTAATTAAACATATTCTAATCTAATCACACCCCTTAATCTAATCCACAATTAAAATAAACTAATCTAATCACCTAAACTTACTTAACTTAGACTAAGCACACTTAGGGCATCATTAACCCTCTAATCAAGATTTAGTGAGTTAAACTCACCGGAATCGCTTTCCGGCGAGTCCCCGGCGAAAAGGACGACGAGCCCGACGACAAACCTTCTTGGGGCGACACCAAAGGAGGTCGGGAAGACACCCAAAGCGGGCCTTGAAGTCCTAGATCTAGGCTGGAAGTTCGGCCACTGTCCAAGGCCGAACGGAGGAGATTCGGCGGCGGTTCGGGCGAGAAACCGGCGGAGGCGGGCGGCGGCAGCTCGAGCGGGAGAGAGCAGCGGCTCCGGCGGTCCTCCAGCGACCTTGGCGGCGACGGCAGCGGCTGGCGGAGAGGCGCGCGGGAGCTCGAGATTACGAACGGCGATGGCGGAGGCGTCCCCATCGGCCGACGGCGAGCGGCGAGGCGCGGCGCGGACGGCGCGCGAACAGCGGCAGCCGCGGCGGCGGCGACGATCGGACGGACGGCGGCCGGCGAAGGGCGGCGTCGGCCGGCTTGGCTGGCCGGATCTGCACTCCCCTCTCCTCTCCTCTCTCTCTCTTCCCAAGCTTGAAGATGATGTTGATGGGTGCTCCTTTCCAAGAAGCAATCTCCACCCTCCACTTGTCCATTTCTTCTTCAATTTGGCCAACCACCATGACATCACCTTATGTCATCTTCCACTAACTCAAAACCCTCACAACTTCATGCCAATGGGTGCAATTTCCTTCTCCGCCGGGCATGAAATTTTGTACAACAATTCCTTCAATTCCAATCAATTCTCTTCCAATTGAGCCCAATTAAAATCCATAAATTAATCCAATGTTCCTAATAAGGTTTGTGACATAACCAGACTTCCAATTGCTGAATTCACTTTCAATTTCACGGTTAATTTCACTCTGGCACGACATTAGCGCGTCCTAACCTACCGGTAGCTTTTTAGAAATTTTCGTGCAATTGACCTGTGGTTGATCAATTCAAGCCACAATGTACATCTTTGACACATTGGCAACTCTCGGTTGTCGTGGAAATCTCAAGGTTTCAATTACGGACACAAGGGACTTAATCGACAGAAAAGCCGACCCAGTGCCGACCGACAAGAACAAGTGCAATCTGGTGGAATCACCCACACTTGATCACCTGCTTCTATTGAGTCAACCTATCTCCGGTTTCTAATCGATTTTTAACTGTGCCATAATGACCCTTGCAGATTAGCTCGGTCGAAAGGTCGTTTCTTGGTCAAATTCTCGAGTCTAATGCATTATAATCTCTTACCGGCTTCACCCGATAAATTAGTTTTCACATGAGTGGCCAACTCAAGGAAAAAAAACAATATGTGCAAAGATGAAATGCCCATCTAAATTTTACTGAAAATAGAATTGAAAAAATCGGGATGTCACAACATGATCACTGGATTGCTGCCAATAAGGTTTTGAGATATTGAAAAGGACAAGAAAACTGTATGCTGAAAAACATGTTCAGGATCTGGAGCAAATAAAGGTATTCAAATGCAGATTTTACTAGCTATAAGGATGACAAGAAGTTGACAACGTAATATATCTTTATATCAGCAGAAAGTGCAGTATTATGACAAACCGATAAGCATAAATCTATATCATCCTCTACCGTATAAACGGAGTTTGTAGCATGCTTTTCAGCTGTTACTCAAGATATTTAACTTTAGAACCTCATTAAAGAGTTAACCATATTTGATTTTATGAATAGACCCATACGATTGTATCAAGACAATACTTCTTCAATGTTGTTTATCAACAACAATAAAGGTCTCGAGGGGTCTAGATATGTGGCGGTCAAGTTTTTGACCATAAAGAAACGATACATAATGGTGACACAACAGTAAAGCATATTTCCACATATGATGTGGTTATAGACCCACTAATTAAATACTTTCGCCCTTTGAATGACATGTCATGAACATTGGTTGAGAAGCATCATTGGATGCTGCTGTTTAGTGGGAGCTATAAAGCAATAAAGCAATAAAGCTTATATATATTACACATTCAATAAAGTGTTCATGAATGTGTGGTCACCATATTGAATTGATTATATGTAATTGAAATTTCAAAGTATTGTGTAAGCCTTAAGTGGAGGCTAGGAGCATCTGGTTATCAGCCTTGAACATATGTCTTGATTATACATAAAGAAAGGTTAATCATAAGGATAAAACATATGCGAGTTCATTGGCACCATAAGAATATTCTTTAGTGGCACATCCAGTTTTCTGTGACACTTAAGGTAAGAGAATAATGACCAACAAAGGAGATAACCATATTGAATCCATATCAATAAAGTCAAAAGCACTCGTGACCATGGAAAGCTTTGTGTGAGTACATACAATTACCGTCATGATTCGGTATTGAAGACTTTATGGGATAGGATTTACTATTAAGAATTACCACTAGACCAACATAAAAGTGCGCACATATAATATAGTATCAATTAACATAGCTCAAGTGGGAGAATGTAAGAGTTTTCTTTATATGGGCTACATTAATTGAGATTGTAATTTACCGTTTTATGGGGTTGGTCTAATAAGGTAAGACATAAAGTTTTCTTAATGGTCAAATATGGGCCTGGCTAAATGTGGGCGAGTTGGGCCCGGCCCGTGATAAGAGAGCCCATCCAAAACTCTATAAATAGCGCTAAGGTCTCTCCTCTAGCCCTCATTCTTCCACGAACTTTCTCTCACCTCACATAAGGCAAGCTGTAAGTGGCGGTCTCCTCGAGCCACAAACCGAGAGTCATAGAGGAGAAGAACTTGAGCATCGGCTCGTCGTTTGAGTGTCGGATCGTTGTCATTCCGTATAAAAAATGATGGATTCCAAATCAGGTACGCAAATCTTCATATTCTCCTCATACATGTTCGGGTTTCTAGCTATATTGATCCTTGTATGCCACTACGACAGTCAACAGGAGCAACATTATTCGCGAGTGTCATGTCTTTGACACCTATTTAAAAGTGGCGCTTGTGTGATATTTTCTTACAAGACACATTATCTCATGAAAGTTTTATAAAAAGTGACGCTTGTGTCTTGTGTTTTCTATCTAACAAAAGTCTTCATGAGTACTTTTTTGTTTTTTTTCTTTTTGTGAAATTAATACATACCTAAAGAAAGAAGTATTAAAGGGGCTGCCAAAAGCCACAATCATAAGGCGAGGCTACTTTTGTGTGTATATGTTCTAAAATGTATATGGAAAGTCAAATTTATTATGATCCACATGAGATCCATCAAATCTGATAGTCCATAAGAGACTGGAGTAAAGCAATCCACCAATGCCATGTCAGTTTTACAAAAGAAAGTTCACTAATTTTTTTAACCCAAGACAGTAAGATTGAGCTGTCGAACCTTCTCGTGTGAGCTCAATCCGAGATGGCCGTTGACGGCGCTGGACCTAGGGAGCCAGCGGTGGCCCCGTCCCGCTCTGCATCGGGTCTAACTGGTATACTCTTGCATGCATATGTTGGGTCTAACAAGGATATTTGTGCAGAGGATGTTGTGAGTGCATATGAAGGACCGAAGTGCGAGTCAAAAAGCCTAAAATTTAAAGGAATGTGCATAAGCAGCCGCCACTTTGGCCTGGTCTGCAGGGACGAGGGCTTCGAAGGCGGCAAGTGCAAAGGCCTCCGGCGCCGCTGCTTTTGCTTGAAGTCTTGTGGAGAGGAACCACCACCTGGAGAGCGACCACCTGGTGGGACAGCCCGGGTTCATTAGGAATCGATAACTGCAGTAGCTAATTATCATGTAATAAGTCTGTAAAATCATATGCCGAACATGTTTGGAGAGAAAATGCGCTATCACAAACGATATCTCAATATATTGACATGTTAGACGAGATTATCGGTAGAATCCATGACTTGTTTTTTTGCTTGGGTCCCCTTCAAAGAATGAAGATAATGCCGATGCAATTAGGGACATTAATTTCCAGATTTAGTGCATAGATAACAAGTGCCTGATATAATATGGTAAGTCTAATTGCTAAAGAAAATAAAAGGTCAATTACTAGTAAGAGCCGACACTGAAGGCCGAGATGATTTCGTTATTTTTAGTTCTACTTAAAAACACGAGTTTCATCGTTCCATAATTCGAGAGTGGAGATGTATCTGCAATATTTCGAAAGCACCTAAAACCTCTTGAGAATCAAAAAGGGCAAGAATGCCTACCCACTTTCTGATATTGTACGACGATGCTTGTGATTGTCTCCTTTTGAAACGACTCCTAAGTCATAGAAGTAGTAATAATTTATGCACCGCAAATCTTTAAATCCGGCAAGAAAGATGACAATGTATTTAGGCCGAAATGCATTCAAATTATAAAAAAAGACGAATAACGATAAATATGAGACGCCCTGCGAAAACATTATCAATTAGGAAAGTTTACACCGAAGATAGTCCAAAGTTCACGCTTGATTTTTTTTTTCCTTCGTTAGCATATTGCTAGAGATGCAAGAACCAGATTGAGCTCATGAGCAGTGTTCTTAAAGTCCAAAACTTTTGTTTACTAGTTGCGGCACTAATTTTTACCCCCTGGATTAGTTGAAGATAAGAAAATGCAATTTGCTGCATTATCGAAAGAGTTCGTAAATTCTCCATTTTAAATGAATAAGAATGGGTGTTCCAAGAAAGATGACGATATTATTTGCTAGTTATTACCAGAGAATTGCTCAATCGAACCCACGTTTATGGAGCATATACCAATCACAATAGTCAAACGATGTGAAGTACATTACTTTAATTGTGACATCTAGAATTTTCTACATTAGTTGATAATACTTAGGATGTAAAGATCCATAAATAATTTACATGGATGATAATTTTAACAAATTTTTTAACTAGATAAAATTGGACTTAATTGCATAATTAGTTTAAAAGTGGGCTGTTTTGGTAATTTTATGAAGTCCATGACATGTCCATAGCATAAGTAAAGTATTTATATGTTTTAGATAACAAATGAATGGCCTTCGATATTTAATTCTTTGCTACGGTTTACACAAGAAATGCCCAAAGATTGGTGTGTTATTTTTTGCACAATAATTACATGGTAATTGTTATGTAGTGATGTTGCTTGTGATGAGATTGGAACGCACCGTTTTGTCTTGATGTGTTGTACTTTAGCTAGTACGTCCATGATGGGGTGCAATTGGAACGCACCGTTTTGTCTTGATGCGTTACGATGGAAAGACACAAATGGAGGGGTACGAAAGGAGATGTATAAAAGTCTCCCGAACACAACCGTTGGGGTTGGCTTGATGAATAAGAGTTTGTGGCTTTGTAAATGATGATAAATGGATATTTGGGTTGCTTTGAAAGACAAGTTTGGAGGTACATCTCCGCCACTAAGCTAAGGAGACTCACCATCAAATTTGACACATTCCGAAAGCGCCCAAAATGTAACGATGAGGCAAAGATCTTCGGAGATGTCAAATATGATCCGTGAGCCGAAGTCGGCAAGTCACTCCTTATCGATGAACAGCAAGTTCAAGCTGTTATAAGGTCTCTTCCTGACAATTGGGAGCATATGAAGATCAATATGATGCATAATGAGAATATTGTCACTTTTGATGATATTGCGCGTCATTTGGAATTAGAGGATGAGCGCCTAGAGGCTGCGAGATCCTCTACCCATGCTTATGTTGCTGAATCGAGTTCGCGCGCAAGCTTCGGCTTCAAGCGCAAGAGGAATCTTCAGTTCAACAACAAAGGGAAGAGGACTGATCAAGCACCCAAGAGGGCTACGACCTTCCGACGCAAGAAGCGTGGTGGGAAGAAGGACAAGGCCAAGATGGAGTGTTACAATTGTGGCAAGATGGGTCACTTTGCTCGTGAATGCACTGAGCCGAAAAAGGTACCCTATTACTCCATTACTTTGAGTAATGCTTTTGTTTCTAGTACTGTAATGCTTGCTGAATCTCATCCAATGTGGACTCGTAGACTCGTGGAGCAAATGCCATGTAACTAGAGATCGAGAAGCATTTGTGGAGTATCGTCGAATACCGCCCGGAAGAATATGGATATATGTTTCCATTGTCCATGCGATAAATGCCAAGAGACTGTGATGATAAAATTGTATATTGGAATTGTTATCTTATAACGATTTACATGTTGGACAGGCCATGTCAGGGATATCTTTGCCATGACCTATTCGCAATTGTAAATACATGAGAGTGATTCCCTTGTATGAGCATGTATATCAGGCTCTAGGAAAAAATAGATGTTCTACCATCTACGACAAGTCTTCACAAGATTGAGAGGTCGTGAAGTCCTGTGATTATACACGAGATAATATGGCATGTATGGTCTAATATGACTTGAGTAACCTGTTATGAGAACAAGTATGAAATTATTATCATCATGCAATTGTATCATGGTATATTTATCCTCGCTAATCTAGAGCACATTCATGATGGATGGGTTAAGACATTTATGATTCTACCCCCATAGATTGGTAATGACAATATCTTGTTAGTTGAGATGAGTCCTACTTAGAGACAAGAGGGCTAGGTACTCGCTTTGTATATTGGGAAGCTATTTGTGCATCGTGAAATAATACGTCATCTACTTACTTCAGTGAATAATTCTATGCCACATTGACCTGTAATTTTCATTTGCAAATCACGATAGAAAAGCAGGTGCATTTATCATATTCATTTTGTATATAAAAATATTATGCACTTGTCTTGAGTTCATGTTGTTTTGTTTAATATCAAATCAAGGGACATTCAAAATTTAGTCTTCAACCAAAATATATTTTAGATTGGTCCAATTCAGAATTCAGGGACATTCAAATGAGCAACTTCTTCAAGGATTAGATTAGAGTGCACAACAAAAGTAGGAGTATGTCTTCTATATTGGGAAGTTCTGATTCTGTATGGTAAAAGAAAAAGAATTGTGCACATCATTGTGAGGTCAAACTATTTGTTGCTTTTGATGTTCAAATGGCGTGGAAATTTCAGGTCACGGCATTAATTGTGGAGATCCACCTAGTGGATCGGGAGGATCAGTTTTTCACGAAAATACGACTCGAAATAGGGTTTATCGTACAAATGGATTAGGCATGCGGTTTCACTAGGCATCGAGGAAAGAGGTGTGTCACTACACTTGGAAAATTGACTAATCACGACGGTTACTCTTGTAATTAATTTCTGCTAAACAAACTTCTCGCTATCTCACTCCTTTAGAAGCTGGCAATCGGACCTCATTCGCTAATCCAGCCAGAGATTGTCATCATCAGGAGCATCGGTCGGTGTCGATTCTGGAAGGAGAAGTAGACATGGAGAAGAGATGCATGGCGCTGGTCCTGCTGTTGCTCCTCCTCCTTGCTCCTCGCAAGACCCTACCCACCATCCTCACTCTCCTGGTATTCATCTTGTGTTAATTTTTTTCCTTTTACTAAATAATCTCTACACCAGGAGAAACCACCCCCAAAAAAAATGTGGAATAGGATGTAACATACTACTTGCGACTCTCCAATGTTCGATTTGTGCATGTGCCACTACAAATGAGTAAGCCCGCGGTTCATGTTACATGTATCTAAATGCATCTAAACCGTTAGGAACCCACATTGGATCTGGTAGTCCATCCAGGTACATTTTTTAATAGACTTAACACGCTGGCCAACTGCAAAGAAATCAGCGAGTTATAACATACAACTCGTAATTATGTAATGATCAATTTGGACTTGTGTCATATTAAAAGGTAAGATCGCGATATAAACTAGACTGATTGTGCTTTTTGTGACTCGAAGGATCCGACGGGCTACTCATTATATTGATGACCAAGTTAATCACTTTCCATCTATCAAGTCAACTTAAAACCCTTTTTTTTTTCTTTTTTAAATGGGTGAATTTAGATCAACAACTTCCTTCTTTTGATCGGTTATCCAAAAAGACCTAACCGATTGGTGAGTGGTAAAATGACCGAGTCTTATACCTCAAGATGTATAGGGCCTCAAGTTTCCTACTTAGGTCACGAGGCCGATTCAAAACACCACGATAATTAAAAAAGAAAAGAGATGGAGAAAATCAGTCAATCAAAGACATGTCAATTCTACAAAATAAAATGAAATAATCTTTTTTAATCTATAAGCGAGGATGAGTAGGGTTTTTCTATTTAACCCAACAAAAATTATATCTATAAACGTTATTTTAATCTTTTTGAAAAAGAACTTGTCTTCTTTAAATTCTAGGGCTGCTGTCGCCCCTTGATCGGGTTTTAACTCGAATACTATTCTTTGCATATATATGTTGGTGCAGAAGAGGTGGTGTGGCGAGTTGAAGGAAGGATGTGCGAGTCGCAGAGCCACAAATTCCATGGACTGTGCATGAGCGACCACACTTGTGTGGTGGTCTGCAAGGAAGAGGGCTTCGACGACGGTAAGTGCAGAGGCTTCCGGCACTGCTGCTTCTGCCGCAAGCCTTGCTGATGCATCCACGGGAAGGCAGCCCGGCCGGACTGATTAGGAGCCAAAAACAGTAATAGCTAATTGTCGTGTAATAAGTCTACATAAAATCATAGGTCGAGAACATTCAGTCAGAATTTGTGCTCTCGCGATATTATCTCAAACATTATGGAAATGTTGTTGCGACTCTTGGTATTATCTCACACCGGTTTGACTTTTGTGCTTGGATCCCCTTCTTCGAATGAAGGGGATCCAAGCTAAACATATGTTTAGGACATTTTGACTGATGCAACTAGGACATTAATTTATAGATTTAGCACATAGATAACAAGCATCTCAAGTAGTATATGGTCAGTTTAAAAGCTATAGAAAAAAAGAGGGTAAATTATCCAAAAATTTTCATGTTTTACCAAGTGAGTCAATCTAACCAATTTTATCCTAAAATTGCCAATGCATATCCCAACCATCCTACCTAACATTATCAACACTGACTTGAATTTTTTTATTTTTTCTTTGTCTTCTCTTTTCTTTGTTTCTTTTTTGTTATTATGGTCGGGGACGGTCACCGAGCCCTCACCAAGTCCGGGCAAGGGCCGCGACCAGTGAATACTTCGTGGTCCTTGCCCAAATCATCATCACGACTGTGAGCAAGGTTGGCTCACTTGCAGCCGCAATGGCCCCATTGAAGGCCAACAAGGGCCTGGCGACCCTTGTTCATGAACGGTGAGGGTCACTAAGACCTTGTTAGCCAGAGTTGTTAAAAAAAAAAAAAAATAGGGAAGCAAAGGAAAAAATTGAAAAATTCGAAAAAATTATTAAAATTTTTTCACATTAATGCTAATTGCGCTGCTAGAAAGGTGAGCATATGTTTTAGTGATTTCAAGTTAAAATTGACTAAATTGACTAAATTGATAAAAAATAAAAAATAAAAATTATAATAAAATTGACAAAATTGTAATATATTTAAGAATTATCGCGTAACTTTCCCAAAATTAATGGGTGGTCACTGACTTATCCCAAAGAAAGAAAAGTGTTAAAAAGGGAGCAGCCTGTGTTGGCGAACGTTTTGAGTCAATATAGCCTTCGTTGTCAAGTATAAATGAAAATTTCTCATAAATGGTCAATCGCTCCCCCAAGTCCACATCCAATACTGGGCCACCGCATTGACAGGTGAAATTTATTCCAGCCACGAGGTACTGAAACCAGGACAAAATAATGCTCCAAAATAGGACAAATTCCCAATTAGGTCGCCCATAAAAAATGCCTCCTCGCCCTATTAGGGAAATTACAATTTCTTTCTTTTTTTAATTCTTTTGATTATCCTCTGAAATAAACATGAATCCCATACTTCATGTCCAAATCCTCGTCACCACGATTAACTTTTATTAGGATTACTGTCCATAAATACTATAATAATCTCTTATAATTTTCGTTATGATACGCATGAATATCTTTATCATGCGTATCATAAGTCACTCTCTGTCATCCAATTGTCTCTTATTAAATATGGGGACGATCCTCGAAACAACCAGTTAATTTCTATCCGATGTTGAAAGGAAGGTTCAGCCGGGGAAAAAGATAATATGTTTGAAAAGAATATGCAGAAAAGGAAAGTAAAAAGAATCATAAATACGCGGAAAAGGAAAGTAAATAGAATCATTGTCGAGTTATATCAAAAAAAAAAAAGAAGCTTCAGAAGCACCTTCCGATGTTGAATGTACAATTATGTCCCTTTTGATCGTGGGTCTCTCCTCCTTCCCCGAAACCTCTTGCAAGTTGCTTTATTCGCAGGGAATCTCGCCATGATTGACCTGGATTTTGCTCTCTTCCTTCTGCCTGGACCTCCATCGCTTTTTGTCTTCCCATGGCCTCCCTTTCTTGGAAATCCCCACTGACCCAGCTTATATATCCTCTCGCCCTCTGGCTTCCCCATCTCAAACCCTCTCTGCTTTCTCCACTGTTCTTGAATCTTCTGCCGATGGGGTCTTCACCAGCGTCGCGCGGGCCGGCTCCGTCTCCGGCTCCGAGCTTCCACGACTACTTGCCGAGCATGGCCGAGAAGCTCGGCGGGGACGGCCTGATCGGGGAGGTGTGCAAAGGATTCCGCCTCTTGATGGACGAGGACAAGGGGGTCATCACGTTCGACTCGCTCAAGAGGAACGCCGCCCTCCTGGGGCTGCACGGCCTGGGCGACGACGACCTGCGGTCCATGTTGAGGGAAGGCGACTTCGACGGCGACGGGGCGCTGAGCCAGATGGAGTTCTGCGTCCTGATGTTTAGGCTGAGCCCCGAGCTCATGGAGGACGCGGAGTCGTTCTTGGGAGAAGCTCTTGAACAGGAACTCAAGGCCTTTAGACGATGATGTTCTCTCTCTTCTTTCTCTTCCTCCTTTTTCTTTTCTCTGAGGTTAAGACTCGAGGGTTGATCATGGCTGCCCGGGGGAAAGCTTGCGCCCTTTGCATCAATGGTGGATTCTCCCCCTCTTTCTAAAATAATTTTCTTTAGCTTTTTGCCGTTCAAAGGCGACACAAAATATTTTTTAGCAAATCAAATCAAGAAGTGTGTACTCCGACGTTAGTATCAACAATTCGACGGTCCATGTTAGGAAAATTTGGCCGGTAAAAGAAAAGGTAACGGAATGAATGGAACATTTTAAAGAATACAAGTAATGTTTCGAAACTTAAAATTGTGAAGACGAAGATTCTAATCCCATGCAAAGAGTACTTAGTATGCTCTTTTAAGAGCTGCTAATTACATAAATCCGAAAAAATAAAACAAGAAGCGTGAATTATACCAAACGTAGTAATTTAATGGTAAATTGGTTTCATTATCTTGGGGGAAATTTCGGGGAAAAAAAAGTTATAAACCTATTACATTTATGCCAACTCAGTCCTTTTTTTTTTTTTTAATTTGATCAATTTAATCTGAAGTCTTTTGATAATTTGCTAGTATATTACTTTTGCCCAATTTTAATTGGAAATCAATTGCTATATGGCATCGTCGAAGCTGGCATAAACAGTATTCCAATCTTTAATAAATATTTCCTTTTTCCATTCTCTCTCTCTCTCTCTTCTTTTTCCCTTTTCTCTTATTTCCCTCTACCAACCCACAGCCTCAATGGTGGCTAACGAGGGTCACAATGCCCTCGCCCAAGAATCCATGGGAGACCTCATTTAAAAAAAAAAAAAAAGGACAAATGAGGAAAAAAAGAAAAAATAGACAAATTATTTAAAATTTGTAAAAATTATCCACATCAATACTGATCGTACCACGTAAGACGATTAGCATGCACATTAATGATTCCCAACCAAAATTAACCGAATAGATTATATTGATAAATTATCAAAATGTTTAAGAAAAAATCGATTAAATTAAAATATTTAGAACTAGTAATTATCCCCATTGTATTTTATAAAATTATAAGTCACATATTCGAATTACGTTCTAAACAAACCACTAAATAGTTTATGACTTAATAAGCATTTCCCAACTTCTAGCACCCTTATAGAGATATAATAATACTCATAAACCTATGGATGGATGATTAGTGATGGCTCTGAAACTTGCATATAATGTGTGAAAACTTATGATAACACTCAGAGAAATAGCTCTATCGGACATCTCTTCTCGCCATTTTTTTACCAATTAAAAAAAAGGATACTTTGCTTTAACCAAAAAAAAAAACCACTATATATATACACACATATCATGAGAGAATTCAAGAGAATTTTTAAAAACATTGGATTCTGAAAATCCTTTTACTGTGAGTTTTGGAATTTGACAATTATTCTGAAACTTTCTATTCCAAACTCCAAAGCAGTCGCTCACCTATAGAATCCAAAATCGCATTCCTAAATTTTATTGGGCTCATCATGAGGATCCAAGATTCAGTCCTTTGCAAATTCGGTTTCTGAATAAATAAATAAAAAATAAATAAAAAAGCTACTCAGTTGTGGCCGAAGGAGGAAATTACTTGGAGCAGAAAAAACCAAATGGAGATGGAGGCCCTAAGTCCTTCTGCGAGATCATAGTCGCTTTTGGTCTTCTAAAGGTGACGTTATCGTTTGGGCAAAAAGAAAAGAAGACCAATAATAATTTAAAAGAGAGAGAGAGAGAGAGAGAGAGACCAGGCACGAACGTCCTTGGACAACCACCCAGGGGGAACCATAGCTTAGACCAAACACGTTGCTCAGTAGAAGCATGTGTTGCTTACCGCTGATTCCACGTGGAGTGAAAATGTGTGCTGTGGAAGCATGTGCTGCTTACCGCTTAGCAAAACAGGCACTTTTTTTTTTTTTTTTTAATCTCTTTGTCCTCAATCTTCTTGACTTATTTCATTTGGACACAGTCTGATAGCCTAGCAATCAAATAATTGACGATTTTGGTACCATATTGAAGTAGTCTTGACAAAATCATTTGATCAACTGAGAAAGTTCAAGCTAAGGTTTAACCCCGCACATTTTTAATTAAATCAATTTAGTCCAAATTTTTTTGACAATTTGTTAGTATATTCTTTTTGGGTAATTTTATTCAAAAATCACAGACATGTACGTTGTGGCACGATCAAAGTTGGCATAAACGATATTTGCAAATTTTAATAATTATTCTAAATATTTCCTTTTTTTGTTTCCTTTTTTTTTCCCTTTTCTCTTATTTCTCTGCACCAACCCACAGCCTCAACAATGGTTGGTGAGAGCCGCGATCCCCTCACCCAGTGCCAGGGAGAATCCATTGGAAACCTCATTTGAAAAAATAAAAAGAAAAGGACAAATGAGAAAAGAAAAAGGAAAAATAGAAAGATTATTTAAAAATTGTAAAAATTATCTACATCAGTATTAATCCGTATCATATAAGACAGCTACCATATACATCAATGATAACCAATCAAAATTGGTTGAATAGATCATATTGGCAAATTGTTAATAGATTTATGATAAAATTGGTTAAATTGAAAGATTTAGAATTATTAATTATCCCCATTATCTTTTAAAGATCCCAACTCATAAGTTCGATGTTATGAGCGAATTTCTAAATAGCTTGTGACTTAGGCACTTGCTGCCTCATGTTGAGAGGCTTCCCAACTTCTAACACACGTATAGAGATTTGATAACCAACTTGTATACCTACGAATAAAATATGTAAGAACTTATGAGAACGCTGAGAGGAGGAGCTCCATTGGACGTCTTTCCTCGCCCTTTTTCACCAATTAAAAAAAGATACTTTGCTTTAGCCAAAAGTATAAAAAAGAAAAAAAAAAAAAAGGAAGTAAAGAAAAAAGAAAGCGATTATATATACACACATACATATTGTGAGAGAATTCAAGAAAATTTTAAAAAGCATTGGATTCTGAAAATCCTTTTACTGTGAGTTTTGGAATTTGACAATTATTCTGAAACATTTTGTTCCAAAGTCCTAAATTTTGTCGGGCTTATCATAAGGATACAAGATTTAGGAGTGCCAGACACCTAGAGTGCCAAAACTTGGCACGGATGGACACTTAAGTGCCAAAAGTTAGGAAAGTGACACTTAATTGCCAAAATCGGAGCAAAATGGATCACTTAAGTGCCAATCCGACCAAAATGCTAACGTGACGATTTTTTGGCGAGTTAAGTGCAAAACGACGTCATTTTGCATGCTTAACGTGACTATAAAATGCAAAAACGATCGTTTTGTCTCGACGTGGTAAATAATTAATATAAAAATTAATTAAATTTAATTTTAAAATAAATTTATTTAAAAAATTTAAAAAAAATTAAAAAATAATAATAATTAATAAAATAATAATAATAATAAAATAAAAGGGGGAAGGAAGGGAGGCGGGCCGAGGGCCGAGCCTTCGCCGCCGCCGAGAAGGGCCGACGACGGAGGGAGGAGGGTCGGCCGGGTCGCCGGCCCCCGACCAATCGACGGCGAGGGCCCGCCCAAATATGATGAGGGCTCGTGGGCCCTCCCCATGGGTCGACCAGGGGCCGGCGATCCCGACTAACCTTCCCCCCTCCATCGCCGCCTTTCCCAATGACAGCGGCAAGGGCTCGGCCCTCGCCGCCTCCCTCCCTCCCTCCCTCCCCCCCTCCCCTTTTTTTTTTTTCAAATATTTGTATTTTTGAATGTTTTGAATAAATTTAGTTTGAAATTTAATTTAATTAATTTCTATATTAATTTTTATCATGCCAGCACCAAAACAATGTCATTTTTGCATTGTCTAGTCACGTCAGCATGCAAAACGAAACTTATTTCACCGGAAAATCGCTACGTCAGTATTGTGGTCGGATTTTGGCCGAATTGACACTTAAGTGATCCATTTTATTCCGATTTTGGCACTTAAGTGTCACTTTCCTAACTTTTGATACTTAAGTGTCCCTCCGTGCCAAGTTTTGCCACTTGGGATGTACTTCTTCCCAAGATTTAGTCCTTTGCAAAGTATACTCGGTTTCTGAACCCAAAAAAAAAAAAAAAAAAAACTCGGTTGTGGCCGAAGGAGGAAATTACCTGGAGCAGAAATAACCAAATGGAAATTGTGACGGCCCATGCGGCAGTGTGCAGGGAGAAGGGATGGCGGTGCATCCACACCTCAGTCTTGGGACATGCGCAGGGAGGGGGGCGTCTCTTATCCCACATTATCTAGGGAGGAGTTTTTAGCTAACTTAAAAGTTTGGGTCCTTCTAACTGTATATACGTGTTTTCTTAAAATAGTATATACTATCCTAACAAGAATCAAACCATGAGAACTTAATGTTCTAAATGGACAATATATGTACAATGGCAAGTCACGGTCCTTATAGGCGGTATCAGAGCCGACTCCTTACCACATGTTGGGCCACAACGAGCACCCTATGCTCTGGGCTAACTTATAAGGTTTGGATCCCTCCAACTATATATATGCATTTTCTTGGGTAATATGAGCTACCCTAAAAAGAATAAAACCGTGAAGATTTAGTGTCCAAAGCGGACAATATATGTATAGGCCCAAGGTCCTTACAAAAATGGATGACCCAATTCTTTCCGCGAAACCAAACTCGCTTTGTCTTGGAAAGGTGACATTATTGGTTGGGCAAAACGAGAAGGAGACTAACAATAATAAAAATAAAAGTAATAATTAAAAATTAAAAAAAAAATAGAGAGAGAGAGAGAGAGAGAGAGAGAGAGAGAGAGAGAGAGAGAGAGAGAGAGTCTTCGTTTTCATCAAAGAGGACAGACGGAAGCTTCTAAGATCTATCGTTATCTTTGTAATGAACCAGGCACGAACATGTCAAGAACTAAGTAGAACTTCTCGGACAACACCCATGGGGAACCATTGCTTGGATCAAACGTGTTGCTCAGTAGAGCGCCGAGGTAAGTTTGAGCTTGTAAATGGCCATCGAAAAATCTGATACCGGAACACCCCCGGATCTCAGCCAAACATGTAGCTTAGGCCTTAGTCAAGCATAGCGAAGGAGGGCGCTCATCACCGGGCTTCTGATTATAATCAACTCGGATGCGCAGCTAAGGTCGAACGAAAGGAAATCTGCATTAGTTATACCTGAACGTAATGAACATGATCGATGCGAAAATGCATGAAAAGGAAACACGTATCCTAAGTGACGAAGTAATTATTGGCCGGCTGTTCAAATTTTAATAAACTTCATCTGCCATCTTGGGGGCGGTACTCTGCCCATAAACGAGGGTTCCTCAGTGAACCGGGGTCCCATGAGGTCCTGTCCTGGGATCTTGTGTCCAGACCTCTCTGGTCTACACAGGACGCATACAGGATGAAACTTTGGCTTCACGTGTTGAGGGGTGTGGACTTGGCGTTGATCTTGACCGGTTCCCCGAGATTGGATGTCCAATTCAAGCAACAGAAAGATTGGAAAGTACCGACCATTGTATTCGCCTTTTTGACAGTTGACACCATCTCGCATGCGATCGCCCAATTGATGTTCATTTCATTATCAAAGACTTCTTGATTGATCCTAGAGACCGAATAAAGAACTAAAAGGAGTTGCATGCAAAAGGGGAAGAAAATTCTTGTCAAATGAAAACTTCACGAGGACCAGTTCGTGGCACACGAACTACGCGGCATGGATATATGGACCGAGTTTCGCCCTAATTTCACATGGATTGAAAATGTGTGCTGTGGAAGCATGTGTTGCTTGCCGCACAGCAAAACAGGCACTTTTTTTTATCTCTTTGTTCTCAATCTTTGGACACAGAGCATGAGGGCTGATGCCGAGTCAACTTTGGGTATTTGCGGAATCGGCTCATAAATGGACTGATCTCCTGAATGACTATAAGTTCGAAGGAAGGAACAGACTGTTGATTTTATGACTGAACAGTTTGTCTTGTGGACTATGCTGGTACAAAATACAAGGTGCTTGTGTCGTGGTAATGACACTCTTCAAGTCTTCATGAACATTTTCTTCATTGAACTTTTGAACAATCAACACCCAGGAAATTATGTGGTAAACTAACTTGAAAAGTTGAATACTGTCTGGACTGTTAGAAATCCATCATGGTTTTGTATCTTTCGAAAATGACGTCAAGACTTGTACCTGTAGAAGACCAATCGACTTTCCTATGCTATGTGTCTTAATACGGATAAATAAATCTAATTGACTCATGCCAGTCATCACTTGATAACCAAGAATGACCATCGAAGCAAATTTGAGAGCAAGCACAGTTAACAGGCTTAAGGTTGTGAATTCTAACTTAGCTTCCCTCTTGGCTCCCCCAAGAGACGAACAGTTCCCAGATGACAGTGAAAAAAAGAGGCAATTTTACCACTCGCTCACCTTCCAGCATATGATTCTGCCATCTTCGTAGGTATACATGTCGCCAAATTCAGAAAAAGAAAAACGATGTTGACCAGTCACGATCGATAGTGCCAAGACCATGACCAGCCTATGCTTCTTTCACGTTTGTAGTAGATAGAGAAGGAAGAGCATACAAATCAACAACTATAATTAGTTATTGCAAGGGCCTAAAACCTTTTACTACCTGATTTTGAGGCAGCCATCCTGATGTATAAGTCTTGCCTGTTTTGATTGTACTCTCTTACGTCCATAAGCTCTCCTAACCACAGCAAGCACCTGCCCTTTTGATATCCAAGTTTGAAAAGTCATACAAGGACAGTTTTTCTTGCAAATCACTTTGCATTCTTGAAGATCTATGGTCTTGTTAAAACAAGAGATGCGTGTTTCTGGCAATCCCACCCCCAGGATACTTCACAAATATGATTACAATTCAAAGGACTTCTCACACACCCATTTGACCAATCCACAATTTCCCATTCTTGAGAAAACTTCAGTGTGAAGCCTTTCAAGCAGCTACACACGGGACTCGTCAACCGTACCAGTACCATAGGCACCATAAAATGCATAGGTGACATGGTTTTCTATTGGAAAAGTGAGATGATCCGTCCAACCCTTTGCTCAGTCAATCCAAGTTTTCGTCCTAGAATGCCATTTGAATTTAATACCAAAACAAAAACGATCGAACTGTTATACGTCTCCTTCTCATTGTGCACAAAGCCGTACAAGATGGGTTAGGATTAAAATTAGGTGATCCACTATCTAGTCCTGACCTGAACGTGATGACAGAGGCCTGCCTTGATAGGAGCTGTGGGACTCCATTTGGGTCAAGTTGGAATGTGGAATCATCAGGAGCAGGATCGTCAATGCTTTTCCACGATGATAAATAGTGTCGAACCATGATTGTTATTCTTCCTTCGTACCGGCTAGATGTAATATTGACCGGGTCAAAAGGCTTGGAAGAAAATGGAGGAAATTTTGAGTAATCAACGAAGAAGTGAGTGCTCAGGTTAGTCATAAAGGATGGGAGAGCAAAAGAAAAGGAGAGAAAGAAAGAAAGGGAAAAAAAGAGGGAGATAGGGCTTTTGTGCATACGTATCACCGGGGCTGCGCCAAACCGGATTTATTTCATTTTGCAAAGCCCAGTAAGTGTTTGTACCCTTCTTTCATTTAATTGGAGAAATTTTCAAAACCAAGCCCTAATAATTCTAAGCTAATGGGTTCAACTTAGGAGTTTTTAAACTGACAAATATAGGGGATTGATTGATTTGGGTTTTAGGGAATAGTGGGCTTGACAGGAGTCGACTTGAAGTAATGGTTTAGTCGGAGCAAAATTTTAGAGTTTCGCACGTGAGCTCGGCATTTGCGGATAGCCTTAAATAATTGTTTTGGATGAGCGATTTGTTGACTTGTACAAGTCATTTTGTTAGCAATTAAGCATATTTTAGTCAAGTTGTAGTATTTTATTAGGTTTTGACGTCGATTCTCATTTAATTGATGAGGTCACGAGATCATCGACCCATAAAACTACGTTGTTTAGTTTTGGTCATCTGCAGGTGAGTGGTGATATCTCTTGTTTGATTTCTAAACTCATATTTAAAAAGCAATATGGATTATATATAGTACGAGTTATGAAATGACATTTTTGTTGCATAAAAGTCTACATGGGGCATTTACTACCTTTCGTTTATTTGTAAATGGTTTGAGAAATATTTTATGGAAGGCCTTACGAAAAGTTATACATATCAATTTGTGAATTTGGTTTATGAAAAATTCTAAAACAATTTGAGAAATGCCTTATGAAATATATTCTGTTTTATGAACATGGTTGAGAAAAATTATCCGTCTTGACTTGTAAAAACCAATTTGTGATATAGATTCTACAATCACTTTGTAGATGTTGGAGGATACTTTTGCAAGTTTGTGTTGATGCTTGGTGTTTCTTTTAACGGGTTTGTGAGTATGCATGCTAATTTTAGGACATCCTTATGGGTGGGCCATCGATAATATATAGAGACCTAACCAAAGGGAATCTTATTTGCCTTTAACATGGGGCGTTATGTTTCATCATAATTCAATATTTAAACACAAGATTGATCAATGAATGAGATTGATAAGTTGACTAGACCGTTGATGGTTATTTTGATTTTATTGATATGAATATAGTTATATTGAAGTTATATATAATTGATTTTGTCATATGCTAGATTTGTTGTAAATGAGTTATGTTTTTGTGTCTTAAACGTGCATAGTAAATGCTCGACCTGCTTAGAAGAAATGTAGTACTCACTAGTAAGGGTGGGCACGGTTTAGGTGGGTAGTTCCCACCTTGGAATTGAGAATCGTCTAGTAAAGACCAGTTTTGAAAAATTAGAACCAAGACCCATCCGTTGGTTCCATAGATATACTTGGGAACTGGACCCAACCTTATATTCGGGTTGAATTGCGAGTTATTGATTTTGATTAAGAATTGAAAATTACGAATAGACAATATTCATTAGCTAAAAACTTAACTTCTTCAAAGGTCATAGTGTGATCCTCTTAAGAGCTCCCGGCACTAGAAATAAGTAAAGAATTAGACTTCACATTAAAATTCCTAACCTCCACAAAAATTAAAACATTAATTGCTTAATTCATTTTTTTCACCATTAACCTAATTATATCATGGGAATGGCTAAGGAATAACCTAATTATACTCTTAAAATGAGACGTTGACTCTCATAGACATCTCCAATCAATTCTCTCCTTCCTCTAAATGTATTTATCTTGTTTTAGTTGAGAAAACAAGTAAATGGATTATTAGAATTGAAAAAAAAAAAAGTAGGGGTTTAATCCTATTACACATGTAAGAGACAAAATTAGTCAATAATATCAAAAAACTACAAATATACATATGTGTGCATTTATATTTGGTTGAAAAATTACAAGTAATTAAGTAATTAGGATAAAATTTCCTTTTTTAAATATATGTGTATATCGACTCAGTCCAAGTGGTTGGGCAGGCGGTACCACACCTAAAACCAAGAACCAAACCGGTACTCACCGGTTCCACTAAATTGGAACCGAGAACCGGATTAGCCCCTATAGGAGTTGTCGGTTCCGGTCCAATCCGATCTGGTCCAATTTTGGGCCGTTCGAGCGATTCTCAATTCTTTTGCGCGCCCTTACGCACTAGGTTATGGGTGTCGTTCCATTCAACTTACTTATTTTTTTGGTTTTTTAGGTAGCCGCAAGTTGGATGATAGTGTATATATATTTCCATGAAGACATTTTGGAGAGAAGGACACTATAAGTTGTATACAACGCTCATTTTAGACTTCATTCGTTTTACGAAAAATAATTTCCAGGAAAATGTTTTCCGAATTTTCCGATGTTCGTTTTGACGGAAAATGAATTAATTGGGAAAAATATTTTCCATGAAGAGAGAAAAGTCTTTTAAGATAGGGGAAAATGTTTTCCACTTTTGAGAAAAAGAAAAACATTTTTCTCACTCACTTTTTCTTATCTCATATCCATGTTAATTTTTAATTCTTTTTATTTTTCTCTTTTCTCTTTTCTCTTTTTCTTTTTTTTTTCTTTTTCTATCTTGGTCGATTGCCCGCCACGACAACCACTAGCGACTGGCCAAAGGCAAGCCTTCAGCTCGTCAGCCTTGGGCGGGCTTAAGGCTCGCCGCTCACCCAATCGATGGCGAGCTAGGGCTCCAAGCTCACCCCTCACCAAGCTCGTTGATTTGGCAAGCGATGAGCTTGGGCCTTACCAAATCAGCTCACGCTCATAGCCATCGAGCGAGCTCCAACTCGCTTTTAGCCGGGCTTGCTTGGTAGTCGCCGTGGTGAGCGACCAACCGAAGAAGAAGAAGACAAAAACAAAGAAAAGAAAAAATATAAATATAAAATAATGAAATTTTGTTTTTTAAAATATAAAATATAGTTAAAAATTATATTTTAAAAATATAACAATAAAAAATATTAAACAAGAGTGTGTGATAGAAAAAATTTTCCTTTTCCAGTTTCAACCTAACACTAAAAAATAATTATATTTTCTAGAAAAATAGCTTTTTGGAAAATATTTTTTAGAAACACCACATTTTCCGTGAAACGAATGAACCCTTGTGTCAAATGTTTTCATTGGATCATTTTTTGAAAATTGATCTTACGATACTAACTCCAATCTATTTGGCCGGAAATCTAACGTAATATTTTTTTTATTAATATCTTACGCTGACTTGACTCTGAATAAGCATAAAAAGCCTAAAGCGACCTAGTTTAACGAGTTTCATTTACCAATTTCACGGTTGTCCTTCTGTTGCTTTTCTTTCTCACTCGTCCACGTCGTTCGTTCTTTGCAAATCGGGTGGGATCGAACTTTGAGTTCCGGAATCCGGGGTCGCAGATGACTGGTCCCTTGCGATTGGAACACGTCACTGCATCCCACGAATGGATCTAATGGCTGGAATCTGGACTTTCGCTTTGGTGGATTTTCTTCTTCTTTCCCTTGAAATTCCATCGAATCCTTGTGTGTGTGAGGGAACACTGAGGTCTCGTCTTCAACTGTTGTGATCTCAGTGAAGAGGATGGTGGTGCTTGGTGTGGTGGGCGGTAGCTCCATGGGCGGCGGTGGAGAGGATGGTGAAGGAGGAGAAGTGTTGCTCTTTAATTTTGCCCTGTTTTTCCTTGTTTCTCGGGAATTACCATCACTAAGTTCAACCGTTGGATTCAAAGTTAAATCGTGAGCAAATTGTGACAAAATGAGATGGATTCATGACAAATAGAGATGATTTAAGACTTTGCGTACTATGTTTAGGCTGAGAAATACATTGAAATCGAGTCCAAGGTTTACATTTTAAGACGCCTAGCATGTGTTCGACTATTTGCCTGAATGAGCTGATAAAGTTGTTTTCATGAAATTGATGTTCAGAGTTAGGATTGATTTGAGATTTCTTCCTTGATAACTAAAATTATGTCTGAATCTGTGATTCCCTATGGTTTCATGGCATGTCCTTCAGTTGCCAACACTGACCGCGGATGAGCATCTACGTTGGAGTCCCAGCCCAATTTCAGGCGATGCCCACAGTTTAAGTTTTAAGAATCATCTCGTGAAAGCACAGTCTGCACAAGCACACTCTGTTGCTGCTGCTGTTTCAACAAAGAAAAGAAATGAAGATGCTGTTGCTATAACAAAGACCAGAAGAAGTGAAGTGAGCGAGTCGTCGGCTATGTTAGCTACGCATATACATGGTGTTGCTGATTTGACTAGGAAGGAAAGAGATGAAGTCGGTGGTGAAACTTCCAACTCCACATGTCCAACTATGAGTGAAGCTCTCCTGCTGCAGAACCGTTATTCTGTTTTGTGCGTTTAACAGAATGAGCAACAGATTGAGAACTATGATTCTTTTTACTTTCTTTTTTCTGTTTTTCTGTTAGTTTGTTTTCTCCGTTAGATGAACTGTAAAACTACCTTTGGCTGTTCTTTAGATCAGATCATGTAATATAAATAAGAGAATAGAGTAAGCGAGATAGCAAGCTCTCTCAGATGAATGTTTTTCCTTGAATACAAAGAGAAGAAAGTCCAAACTCTTTGTCTATTCTCATCATTCTTCCTCTCATTCTGTTCATAAATCTTCACATTAAGGCTGTTATAGTTAGATCCCTATTAGCCACGAAAATGGTGACCACGGTGATGTTTTGGCGAGGGTCTGGTGATTGGTAGCCGGGTTGGATGCAACGAGAAGCAAGGAGGCGCCGAAGAAGAAAAGAAAAGAACAAAATAGAAAAAATAAAAATAAAAAAAGACGTGGAAGGAGAGGAGGAGAAATGTACCCATGGAAATGCCGAAATGTGTGAGCGGAGCGAAA
Organism: Eucalyptus curtisii; assembly: GCA_017140595.1. NCBI lineage: Eukaryota > Viridiplantae > Streptophyta > Magnoliopsida > Myrtales > Myrtaceae > Eucalyptus > Eucalyptus curtisii. The sequence goes on from CM029499.1 coordinate 27,062,214, forward strand.
GCCTTTTCCTTAAAAAAAAAAAAAAAAAAAAAGAGAGAGCATTTCCTCGCGTGTTTAGTGCCAAGTGATAATGCCTCCTTTTTTACTGGAAATGGTTGTGCGAGGGACATCTTCTCGATAGGCGAGTATTTGTTCTCTGCATCCACCATCATGCGGCAACGATAATAAAAGGCACTTTCCTGCTAACCTCTTGGCTTTGCTTTCATATTATACTTTGCTTGATTCACCTTGCAGGGTGGTCCCCGCTGCTTCCCAACAAATTTCACGTGTTTAGGAAAGAGAAAGAGAGACTCATTTCGAATACAGGACTCTCACCTTCTTTAGTATGGCTTCCCAGACAATTATCCTATGAGTAGCTTTGGTGTGTGTCTGTGTTTGGGGGTCCTCTTGAGCAGAGCTGCAAATTCTTTCTGCATTTCTTTCGGTGTAACCGGTCTTTGATTGATCAAGGAAAAAACACTTACCTATTGAAGGAAAAAGTTCAGTTCAATCGGTCCTCCCTTTCTATTCCTCGGTAAGCGGACCGTGGGAGCATGGTACATCTTGTGCCTATGGGCCGCTATAACTATCCAAGAAGACACTCAAAACTGGAACAAGAAAGAAACCCACCCGGTGGCTCGAACCCTCACCAGCATCCTTCTAACCTTTTCGTGCCTTACTTCTTATTCTTAGTGCATTTTTTCCTATTCTGACCCTTGATCGAGATCCGCAAGCCGTAACCAACAATATCAACTAAATAAGCGGTTGTGAGCGAGTGCAAGACCTCCTATTCTTGCCCGAGGACAGGTTGGTTCGAGGATCCCTTGGTCAAAGGAAGGGGGCGGTCCTGATTTCGGGACGGAGTCATATGACGCGAGAGTGTCACATACAATTCCTTTGAGAAGGGTGGGTCCCTGTCGATGCGATTGATTATAATCATTATACGTAATTAGTGGTTCGAATTTTAGAGATTTAACTCATATTAAAAATTTAATTAAAAAAGCCATGTGGTAATTTTGGTAGGAATTTTTCTCCGTCAGCAGTTAAGTGATTTTTTTTTCCTGATTTGGCACTTAAGTAATCCGGCGAAAATTTTTTGCACTAAAATAAGTGCCGTATACAACTTATGACACTTCTAATGTTTTTCTTCCAAACATTTTGATAGTGGGATTTTTTCATGAGTTGTTTATGTCTGAGTTTGTTGGGTTTAGTTGTGAGTTGCAGATGTATATATTCTTTTATTGGTTTTCATTAGGGATTGTTGTTAGAGAAAACTCTTCTATTATTTTGAAGTTGACAAAACCTTTCCAAAGTCTATGTCTGAAGATCTGAAGACTTTATTGTCAAAGTCTGAAGATCGACAGATCACCAGATTCTATCTTAAAATCTATCCTCACTGGCAGCTCCAGACTGAAGTATGAAGATTTATCAAAATGCAAGATTATTATCTAGATGCTATGTTATCTTCAGAGATTAATTTCGTATGTTTATTGGAAGATCTTATAGCTAGAATTCACAATTACTTGATTGATTATTCTTATTGGAAACTACTCCGATATGAAGATCTTTGGAAGGCAAGCTAAACTTGGAAGGTTCTACTTATGGAAACTCAAGATTCTAATTTGTATGGGCGAGCAAGATTGACGGGCTTTCAACACAAATTATCCAACGACTCGAAGATCACCTTAAATGATTCTGTCCAACGGGTAGATTGGAAGAATTCATTTGGAAAGTGCCAATGATCAAGAAGGCATGAAGAGTATTTAAGGATCGACTCTTCAATTGTTCGAGACGGTGCTTGAGAGAGAATTCCAAAGTTTGAATCTTTTCTAGTCTATTACTTTTTCATCGAGCAAAACATTGTATACAAAAGAGAGAAACTCTTAATGTGACTGTATGAGAGTTTAGTTAGACTCTTCACTGTGATAGTCAAGATCGCGAGCTGTAACAACTCTTTTGATACTTAATGGAATCCAGCCAATAGGCTGTCAGCGAGGAGAGTGGACGTAGGCTTGGTCTAAGCTGAACCACTATAAGCTCTCTGTTCACTTTCTCTTATCCCTGAACTCATTATTTCTATTTACTGATTGTCTATTTACTTCAAGTTGAATATTGCTTATGTTTAAAATCGATCAATCTCATTAAGTCCTGTGAAATTTTAATTTACACCTATTCACTCCTCCCCTCTAGGTGTATTCACTAGCCACTTTCAATTGGTATCAGAGCCTGTGTGCTTATTTATTGAAGTGTTTTACTTCTTAAGCTAAAGATCTATGGCTAGTATTTTGGCTCCAGGACTAATTGAAGGTCAAAGCAACACCAAACCTCCTTACTTTGATGGAAAGGAGTATAACGTATGGAAGAACAAGATGAAAGCATTCCTAAAATCAAAAGATCCTCTAGAATGGGATGTAGTAGAAAAATGAGTAATTCCTACAAATACATCAACTTCAGAAAGAGGAAAGGAAGTGGCAGATGCTAGCGAGATAACACAAGTAGATATTACCAAAAGACAAGCTCTTGATGCTAAACCTATCTACTCTTTATATTGTGTCTTATCTCCTACTGAGTATAACAGAATTTTATCTTGTGAAACAGCAAAAGACGTCTGGGACAGGTTGCATGTTACCTATGAAGGAATTGATCGAGTTAAAGAAACAAAGATCAACATTCTTCTTGGACAATATGAAGCTTTCAAAATGAAGCCAGGAGAATCTATTACTGATATGTTTAGTCATTTTACAGAAATTGTAAATGGTCTTGCATATCATGGACAACCAATCTCAGGGCAGATGAAAGTCAACAAGTTGCTGCGAGAACTCTCCAAAGACTAGAATCACATTAAGACTTCCATTAGAGAAACACAAAGGATTGCACCTCTATTTGTAGATGAATTAGTAAGCACACTTCAATCCTATGAAGTGGAGTAAATCAATGAGGAAGAAGATCCTAAAGATAAGAAATCAATTGCTTTAAAGTCTAATGATGATTCTGATGTTAGAGATTCAGAGGATGACTTAGATGATGAAGAACCAACACTCATTATAAGGAAGTTTAGAAAGTTAAACAGAAAATGAAGAAAGTACAACTTGAGGAAACATAGTACTCAGAGATCTCAAAATAAATCAATAGAAGACAATGAGTTTAACAAAGATGTGACTTGCTTCGAATGCAGGAAGAAAGGACACGTTAGACCCAACTGTCCTCTGTTGAAGAAAAAGAAGGGAAATACAGAGACAAAAATTTTGTTGTCTTAAAAGAAAGTGCAGATTCTCTTTCAAAAGAAAATATTTTTTTTAAAGAAGATATTTCAAATATATCAAAAAAGTTTTCAAATGGATCTGAAAATTTAGATAAAATTCTTTCTATTCAAAGACCTTACTTTAACAAATCAAGATTGGGAATGACACCAGAAACTATTCCTTTAATTGACTTTCCAAAAGTTAAAGAAAGAATCAAACAAAGACCAACTAAAACATTTTATAAAAATCATTTCCAAAAAGTTTTTGTAAAACCTATTGACCGAAGTGCTCTTAAATGTTCAAAGTGTAACAGCTCAGAACATTTCGAGAATGATTGTCCTAAAGTTTGGAGACCAATTAAGAGAGATTGGGCAAAGATTGTTTTTGGAACTAACTCTCCTAGACCCAAGAAAATATGGGTACCAAAGAAAACTTGAAATCTTCTTATAACTGCAGGTCACTATCAAGAAGAAGATCAAATGGTACTTGGATAGTGGCTGTTCAAGGCATATGACAAGAGACTCAAACTACTTTATAAAGCTTACTCAAATAAATGGTGGAAAAGTTTCTTTTGGTGGAAGCAGCAAGGGAAAAATTATTAGTTGTGAAATTGTCAAGATTGGAAGTCTCACAATCAACAATGTTTCCTTAGTAGAAGGCTTGAACTATAATCTACTCAGCATAAATCAATTGTGTAACACAGGATTCAAAATCAACTTTCAAGAAGGCATTTGCTCAAGAACTAGTAAAGATTTATCTCAATCTTTCATGGGACGAAGACATGGAAACATCTATCTACTGGACATTAAATCATAAAGTTCTTAGTGTCTAATCTCTATTCAAGATGAAGAAAATCTTTGGCATAGAAAGCTTGGTCATGTCAACATGAAGCAAATAGCCAAAATTTCATCAAAGAAACTTGTTTGTGGACTACCTAACTTAAGCTATCAAAAGTCAGAACTATGCACACCATGTGTTTGGGAAAACAAGTAAGAAATTCTTTTAAACTAATAAATCAAATTTCTACTAATCATATTCTGCAACTTCTGCATATGGATCTTTTTAGACCAACCAGAACACAAAGTATTGGTGGAAAGAAATATTATTTAGTAATTATGGATGATTACTCTCGCTTTGCATGAGTATTCTTCTTGGCAAGTAAGTCTGAAGCATTCTCTCATTTTTCAAAATTTGCTAAGAAAATACAAAATGAAAAAGGATATGCTATAATTAGCATACGAACCAACCATGGAGGTAAGTTTGAGAATCAAGACTTTGCAAATTTCTATAATAAATATGGTTTACAACATGTTTTCTCCTCGCCATATACTCTAGAGTAAAATGGGATTGTGGAAAGAAAGAATAGATCATTGCAAGAAATGGCTAAAACTCTTTTAATTGAAAGTAATATTTATTCTCATTTTTTGACTAAAGCAGTTTCTACAGCTTGTTATATCATTAATAGAGTATTTTTAAGGCCTATTTTAGATAAAACTCCTTATGAAGTATTTAAAGGGAAGAAGCCAAATGTTTCTTATTTTCGTGTGTTTAGTTACAAATGTTTTATTTTGAAAAATGCAAATGATCGAATTGGTAAGTTTGAAGAAAAGTCAGATGAAGGCATTTTTCTTGGCTACTCAACATCAAGCAAAGCTTACAGAAGACTCAGTGTGTAGAAGAATCTATGAACGTCAAGTTTCAAGACTCTACACGGAATCAAGTGATCAAGACTCATCTCGAAGAAATTGAACCTACTCGAGAGATTACAAAGTCTACTTCCTCCACAGAAGTTCAAAATCTTGAAATTCAACAACAACAAGAACCAAAAGATTCAACTAAAGCAGAGGATGAGCAGACTCAAGAATTAACTAGAAATTGGAAGCATAAGTCTAGTCATCCCAAAGAACTCATCATTGGCAACATTGATGATGGAATTCGAACCGAATCCAAAAGGCGAGAAGAGTTTAATGCTTTGGCACTTATTTCTAAAATTGAACCAAAAAGTATAGAAGAAGCCTTGGCTGATGAAAGCTGGATTGAAGTAATGCAAGAAGAACTCAGACAGTTCAGCATCAACGATGTTTGGGAATTAATTCCTAAACCAAAAGGTCAATCTATTATTGGAGCTAAATGGGTTTTCAGGAACAAAGTGAACAAGAAAGGCAAAGTGATCAGAAATAAAGCAAGACTCGTGGCTAAAGGATACACTCAAGAAGAATGAATAGACTATGACGAAACATATGCACCAGTAGCGAGGTTAGAAGCAATTAGATTACTTATTGCTTTTACTTGCTTTAAAATTTTCAGGTTATTCCAAATGGATGTAAAGAGCACATTCTTAAATGGATTTATTCGAGAAGAAGTCTATATAGAACAACCACCTAATTTTGAAGACCTTAGAAAGCCAAATTCAGTCTACAGACTGAAAAAGGCTCTGTATGGACTAAAGCAAGCACCTCGAGCCTAGTATGAAAGGTTAAGTAATTTTCTAATTCAAAATGGATTTATCAAAGGTGAAGTAGACACTACATTATTCATTAAAAAGGAAGGAAAAGATTTTCTACTTGTTCAAATTTATGTTAATGACATTATTTTTGGTTCACCTAATGAAAGTCTGTGTAAGAAATTCTCTAGATGCATGTAGAATGAATTCGAAATAAGCATGATGGGTGAGTTAAATTTCTTTTTGAGATTACAAGTAAAGCAGTCAACATAAGGAATCTTCATTCATCAAGAAAAGTATGCAAAAGATCTCATCAAGAAGTTTGAATTGGAAAACTGCAAAAAAACATAGACACCTATGTCAAGTTCTTCAAAGTTAGATAAAGACGAAGAAGGAAAGATTGTGGATCAAAAGCTATACAGGAGCATAATCGGATCACTTCTTTACTTTACTGCATCTAGATCTAACATTTTGTTTAGTGTTTGTATATGTGCTAGATTTAAATCAAATCCCAAATAATCTCATCTTAGTGCAGCAAAGTGAATTATCAAATATATTGCAACAACTCCGAAGCTAGGTCTATGGTATCCCAAAGAATAAGACTTTACTCTCCTTGGATATTCAAACGTAGATCTTGCAGGTTGCAAAGTGGATAGAAAAATTACTTTAGGTACTTGTCAACTATTTGGCAATAAGCTGGTATCTTGGTTTTCAAGAAAACAGAGTATAGTAGCTCTTTCAACAGCTGAAGCGAATATGTAACACTTGGAAGTTACTGTTCTTAAATCCTATGGATGAGGCAACAGCTAAGAGACTTTGGAGTCGAAGAATCATGTACTTAAATCAAATGCGATAATACAAGCACCATCAATCTCACAAAGAATCCAATTCTTCACTCAAAAGCAAAACATATAGAAATACGTCATCATTTTATTAGAGATCATGTTCAGAATGGAGAAATATTGATTCAATTCATCGACTCAAAAGATCAACTGGCGGACATATTTACAAAACCACTAGATAAAAGCTTGTTTGAGTCTATTCGAGCAAGACTGAACATTCTATTGTTTACCAGGTAAAGTCTGAAGGGGTTCAAACTCAGAATTCCCAGATGATAAGACTATAAATAAAATCCTTCTATTTTTATATGAAGTTATTTTTGGATAAAATTTTGAAAAGATATATTATCCGTTAATTGCTCTTGTCTATTTTATTTTTAGAAGTTATATTATTTAACGATTGCATGTTTTCGAAAAGGAAATTATTATTTTTGAAAAAGGTAGTTATTTTTAAGGCAATTTATTATTTTCAAAAAGGCAGTTTTTATCTTTCCTTGCGACGCTTGGTTTTCCTGCCTTATATATATTGTTGTAACTCGTCTTCTTCGTTTACGCTTATCTTTTGAAACCCTAGATTACTGTGATCTTACTTGAGTTTCACCCCCAAAAGTTTTAACATTTTCGAAAGAGCAAGTTCAAGATATTCCCCAAGACTTTGACAATGTCTTTCCAAAGAAAGTCTTCAAGGATTGCGAATCGAGGATCACAGCATATGCGTGAGGGTCCTACATATTTCGATCTAACCGAGGAAGAAGATTCTCCTCAAGAGCAACAGTCACAGCAACATTCTCAACCCCGCCAACATTAACACAAAATCCTCCTCCACAACAAGAAGGAATCATTGAAGATGTTGAAGCAGTAAGAACTCAAAAACCCCAGTTTATTTATAGATTCTATACGAACTTGAAGAGGGGTGGTTCTACTATGAACTTGATTGATGAGTTCCTAAAGACGCACGGTTACAGAAATGAAACTTATTTCTTGAGAAATATGGAAAGAATAGGAGTAGCGCCACAGGGTTTGGCAAGATGGTCATTCGAGAATTTTCCTAGCGATCCAAATGTTGGACAACCAGAGGAAAAAGACGACGATGAAAAGTTGTTTGTTAGTTTTCAACCCAGGATGGGCATTGCTGCAAAGGTTGGTGGTAATGGGACGAACTTATTTCGTTTTAAGGACCACAAAAGATGCTATTTGAATTTGCTGAAAAGAGGGGTTATGAACCCTAGAAGTGTGGATTCGATTTCCTCGATTTTCTAAAGATAAACTTGAGAGAAAAGCTTGACCTGCTTCAACTTGAGAGGTTTTGCACCGAGACAACTGACTTGTATCCCCAACTCACCACCTATTTTTATTCAAATCCTTCTTTTATAGATGCGAATAAATTTAGTTTTCTGTAAGGGATAAAGAATTTGTAGTTGATGTGGACACTCTGGCTAATGTAATTGGTGTGGAAAGAGGGAGATTCCAACCAATTGATGCATCCTATGCCCATGCTACCTTGTCCATAGTGACCGACAAGATGGTCAAAGGAAAATTTATTATTCAAGGATGAATGCCTCTAACATCCTCCTTCACAAGGTGGTCATTAACTGCATCAGGTCAAAGTCTACTTCAAAGACTGATATGTCTCGTTCTGAAGCAAAACTTATGCACGCGATCAACACTGGCAAGTTCTCTCTGCCTCACATAATCCTCATGCACATGCATCGATCTATGGTGAAAGACAAGGGACAGCTTCCTTATTCGGCTCTTATCTCTAAACTGTTTAATCACTTCAAGATCAAGCTTCCTGCTCTTCTGTGTGCTAAAACCATTCCTCCAATGGTTATTGGGTTCAAAATGGTTTCTAAAATGAGGCTGACAGAATTGAGCAAGAAGCTCGAGCGCTTTAAGGAGAAGTCCCCAGTGAAGGCCAAACAGGACTCTACTGCAAAGAAGAGGAAGGGAAAGGAGCCTATGACAGAACCTATAAAGAAGAGAAGATCTCTCATCTTGGAAGATGAAGAAGAAGATGAAGATGATCTCACTATTTCAACTCTTGTCCTGCGGAATCTACAGAGTTATGTAAGCCCCACTGAGGTCAAAGAACGAGAAAGAACAGAGGAAGCAGAAGAGGAAAGAGAAAGGGAGAAACAAGAAGGAAGAAGAAGCGAAGAAAGAACACTGGCTACATCCGATGATTCAGAGAAGACAAGGAGTGAGAAGATTGGAGACCAACATCACTACAATGCTAAACCAGAGCGTGAAGAAGAACATACATCTCCACCTATAGGCACGAAGATAGGGGGAGATGCTGCAAATCAAGGTACTTATTCACCCATATTCACTAGTGATGTTAGTAGATCACCTCAAGACCCCAAGAGGTCTATGCCACTCATTTCCCTGAAGCAGAATTCGAGGCATACTCTCATAGTCGTGATAGGACAACTGATGTTCCCCCTCATTCTCAAACTCCTATATCTACTTCGGCTAGTCCTAGTACTGTTAAAGATCACTCTGCTGACCTTCAACGAGTGATGGATCTTCTTATATAACTAAAAGGACAGCAGTATGCTTTTGAGTTTGAAATGAAGCACACGATGACTGTCTTCAAAGCATCTATTGAATCTCTTCAAGAGCATATTCAAGTCCTCAAGCAAGAACAGGCAAAAGGTGTGGATATTCAACAGCTCAAGGAGTCTTTGCAGAAGCTTGAAGACACTGTCAAGTCGATGGGGGATTTCCAGCTTGTTCATATCCCCAAGCATCCCTAATTCAAACCAACTTTTTCAATCGTTTTTGTCTCCACTTTTTGCTGATGACAAAAAGGGGGAGAATGTAGATTTGTTTTTGCAAATTTGTTTTTACTCTCTTCACTGAACTTTATTTCCTGTGGACTTTTTGATTTGGTGTTTGACTTTGGAGATTTGGTGTTTGACATTGGATATTGATAATCTTTTTAATGCTTGCAAATGCAATGGTTTAGTTTGCGATATTACTTATAATTGGTTTGACTTACTTGTGTTCTGTGGATGCAGAATCAAGGTTGTTTAAAGTCCTTACTATATTTATAAGATATTCGATATTGCATAAATATTGTTTTGCAAGTCAAAAAGGTTTTCCAAGATCTGCAGTAAAGTTTTGTCACCATCAAAAAGGGGGAGATTGTTAGAGAAAACTCCTCTATTATTTTGAAGTTGACAAAACATTTCCAAAGTCTATGTCTGAAGATCTGAAGACTTTATCGTCAAAGTCTAAAGACCGACAGATCACCAGATTCTATCTTAAAGTCTATCCTCACTGGCAGCTCTAGACTGAAGTATGAGGATTTATCAAAATGCAGGATTATTATCCAGATGCTATGTTATCTTCAGAGATTAATTTCATATGTTTATTGGAAGATCATATAGCTGGAATTCACAATTACTTGATTGATTATTCTTATTGGAAACTACTCCGATATGAAGATCTTTGGAAGGCAAGCTAAACTTGGAAGGTTCTACTTATGGAAACTCAATATCCTGATTTGTATGGGCGAGCAGGATTGATGGGCTTTCAACACAAATTATCCAATGATTCAAAGATCACCTTAATTGATTCTATCCAACGGGTAGATTAGAAGAATTCCTTTGGAAAGTGCCAACGGTCGAGAATGCATGAAAGAGTATTTAAGGATCGACTCTTTAGTTGTTCGAGACGGTGCTTGAGAGAGAATTCCAAAGTCTGAATCTTTTATAGTCTATTGCTTTTTCATCGAGCAAAACATTATAGACAAAAGAGAGAAGCTCTTAGTGTAACTGTGTGAGAGTTTAGTTAGACTCTGTGATAGTCAAGATCACGAGCTGTAACAACTCTTTTGATACTTAGTGGAATCTAGTCAATAGGCTGTCAGCGAGGAGAGTGGACGTAAGATTGGTCTAAGCCAAACCACTATAAACTCTGTGTTCACCTTCTCTTATCCCTGAACTCATTATTTCTATTTACTGATTGTCTATTTACTTCAAGTTGAATATTGCTTATGTTTAAAATCGATCAATCTCATTAAGTCCTGTGAAATTTTTTATTTATACCTATTCACCCCCCCTTTAGGTGTATTCACTAGCCACTTTCAATTGTGCCTTTCGGATGAAAGGACGGCTGCATTTTTACCTTATTGTTGATTTCACAGTGCGATACTAAAAGTGTATTTGTAAGATAATCAAAACTCTGCCGCAGAACACTTCCATCCACATCTCTCACCATGAGATTTCCCAAATCCAAGAGCTTTGCAACTGGATCATGGGCATGTACGGATGAGTTGACGACCAAATTTCGCTTCTATTTCTGTCCAGACGGAAACTTTAAGGTATCCGACGAATCTGTGAGGAGCGGCTCCATTGGCAACCCATACTACCGTCCTTGTCGGTTATTTTGTACAGTATAACGCGTTATTGCTTCAGGGGATCAACGAGGCTGAAAAATCCTAATTCGAATGTCTCACTGGCGTAAATTAAGCCATCCCCATCTTGTCTAGACTGATTTGTAGTCGTGGTACCTCGTTTACATTGAAAATAGGAGCAGTATACAACAAAGAGGAAAGAAGACGACGCATGAAAAATATCGTTGATGCTCTCATATTTGTTCCCTGAATAGTTGATGGAGACCAAAAGGACGAGAGGATGCGGAAGAGCGAAGGACTCTTTTAAGTGTTTTTAACTTTTTTTTTTTAAAGTACTGGATATCCCAATGTCATTATCAACTGTTTCTTTTTTTCTTTTTTCTTTTTTTTGGTTGGAAATTCTTCATTGATTACTACTAAGATGGTGGATTCCAAATAGTACTGAAATCTAAACATAAGATAAGATAAAGGTCTTGCGGGGGCTTTGAGACCCAATCATTACGCCAAGGAAGTTGCACATCGTAAGATTTACTTCACAATCCGTATCTTTCAAGTCATTGACAATTGTTCACGTTTCTTGACTTAAAATTCTTCTAACTCAAACTCATTGAACACCTTATGTTTAGGAAACATTTGACAAACTGAGAAGCCTAACTGAAGCAACCATGACTAAAAGACTAGGTGACCTATATATTTAATCAATCAGTTTCCAGTAATTTAAAGAAGGGGTATTTTCAAGATTCCCACGATATTGGGTTAAGTATTTTATGTGAATGCTGGTGATGTACCGGGAAAATTACCCAAAAAAATCATAAATATATTACAATTATAGTAATTCAATCCTAAACATTTTTTTGGCTAAAATATTTGTGTAAATCCCATCCCTCATATCAATTTTGGCTGGCCAGCTCTAATATGGAGACCGGTCGTCCTACGTGGATAGCTCTGTCTTTGGTCAGTCACAAAGCTGGCGATAACCGGAGGAAGAAGGAATGGAAGGGGGGGAAAAGAAAGAGAAAGAAAAGAAAGAAAAAGAAGAAAAAAAAAATTCAAAAATAAAAAATTCAAAAAAATTAAAATATTATTAAATTTATCTACGTTAGTGCTATTTGCGCATGTAGGACAGCCGGTACCCATGTCAATGTCAGCTGCCAAAATTTGGCCTGATTAAATAAATTAATACAATTGCAAAAAGCTTAGTACACATTTGGAAAAAAAAAAGAATTGTTTAAAATTGAATTGGCACAAGCACAATGGATTTAGGACTTTTTTTTTGTAATTTTCATCATATTAAACTATGGTGAAGTTGGCTCATCTCAGAGTAGCTCCTCAATCATAATCTTGCATCAGTGAGAATTATCCTGAGTTGATGTTAACTCTTCCCAAACCTCAAAACAACTTATTTTCATACCGGCGAGTTTCCCAGGTCTTTAAGACTGTTCATTATATTACCAACTAATGAAAAATTTGGTTTCCATGTGCACATATTCTGTTTTTCATCAACGGTCATTAATAGAACCAAACTGATCGGTTTTCGAGTTGGCCAGTCTTAGAGCCCAGGTGTCTGAGCTCCCAATTCCAAGTTTAAAATCAGGCTCAGTCAAGATTCTAGCATGCAAACGACCAACTTGGCCGTGCACACCCCCAGCCCAACTACTTCCGGGTGATTGTTCCCCTATTTCTGTTTAGTGTGAATTAGGACCCCATTTAGTTCAAAGATCGTTGTTCCGCAAATTTTGATATGAAAATGACATAGACCAGGTTCATGTGCCGACTCCATGCCATCATTCTTAAAGGAAAGTGATTTCGATGGTGATAGGGAACTCAATCAGATGAAAATTTGTTCTCTGACGTGGTGATTTAATTACTGAGCCTATGGAAGAGTTGCGAGATTTTTCTTTTTGGGCCAACGATGTAGAGTTTTCGGGGGAAGATGTCCTTGAACGGGAACTCTTGGCCTTTCGAATGCACATTTGTGAAACGGGATGTCGGAATCTGTAAATTAAGACATTCCATGTACATTCAACCTGCAGCCAAAAAAGGGATGCAGCACTTTCGGAAAAATAGCTAGGGGAGGACATTGAAGAACTTTTTACATCGATTTTCCACCTGGAGTGTAAGGTTCAGAGAGAACGAATGAAAGTCATGGCCGTGACTCTCTTATCGAGCAGATAACAGTGTCATGGTGATTTCGTTTGGTTGACTTTGTGGAGTGTTTTCTTGGAGTAGATTCCTTTCGTTGAAAAACCCCGGCTCTTTTGGAAGAGGCAATTCGATGTCGCTTCCCAGCATCATAACCACTGCGGACATACTCGGCCTATCATTGGGGCATCGCTGCACGCACAGTAGGCCAATATGAATAGAGCGTAATGCTTCAGAAGTACTGCACGAATTCTGGACCAACTTATCGAGCAACTGCATGGACCTGCCTTCTGTGAACAGTCTCCAGGCCTGATCACATTGAAACCAACCATTAGGGGAAATTCTTGTGGCTGGCTGGAAGGTGGGCAGTATTAGGTGCTTACATGTCCAAGGAGATTATGATGGTGGTCTGGATGATGAAACCCTCTGTTTCTCTTCCCACTTACGATCTCAAGCACCAATACACCAAAGCTAAAGACATCGGATTTTGTTGAGAAAACTCCATCGAGAACATATTCTGGAGACATATAACCACTACAGAAATTGATTTATTGAAACCATCAGTTTAAAAGCAAATTGAGCACAGAGGCCATCACTGCATTAAAAGTACTTACTATGTTCCAACCACTCTGTTAGTATTTGCCTGTGTCTCATTCCCTGCGAAGCTTTTAGCCAAGCCAAAATCAGAGATCTTAGGGTTCATTTCACAATCTAACAATACATTGCTGGCTTTTACATCTCTGTGAATAATCCTGAGTCTGGAATCTTGATGAAGGTAAAGAAGTCCCCTAGCAATTCCATTGATGATGTTGAAACGAGCTGACCAGTCCAGTTGCTTCCTCTGCGTTGGATCTGTCAAAAGTTCATTTCACATTAGTAAACTCTGCACGGTTTGTAACTTACAAGGAGTAAGCCATCAATTTAGTCATTTGCTAATATGCTACTTCAGTGACTGTATTTTGGGGCTTTCACAAAATTCATGATTTTAAGGAGTTGAGAAAGTAAGCAAACCAAAGAGAAATAAGTCCAAGCTCCTATTGGGCACGAATTCATAGATCAAAAGATTTTCTTCCTCAATGCAACATCCTAGAAGCTTCACTAGGTTCCGGTGTTGCAGCTTGGAAACATATAGAACTTCATTTTCAAACTCATGCAGCCCTTGTCTTGAGTTCCTTGACAGCATCTTCACGGCAATTTCTTGACCACCCCTCAACACACCCTGCATATGGTCAACTTGCTTAGTGAAAAATAATTCCTTGCCTACTCTTTTTCTCACTAGAATTCCACTCACAGTAACTCAACATTTTGGGATCAAGTTATTCAGCCTCTCATCAATATATTCAGGAATATTTTCTTAAACAAATTATGCAAATGCAACAGCGAGGCAGTACTTTACAATCCTCAAATAGCAACAATGTCCTTCTCAAGAATAGCATGCACAATTTTAGTACCTTGTAGACAGGTCCAAAACCACCTTCTCCAATCTTATTGTTGGTCGAAAAGTAATTGGTAGCGACAGCTACTGTAGATAGGTCAAATTGTGGCAACTCAAGATCTTCCTTCTTGTTTTCACAGTTGTCTCCTGATTCAAAACTGTTACTTTTATCTGGAGCACAAATTATATAAAATTGATTAGCAAATATCTCTGAGTGGCTTCTGCATTAATTCAGATTTCCTTCAATCATGATGCTACAAAGGCATGCTAATTGCTAAATATGAAAGCATTGAATTGCGAACATATTAGGATGATATGATCGCGATCGCTAGTGGTTTGTCATCGTTTCGCTCATCTGACACTGACACACAAATGCCTCGAACAATTTGGTGGAGACTGACTGACTTTGTCAGTTCATCAAGGAATCTTTTAGTGACCTCTCATTGGAGATGTGGAATAGTAAGATAAAATAAATAGAAAATCTTATAACTGTTGGGCCTGGTAAGGATGAATGCTGAATGGGACATGAATGCAGAATCCCCTCTAATGATAGTCTAATTTAAAAAAAAACAAAAAACAAAAAACAAAAAAACAAAACAACAACAACAACAACAACTTCACTTCTGCAAGGGGCTGACTAATGTAATGAACACGAGACAAGAATTCTTGTGCTTGATAATATACTAAGTACTGGGTGGTCTTGTAAATACCTACTTGTAAGTGACGAAATGACTAATGTAAAAAGTGGGAATGATGAGAACCAGAATACAAAATCTGACAGCACTGTATCATAAAGTACGGTTTACCTTCAGGAAGCTTCATTTTCTTCTTCTTGCATTGTAGAACACCGATGGTGAGAACCAGAATGAGGAAAACAGACCCGAAAGAAACTGCCAAGCCCATGACCAGCTTATGCTTCTTTTGGTGTGACGGTAGTAAAGCTAAGAGAAGAAGCAGGAGCACACAGGATCAGGAGTAAGAACTAGGTATAACTGATATTACAATTAAGAACTAGGTATAACTGATATTACAATTCTGTAAGCTCTCCCTCAAAGATGTGTGTCCATTTATCACTTCAGTATCTAGCAAATTCATGTCTACAATACCTGATTCTGACACAGCCATCCGGATGTAGAGGTCCTGCCCGTAGTTGCTGTACCCTCTAATGTCAATCAGCTCGCCGAACCACAGCAAACAACCACTTCCTCCATTTCGGATGTCTAAGTTCGAATAAGCCATACAGGAACAATTTTTCATGCAAACTACTTCGCATTCCTGAAGATTCATGCTCTCGTTAAACCACGAAGACCGAGTATCTGGCAATTTTAACCAAGAATACTTCACAAATATGTCCTTTTCACAATCCAAAGGATTTCTCCTCACACACCCATTTGACCAATCCAACATATCCAATTCTTGAGAAAATCGGGGCACGAAGCCTTTCAAGCACCTACACACTGGGGAAGTATCGACCCTACAGCTAGCATAGGCACCACAGGATGCATAGTTGTCACATTGGTCTATTGGCGAGGCGATGTAAAGCATCCAACCCTGTGTTCGGTTAATCCAAGCAAATCGCTGTATGATGCCATTGGTCGTCAATGTCAGCCTGGAAGTGACCGATCTGTTGAGGAGCTCGTAGCGGTAGTACATCTCTTCCTCATTTAACACAAATTCATATCTGTAGTATGGGTTTGTATTTAAATAAGGGGTGCCACTAAATCGAAGACCATTCCATGGTCCTGTCCTGAACTTGATGTCAGAACCCTGCTTCAATAGGAGTTCTGGGTAGCCATTCGGATCAAGTTGAAACGTGAAGTTGCCTGGAGAAGGATCATCATCAATGCTCTTCCATGATTTTAAATAACGATTGAAGCCTGATGTTCTATTCCATCCGATCTTCATACCAGCTAGAAGTGTATCTGTAGGATAGTCAAAACTCTGCCACAGGAAATTATTGGGATCACTGCCTTCTGCATCTCTCACAACCAGATTTCCTGAATCCAAGAGCTGCGCAAATGGATTACGCACTGGTATTGACAAGTTTGACCACCAAATATCACTTCCATTCCCATCAAGAAGGACGAGACTTCCATGGCTAGTAACCCTCAAAGTGCCTGATGTGTCCGCAAGGGGTGCAACTCTATTTGCAACCCACACTATTGTCATTGTGGTTATTTTCTTGTACCATATTCCCAGATATCGCTTTGGCGGATCCCCCCTACTGAAGAACCCCAGCTCAAATGTCCCACCAGCAGAGATTAGGCTCTCGCTGTCTTGAATCGACTGATTTGTTGTTATGGTATCTAGTGCATTGGAAACAAGGGCATTACAAGAGAAGAGAACAAGACACATGGAAAGTGCAACAAAAGCTTTCATACTGCTTGAAGCAGTCAAGTTCTCAAAATCAGTGAATCTGCTGAGTGAACTAAGAAGACGGAAGAAAGGGAGAAGAGAGATCACTGAACAATGAAGACCCCTGCAATTTCAAGGCTGACCTGGAGCCACGGGCTTTTTCCATGAACTGACAAGAAGCCATCGGAAAAAGCCACTAAGTTCCAAGTCAGTACACCAATAAGACAGCTAATTGTGACATCTACGTAAAAATTCCCAAATTTTAACACGCTATTGATTTAAATTAATTCCAATTCCTAATTCATTGCCAATCATGACTCATTGATGTTGACACCTAAATTTTGATGGCTCGTTTAGTCATTTATCGCATTAAAAAATTAGGGATTAATTTTAACCTCTAAAAAAAATATTAGTTAATTAATTAATTACTTAGCATATAGTTTTATGTGCATTTATTTTAATTTACATTTACATTGGGTCGGTGACAGATATATTTGATTTGGTGGTTCTAAGCTTTAAATTGACAAGTCGGACTAAGACTACGAAGAGAGCAATTTGGTTCAAGTCCGTATTTAAAAAAAATCTTATTGCAATTTTTGAAAAATCAATAGAGAATATTCATTTTTGCAAAGGAAATTTAAAAGAGATGGAAAATAAAAGTGATATTGCATGCGGAAAAAATCTTCACGGACGTTGATTTGAAAAGAAAATTAAAACTTTAATCTTTGGTTTATAATAAGATTACTCGTGTAGGATTTCGAAGGGAATCATACATTGAATATACGATACATAAAGGGAGTTTTTCTTTTCTCGAGGGTTTGGTTTTCGAAGTAAAAAAAATTCAACAAAAAGAGAAAAGCTTCGGTGTTCTTTTGGAGGGAAAAGAAAAAGTCAGCAAAGAAGGAAAAGGCGAAGAGACGTGAGAGAGACAGGCGGAGAGAGAGAGAATTAAAAAGAGAGAGAGAGAGAAACCCTTAGCTACTGTTCATCTTCTTCGCGAGGAGGCCCCCAGACGACGCCGGCCCTTGCTCGCGCCGGCACCGCGACGCCGGACACCACCGCGCCTCGCCCGCTCGCCTCCCCACGCTGCGCCGCCGGTCTCGCCGCTCCACCTCGCCCTCACCGTTGCCCTCTTTGCGTCGCCGTCGCCCACCGCCTCTGCTCGAGCCAGTACCCGACGACGCCCCTCTCGCTTTTCCCGACGCCGGCAGATCCCAAGCTAGTCGCAACCCGTCTACCTCGCCATCGTCGCCGCCGCAGCGGGTCGCGCCCTCCGACCGTACGTCGACCCTCGCCGACCGAGATCCCCGCGACCCGGCCCTCGACGTCCCTTGCTCCGGCCGTGACCCGACGCCCGCAGATCTGAATCGAGCTCGCCTCCGCTCGCGACCCTAGCGCCGACGCCCAGAAGCACCAGCAACCGCGACCCGAGCGCCCCTGCTCCGCCTCCGCCGTCGCCGATTTTGCGCGCCGAGCTCCCCAGTAGCGGCCGCGACCGAGCGCCCTTGCTCCGCCTCTGCGTCGCGGACCCACGGCGCCGAAGCCCCGACGCCCTGCTCGCCCCGCCGCCGTGAGGAGCCTCTGCCGGCCCGCGCAACCCGAGCCTCTCCGCGGCTGCCGTCCCCCTCGCCGGAGCTCCGACGCGCCGCGTCCCCCTTACCGGAACGCCGCCGACCACCACGTTGCTGCCAAGCTTGAAAGAAAAAAAAAACAAAAGGAAAAAACATTAGGTAGTTTTTATTTATTTATTTATTTATTTTACTTCTATTATTTTTTTATAGTTTACTTTTTTAGTAGAATTACTCCTCAAATGTATGATTGTGATTCCGACATGAAATTGCCTCTTAAATTTGAGATTGACAGTTTAATTTTCGCGCCTGAAATCCGACTTGTAATCCCTTGCAAAATCGTTATCTGATCTTATGCCCGAGATTCGATTCACGATTTAGTTTACAATTGGCCAACCCGATCTCATGCGCGAGATATGGTTCGCTAATTTATGGATATCAATCATATCTTGTCTAATTTACCATTGTGTTGGTGGGGTTAAACAATTTATGGATATCAATTACATCTTATCTAATTTACCATTGTGTTGGTTGAATCAATTTTATTTTCGTAAAAGAAAAAATCCAAAAAAAAATGTTTGAATTAAGATTAGGTTTGTTTCATAATATTTCTTATTATCTTGCATATTTAGAATATGGATTTTATTGCAAATTTAGAAAATATAAAAAATCAAAAAAAACAAAAAATACATTCATTTAGTATGTTAGTTTCTTTTAAATTTGAATTGCACGTTTAATTACCTGGCAATTTTAATTTCGGATTTCATAAAAAAAAATTAGAATTATGGCATTCTTTGTACGTCATTACATATTATGATAGATTGCATGCTTATTAAGAAAATAAAAAAAAAAATCACGGCACGTCATATAGAATTAGGTTTATGAGATGCACGTCATTTAGTAATTGTTGCTAGATTCATTTAATTAGAAATTGTCTATCATTAGGATTAAGTCATTTTAGCTAATTTAGATTGCATATTTAATTATTGTATATTCATTAAGAAAACATAAAAAAAAAAATTACTTTAATCATATTATATAGTTTAGGCCATATTGCCATACTATATCATTTCATGTTAGATTAGTAACATCGCATTGCCTATAGATTAGATTTCCATTAAATAAGCAAAAAACAAAAAAATTGCGTGTTAATTAGAAATTATATCTAGGACTGTCAATGTGAATTTTGATCTAACAACGCAGATACTTTCATTGCTTTGAGGTAAGTTTTGCAATTTATTTACTGTTTATCTGGGTATTAAATTGGTGGTTTATGATCCGCATGATCATGTTAGGGAAATAAATTTAAAATCAATCAAATTGCTTGCAAAAACATTTTTTGAAAATAAAAAGAAATGGTACCAAAATGGCATTAGAGAAATCTAGTGTAACCAAGTCCCCGTACCCAAAGTTTCTGGTTCGTATGACTAAAATAATTCTCTCATTATTTTACTTAGATGTCTAATCAATGATCTATTAGTAACCAGATAAAACCACCCACCGTTGATTTGTGTTCTCCACCGAGGAGAACCAAGTTCGAAGCCCCCGCGAGGGGAGGCCGAAGCGCTGGTGGTGACTTGCCCGGTGCGTGGGTGGTGGTTTCGCGTGCCTCCCGGATAAAATCTCCTTAAAATCATTTTGCATGCTAGATAATTTGAACCTAAGTCGCGAATTGGTATGGGCTTGAGAGAACCCGAACTAAGTGTAAGCTTAGCAATCCATTAGCCTAATTTTAGGTGATGCACCCGAAATTTTAGTCACGACAATTGAAAATCTCGTAATCTCTTTTGTGCACCACAAATCTTTAAATCTTTAAATAAATTCACGACAAAATGCATTCGAATTATGAAAGAAGAACAAAGATAGATACGATACGTCCAACCAGAACATGATCAATTAATAAAAGTTTACAAAAAAGAGTAGAGAAAAAAATATTAAAGTTCAACAATTTGGATTTTTTTTTTTCCTAACTTTTGTGCTACTGATGTAAGAATGAGATTGAGCTCCTATCATTACGCAATTGCTTGAACTTTTTGGACGCCTTTGGTAATCATTCTATTCCTAACAACAATTTTTGCTCAAAAATGATTTTTTTTATTCTGTTCCCGATAACAATTTTTGAGTTTTTTAAGGCATTTGATAACGATACAAAATTTCTGTTCCCGGGGTGAAGATGCGTTTGGTAGGATTCTTAAATTTTTTTTTTTTTGTTTCTTTTAATTTTTTAATGCTTTTATTATATTTTTCTTCTTCTTTTTTCTTGTTTTTTCTTTTTTCTTTTTCTTTTTCTCTTCTTCTTCCTCCTTCTTTGTAGCCGGTCGCTAGCTATTGCCAGCGGCAGCAGTAGCAGCAGCGGTGGTCTACAATGGCTGGTGACCAGTTAGGAGGAAGAAGAAGAGAGGAGGAAAGAAAAAAGAACAAAAATTAGACTTGATTCACAGCAACAGTGGCCGACAATGGCCGTTAAAGACCGATGGAAGAAGAAGAGAGAAGGAGAAAAGAAAAAAAAGAAAAGAAAAAAGAAGAAAAATTAGACTTGATTCTATGAATTATTCCTGAGAATAAGAAGCAATTTTTTCTACTTCTTGATTTTGTTCCAAATCTATTTCCAAGAATAAAAAAATGGACTTTTGTTTTCTAGAACAAAAAATTTACCATATAGATTTATGTTCTTTTTTTGTTCCGGGTATAAAAGAATAGAACCCAACACTATTTGAAGTAAAAATAAACAGGTCCTTATTGACTAGTTGGAGGACTATTTTATTTCGACAAATGGGTGTTCCAAAAAATATGACACATCATTTGCAATTTATTATACGAGAATGGCTCGAGATTAAGTAATGGTGTGTTTGATTCGGCATTCCCAATGAACTTTCAGCTTTCAAAGCCTCTTGAGGAAATGTTGAACCATTTGGCAATAATTTTAAAATAACTTTTAAGTGAAAACCAGCTTTGGGAATGCCGAATGCTAGTAGAGACTAGCATTGAGCTTTTAGCATTTAGCTAAATGCTTAAAACTCTTTTTTTTTTCCTTCCAAAATTATTATCACTAATTCTTCAAATTTCCAATTTTACCATCGTTATTATTTTTTTAAATGCTAAAAAAATTGTTTAAAAAAATAAAATATATATAAATGCTAAAAAATTATATATATATATATATATATATATATTTACAAAAGACCAACCATTCGCCAATCCGACGAAGGCCTATGGCCACTAGTGGCTAGATCTAGAACCGACGGCCGTCAATCGAGGTCGTCTATGGTCGTGGAACCTCCGATAGCCCTTGCCACTAGAGGTCCAAGACCTCAAGCGACCTAGGCGGCCCACGACCCAAGCGGCCCACGACCGATGCTTGGGTCTCACGGCCTCGTGTGGCCCTCGCCCGGGTCCCACGAGGGTCGCGCAACCGCGGCTGTCGGTCATCATCACACACTTGATAAAATTGGACTATATAAAGACACAAATAATGTTAAAACTTTTAAAGAAAACATTTAAGTATCATATTTTTTATAAATTAAATCACTTAATTTACATTTTTTTTAAACTGAAAATTCATATGTGACATTGATTCATGGCAAATCACATTAGTGATTAAATATTAAATTAATGCCATAATGGATTTTCGAGTAAGGAAAATCATCAATGTAATTTTAGGAATTTGTTTTTTAGAAGTTATGCCACCAATTTTGGAGCAAACACGGTAATCTCTAAGTTTCACAATTTTATGATTCAGTTAGAATTTAAACAAGCATACCGACCGAAAGAAAAGGATTTGAACCATGTAAGGATGGATCTTGTGCACATCCATCAAGAGGTCAAGATGTTTTGGGATTTCCATGTGTGTTGACTTAGGGATCAATACGTGCTCAATGGTTCATTGGAAGTCATGGTCTTAATGACGCTTTTACTCGGTGATATTTGGCTCTAAAAATTTCTAACCCATCGTAGGGGAAAGGTCATGGACAAATTTTTCAACCTTTTCTTCTTTTGACTAACAAGCCTTCAACTTTTTTTTTTCTTGAAAATGACAAGCCTTCAACTTATAAAGAGAAAGATTCTTGTAATTCAAATCACACGGCATGTAAAGCGGGTTGCGCATCCGAAACGATAGTGACCCTAGCGGCATCAATTCTCAAAACACAAATTGCACTCCCCCTTCCATCATGTACTCATAATCAAGAACACCTAACGCTTATGTAAGCGAAAATCATGGAGCGTATGTAAGCATCCGAAACACCTAACGCATGTAAAAAAATCATGGGTTGTGCATCCAAAACGATAGTGACCCTAGTGGCATCAATTCTCAAAACACAAATTGCACTCCCCCCTTCCATCATGTACTCATAACCAAGAACACCTAACGCTTCAAAAAAATCATGGAGCTTAATTATTATTTTTTATATCGAACACTCACTGCCTTGGTCTTTTTTTTTAAAAAAAAATTATATATATTTGATATTTTAGCATTATTGTCAAAATTTATATTTAAAAAGTTGTATATATTATTTTTTTTTCAAATTTAAACAAATAAAAATTTAAAAACTAATATTACTCACCCAAAAGGTTTTTCAAATGTGTTTTATACTAAACGACATTTCTCTCAAAATTGCTTCTCAAAACACAATTTATCAAACGGCTTTTGCATTTACCCAAAATCCTTTAAGTTAAACTGATTTGCATTTTTCTAATGGACTTTCAAAATGCTAAATCAAATGCACCCACTCAACTTATGCAAGGCCCATTGCATTAATGGTGGAGATCCATGCGGCCTCCAGGGGATTGGATTCAGGATCAGATACGCCTCAAGAAAAGGTTTACAGGACAAACGGAGAAAAGCACGCAGCTTCCCCTGGCATGAGAAGAGACACGCGTCACTCCACTTTGGGAAGTTGACTAAACTCCTGCTGGACCCGCCCATGTCACTTTCTCACTCCTTTATAAGACGGCAATCGGGCCTCATTGCTAATTAAATTCCAACAAGAACTTTGTTATCACGAAGACATCGGTTGGTGTCGATTCAGGAAGGAGAAGTAGAATGGAGATGAGATTCATGGGCCTGTTCCTACTGTTGCTGCTCGTCCTTGGTCCTCATAAGACACCCCACTCACCATCATCACTCTTCCTGGTTTTCATCTTCTGTGTTTCTTGCTTTTCCTAAATAAATCCCTATTCAAGAAGAAATGCCCACATGGCGTATGAAGGAAAATATAGCAAGATCATCATATAATTAGTTGGGCCCATCTCTTCTAAGCAACTTCGTTCCCATCAACCTGTTAATTTATTTGGGACATGTCATGCGATCGATGAGAATTCTTTTGTCAAACTATACACAAAAGTTAGTTATCATGGATGAAGGAGCTGTAAGAGTTTTCCTTGTGTGGGCTACATTAATTGAGATTGTAATTTATCTTTTTACAGGATTGGTCTAATAAGAGGTAAGGCATAAAGTTTTCTTAATGGTCAAATATGGGTATGACTTGTGTGGGCCGAGTTAAGCTCAACCCGTGATGAGAGGGGCCATCCAAAATTCTATAAATAACACTAAGGTCCCTCTTCTAGCCCTCATTCTTCCACAAACTTTCTTTCACCTCACATAAGGCAAGTTGTGAGTGGCAGTCTCATCGAGCCAGGAACCGAGGATCATAGAGGAGAAGAATCTGAGCGTCGGCTTGTCGTTTGAGCATCGGATTGTTGTCATTCCACATGAAGAACGATAAATTCCAAATCAGGTACGCAAATCTTCATATTCTACACCTACATGTTCAGGTTTCTAGCTATGTTGATCATGGGATGCCGCTATGACAACCAACATTTGGTATCAGAACCTTGTAGCCTAGAACTCGAACTGTTGTATTTGGCCCGTTTCCAGAAATTTTGCCCATTGAAACTTGATTTTGAAAACATATTCAGATTCATCTCATCGAACCGAGCATTTCGGTGGGTGGCACACCTTTGGCGAAGGCCAAATGCGCCGGCGATAAGCATTTCGGATTTCACCTACCCTTGGATTGTTTTGCCTGTTTTTGTGAATTTTGATCCAATGAAAATAGATTTTTTGAGCACATATATGGATTCTACATGCTGAGACAAGCATTTTGGTGGGTTGTACTTGTCAAGAAGAGGTCAAAAACTACCGCACGCATCAAGACGGAGCTGGGAGGCGGCACCACGCACCACCATGCTAGCCCATGCTCATGCGCCAGGCGTATGATCGCCTATGGCGATTAGTGACGTTGGCAATGACATCACTCGCCGACTTGGGCCACCGCGTTGTCGTGCTGACGTCATGGATTACGACAATTAGTGATGATGACGTCACCAATGACATCACTCACCGGTGGGTCAACCCAACCCAGTGGTCTGTTGACCAACCATTGACCGGTCAAACCCGGTTGGACCGTTGACTAGTTGGACCTGGTGGGACTGGTTTTAGGTTGGTTCAAGGTGGCAAGTGTGTGGACCTCATGTGCCACGCATTCCGGCGACGCATGAGGGCGGGTGCGACGTCGGATTGGCACGTGGTTTGGACAATTGTGCTCGTATGGATGTTCTCTACACTGTAATATATTTATTTTACATGTTTGATGCTTTTATTGATATGAAAATGCATGTGGAACCCTAAGGTATGTGATTTTTGGGGTATTTTTGCGTATTTTTCATGTATTTCTCTATGATTTTAGAAATACATTGCGAGCTCACATGTATATCATCACATAAAGATTGTGTAGATCATTGATTCATTAATAACATGTATAAGGGTTAGCATGGGTTAATGAATAGAGCAATATAATTGGCATTACATGTAATTTTAGTGACGAATTGTCCCTGTCATCCGGTCTAAAATTACATATATAAGGTAAATGTGAATTATTAAGTTTATATCTCTGGTATGAGAGAGTTTTAATGATTCGATTGGGTTGTAACCGCCAAAGTGGCACACTTGATTGGATTTGAAAAATATCAGTTTCACATTGTGATGGGATGTCTCCTACTATAATGCGTAGTGATACTCTCAAAGGAGGTCGTTGTGTATTAGTTCATGGAAGGATGCATGCACAGTATATGATTGAGGAGTGATTGACCCTAGTGGTTCATACACCCAAAGGTGGTGAATTCGCGAAATGTCAGAATATATTCTCATGACCGTTGTCATGTGGAGAGTGTACGATTGCATGTCATGTATTCTGCCCAAAGGTGTTTATCTAATGATGTGTGTAACTCTCAGAATGTATACTTATAAGGTTTTCAAGGTACACGGTACTCACATGATGCTAATTGCATATGTTACTTGTTATTAAGTCATATTCTCTGTAATGGCAATTCTGTTGTGATTGAGGTTCCTATTGAGTCAAATTTTAAGTAGTGAAAAGAGGATTTTCTGCTTGGGATAGAGCTAGTGGATGTTTTACTCTTACTAAGTTTAAGTTGGCGATCTCACTATTAGTTATATGGAACTAGAAAGTATCTTTTGCTGCTTGGAAAAAGGACAATTGAATTTGTCTGTTAACCATGAGGAATTCCATTTAGGAACACTTGAAAGTGGTTTATCAGCTGACTACACTACTAAAAAGATGATGAAAACCTCGGTAGCTTGAAATTGTGTCTTGTTTATTGCCGAGATTGAGATAAATGCAATGACTCTTCAACATAAGGTGTAATGATTCTGATGACGTTAAGGATTACGTCCTAAGGATGGTAGATTTGAAGTCCAAAATCATACTCATAAAGGAATTCATGATATCATTGGTCATTCTGACAATTTGATATGAAAATAACACACTTTAAGAGAAATGGTGTCATTCATTACTCTTGTGGAAAAGAAATGACACACAATGGACACTAATGAATATAAAGCTTGGTTGTCCAAGCGTGAGTCTGGAGTTGATGATTCATTGACATTTATTTATGAATCCAATTCCTATCAAAAGCCTCATCCGGTTCTTAATGGCTAGATAGCGGTGCAACAAATTATGTTGTTTACCATAAAAAGATTCATAAATCTAAGGAAGTCAAATTAGAATTAATCATAACTCATCATGGGAAACAACATTTAATGTCGATTTAATGGGAGGTATTGTTTTGACTATGAATTATGGATTCTAGCTTGCATTTAATCTTGAGAAACACTTTATGTACCTTCCTTTAGATAGAAACTTACTTTTCCGTATCATGACTGGAAGTGTGTGACTACTCTTTTGAAGTATAGAACAATGTTGTTTCTATGTTTTCCAAGTCAAATAAAGTTGGGTACTACAATATATCAAATAGATTGTACCAATTGTGTTAATCTCTCAACGTTATATACGTCATTTTTATAGCTGAAAAAAATTGTTTTCAATAGATTTCTACTTAAGGAATAGTCTTATGCATTATAGCATGAACTTCTCGATCATATGTCTAGAGAAAGAGTAGAAAGATTGATAAGGTTGGTATTTTGTCTACTCTTAAAAGATACCTAAAGACTTGTGTACACTGACTATTGTAGAAACAAGATGATTAAGATAAGCAAAAAAACTACAGTCTGAAGTTTTGAACTGTTGGAGATAATTTATATTGATATTAGTGGACCATATACGGTAACGTTATATAGAATTTTTTATTTCAACACAGTCATTGACGTATATTTCTCTAAAGAAATGTCAGAATCTTTGGATAGATTCAAGTTCTCTCAGACTAAAATCAAGAAGCAATTGGAACAAGTCTTATAGATTGTTAGATATGACCGCAGTGGTGAGTATTTCAACAAATATGGCAATGCTAGATAGCTTAAAGGACCATTTGTCAAATACTTGGAAAGATTCTGAGATGATAACGTAGTTTACTATGCCCGTAAATCTTGAACAAATTGGTGTGGCCGAAAGATGTAATTGCACCATAATGGACATGATAGTGAGTATGATTACTAGGACTAATTTATCAGGTTTTCTGTGGGGCGAAACAGCCCAATATGCATTAAATCGATTTTCCACCAAAGATGTTACGTTGACTCGTTTTGAGTCATGGGGTGAACGTATAAACCTAACTTGAACAGTCTTAACATTTGAAGTGTCTTGCAAAAGTGAGGTTATATGATCCAACATTAAGTAAGTTAAACTGCAGAACCCCTCGGTGTTATTTCGTATCTTACCTAGGTCATTCGAAGGGATATCGATTTTATGATCTCAATGGAGGTACAAGAATTGTGAAATTACAGGCAGCGGAAATTCTGGAATTTGATGTAACTACAGAAGATGGCTGCTCTTGGATTATTAAAAATAATAGTACGATGGGGACCATTGAGTCTTTGCCTTTGCCTATACAGATAATTATGGAGTCTTTTACACAACAAACTAAGCCTATTGAGGTTCAGGATACTGGTCTTGATAGTATTCCTGATAAAGTTTGTCAAGCCTCTCAGATACAAGATGAAATGATTGCAGTAACTCCACTTAAGAGATTTATTAGGGAAAGACGTTCAGTTATACAACCAAACTATATAGTTTATATGGTGAGAGTATGACTACGATATCTACTGCGTGGTCGATCTAGTGACTTATGTATAAATGTTGTTTCTTGTCTTTGGTCAGATCTGTGGTTAATGCGATGAAAGACGATATGTAATTTATAAAACGTGATAGTGTTTGGGAGCCTGTTAAATTAGCTGAGGGTTACAAGCTCATCCACTGCAAATGGGTGTACAAGACTAATGAAATTCCAAAGGAAATATTGAGAAATTTAAACTCTGACTAGTAAAGAAAGATTTCACTCAGAGAAAAGTTTAGTCTTTTCTAAAGACTATTTTAGAGTGAATATGGTATTAGTAACTCATTTTGACATGGAGTTGCGCTAGATGAATGTTAAAACTCCATTTCTCAATAGATACCTTGATAAAGAAGTCTATATGATATAACCTAAAGGTTTTGCAGCAAATGATTCAAGTAAGTTTATGTGTAAACTGAAAAGCCTTATTTATGGTCGTAAGCAAGTTTGTAGACAATGGTGCTTGGAGTTTCATAGTATTGTCAATTCATTTAGTTTTGTTGAGAATAAAGTAGATCGGTATATATACTGCAAGGTCAGTGGGAAAAAAATTAGTTTTCTCACATTCTATATACATTATATCTTGCTTACGAGTAACAATATTGGAATATTGCATAAGACAAAATAGATGTTGTCAAGAAATTTTGGCTTGAAAGACCTTGGTCAGGTATCTTTTTGCTTTGGCATTGAGATTTATAAGGATCGTTCTTTGCATATGTCAGGTTTATCTCATATTGCTGATGTTGATTGCATTTTCAAAAGATTCAACAAGTCAGGAGTTGCTCCTATAGTTAGGGCTGATAGATTGAATCTTTAGCATTGTCACAAAAATACATCTAGGATACTTACCTTGCTTCCTAGTTTCTTTTTCAGGTGGTTCTTGGCCGAGGAAACCAAGAACTTATCCTCGAGAGGCACGTGGAATTGGGCTTCTTCAACTGGAAAACCAGATCTGCAAAGAAAGAACTGATAACGAAGATTTTCATTGACCTCTAAAATCAAGCTTTAGAACCTATTTTATTGACCAAATTTTAACAAAACCAAACTATATGTATTCTAGTTTGTCTTTCAAGTCATGGATTTCCTCATTTGTCTCTCAAATTGCTCAAAAACGCTCGCTTTCCCTCACTCGTGATCAACCGGGCTCAACACTAGAAAAAAATTCGAGTGTTTCTTGGCCCGCCAGGAGGGTGTTTTTCGGGGGCTTTAGGAGGCCTACCCGAACTCCATTTGGGACATACGACCTATGGATGGAAAGATCTTTGAGTGAAATTTCACTCTATAGTTGAAGGTTTTGGCTAATTTTGACCGCAGGTATGTGAAACTTGTTCAAATCTTGGGAAAACCCAAATGAAGGATATACCTTATGTTAGTGCACTTAGAAGTATCATGTATGCTCAAGTCTACATCAGGCTAGATATTACTTTTGCTGCAAGACTTTTAGGCGGATATTAGTCAAGTTTAGGACATAATAACTAGATTGCTGCCAATAAGGTTTTGAGATATTGAAAAGGACAAGAAAACTGTATGCTAAAAAACATGTTCAAGATCTGGAGCTAATAGGATATTCAAATGCAGATTTTACTTGCTATAAGGATGACAAGAAGTTGACAATAGAATATATCTTTATATCAACAGAAAGTGAAATATTATGACAAAGCGATAAACATAAATCTATATCATCCTCTACCATATAAACGGAGTTTGTAGTATGCTTTTCAGCTATTACTCAAGATATTTAACTTCAGATTCTCATTAAGGAGTTAACCATATTTGATTTTATGAATAGACCCATATGGTTGTATCGAGACAATAACTTTTCGATGTTGTTTATCAACAACAATAAAGGTCTCAAGGGGTCTAGATATGTGATGGTCAAGTTTTTGACCATAAAGAAACAATACATAATGGTGACACAACAGTAAAGCATATTTCCACAAATGATGTGGTTATACACCCAATAATTAAAGACTTCCACACTTTGAATAACATGTCATGAACATGGGTTGAGAAGTGTCACGCCCCGAACCCCGCATACGCGCACATCCTTCGGCGGACGATTAAAAATGCGACGTCTCAAGACGCATCACCGACCCTTTCTTTTTATCTTTCAATTAAGCACATGCGGAAGCGAATTAAATAAACACCGGCCAACAATCAAACACAGGGATAGTAAAAACATGTTAACGCTATTTCCCAAACCACACTTTATAAACATACCAGGTTAACCCCTAGGGTTCATATTTACAAGTCTATATCCAAAAAGAAAACCCTAGGCCACCTACGCTCCGGACCCTTCAACCTCCGACTCCAGATTCTCCATGACACCATATGGGATGTCGATGTCCATGGGGTGAGCTACCTCCCCATCCTCGGTTCCGACGGGAGGTCCGTCAAAACCCTGCAAGGGGCCCACTCAAGCCCCGTTACGCTCTCTAATGAACCACGCCTTGAAGCGATGAGGCACCAAGTGAGCAAGGCCTTCATCAACCCAAATCATGGTCACCACTAACTCACGGGTCTAGGTGGTACCAGGAATAGGGAAAAAAGGAGGGCTCGTAGTCCATCTCCCATGGAACCCCAAAACGAATGGGACGTATCTCCATCCTAGAGACCTAAAAAATGTTAGTCACGACGGGGTGAGATAAATCTCAGTGAGTCAAAACCCTAAACCCCGATTAGGATGCAAATTCGCCTAGAGGCAGCCTAAACAGGCGTCACAAACAAACTTACCTCGCCTTGGCACATCCCTGCATATTAGTGCGGCACATATACCATATGAATACAACAAATGTATTTAATAACCGGAACACATCATTTCATCTTGCAAACAATCACATGGGTCCCGATTATAAGGTAAAACCGTTATGACACATCCCATACCGTGCCACACAATTTTACCCCATCATCAGGCGCAGCTATCACAACCACTCAAGCGTGTTCCAGTTATTACGACCCATCAGCCACGGCCAACTCAACAGTCGGCGATCATCTGGCATAACCGGGGGTCATCCCGCTCCGTCGCTGTGGCGCCCCACGACGGCCCCTGATCCATTAGGGTCACCACACATCACTACCTTTATCTTTCCTTGAAAGTTTGTTACTCTGATACCATAGATTTCAATAAGTCCATGAGTTCTGGGGGTCTATACCATTTCCACTGGTCCCTGCACAATAATATGGCGAAAGCATATCCAACCACTCCCTTTCCTATATTTAGAAACGATGCACACCAACTACACATATAAATAATAATCGAGCACTTTTATTTACATAAACTAGATGGACATTGTTAGTCGGTACACCAAAATGCCGTAGTTTTCTATATCCAGGCTATACTTCAAAAGTTACCCGACACTTTCAACAACTATCTACAAAGAGTCCATCATTCAGTGCCGGCGTCCAAAAATTCTCCCTCTGCTGTCCTCACCATCCACCGTCACTCCACACCACTCGATCCCCCGTCGTCGTCGTCCTCTGGTGGTGGTGGCAACAGCCCCCGAGTTCACCCATTCATGTGAACGAATAAGACGACGTACACCTAACATACAAGACCGGATGGAAGACCGGTGTCGATCATCACGTTCACCCTCACGTGAACAAATGTCAGTCCTATCTAGTCAAGATCCTCATGCTCCGTTTGATCCCACTGTAGGTCGATAGGGATCCCGTAGAATATACCAGGAGGTGCAAGCAGCAAAGGCATCTTGTCTAGTCTAAAAATGTTAGTCCCCACAAAGGGTGAGTACACCCACCCAGCAGCGAAAGATATACTAAACTATATTATGCATAACCATCACCATCTAATTTCATGCAAGATTCACAAAACACATAACCAAAGGAATAGGTATACATCAAAACAATAGGACTTTTTAAAGTAATAGCCAGCGCAGTTTCAAAACCAAACACATCATTTCAATCATATGGGTCTCGATTTTAAGGCCAAACTATTATGACACGTCATATACCGTGTCACACAATTTTGTCCCATAATCAGGCACAACTCAGCAGATCAATCAGATTTAAAACTCAAATGACTTTTCTCCCAGAGGATCAGTGTTTGCGTCCTTCCAGGCATTCGCACCCAACCTGGCATCGCGAAAGCCTCTGGTTCCATATTTCAGTCACCGAGCATCCAGAGCGTGTCATGTCTCACCTCCAGGCATCTCGCACCTCACCTAGCATCACGAGGAATCTCCAGGGCTCACTATGTTACTAGTGTCCCCTACCCTCCGGAATACATATCGTCATACATCCAGGCATCCCGACACTCCCAGGGAACCTCTGGGGCTCACCGGTCCCCAAGCATCCAGAGCGTGTCATGTCTCACCTCCAGGCATCCCGACTCCCAAGGCATCGTTGACCCGAGGGTCCAACGGTAGCGATAACATCTCAGTCATGGTATAGCAACCAAATCATTTCAATGCCAAAATGTTTTCAAATCATCAACATGGAGAATCCCTTGGATTTTCTCCTGAAAGTCCACTTTCACAAGTACATTTGGAATCGGCACGCCGATAAATGCATATTTCAATCTAAACTTGAATAGTTTAAAATACTTTCTATAAAAGGTTCCAAAAATTGAAAGTACTATTCATTCCTCTAAACATTTGAAAACTATATCATAGTATATATAAATTTTGACACAAATTTGAAAGATATCCAAAACGGTTTTCAAACAAAATTCGAAAGCTTTCATCACCGCAAGGTATAATGTACAACCGAAGTTCCTAATTGAACTACTCATACGGATTCCTCAATTTCCTAAACCCAAGTCACTTCAATCATCCCAGAATTCAGCATCCAACACTCAAATCTTTTCAATCTAACTGCACTACTTCGGACAACAACGGCATTACATTACATAAGTTAGTAGACTTTCACTTGCCTTAGGTTCGGTGGTGTCGATGGCAAGAAATCGAGAAGCTCGCAATCACGGACATGGCTCGACAACAGCAAGTGCGAGCGGCGTCGGCGACGTGTGTGCACGGGCGAATGGGACGATCTCCTTCTTTCCCTCTCTCTCTCTCTCTCTCTCTCTCTCTCTCTCTCTCTCTCTCTCTGCCTTGTTTCGCTCGATCATTCTCTCTCTTGCTCTCATTTCCGTGCCCTTTTGTTCCTTCAATTTGTTGACTAACTCAGTCAATGCATGCAGATTCGGTGGCGTCAAATACCGAGGACAGCTGGGTGGAACGTGTCTTCCGCTTGCAATGCCTTGGGCTTTTGCTAGTAGTCGACTTCTGAAGCAACGTGGCCATTGCTAGCCTTGCTTCAGTCAACACCCCACAATTCGGTTGACTCAATTGTCGACCGAATGGGAGAGATTGGGGGCGGCTTGGACGTAGGCGATCCCTCTCCTCATGCATGGCCGAAATCCCCCCCTCCTTTGGCTCACTAAAGAATGACCATTATTTAAAGTCCAAGTTCCTCTCTTGTTACATAAATACTTGGGTGGTATGGTTGTGTAGAGTCATCGAAACAAATGTGCACGGGAGTTTCGATTAGTAGGGTAAACAAGCGGGTGGAATAGGGTTTCAATCGTGGGGTTACATAAGGGTAATTTTGATGATCGGACCATTACTAAACGTAATGTCTCGGTCCAACGATGATGACGAAATGGCGTCCGCAAATGGTACCAATAACGCAGTCCGACAATACTTCCATCGATCTGTCACGGAACGTCACATATTCGAGGGTCGACAAAAATCCGGATGTCACGGTCGAGTAAGGCAATGTCTAGCACTACACGCCTAGAAGGCATTGCATAAAGGAGCATCGGCCTGGCCTCCACCGCGACCGGCATCCGTTGATGTGGGGCATCCGAACTTAATCAAGCATCGCCGCCCCAACTCTCGTCGGGTGACGGGTTCCGATAGTGACCACACGCACACATACTTGGCCAAGAACACCGTGCTTCCACTCAAATACCTCAATTTCAAATAATAGACTTGGCCAATTTTCTTCGTATTAAAAATCTCGGTAAAAATAATCATGCGTGGTCACGTATTTAAATCGGACCATTAAACACAGTACGCTCTCAGTTTAAAATTCCATGATTTTATATAGTATATAAAAATCTGGTGTCAAAAACCGACACTTGGTATTTTTCTAATTAAATACCCATAAAATTGAGTTTTGCAATAATAATTGACAACTACCATCAAGCACTCAATTGCACATATAAGCCATCAAATTCACATTTAAATTCATCCACGAGAACGAGCATAAAATTTCACAAATCGGCTATCCCATCACTAATTACGCTAATTATGCTAATTACGATTAATTAAATAAATTGTGATTAATTAAACTAATCCAACTTAATTAACCTAACCATAGTTAACTAACCTAACCACAGTTAGCTAATCTAACCCAAGTAAACTAACTTAACTAGGGTAGGCTAACCTAACTAACTAACTAATCTAACTAAACTAATTACACTAACCAAACTAACTACCTAACCATTCTAGCTACACTAACTAGATTAACCACTAATCCTAATTAACCCTAATCTAATACCCCTAAGAATAATTAACAACCTAATCCGGGATTAGGGAGTTAACTAACCGAATTAGGACGGCGGCAGGCTCACGGCAACGGCAACGGCAATGCGACGGCGGTGAGAACCCAATACTACCGTGTCTCCAACGGAGCTCAACCGATGAAGGAAACAACCTAACAAACTCACGGCAAAGGGGCACGGTTCTGTGGAGGGCTGGACAGTCTCGGTTGTTGCCAGAGGAGGACTTGGGCGGATGGCAGCTGACGGCTGCTGGACACAAGGGCGCTGGACGGTGGTGAGGCAGTCGCTGGATGGGCGGGTGGCCGTGCGTGGAGCTACGGCTGCTACCGACCGTTGGCTGGCGAACTGACAAGGGCTAGTTGGGCTGGTGACACAGCAGCAGGCGTGAGGAGTTGGGATGGGCAACTAGTGTTGAGGCGGTGTGGCTGATGGTGGTGATGACAGTGATGAAGACGATGGATGATGATGCAGCAGCAATGGGATGGAGAAGCACCGAACCATAGGAAGAAAGGAAACTCACGTGAAGAAGAAGAGAGGCAGAGGGGGTTCGGTCGGCTAAGGCTCACGCAAGCATAGGGAAGGGAGGGAAGGAGAAAGAGAGAGAAAGAAGGTCAATTGGTTAACCAATGAAAGAGCTTGAGAAATATCAAGCCACTCATTGCATTTGGCCTCAAAGTCTTCAGCCCTTCAAAGTCAAGAGGCCACCCAATGGGAAATTAGCTTCAAAATCCTCCAATTAAACCATTTTGAAGGTAGAAACAAAGCCCTTCTTCAGCCATCCGAATTTCCTTTAATTTCTTTTTGTCCAAAATTGATTTTTCCACAAAATTCTGGGCTCAACGAAAATTCTCCAAAAAAAGAGATGACGTCCTAAAAATAAATCGTGACACGCTCGAACGTCCGATTCTCAAAAACAAATTCAATTTCGTGGTTAAAATCGACCGAACGCGATTTTAGTACAACCTAACTTATCGGGTAGTTTTTACGGATTTAGGCACGTTCGACCTGTGGTCAATAATTTTCTATCCACATTTGTGCATCTCCGACTCGTAGACGACTCTCAATTGTCGTAAAAATCGCAAGGTTTCAATTACATGTCCCAAGTACAATGTCGATAGAAAATTGGGTTATCGTCATTCGATGCAAATATCGCAGCCGTGTAGAATCACCCGCAATTTGACTATTACTTCCATCAATCGACTTATATCCGATTGCTAAGCGATTATAATGGTGTCGTATTGACCCTCCCCGATTATTACGTTTGAGTGATCAACTTCTAATCGAATTCTCTAGTCTATCGCGTTTATATCCCTTAACGGATTCACCTAATAGATTAGTTAACACATGAGAGGCCAGCTCAGAGTCAAATGATCATAGGTGCGTCGACAAAACAACCATTTCATATTATCGAGACGGAGTCAAATTTCAGGATGTCACAAGAAGCATCATTGGATGCTGCTGTTTAGTAGGGAGTTATTTTAATTTTGCTTGTTTTAATAAAGCTTATAAATATTACACATTTAATAAATTGTTCATGAATATGTGGTCACCATATTGAGTTGATTATATGTAATAGAAATCTCAAGGTATTGTGTAAGCCTTAAGTGGAGGCTGGGGACATCTGGTTATCAACCTTGAACATATGTCTTGGTTACACATAAAGAAAGGTTAACCATAAGGATATTCTTTAGTGGCACATCTAGTTTTCTATGACACTTAAGGTAAGAGAATAATGACCGACAATGGAGATAACACATAAGGTATTACTCATTATGATGTGTTATCCATTTGCCACACAACTATATTGAATCCATATCAATAAAGTTGAAAACACTCGTGACCGTGGAAAGCTCTGTGTGAGTACATACAGTTATCGCCATAATTTGGTATTTGAGACTTTATGGAATAGGATTGACTATTAAGAATTACTATTAGACCAACATAAAGGTGCGTACATACAGTACAGTATCAATTAACATAGCCCAAGTGGGAAAATGTAAGAGTTTTCCTTATATGGGCTACATTAATTGAAATTGTAATTTACCGTTTTACGGAGTTGGTCTAATAAGGTAAGGCATAAAGTTTCCTTATTGGTCAAATATGGACCTGACTTGTGTGGGCCGAGTTGGGCACAGCTCGTGATAAGATGGCTCGTCCAAAACTCTATAAATAGCACTAAGGTCCCTCCTCTAGCCCTTCATTCTTCCACGAACTTTCTCTCACCTCACACAAGGCAAGCTGTAAGTGGCGGTCTCATCAAGCCACAAACCGAGGGTCATAGAGGAGAAAAACCTGAGCATCGATCATCATCATTCTGCATAAAGAACGATGGATTCTAAATCAGGTACACAAATCTTCGTTTTCTCCTCCTACATGTTCGGGTTTCTAGCTATTTTGATCCTGGGACACCGCTACGACGGTCAACAAGAGCAACATTATTCGCAAGTGTCACATCTTTGACACCTATTTAAAAGTGGCGCTTGTGTGATATTTTCTTACAAGACACATTATCTCATGAAAGTTTATAAGAAGTGACGTTTTCTATCTAACAGAAGTCTTCATGAGTACTTTTTTGTTTTTTTCTTTTTGTGAAATTAATACATACAAATTTGATAACATACCTAAAGAAAGAAGTATTAAAGGGGCTGCCAAAAGCCACAATCATAAGGCGAGACTACTTTTGTGTGTATATATAAAATGTATATGGAAAGCCAAAGTTATTATGATCCACATGAGATCCATCAAATTTGATAGTCCATAAGAGATCGGAGTAAAGCAATCCACCAATGCCATGTCAGTTTTACAAAAGAAAGTTCACTAATTTTTTTAACCCAAGACAGTAAGATTGAGCTGTCGAACCTTCTCGTGTGAGCTCAATCCAAGATGACCGTTGACGGCGCTGGACCTAGGCAGCCAGCGGTGGCCCCGTCCCGCTCTGCATCGGTTCTAACTTGTATACTCTTGCATGCATATGTTGGGTCTAACAAGGATATTTGTGCAGAGGATGTTGTGAGTGCATATGAAGGACCGAAGTGCGAGTCAAAGAGCCTAAAATTTAAAGGAATGTGCATAAGCAGCCGCCACTTTGGCCTGGTCTGCAGGGACGAGGGCTTCGAAGGCGGCAAGAGCAAAGGCCTTCGGCGCCGCTGCTTTTGCTTGAAGTCTTTAGGAGAGGAACCACCACCTGGAGAGGGAACACTACCTGGAGAGCGACCACCTGGTGGGACAGCCCGGGTTCATTAGGAATCGATAACTGCAGTAGCTAATTATCATGTAATAAGTCTGTAAAATCATATGCCGAACATGTTCGGAGAGAAAATGCGCTATCACAAACGATATCTCAATATATTGACATGTTAGACGATGGTATCGGTAGAATCCATGACTTGTTAGAGTTTTTGCTTGGGTCCCCTTCAAAGAATGAAGATAATGCCGATGCAATTAGGGACATTAATTTCCAGATTTAGTGCATAGATAACAAGCGCCTGATATAATATATGGTAAGTCTAATTGCTAAAGAAAATAAAGGTCGATTACTAGTAAGAGCCGACCCTCAAGGCCGAGATGATTTTGTTGTTTTTAGTTCTACTTAAAAACACGAGTTTCATCGTTCCATAATTCGAGAGTGGAGATGTATCTGCAATATTAAAGGGCAAGAATGCCTACCCACTTTCTGATATTGTACGACGATGCTTGTGATTCTGTCTCCTTTTGAAATGACTCCTAAGACATAGGAGTAGTAATATTTTATGCACCGCAAATCGTTAAATCCGGCAAGAAAGATGACAATGTATTTAGGCCGAAATGCATTCAAATTATAAAAAAGACGAATAACGATAAATATGACACGCCCTGCGAAAACATTATCAGTTAAGGAAAGTTTACACCGAAGATGGTCCAAAGTTCACGCTTGAATTTTTTTTTCCTTTGTTAGCATATTGCTAGAGATGCAAGAACCAGATTGAGCTCATGAGCAGTGTTCTTAAAGTCCAAAACTTGTGTTTACTAGTTGGGGCACTAATTTTTACCCGCTGGATTAGTTGAAGATAAGAAAATGCAATTTGCTGCATTATCGAAAGAGTTGGTAAATTCTCCGTTTTAAATGAATAAGAATGGGTGTTCCAAGAAAGATGACGATATTATTTGCTAGTTATTACAAGAGAATTGCTCAATCGAACCCACGTTTATGGAGCATATACCAATCACAATAGTCAAACGATGTGAAGTCCATTACTTTAATTGTGACATCCAGAATTTTCTACATTAGTTGATAATACTTAGGATGTAAAGATCCATAAATAATTTACATGGATGATAATTTTAACAATTTATTTAACTGGATAAAATTGGACTTAAATTGCATAATTAGTTTAAAAGGGGGCTGTTTTGGTAATTTTATTAAGTCCATGACATGTCGATAGCATAAGTAAAGTATTCATATGTTTTAGATAACAAATGAATGGCCTTCGATATTTAATTCTTTGCTACGGTTTACACAAGAAATGCCCAAAGATTGGTGTGTTATTATTTGCACAATAATTACATGGTAATTGTTATGTAGTGATGTTGCTTGTGATGAGATGAATAAGAGTTTGTGGCTTTGTAAATGATGATAAATGGATATTTGGTTTCCATTGTCCATGCGAGAAATGCCAAGAGACTGTGATGATAAAATTGTATATTGGAATTGTTATCTTATAACGATTTGCATGTTGGAGAGGCCATGTCAGGGATATCTTTGCCATGACCTATTCGCCAGAGAGTGATTCCCTTGTATGAGCATGTATATAAGGCTCTAGGAAAAATAGATGTTCTACCATCTACGATAAGTCTTTACAAGATTGAGAGGTCGTGAAGTCTTGTGATTATACATGAGATAATATGGCATGTATGGTCTAATATGACTTGAGTAACTTGTTATGAGAATAAGTATAAAATAATTATCATCATGCAATTGTATCATTATATATTTATCCTCGCTAATCTAGAGCACATTCATGATGGATGGGTTAAGACATTTATGATTCTACCCCCATAGATTGGTAATGACAATATCTTGTTAGTTGAGATGAGTCCTACTTAGAGACAAGAGGGCTAGGTACTCGCTTTGTATATTGGGAAGCTATTTGTGAATCGTGAAATAATACGTCATCTACTTGCACTTCAGTGAATAATTCTATGCCACATTGACCTGTAATTTTCATTTGCAAATCACGATAGAAAAGCGGGTGCATTTACCATATTCATTTTGTATATAAAAATATTATGCACTTGTCTTGAGTTCATGTTGTTTTGTTTAATATCGAATCAAGTGGCAAGATGATCTCCTACTTTAAGCCTCACTAAATTTAGTCTTCAACCAAAATATATTTTAGATTGGTCCAATTCAGAATTCAGGGACATTCAAATGAGCAACTTCTTCAAGGATTAGATTAGAGTGCACAACAAAAGTAGGAGTATGTCTTCTATATTGGGAAGTTCTGATTCTGTATGGTAAAAGAAAAAGAATTGTGCACATCATTGTGAGGTCAAACTATTTGTTGCTTTTGATGTTCAAATGGTGTGGAAATTTCAGGTCACGGCATTAATTGTGGAGATCCACCTAGTGGATCGGGAGGATCAGATTTTCACGAAAATACGACTCGAAATAGGGTTTATCGTACAAATGGATTAAGCACGCGGTTTCACTAGGCATCGAGGAAAGAGGTGTGTCACTACACTTGGAAAATTGACTAATCACGACGGTTACTCTTGTAATTAATTTCTGCTAAACAAACTTCTCGCTATCTCACTCCTTTAGAAGCTGGCAATCGGACCTCATTCGCTAATCCAGCCAGAGATTGTCATCATCAGGAGCATCGGTCGGTGTCGATTCTGGAAGGAGAAGTAGACATGGAGAAGAGATGCATGGCGCTGGTCCTGCTGTTGCTCCTCGCAAGACCCTACCCACCATCCTCACTCTCCTGGTATTCATCTTGTGTTAATTGTTTTCCTTTTACTAAATAATCTCTACACCAGGAGAAACCCCCCCACCCCCCCCCCCCCCCCAAAAAAAAAAAAAAAAGTGGAATAGGATGTAACATACAACTTGCGACTCTCCAATGTTCGATTTGTGCATGTGCCACTACAAATGAGTAAGCCCGTGGTTCATGTTACATGTATCTAAATGCATCTAAACCGTTAGGAGCACAACCCACATTGGATCTGGTAGTCCATCCAGGTACATTTTATAATAGACTTAACACGCTGGCCAACTACAAAGAAATCAGCGAGTTATAACATACAACTTGTATTTATGTAATGATCAATTTGGACTTGTGTCATATTAAAAGGTAAGATTGCGATATAAACTATATTGATTATGCTTTTTGTGACTTAAAAGATCCGACGGGCTACTCATTATATTGATGACCAAGTTAATCACTTTCCATCTATCAAGTCAACTCAAAACCTTTTTTCTTCCTTTTTTAAATGGGTGAATTTAGATCAACAACTTCCTTCTTTTGATCGGTTATCCAAAAAGACCTAACAGATTGGCGAGTGGTAAAATGACCGAGTCTTATACCTCAAGATGTATAGGGCCTCAAGTTTCCTACTTAAGTCACGAGACCGATTCAAAATGCCACACGATAAATAAAAAAGAAAAGAGATGGAGAAAATCAGTCCATCAAAGACATGTCAATTCTACAAAATAAAATGTAATAATCTTTTTTAATCTATAAGCGGGGATGAGTAGGGTTTTTCTATTTAACCCAACAAAAATTATATCTATAAACGTTATTTTAATATTTTTGAAAAAGAACTTGTCTTCCTTAAATTCTAGGGCTGCTGTCGCCCCTTGATCGGGTTTTAACTCGAATACTCTTCTTTGCATATATATGTTGGTGCAGAAGAGGTGGTGTGGCGAGTTGAAGGAAGGATGTGCGAGTCGCAGAGCCACAAATTCCATGGACTGTGCATGAGCGACCACAGTTGTGTGGTGGTCTGCAAGGAAGAGGGCTTCGACGACGGCAAGTGCAGAGGCTTCCGGCACTGCTGCTTCTGCCGCAAGCCTTGCTGATGCATCCACCGGAAGGCAGCCCGGCCGGACTGATTAGGAGCCAAAAACAGTAATAGCTAATTGTCGTGTAATAAGTCTACATAAAATCATAGGTCGAGAACATTCAGTCAGAATTTGTGCTCTCGCAATATTATCTCAAACATTATGGAAATGTTGTTGCAACTCTTGGAATTATCTCACACCGGTTTGACTTTTTGGCTTGGATCCCCTTCTTCGAATGAAGGGGATCCAAGCTAAACATAAGTTTAGGACTTTTTGACTGATACAACTAGGTCATTAATTTATAAATTTGGCACATAGATAACAAGCATCTCAAGTAGTATATGGTTAGTATAAAAGCTATAGAAAATAAAAAGGGTAAATTATCCAAAAGGTCATAAATATAATGTTTTGCCAATTAAATCCTAAACATTTTATGTCTTGTCAAGTGAGTCCATCCAACCAATTTTATCCTAAAATTGCCGATGCATATCTCAACCATCCCACCTGACACAATCAACACTAACTTGAACT
Organism: Eucalyptus curtisii; assembly: GCA_017140595.1. NCBI lineage: Eukaryota > Viridiplantae > Streptophyta > Magnoliopsida > Myrtales > Myrtaceae > Eucalyptus > Eucalyptus curtisii. The sequence goes on from CM029499.1 coordinate 27,104,198, forward strand.
TTTTTGCTTTTTTCTTTGTCTTCTCTTTTCTTTGTTTCTTTTTTGTTACTGTGGTCGAGGACGGTCACCGAGCCCTCACCAAGTCTGGGCAAGGGCCATTACCAGTGAATACTTCGTGGTCCTTGCCCAAATCATCATCACGAACTGTGGGCAAGGCTAGCTCACTTGCAGCCGCAATGGCCCCATCGAAGGCCAACAAGGGCCCGGCAACCCTTGTTTGTGAATGGTGAGGGTCACTAAGTCCTCGTTAGCTGGATTTGTTAAAAAAATAATAATAATAATAATAATAATAATAATAATAATAGGGAAGCAAAGGAAAAAATTGAAAAATTCGAAAAAAATTATTAAAAAATTTCACATTAATGCTAATTGTGCCACTAGAAAGGCTAGCATCTGATTTAGCGATTTCAAGTTAAAATTAACTAAATTGACTAAATTGATAAAAAATAAAAAATATATATAAAATTGACAAAATTGTAATATATTTAAGAATTTTTGCATAACTTTCCCAAAATTAATGGGAGGTCATTGACTTATCCCAAAGAAAACTGTATATTTACCTGCCTAAGTACCAGTCCAACGGAGAGAACATACTATGCAATTTTTCAGAGAATTATATCAGTCCCATGGTCCCCGGAATTTTGCACCAGTGGTAGATCAAATACCTGTAGTAGTAACAGATGATATGAACAGAATGTTACTTGCTGAAGTTACTTTAGAAGACGTTACTACAGCAGCTTTTTAGCTAGGAGCAACTAAAGCTCCAAGTCCAGATGGTTTTAATGGACTATTCTATCATCATCACTAAGAAGACATCAAATGGGACATATTTAAGGAGGTCGAGAACTTTTTGACCACCAGCTCCTTTTCACCAGCACTGAACCAAACACATATTTCCCTTATCCCGAAGGTTTCGAATCTAGAGAGACTGGATCAATATCATCCAATTAGTTTATGCAATTTTGGATGCAAGATTATCTCAAAAGTGCTAGCTAATATACTCAAACCCCTAATACCAGAAATTATAGCACCAGAACAAAGCACATTTGTTGGTGGGAGGCAAATCCAGGATAACATCTTTATTGTCCAGGAAGTACTACATCAAATTCGAATCAGGAGCAGGAAAAAGAAATTCCAAGCAGTCCTCAAATTAGACATGAAGAAGGCCTACGATCGAGTGGAATGGGATCTTTTGTAGGCATGCCTTTTAAAGACTGGCTTTAATGAGAAATGGGTGAGATGGATAATGCAATGTGTTACTACGGTCACATTTAGCGTCAAATTCAATGGAGAACCTCTACAATTTTTTCAACCCTCAAGAAGACTTAGGCAAGGGGATCCCTTATCTCCTTATCTCTTTATTATCGTGCCAAATGTATTGTCCTCATTGATGAAGCAAGCTGTGGATAATGGAAGTATTACAGGAATTAGGCTACATCGAAGTTGTCCTACCCTGTCTCACTTACTATTTGCCGATGATTCAATTTTTTTCATGAATGGCACTATTCTAGAATGTCAAAATCTTGCCATGATCCTGAATCAATACTGCCTAGCAACCGGATAGGAGATTAATCTAAACAAATCGGGAATTTTTTTCAGCAAGGGCTGCCCTCAATCATTGAAAGATAATATGGCAAGGGAATTGCGGGTTCCTATTATTGACAAAACGGGTAAATATCTGGGTATTCCTTCCGATTGAGGTGCATCCAAAAAACAGATGTTTGCATGGGTCCTTGGGAGAATCAATTCAAAACTTGAAAGTTAGAAGGAGAAACAGCTATCTAAGGCTGGAAAAGAAGTCCTGCTGAAAACGGTGGTTCAAGCCTTACCACAGTATGCAATGTCGGTATTTAAAATCCCGGTTTCTATTTGCAAGGCTATTGAATAGAAAATTGCTTCATTTTGGTGGAAGACTAATGAAAAGAAAGAAGGTATCCATTGGAAGAGATGGGATTTATTGAAAACTAGGAAAGATAGAGGTGGAATGGGTTTCAGAGATCTTCTCTCCTTCAATAAAGCAATGTTAGGGAAGCAAGCTTGGCGGTTGGGACAACAACCCTCTTCTCTTTGGAGTAGATTGTTTAAAGGTCTATATAATCCCCATACAGATTTTTGGCATGCAACGAAGGGCCTTCGACCTTCATGGGGATGGCGAAGCTTGATTTTAGGGAGGGATTCGATAGCACCCCCAAGTAATGTGGCAAGTAGGAGATGAATCTAAGATTAAAATCAAGGAAGATAAATGGCTGCAAAGAGGAATTATTGAGGGCCCAATGAATGTAAATGAACCATCCTTGGTTTCAGAACTCATAGATAAAGAGCAAGGCAGATGGGACGAAATGACCATAGTAGCACACTTTGATGAAAGCCTAACTAAAGAAATTCTGACTATTTCAATCAAGCCTCAAACAAAAACAGATAAGCTGGTATGGATTGGTACTTAGGCAGGTAAATATACAGTTAAAAGTGGATATAACCACATAAAGGAGGATACAGAACAAAGTCAAGTGAATCAAGCCACAACGTCATTTCAGCCTTCCCCCTCACTCTGGAAAGATATTTGGAAATTGCACACTCCACCCAAAGTTAAAAATTTTATGTGGTGCTTATGCCAAAACGCTCTACCGAAGAAGGACAACCTGTTTCGAAGGAAAATATTACCTGACCCCATCGGTCCTCTTTGCAATCATGAAAGGGAGGTGTCGGCCATCATAGATTATGCACAAGTGACATTGAAAAGCTATCAAAGATGGAATCCAAGGAGGGGTGGTTCTAAAGATAGAACAGGTGTTGAACCTGAGAACAGAGCAACCCAAATAGGCGAGCAATGAGCACATTAGTGAGCTACAACAGAGGAATAGAGATCAGGGTGGGGAGCCACGATCTGTTAATAGAACGTGGGAATCAGAACAAATAATGGACAGGGGACAAGAGTAGATGAGTTGAGCGTAGACCTGCGATTGGAGCTGAGCGGTGAATGGAACTTGGGTAACAGATCGTCTGGTGCAGAGGAGGACGGTGGATCTGGTAGCAGAACAGGAACCGGTGAAGAGCCATCTTGGCTGAGAACCTCGAACAAGCGAACTAATGGGGGAGCTGAGGGCAGAGCAAGCGGATCTGGAACCAGGAGGTCTACTGGTGTGCCGCGACCTCTTACCCGAGTGGGGGGAGCCAGCGAGGATGAAAGATCGGGAAGGAGACCAGGAGAGATGCACCTTCGATCGAGCGGTGAGCTGAGACAGGGGTTTAGCGCGCTGGAAGCAGAAGGTTATGCCGATTCATGGAGCAGAGCAGGAAGAGAGGAGCTGCGATCTCAGCACGGCGAAGCAAACCATCGAAGCGGTGCCAGCTGGAAGACCCACGAAAACGCCATATCTGAAACCCATGAAATTGAACCACCTCAGCCATGGATTCCACCACATGAAGGATCTTTGAAGATTAATATAGATGGCACGTACAAACCTGGTTCGTTGGGGAACTCCATAGCTTGCATTTGCAGAGACTCGGGAGGAGGATGGTGGAAGGCATGGCTAAAGCGATCAGAGCCTCTTCTCCCTTGATGGCTGAAACCCTAGCTTTATGGGAAGCCTTTAACTTTTTCTACCCCAAAAGGCACGAAGTACTTATCTTTGAGTCAGACAGTTCGCAACTTGTCCAAGCCATGAACAGATCAGATCAGCTGAGTTGGGAAATCCAACCTATTGTCAGTAAATGCAAGGAAAAACTGCGGGCCTTCACAAATGTTCAAATAATCCATTCTTTATAGAGAGGTCCAATTTTATCAGTAGACGTGGGCCAAAAACCCATGCTAAAAAAATTACTTTTCTCCTCAATTGGGTCTTATCCCCTCCTCAAACTTTGTTGGACCTCTTATGTAATGATATCTATTTACCGAGCTTCTCATCTTTGCTTACTTAATGAAATGTTTCCATTTCTGACCAAAAAAAAAAAAAAGGAGAAGCCTGTGTTGGCGAACGTCCTGAGTCGACATAGCCTTCGTTATCAAGTATAAATGAAAATTCTCATAAATGGTCAATCGCTCCCCCGAGTCCACATCCAATACTGGGCCACCGCATTGACAGGTGAAATTTATTCCAGCCACGAGGTACTGAAACCAGGACAAAATAATGCTCCAAAATAGGACAAATTCCCAATTAGGTCGCCCATAAAAAATGCCTCCTCGCCCTATGAGGGAAATTACAGTTTCTTTTTTTTTTTTCTTTTGCTAGGATTATCCTCTGAAATAAACATGAATCCCATACTTCATATCCAAATCCTTGTCACCACGATTAACTTTTATTAGGATTACTGTCCATAAATACTATAATAATCTCTTATAATTTTTGTTATGATACACATGAATATCTTTATCAGTAATCGGAGCAATAAATTATCCTAACAATTTAGCCACTCTCTGCCATCATAAGTCTAATTGTCTCTTATTAGATATGAGGACAATCCTCGAAACAACCAGTTAATTTCTATCCGATGTTGAAAGGAAGGTTCAGCCGGGGAAAAAGAATATATGTTGGAAAAGAATATGCGGAAAAGGAAAGTAAAAAGAATCATAAATATGCGGAAAAGGAAAGTAAATAGAATCATTGTCCAGTTATATAAAAAAAAATGCTTCAGAAGCACCTTCCGATGTTGAATGTACAACTATGTCCCTTTTGATCGTGGGTCTCTCCTACTTCCCCGAAACCACTTGCAATTTGCTTTATTCGCAGGGAGTCTCGCCATGATTGACCTGGATTTTGCTCTCTTCCTTCTGCCTGGACCTCCATCGCTCTTTGTCTTCCCATGGCCTCCCTTTCTTGGAAACCCCCACTGACCCAGCTTATATATCCTCTTGCCCTCTGGCTTCCCCATCTCAAACCCTCTCTGCTTTCTCCTCTGTTCTTGAATCTTCTGCCGATGGGGTCTTCACCAGCGTCGCGCGGGCCGGCTCCGGCTCCGGCTCTGAGCTTCCACGACTACTTGCCGGGCATGACCGAGAAGCTCGGCGGGGACGGCCTGATCGGGGAGCTGTGCAAAGGATTCCGCCTCTTGATGGACGGGGACAGGGGGGTCATCACGTTCGACTCGCTCAAGAGGAACGCGCCCTCCTGGGGCTGCACGGCCTGGGCGACGACGACCTGCGGTCCATGTTGAGGGAAGGCGACTTCGACGGCGATGGGGCGCTGAGCCAGATGGAGTTCTGCGTCCTGATGTTCAGGCTGAGCCCGGAGCTAATGGAGGACGCGGAGTCGTTCTTGGGAGATGCTCTTGAACAGGAACTCAAGGCCTTTAGATGATGATGTTCTCTATCCCTCTTCTTTCTCTTCTTCTTATTTCCTTTCTCTGAGGTTAAGACTCGAGGGCTGATCATGGCTGTCCGGGGGCAGAGCTTGCGCCCTTTGCATCAATGGTGGATTCTCCCCCTCTTTCTAAAATAATTTTTCTTTAGCTTTTTGCTGTCCGAAGGCGACACAAAATATTTTCAAGCAAATCAAATCAACAAATGTGTAATCCGATGTTCATATCAACAATTCGACGGTCCATGTTAGGAAAATCGGCCTGTAAAAGAAAAGGTAACGGAATGAGCGGAACATTTTAAAGAATACAAGTAATGTTTTGTAACTTAAAATTGTGAAGACGAAGATTCTAATCCTATGCAAAGAGTACTTAGTATGCTCTTTTAAGAGCTGCTAATTACATGGATCCGAAAAAATAAAACAAGAAGCGTGAATTATACCAAACATAGTAATTTGATGGTAGATTGGTTTCATTATCTTTGGGAAAATTTCCAAAAAAAAAAGCTCTAAACTTATTATATTTATGCTAACTCAATCCTAATTTTTTTAATTTAATCAATTTAGTCCAAAATTTTTTGAGAATTTGCTAGTATATTCCTTTCGGTCAATTTTAATTAAAAATCAATTATCCTAAATGGCATCGCCGGAGCTAGCATAAATAGCATTGCAATTTTTAATAATTATTTTGAATATTTCCTTTTTCCATTCTTTTTTTTTTCCTTTTCTCTTATTTCCCTCCGCCAACGCATAGCCTCAATGGTGGCTGGCGAGGGTCGCAATGCCCTCGCCCAAGAATCCATTGGAGACCTCATTTAAAAAAATAAAAAGAAAATGACAAATAAGAAAAAAAAAACAGAAATTTTATTTAAAAATTGAAAAAATTATCCACATCACTAATAATCGTACTACATAAGGCGGCTAGTATGCACATTAATATTTCTCAATCAAAATTAACCAAATAAACTATATTGACAAATTATCAAAAAATTTAAAAAAATTGATTAAATTAAAAAATTTAGAACTGGTAATTATCCTTATTATCTTTTATAAGATTATAAGTCACAAATTCGAGTTCCATTCTCAGCAAACCTCTAAATAGCTTATGACTTAATGAGCACTTCCCAACTTCTAGCACACTTTAGAGATATAATAATAGACTCGTAAACCTATGGATGGATGATTAGTGATGGCTCAAAAACCGAAACTTGCTTATAATGTGTGAGAACTTATGATGACACCCGGAGAAATAGCTCCATCGGACATCTCTTCTCGCCATTTTTCACCAATTAAAAAAGGATACTTTGCTTTAGCCAAAAAAGAAAAGAAAAAAAAAACCCTACTATATATATACACACATATTATGAGAGAATTCAAGAAAATTTTTAAAAGCATTGGATTCTGAAAATCCTTTTACTGTGAGTTTTGGAATTTGACAATTATTCTGAAACTTTCTATTCCAAAATCCAAAGCAGTCGCTCAGCTATTCTCATCAAGAATCCAAAATCGCATTCCTAAATTTTATCGGGCTCATGATGAGGATCCAAGATTTAGTCCTTTGCAAACTCGGTTTCTGAATAAATAAATAAAAAAGCATACTCGGTTGTGGCCGAAGGAGGAAATTACCCGGAGCAGAAAAAACCAAATGGAGATGGAGGACCTAAGTCCTTCTGCGAAATCATAGTCGCTTTTGGTCTTCTAAAGGCGACGTTATCGCTTGGGCAAAAAGAAAAGAAGACCAACAATAATTTATAAAAAAAAAAAAGAGAGAGAGAGAGTCTTCGTTTTCGTCGAGAAGGACAGATGGAAGCTTCTAACGTTATCTTGTTAAGGAACCAGGCACGAACGTCCTCGGACAACCACCCAGGGGGAACCATAGCTTAGACCAAACACGTTGCTCAGTAGAAGCATGTGTTGCTTACCGCTAATTCCACGTGGAGTGAAAATGTCTGCTGTGGAAGCATGTGCTTCTTACCGCTAAGCAAAACACGCACTTTTTTTCTTCTTTTTTTTATCTCTTTGTCCTCAATCTTCTTGACTTATTTCATTTGGACACAGTCTGATAGCCTAGCAATCAAATAATTGACGATTTTGGAACCACATTGAAGTAGTCTTGACAAAATCATTTGATCAACTAAGAAGGTTCAAGTCGAGGTTTAACCCCGCATATTTTTAATTTAATCAATTTAGTCCAAAATCGAAAATCACAAACATGTACGTTGTGACATGATCGAAGTTGGCATAAATGACATTTGCAAATTTTAATAATTATTCTGAATATTTCTTTTTTTTTCGTTTTTCTTTTTTTTTTTTCCTTTTCTCTTGTTTCCCTTCACCAACCCACAGCCTCAACAATGATTAGTGAGAGCCGTGATCCCCTCACCCAGTGCTAGCGAGAATCCATTGGAAACCTCATTTGAAAAAATAAAAAGAAAAGGACAAATGAGAAGAAAAGGAAAAAATAGAAAGATTATTTAAAAATTATAAAAATTATCTACATCGCTTATTAACCGTACCATATAAGACAGCTAGCATATACATCAATGATACCCAATCAAAATTGGCTGAATAGATCATATTGGCAAATTGTCAATAGATTTATGATAAAATTGGTTAAATTGAAAGATTTAGAACTATTAACTATCCCCATTATCCTTTACGGATCACAACTCATAAGTTCGAGTAATGTTATGAGTGAACTTCTAAATAGCTTGTGACTTAGGCACTTGCTGCCTCATGTTGAGAGGCTTCCCAACTTCGGACACACGTATAGAGAATTGATAATAGACTCGTATACCTATGAATAAAATATGTAAGAACTTATGAGAACGCTGAGAGGAGGAGCTCCATTGGACGTCTTTCCTCGCCCTTTTTCACCAATTAAAAAAAGATACTTTGCTTTAGCCAAAAGCATAAAAAAGAAAAAAAAAAAAAAAAAAAAAAAAGCGACTATATATACACACGTACATATTGTGAGAGAATTCAAGAAAATTTTAAAAAGCATTGGATTCTGAAAATCCTTTTACTATGAGTTTTGGAATTTGACAATTATTCTGAAACATTTTGTTCCAAAGTCCTAAATTTTGTCGGGCTCATCATGAAAATACAAGATTTGTGACGGCCCATGCGGCAATGCGCAGAGAGAAGAGATGACGGTGCATCTACACCTTAGTCCTCAGACATGCGCAAGGAGAGAGGCGTCTCTTGTCCCACATTATCTAGGGAGGAAGTTTTGGGCTAACTTATAAAGTTTAGGTCCTTCTAACTATATATACGTGTTTTCTTGAAATAGTATGAACTATCCTAATAAGAATAAAACCGTGAGAACTTAATGTTCAAAATGAACAATATATGTACAATGGCGAGTCACGGTCCTTATTGGTGGTATCAGAGCCGACTCCTGACCACATGTGAGGCCACAGCGAGCACCTTATGCTATGGGCTAACTTATAAGGCTTGAATCACTCTAACTATATATATATGCATTTTCTTGGGTAATATAGGCTGCCCTAAGAAGAACAAAATCGTGAGAATTTAGGTACTGTTTGGTAACTATCCAAACAGTGCATGATTCTGATTTTTTGTTCCCAGAATCAGTTTGAGACGAGAATCGCGTTTGGTAAATTTTTTGTTCTTGGAACCAAACTTGTTACCGGGATCAGATTGGGAAGAGAATCAAGAATAAAAAAAAAAATTAATTCTTGTTCCGAGAACAAAATTGAGAATCAAAACTCCTCTTCTCTCTTTTCTTCTTCTTCATCGACCGCCATCCTGCGACCACCGCCCACTGCCGCCCGCCGCCGCCGCGCGCCGCCGTTGCCGCCATTGCCGCCATCCGCCGCCGCGGCCGCGCCGCCGCGATCCGACGAGCTCGCCAAAGGCTCGCCCAGCCCCACCGGTGGCCAGGCGGGCCTCACCCAGCCCCAGCGAGGCTTGCCCAGCCCCGACGAGGCTCGCCCAGCCCTAGCGAGGCCGGCCTTGAACTTCAATTTCCTCACTCAATTACCCAAATCAACGTCCAAATTTGCCAAGGAAAAAGCCCATAAAATTTCTGCAAGTCCCCTTCACTAAATAGCTTGGTAAGGAGGCCAAAAATCCCTTCAAGATCTGGCGAGGCCGAGCCTCGGCGGGGCTGGGCGAGCCTCGCCCAGCTGCCGGCGAGGCTCGGCCGACGAGGGCCGACCTCGCCGAGGGCCAGCGACGCGCTCGTGAGGTTGCCGGCCCTCGTCTAAAGAAGAAGAAGAAGAAGAAGAATAGGAGAAAAAAAAAAAAAAAAAAAAAGGAAAAAATATATATAAATTATTTAAAAATTAAAAGAAATTGATTTGGAACATAATCAATTAATACGATACCAAACGCAATTCTATTCCAGAATAAGAAATTTTGGACAGTTACCAAACGCATTATTTTACTCAGAATCAGTTCTCGAGAACAAAATCAAAAATAATCATTTCTTGTCAAAATCTATTCTCGGGAACAGAATCGTTACCAAACGCGCCCTTAGTGTCCAAAGTGGACAATATATATATAGGCCCAAGGTCTTTATAGAAATGGATGACCCAATTCCTTCCGCGAAACCAAACTCGCTTTGTCTTCGAAAGGTGACGTTATTGGTTGGGCAAAACGAGAAGGAGACTAACAATAATAGAAATAAAAGTAACAATTAAAAATAAAAAATAGAGAGAGAGTCTTCGTTTTCGTCAAAGAGGACAGACGGAAGCTTCTAAGATCTATCGTTATCTTTGTAATGAACCAGGCACGAACACGTCAAGAACTAAGTAGTACTTCTCGGACAACACCCATGGTGAACCATTGCTTGGATCAAACGTGTTGCTTAGTAGAGCGCCGAGGTAAGTTTGGGCTTGTAAATGGCCATCAAAAAATCTGATACCGGAACACCCCCGTATCTCAGCCGAACATGTAGCTTAGGCCTTAGTCAAGCATAGTGAAGGGGGCCGCTCGTCACCGGGCTTCTGATTATAATCAACTCGGATGCGCAGCTAAGTTCGAACGAAAGGAAATCTGCATTAGTTTTACCTGAACGTAATGAACATGATCAATACGAAAATGCATGAAAAGGAAACACGTATCCTAAGTGACGAAGTAATTGTTGGCCGGCTGTTCAAATTTTAATGAACTTCATCTACCATCTTGGGGGTGTACTCTGCCCATAAACGAGGGTTCCTCAGTGAACCAGGGTCCCATGAGGTCCTGTCCTGGGATCTTGTGTCCAGACCTCTCTGGTCTACACAGGACGCATACAGGATGAAACTTTGGCTCCACGTGTTGAGGGGTGTGGACTTGGCGTTGATCTTGACCGGTTCCCCGGGATTATATGTCCAATTCAAGCAACAGAAAGATTGAAAAGTACTGATCATTATAATCGCCTTTTTGACAGCTGACACCATCTCGAATGCGATCGCCTAATTGATGTCCATTTCATGCCTTATCAAAGAATTCTTGATTGATCCTAGAGACCGAATAAAGAACTAAAAGGAGTCACATGCAAAAGGGGTAGAAAATTCTTGTCAAATGAAAACTTCACGAGGACCAGCTCATGGCGCACGAACGACACGGCGTGGATGTGTGGACCGATTCCACGTGGATTGAAAATTTGTGCTGCGGAAGCATGTGTTGCTTACCGCTAAGCAAAACAGGCACTTTTTTAATCTCTTTGTTCTCAATCGTCGACTTATTTCATTTGGACACAAGACACGAGGGCTGATGCCAAGTCAACTTTGGGTATTTACGGAATCGGCTCATATATGGACCGATCTCCTGAATGACTCTAAGTTCAAAGGAAGGACCAGACTGTTGATTTCATGACTGAATAGTTGGCCTTGTGCACTCTGCTGGTACAAAATACAAGGTGCTTGTGTCGTGGGCAAAAGATACATACAAAGGGAGAAGTGAAGATGCACCGTCTTTTTCGTCGCAGTACATGATGCCAGCAAAACCCAAATCTGATGCAAATTTTGACGCGGTTCCACTTGCAGTCCCGCTTTTAATTTGAACCTTGCATCCCCAGCGGCCACCAGGATCAATCATATGGTTTCAATAAAAAGGTAGTTGGGAGTAGTTAATATGCCCAGCAAAAGTTTTCCAGTTCTCAATGTGAAATGCTTTTATGCCCATCTTTTTCGACGAAACCAATATCGATGTTTCTTAACTTGAATGGGTTTCCATTCCCACAAATCCAGTCAGTGTCACTGTCATCCACCTTTCCTTACGAGTCAATGTTTGTTCTATTCTCTCTGAAAAAAGTTTGCAGTGCCCTCGTATTATATGGCTTGTTGCAAGACCTTTCTTTTGGATTAGGTGACGGGTCATTTTCCACTGTATTAGCTTGGTCTTATTAGGTCTTCATCTTGGGTGCATAATCTCATAAATAATTACCTCAATTCAGACAAGAGAATTAATCAATGGATGCTCCTTACCTGTTCCTGTTTTTCAGCATCATTACCCTTCGCCACCTCCCAGGTTTCTGCACTGCAGGGGACACAATCACCCCATCTCAGTCACTCAGAGATGTCAACGGAAGCACCTTATCTTCCCGAGATGGGACCTTTGAAATGGGCTTCTTCAGCCCAGGAAATTCCCAGAAACGTTTCTTGGGAATTTGGTACAAGAGCATCCCAGCGAAAAATGTTGTCTGGGTTGCGAATAGGCTCAATCCGATCAATGACTCGTCCGGGGTTCTGATGATTGATCACTTAGGAAAGCTTGTCATCCTCAGCAGCAAGAGCGCCGTCGTTTGGTCTGCAAACTCAACTGGGACTGCACGAGATCCAGTAGTGCAGCTTCTTGATACTGGAAACCTTGTCCTGAGAGACGGGAATGACGGGGATTCAGGCACTACTTACTTGTGGCAGAGCTTTGACTATCCGACAGACACAGTCTTACCGGAAATGAAGATCGGATGGGACTTAAGAAGGGGTCTTGATCGCCGGTTAACAGCATGGAAGAGTCCGGATGACCCTTCTCCAGGTGACTTCTCGTGGGGATTGGAGCTCCACAACTACCCGGAAGCAGTTGCCTGGAAGGGAAATCAGGAATATTTCCGCAGCGGCCCGTGGAATGGCCTGAGGTACAGTGGTGCGCCAGAGCAGAGGCCCAATTCCCTTTTCTCATTCGATTTTGTTAACGATGAGGATGAACTTTACCTCACTATCCACCTCAAGAACAAATCTGTCCTCACCAGGACTATCCTCAACCAATCAAATTACGCGTGGGAGCGGTATGTTTGGAGCGAAGCCACTCTGGCGTGGAAGCTCTTTACGACGGTTCCAAAAGACTACCGCGACAAATATGGCCTTTGCGGTGCATATAGCAATTGCGATGTGACTGATCTGCCCATTTGTCAGTGCTTACCGGGGTTCAGCCCTAAGTCACCTGAGAAATGGAACTCAATGGATTGGTCTGGGGGATGTACGAGGAATAAACCCCTTGATTGTGGAGACGGAGATGGATTTATCAAATTTGGTGGATTGAAATTGCCGGACACCACATTCTCTTGGGTGAACAGGACTTTCGATCTGAAAGAATGCAGGGCTAAGTGCTTGCGCAACTGTTCTTGTATGGCCTACACGCATTCGGATATCAGTGGGCCTGGCAGCGGCTGTGCCATGTGGTTTGGTGATCTTGTGGATATTAGGCACTTTGAGGAAGGTGGGCAAGATCTCTACATCCGAATGCCCCGGTCCGCGCTAGGTAATTCGCTTAATTTCCGAGGTTTTGCTATTTTCTGGGGACCTGTTGACGTATAACAATACTTCTATAATCTAACTTGTCGGTTTCACTTCATTGACAATTTGAAGAGTTGAAAAGCAGACATTGGTTGGAAATAGCGGTCATAGTCATAGCTGTGATAGTCACAGCTTCGGTGTTACTCCTAACCTGCTATTATATCCGCAGATGGAGGAAGAAACCCAAAGGTAAACTTGATGCCCCTGCACTGTCTAGTGGCTCTTTCTCGTCTATCATAATCAGAGAGACTTGGTTGATTGCATAATTGGCTTAGACCAGGCATACTAGACAACCAAACTTCGAAAGTAAATTAAATCTCATTCAACTATGATATAAGCAGTAGTTACAGTAATATATCCTTTGTTGCCACAAATAATTTACTTGGTGTAATTTCAGCTCTTTTCGAATTGCCTCAGCTCTTATGTTGCTGTGATGCTAGGTAGTAGAAAGCTCTGGAATTTAGAAAAACATCTCAAAATCTGACCTATATCTTGATCTCCAGCGTGAATTGGAAGTAGAAACCTTACGGAATTAGAAAGGCTAAGGAATAAAATTCACGAGACGTGGAGTTCCTGACAGAAAAAATATGCATGCTGATAAATTCACCTACTATTTTTGTCCTGCAGAATATAATTTAAGGTCTTGTTCAGAGTATATTTCAATCATGTGATTACCCACTAACCCCACTTTCAATTACCGCAGAGGCAAAGATAGACGAAGGAGAAAAGGAACCCAAAAATGAAAGCTCCAAGGAGGACTTAGAGTTACCATCATTTGACCTGGCCACAATTACGGATGCGACCGACAATTTTTCATTTAACCAGAAGCTCGGAGAAGGAGGGTTTGGACCAGTATATAAGGTACATTGTTAATGTGCTAATTCCAGGACTGTAGAAGCAAAGTAGAGATTTCCCCATAGTTCAGATGCCATAAAAAGATGCCATTCAATGTTCAGGGTACGCTACCAGATGGACGGCAAATCGCAGTGAAGAGGCTCTCAGCCATCTCTCGACAAGGAGCGAGGGAATTCAAGAACGAAGTAAAACTGATCGCCAAACTTCAGCACCGAAATCTTGTAAAACTTCAGGGCTGTTGTGAAGGAGAGGAGAAAATGCTGATCTACGAATACATGCCTAATCGAAGCTTGGACGCCTTCATTTTTGGTCTGATAAGTTTTTTTTTTTTTTTTCCCTTCTCTGAACCATTCTATAGCTTTCCAGTCTCGTCAAAATAAATTATGATCTATATATTTAATTGACCTCTAAGCAAATTTGCAGATGGCACGAGAGGTAAACTACTAGACTGGCAAAATAGATTCAACATTATTTGCGGGATCGCTCGGGGCCTTCTCTATCTTCATCAAGATTCAAGATTAAGGATAATACACAGAGATTTAAAAGCAAGCAATGTCCTGCTTGATGAGGAAATGAACCCAAAAATATCAGACTTTGGCATGGCCAGGACTTTTGGAGGAGATCAGAGTGAAGGGAATACAAACAGAGTGGTTGGAACTTAGTAAGTATCCAGCCCAATTACTTTTGACAAGTTTGAATTGAGACATGAGTGCCTAATTGAAATGATGCTTTGCAGTGGCTACATGGCACCAGAATACGCCATTGACGGCCTATTTTCAGTGAAGTCCGATGTCTTTAGTTTCGGAATACTAGTCCTGGAAATCATCAGTGGAAAGAGAAACCGGGGTCTATTTCATTCAAACCAGAATCTCATCGGACACGTAAGTTTCAATTTGAGCACAAATTTCACGTGGCATTTGATCCGTACTTCTGGGTGCGCATTCCATGGTGGTCTCATCCATTTCAAATTGTGTTCGACGGAGTCTTGCTAGTATCGGCAATCCCCGTAGTAATAATCTCTTGAATTTGATGAGGTAATTGCAATGGTTCAGGCCTGGAAATTATATGCAGAAGGGAGGCCCCTAGATCTCATTGATCCATGCTTAGACGGATCGTGCATCCTATCAGAAGTACTGCGATGCATCCACCTGAGTTTCCTTTGTCTACAACATCATCCCGAGGACAGACCGAGCATGGCGTCGGTGGTCGTGATGCTGGGAAGCGAAGGCCCTCTGCCTCCGCCCAGACAGCCGGGCTTCCTGATAGACAAGAACCCTTTCGAAGGAGACTCCTCGTCAAGCAAGCAAGAGCTAAACTCGGTCAATGAAATCACCGTCACACTGGTGGAAGCAAGATAGAATACTCCCCATTGAATTCTGCAATTGTTCATTGTTTTTTTCCTTTTTTTTTTTTTTTGTGCAACTCTTCATCGTAAGGATGCCAATGAAATTAACCTTTCTGAGCAACTAACTTGCTGAGAGATCAATTAGCATTTGAGCTTAATCAGAAACCATACAATCTGTAACGGTTTGTCCTAGAGGCTTTGCATTGATCAATGGTGATGGGAAGGCTTTCAAATTTTTTGCGGGCCACAATGATCAAATGTCCTCTTCTCAAAATCAGTAGGATCTGATTATGTCGCCAATGAGGATGACAGGAAGGTACTGTGGAGCCATGATTGTAAGTTCCCTCCAAGAAAATTTGGCTACACTACCCAAACTGTGCGCCTCTTCTTTTCTCATGAAGCTTGTGGAATCAATTAGAAGTGAAGTTAGGGCTAGTGAAGATCTGGTCAGGAAAATGCTAAGCTTTCCAAGCAAGCAAAAAAAAAAAGGGATTGGAAATGATGAAATGGAATGATAGGATGTTGGACTCAGTGAAGCAAAAGCTTCTTTCAACTTCTCATGCCTTTGTTCGGGTCTTGTTCAAGGAAATCTTAATGTGGGATGATGATGATGATGATGATGCTTCTCTCTCCTGATTACTGATGAGAAAGAGAAAAGCAAACCTCCTAAGTTTGTATTCCATTCCCCTCTTAAGCAATAGATTATAGGCATGGGAAAAGGTAAGATCTTCTAAGAATCGAGATTAATGGGGATTAGTGAGGACTTCGAGAAAACGTCAGATCTGAGATCCATCTTTAGATCTCGAATGGGGCTATTATTGATGGCTTGGTGTTAGGTGGAAAGGGGAGATTGGGAACAATTGCAAGAGTTGTGTCAAATCATGGTCGAGGAACGCTTAAAAACATGGGACCTTCCTGCTCCTAATGCGCCCATTTTCTAGTTTATACCACCAAAAGGAGACGTGGACCGTTGGATCTTTTGGACCCAGAAGAAAGTTATCTTATTATGGAGAGTGGGCACATTGATTTAGCCGAAAACTTTAAAAGTTTAGGTCAAATTTAAGGCACCTTTTTTTTTTTTTTTAATAATCTTCGTAGGATTTGTTTGAATTCGGACAGAAACCAAGATTTGATAGTACCAGCATCGCAAGCAAACCGGAGAACTTGGTCCATATAGAATATAATCTGATGTTGCCTTCGATTGGTTCTAACAAACCAAAAACTTGAAATGCCATCATGTTTGAGCATGCATGGCTAGGGGTGCTCGATTTCCCCGTGGATGGGTTCCAGATGGAAGATTTTGGAAATGGGAACTAGCCAAGCTTTTTTTTTTTTTTTTCATTTCAATATATATGCAAGGTGCATATGTCAAGTATAAATACAATTTTTTTCTGCTAAAGAATAATACGTCAAACATATTCAATTTCACCAAATATTTCTATTCAAAAAAAAAAAAAAAAGAGCAAAAAAACTTATGATATCGATTCCAAGTTCTACCTTGGAACTAACCTTGCAAGTTTTAGGTAATCGGACGGAACCAGAAGGGTTGGGATATAGGTTTCCAAAATCAAACCGATCAAGGCCAAGTCCTAGTTTTTAGAATGGGAAACCAGACTAGCTTCCTTGTGAACTAGCTGGTAAAGTCAATTCCTTGATTAAACTAGCCCACTTGCTCACCTCTATGCATGGCCTTGTCACAGATTGTCGTATTTTTTAACTTAAGTGAAAAGTACAATACATGATAATCATTGATAAAATGACACTCGTATTTAAACATGTCAAAAGGGGTCTCAAGCCCATTCACTAACCCAAAGTTATTAAGATATGTCATAAATGGGTCACTTCAATTTGAGATGTCTAGTTATAATAGGTTATAAAATAAAAAGTCCAAATGGTCAAAATGGGTAATGTTATGAACCCATTTCGAATCCACGTGATAGACCAGGTCATAGGACGACCTTCTTCGCCATCAAAACCCTCCTCTCTGTCCCTCTCCGACGTGGCTTGACAGCTGCCACTGTACGAAGGACAAAGCTCTCAGCTTCACGGGGGTCGCGGTGGAGTGGGAGGGAGGGACTCGAGGAAGGGGACGACCAAATCGTGCCATTACCCAATCGACATCCTTTGACTTCAAAACCGTTGTCCTACTCAGGTCCCGAAACGTGGCGGCTCTATTTTACAGGGAACAAGGGACCATCACATGCCCCGAACTTTCTCGATGAACCAAATCCGATCCGCAACTGCTGACCACATTTATTGACCCGTGGGACATCAAATCCCAAAAGACCTCAGTAAGCCTCCCGAAAAAAGGACAAAAAATTGTGATAACAATTTCAAGAACTTCGGGCGGTTCGATCAGCATGACGTCGGCAATACGTCATTGATTGGGCGCTGGATCCCCACCAAACCGCAAAACACGTCGAGAGCTGATTAGATTCCGCCCGATCGATTAGACCCCAAGAAGGAAGGTGCCCCGATTTGGCGTTTTGGCGTAACTCGCTCGGAAGGATCGGACGGTGGTGATAAGAGCATGAGGATTCCACGTGGATCCACCGCCCTCGCGCGCCGTCGATTCGCCCTCCACCATCCCCAGATTTTGACCCACCGAGCGTCAACGCCGTGCCCACGTGTCCCATACTATCGCTGTCGACCGAAAGAAGAGGGATCGGACGTGTTGTTAGGATCGAAACTTTCGTGCACAAGCTAAACACCCCGACTTTGTGCATGGTCCTCATATGTTTGAAGTGGTTCGTTGCGCAATAGATTGTAACTTTAGGGTCCGGTGCTCGCAAGAAATTGCGCATGTTTAGTTGCTAAAAATCGAAAAAATACTCGTATTTCTCGACAGATAAAATCATTTTCCCGAGCAGATCAAATCTCATAAAAAAACACACTTCTTATCTTCTTCAATACCCATTATTTCAGAAGAGATTCAAATCGCTAAAACTTTTTTTAGCTGCACTTCTTTAGAATACCGCCAAAACAAATTAAATTCCACAAATAAATATTTTCCATTATTATAAAAATTTGATGCGAAGCAAACACATCCTCAAATTCATGTGTTTTTTTTTTTGTAAGTTAATAGACATCTCTTAAAATTCAAAATATATAACAAGAATTAACGGGACTCCCGATCATGTTCATGTTCTGACTCGCTTGTCATAAATATTTTCTCAAGTCCATCAAATGCCAAGCATAGGAGTAAAAGGTAGCGAAGACCTCGGTGACTAAACAGGGTAAATCGTTTTGGACAGCATCTTTTAAGACGTGAAAAGAACATCACGCCTGGCTCATCAGTCATCACATTCGTACTATTTGGAAAAATTCCTTTCCGGCAGCCCCTTTCTGTACTTCTTTGAACTTGCGATTCAATATCCAGCGCAAGAAAAATATAAAGTACGGAAAGAAGAAGAAGAGAAAAGAGATAAAAAAAAAAAAAAAAAGAGGAAAAAATGAATAAAAGAAAAGGTGGGCGGCATCTTCTAGAGGAATGAAGGAGGAGCTAGCAAGTCGCAGCGACCACCGCGACGATGATGATGATGAGGAGGGGCGTGACAACAACACGCCATCATTAGTCCACCCCATTTCCCAACCCATCCCGCCCAATCCCCAAGGCCCCCGAAACGACGCCGGGCCCGATCCCGTCGCGATTAGCTGACTAATTAATCCCACTTAATTAATTTTATTAAATCAATTAAAACTTTCGCACTAAGAGCAGTCCCCCCACCACCTTACCTTGGCTTTTTTTGGCTCCTTTTAAGTGGATCGCCAACTGTATAAATGGAGGCTCCTCCCCTCCCCCGTTCTCGTCAACGTGCTCGCATCCACCCCCGCCCCACCCACGCCCCCCCACAGTCCCCGGCCAGCGACAGCGCAGAAGCGAAGCGGTTGAGCGACTATCCGAGGACTCATTTCAATGGCGGCCATCACCAAAGTCTACATCGTGTACGTTTTGCCCCCCCCCTCTCGTTTCTCTCCTTCGCCGATCGATTCGATTGCCGATCGTTTTCCCACCGTTCGATGCCTTTTCTTTCCGCCGGCTCTCGTGGCCTCTCCGCGTCGCGTGCGCTCGCGTCCGGCATTTTGGATTCGATCGGACGGACCGGTTGACCGGTTTTAGCGATCGCTTCGCCGCTCGATCGTTTCGACGCGATGCCGTCCGGGCTCGATTCGTGGCCGCGGAAGTCGTTCTCCGGTTCTGTGGTATCCGGTTTAGGGTGCTTCGCATCGGCGGTTGCGTCCTCGTGTGCGTGATTTGCTTTGTCCAGTCTGTTCGCGTGGCATTGGATATCGGTCGGTGGATTTGATTGCTCGAACGATGAGTGGGCGCTTGGTTCGGGTTGAGTGCGATTGTGCAGAGATCTGTTGGTTAGACCGCTTATTTGCTAGATATCATCCGTTTCGATGCGATGTGATGCGCAGTGGTTGTGTTTTTGATTTGTGATGATCTTACTCTGTTCGCTGTGTGATGAACATAGGCCACGCTTCGTTACTGTTGGTTTGACTCTTTTTTTTTTTTTTTTTTATGAATTCGCGATATTTGACGAGGTAATACAGATGGTGGAAGTGATAATTTCGCCGACGTTTGAGGCTAGGGTTCTGATGTTGCTCGACTCTAACTGCTGCTGTGTTGAGCTTCTACTGGATGATCTTTGCTGAAATTAATGGTGTCGGAGTATTCTGGTTTTGGATCGCATCATCGCATTACCTAGCTCGCGTTTTGTTAGTGTGTGTCTTCCATTTTTAAGATGATACAGATCCTCTGTCTAATACTGATATTTGAGTTTAGCCAGAAGTTTGGGGGTATATGTCCTTGTCGGTTCTACTAAATTAGACACCTGATCTACAAGAAAGCTCAGAAATCATGTCCATAGACATACAGTCGAGTTGTTCATACTCCCACATTTAGAAATTGACTTTTGAAGATCCAAATTAAAATATTAAATGTAAAAGCCTGTTTGAAAAGAAAAAACATCAAAGTAAAATATTAAAAGCTCGTTTGACTTGTAGTAGTCAACAATTTATTTTTTAACTATGCTAAGGAGGTTTAATAGTCCAGGAGTAAATTATTTCGATCGGATGCTAAGCCACATTGGTGATCATCGATCATTTTGGCATTCACTCGGATGTGCAATTGATTGATAGAGATACTTTTTAAGTCCCATCCGTCAATTTGTTCAGATTAGTCTTCTGAAAACACATATGATGAACGTAGATTAATGTTTTCATGTTGTTAACTGCATCCGTCATTCAGCTTTGATGGAAGAAGTGATTTTGTTTTGGTTGCAAATTCAACCAACTGTGATGCCCATGAACTGGCAGAGTTCATGGAGTTCAGGGGCACCCAACCATGAGTGGAACTGTCTTTCGTATAGTGGCTGTGTTACTTGTATAAGTGGCTGCTATATTAGGATAGTTTCGGGTATACGATGCTAGTCTTTTTGTGAGCCATGTATACCTAGTTTCATGCTTATTGATTGGATCCATAACTTCTGCATGAGTTGAAACCTGCATTGCCTAATTCGGGGAGGGCTATCTGGCAGACACTATCCTATCCATATGATTGAAGGGCCTGGGTGTTGGTAGTGGTGCTTTTTCAGCCAGTCCTGTGTACGTGTTATAATCTTTGGGTAAATTTTGTCTTAGGGTGTGTTTGTTTGAGTGAAAGAAACTTCCGCGAATTGATTTTCTGGAGTTTCACATGTTTGGTTTGTTGAAAATGATTGGTCAGCGGAAACCAATTACGGTCAAAGAAAATATGCATGTATAAAATAAAGAAAATAAATTTCCTAATCTGAAACCAGAAAGCATTTTCCTTTATCATGAATTTTTCCCTAAAACAAACACACTCTTAATCTAGTTTGTATTTTTTAACTTTACCCCCTGTTGCCAAGATTAATTTTTATATCCAAGTTCAATGCGGTCAAAGTCCTATCGATTGAACTTTGTATTTATTGGTCTCATTCCAATGATTCGGGGTGAAACATTCACGTGTTGAACATTTAGCCAGAAGCGAGCAAACTAAGTAGACCGAGTATCTCTACTACTTTCCCTCTTGTGTAGGCTCTTATAATTCTAAAATGATGACTTGGCAATTATGCAGTGGACTCTAATTGTCTTGAAACAGAGAGATGATAGAGTGCAATTCTCACATGTGCTATTAATCTGATGTTTTTCTGAAGCCATCACAAGTGTCATGTTACTGAAATTTTATGTCCAGAAAATGGGAGACAGGACATTTGGATCTTTTTCTTTGGCTTGTGAATTGATTTTCACTAGGTGGTATGTGGTTCTCGTGTGTGAATTGGTCTGATGATTTTATAGGTACTATTCCATGTATGGACATGTGGAGAGGCTGGCTGAAGAGATAAAGAAGGGGGCTGCCTCTGTTGAAGGAGTTGAAGCACAATTATGGCAGGTAATTTCGTTTTACTTTCTATTTCTTCATGTTTCTTATTATATATCGCCCGATTCTTACTTCTTCTTTTTTATGAATTTAGCCAATAACTTTAGGTAGGCTCCTGCCTGAAAATTTATTTAAAAAAAAAAAAAAATGTGTCATCTCCTGAATCATGGCTTATTCTAGGTTTCACATTTTAGAGCTTTTTGTTGACGGTTTTGTATGCATGTGCTTCAACCATGTTACCGTGCTTTGTTATGATGAGGTTAGAGACTGGATGAAATGCCATTGTTTTTTTCATTCCGCATATGCATCAATTAGCTGTTTGACAGAATAAGTAAGTTTTTGAGTTACAAAACATGATGTAAATTTGGCTTAACTGCTTCATGATACATCAAAAATTAACAATGCGCTTAAACTTCCGGGATCATTAACTGTCATTAGTTGGAAAGATTCTTGTATATAATATGCTCGCTTATCGATAGACCACTTTCATTTCTGTGTGAAATGAGGCAATTTGCTGATGTATTGATTTGGGGGTGGGGAATAGGTGGCTGAGACGCTGCCAGAGGAGGTGCTTGCAAAGATGAGTGCACCTCCCAAGAGTGATGTACCAATCATTACACCAAACGATCTGGCTGAGGCCGATGGATTCGTTTTTGGTTTCCCAACAAGATTTGGTATGATGGCTGCTCAATTTAAAGCCTTCCTCGATGCAACTGGAGGTTTGTGGAGGACACAAAAGCTTGCAGGCAAGCCTGCTGGAATATTCTATAGCACCGGATCTCAAGGAGGTGGGCAGGAGACTACAGCGTAAGCAGCCAGCATCTTTTCTAGTGAAAGAATTGACTTTCAGGTGGGAGAATGTTGTGTTCTGAAAACTTGAAATCGTGCCGCAGGTTGACTGCTATCACACAGTTGGTCCACCATGGGATGATTTTTGTCCCCATAGGATACACCTTTGGGGCCGGCATGTTTGAGATGGAGAAGGTAAAAGGTGGTAGTCCATATGGCGCAGGGACTTTTGCCGGTGATGGCTCAAGACAACCCTCTGAGCTCGAGCTGGAGCAAGCTTTTCATCAAGGGAAGTACATCGCTGCCATCACAAAGAAGCTCAAGGGAGCTGCCTGAAGTGACCCGAATGATTTGCCAAATCATTGTGCTTGTCCTATATCTCGATTCTTTTTACAAACGATTTCAGATCCTACCTTAAAACTCATTCCGGTCAATAATTCTGTTGTGTGAAGTATATTCTTCGTACTCATATCGCGAAGTACAGTGTTTGTTTTTCCTTTCTTGATATTGAAGTTTTTAGTTGCTTGATCTGTCGAATAGCACTCTTCAAGTTAATTACACCATATCATCCGGAGTCACGTTGTTCTTCGTTCGAGTTTTCGGGCGTCTGTACTACTTGAGGAATCAAATATTGAACTTTGGACCATTGTGCTGGTCAAATGATTTGCTTATTAAACTTTACAGAGATTAATTGCTTCGAAAACATCACTGCAAATGAACACCCTTGATCTCTCATCCCTTGCATGCCTATACGTATAATTTAATATGGCACAGGCCCATGATTCTTTTCCCTCTTTCCTAATTGTTGAGGAAGTCTCTCTTAAGGTTGATAGGCTTGCTCATGAAATAGCTCATCTCACCGATTTAAGGAACCTCACGAGATGTGAGCCCGAGCCCGAGCCCGAGCCCGAGCCCAAATGAGCGCTTTGAAAAAGGCTCTTGATGTTGAACTGCTTACTGGACTGAAGTCACGAGGCGGCAGCGTTGGGGGCGAAGTACACCCGCCTATCAGAAAGCAATGTAATAGTAGTACCTGTGCGGAAAAGAATCACAATACTCCATTCTTGCTGATAAAGTAGATGCCGTTACTTTCAGTTAATTATTCTTGATGGGTAGAGCTTTGGTCAAAGGTCCTTGTTGCTTGATAACGCAGGGAAAATTCCTGGGGTGAGGTCACCGAGAGGACCGATGAGCGCGAGGGTTTAGATTCTCTCATCTTTTCCAGGGCCCGTCTGGGGCTACATATTACATAGCACGTACGCTTTGCTTTTCCACGGATTGGAACCGTACAGAAGGGGACGAGAACAAGAGCTCAAATCCATCCCCCCATAAATATACAAATCGACTAGGTTTTCTCCTATAAAATAAAAAAGACCTTCAGCTTTTAGGATTGTTCTTTTCCTCGATTCTTTCGTAACTTTTCGGTTTTATATTCGTTGCCCTCTTTATCTTGGTATACATATATTCAGAGGCGTAGAATCGCATAAAGTTGATTATGTTCAGTCAATTCTCTCCCGTTATTTTTCAAGAATTAAGTATTGCTTTATACTTACATTGCGTGCAAATTTAGCTAAAATGTTTCAAAGGAGGAATCAAACCAGATCCACTTGATGTACACCTCCTCCTCCTTTTTTGTTCATGATTGGTAAAATAAAAGTTGGGAGGGGTGACAAGTATTGTTATTCTTCTAGGTTTTATCCTTACCAAATGTTCAATTTAAGCCATAAGTACTAACCCATTCATTGGTGTGTGAACCGATTACCATAACCCTACTGGTGTGATAGAATTCAAAAAGTCGCTTTAAATAAGGTAGCCAATACCCATGTCACGAGATTTCAAATGGCAAAAGTAGAAGCTGGTCAGAGTTTTAATCACGACATTACTTGAACTTATCACCTCATGAAAATTAATGTGACATTTTTATCACTAGGCTATCACACTCAATGGTCAATTGATATCTAATTATTGCTTTTTCCATTCAATTGAACACCTACAAGTCTTAAACTGACTAATCACAATGTTACGATCAAGAGGTGAGAAATTTTCTGAAATCATGCAAAGATGTTCTAAGTTTATGAATACATGATTTCATGATAGTGATTACGGAACATCATTGTTCAAGTTGCGTTCAACAAAATAAAAGCAGAATTCAAGGCAAGGAATACCGAGTTCCGAGTTTGCGAAGATGGGGATCGTCCATGACCACCGCTTTTAATTGCGGTTGCCGACGCCACCGCCACCTCCCTCCATTGCCACCACCATCACCTCCCCGCCACCATTCTTTCCTTTAAAGTTTATTTTCCCCTCCTCTTTCGTTAGTGTTAAGGTTGCAATGATGAAGATGATGAAGATGACTATGATACGATGGTTTCATTTTTGTCAGGTAATGGCTCCTAATGATTGTGAAAATAATGATGACCAGAGTCGGAAGATAAAGAAAATGAGAATCGACGACAAATCTATGGCGGCAGCGACATCGATAGTTAGTGTAATGATAATTTGGAGAAATGAAGAGCGGATTAATCGGGGTTTGTCCTCACAGTTTATGCCTACCGGTCAAGTTGGCCCTTGAACCTCCTGTGAAACTCTAGTTTCGGTCTCTTGGTCTGAACCGGGGATGTGATCAATTTTCAAATGCAAGTGGGGTTTATTTCGAGTGGATATTACGGACTGCATGTTGCAGTTTAAAGCATAATTTAGCGTCGGTATGCCGTAGGCTAGCTACTTTACATAGGGTTGATTTTCAGGATTCTTATGTCTTGATCATTAGCCAATTTTATTATAATGAGAAATCTGTCATGATCCGATGCGAATAATATATTGGAGCTTTTACAAGTCTGTATATGGTCGTCTTCAACCCAAAAAAATGAATGTGCGTAACGCAACTGACATTTTTTTGTATCTTTAAATTTTGGTGTCAGTTGTTAGGTTTATATCGTAATCCTAACCTTTAAGCCAATAGAAAATTTACTTGAGAACCAAGTGCATCATTTATTTTTTTCTCTTTTACTGAGAAAAGCCTGTTTTAAATGAGTAAAATATCTGATCACATTAGCTATTGCGCCAATCTCACGATCCGAGTAAGGAGCAAACAGCCGCGTGAATTAAGAGACGGAATCAGAGTAAACAACCTGAAATGCACGCTATACATGACACAACGAGAATACATCTGAAACCCACATGTGCTCTCAATCTTCAATCAATGAACCAACTCTAGAAGATTTAGTATATTCCTAGAGGTGTTCTCTCTGCCCTACTTTTTCCTCTTGAATTCGGTATGTATATCGATTTCTCTCCACCTCCCAAACGTTACCAACCGATGTGACCACTGGGGCCTCTCTCCCTTTAAAAACTCGTTAGCAAAAAGAGAGGAGGGGAGGGATAATCGAGTGCTGAAATCCGAAAGGAAGAGCGGGGGTGGGGTAGGCTCTGACCTCCACTATCATATTCCAAAAACGTAAACAAATGAAAAGTGAGATTTTCCGATCGAACGACATCTCCACCACGATCATTCATCTTCTTTTGTATTGCGAGACTTCAATTATTCCTTCCATGTCTTTTCTCCCTTCATATCTCTCTCTCTCTCTCTCTCTCTCTCTCTCTCTCTCATACACACACACATTGTGATAAAATAAAGGTAATGCCAGCTCTATTCACTGTATAGTGCAAGGAAACAACAGGAATAATTAAAAGAAGCTCCTTTCCTTGCTCTCTTTTTCTTGTACTAAACTCGGCTAATGACAACAAAATGTTCCTATAAAGGTAACCCCTGCCCTACAAATTAGCACCTGTTCTCATCCCCTACTAAACCAACCCCAAGTCATAATAATTCCTCAATTATTAGTACAAATGTTGCTTTTCTTTTTTTGTTTCTTATGCCCTCGGCTGGCCCAACGATGGCCTCTCCTTTGGATTGCCATTCCTTTTCATCCCTCTTTCCTCCATTCCTGTTCTGGGTTATTTCTTTACACTTCAAACTATATAAAAATTACATAACCGGGGGCCACATCCGGGTGTTCTGATTCTCCTCTTTCGCATCGCCATCGTCATCAACACCGTGGTGTGGAAAACCACTAGCCCCTCTCATCGAGCGGGTGTCGGAATGGTGTCTTTCTTTTGGGGGAGGAGCTGTCGATTTGAATTATCTGAATGTTCCTCCAAATGTAGGAGTCCAAAAATCAACGGTCGTCTCGTGCGTGACTGGGTAGGTGCTTGAGACCGGTACGAGACATAGACCTCGGCTTCTAAGATCTGGTCTAGGCCCATCTGAGTCTTCAGATTTATCAGGAGTCTGCATCATTTAGTGTTTTTTCGCCATTCAATACATTCTCGAATCAGATTGTTAAACAATGCATTTATCAGATGTAGTGACATAAGGCGAATTTTCACTTAATGTTCCTATAAGCAACCCTTTTTTTGTGGCAACTATACGAGTTTCAATATGTGCAAATGCATATGAGTAGAGTAGATTGTGAACCGTGCTCTTTCATTTTCTTTTCCATTTTAGATTGCATGCCATGTATCAACCTAAGTGAAATTTGGCATGCCAAAGAATGGTTGCGACTAAGCCCACGGTGGTTTTTAAATAATGTCGTCCCTAGCAGAGAATTCCAAATAGATTAAGACTTAGGAATTCGTATTCCAAGAAAAATCAGAGAAATTCTAATCCATAGACCATAGAGACTGTCCAATTAATCACATCTAAGATATACAGCTGAAACAATAAATAGATCTTTTAGAGAAGGGTTAAAAAGGTGCATACCTGCTGATGTTGCATGGCACCTCCATTTTTCATGTATGGGGTACTTAGAACCTGACAAGGCAAAAACATGTTTTTTTCAGAAGAGGCTTCAATTGAGTTCTCCATAAGTATGGTCCCACATGGCAATAAAAAGCTTGGGTTAGGTTACATTAATCTCAAATGGCCTTGTTCTTCTAAGCAATGTATGTTGGCACTTACACTGATTTGGTCGTGGAGGAACTTGATGTACTCAATTGCTTCAGTGAGCACCGAGGCTGTATCGGTCTGACGACAAAAGATATGAAAATTTAGCAACAAAATCTCCATTGAAATCTTCAATGGTCTCTTCAATAATGTTTCAAAATAGAGAATGATACCATATCTTTGGGTACTCATATGTGAAGGCAAAAGAGAGATCTCATCGAAATGAACTCATTTACCTTTCCGAAAGGCGAAACCAATTGTTGGAGCGCAGTGATTCTGTCCCCCATCTTCTCTTTCCTCACCTATATTTAGTTCACAAACCTCTCTTTTTCATTGTCTATGCAAGTTATAAAGCTTAGAGGCAAAGAGAAAGGAATAAAGAAAAAGCTAAAGACGTCTCTTTCTTATCTTCCAAAAGATTTGTTAAATCTATCCACTGGAAATTCAAGTACCTTAAAAGCTGGCAATGGCGAGGGGGTCTCGCTCCGCGGCCTTTTCCCCGCAGGCTCGCCGCCGCTTTTCTTCATCGCAGCGCCCGGATTGGCAACATCCGTTAAATTCTGCACCGCACAATCAATGATACGAAAATCGGATATTTCCGCAACAAACGCTCGAAACCCTAATCATGACCATGCATAGCAATTGGACACGCCTGTGCAATGATGTCTCTCTCTCTCTCTCTCTCTCTCTCTCGTTCTCTCTTTTTGTATGCTCTCGATTAAAGATGTCTTGATTACCTTTGGTTTCTCGTCAAAGCCCGGAGGCGCGAATTGGGCTTGGGACTGTGGGAAGTAGGTGGTGGTTGTCGTGGACCTGACGTCATTCATCGCCGTAGCGGACGCAGTCCAGAACGGGGCGTTGTTGGAGAAGTGCAACTGGCTATGGTGGTGAGGAGGCGGCAGCGGCGGCGGCGGGTGGTGCTTAGGTGGTGAGATTTTCAAGAACTGAGGCACTTTGCTGGACCAATTAGAAGTCAAGAGCTCACTAGAGCTCGGAGCATTGTAGCTCGTTGGGTTATAGCCAGGATAATTCACATTTTGCTGTTGCTGTTGACTGTTTTCTGATGATCCAGTCAAAATTCCTTGCAAGAAAGTGGCAGAACTACCGTACAAGGAGGATGGTGATGAATCAGCAATCTGGTGATGAAAACCTTGGCATGTCACCGTACTACTGTGATCACCTGTGTTTGTACTCTGAAAGCTTGCGTTCATGTTCAAGTTCTCCTGAAGCATCGACCTAAAGCTGCTCTCAGTCCCCTTATGATCTCCTCTTCTAGATAAATTCCCAAAAAGAGCACACTTGTAAGTGAGAGAATCTTTTGTCTTAAGACCAAACCATGTGCCAAAAGTTGCTGAAATTCATGCTAACTCATAAGCTCGAGCTATGATAAAATTACTCGCAGAAGAAATGTTTTCCTGAGAATCACTCCTCCTTTAAAGATTGAAAGCACGATAAATCATATCGAGATTAAGGGAAAAAATTTCTACTTTCTGGAAAAAAAAGGGGAAAGTTGGGGACTTCAGAGACTTAGAGACTTACAATAAGTTTTGGTTGTTCCAATCCATGGCTTGAGAAGAGAGGCCCAAATTCATCATATGCAAATTGGGGTCAACCAAAGATCCACCAGAGTCGCCCAAGACAGCAGAGTTGTGGGGTTGCAACTTCTGGGTATCATGAAAAACTACCGAGGAACCGCCTGGAGACTCCATTGAAGACCTTGCAGCTTTCATGTCGCCGCCCAAGTCTGTGAGCCACCCACCAAAGCTCCCCAGAGAGCTCAGCCCCGACGATGAGGACGACGAGGTCCCGCTCTCGTACCGATTCCTCGACGCGTCCCACCAGTTCCCACTTGCATGGAATTGATCATCCGCCATGTCTAATATAGCTTCGATGGCAAGAGGATAAAAAAGCCTCTTGCTGCCTTTCTTTTGTTGCTATCTTTGTGGTTACTTCCCCACCGAAATTAATCTTGACCTTCTCTCGATGGCTTGGCTTTGTCTTCCAGTGGATTGTTTTGGTCGCATAAAATGATAAAAAGCGATAGCAGATTTCAGTACTTATATATAATTCGGCAAGAGACTGTGTGCGTGTGCGTGTGCGTGTGCGCGTGTGTGGAGCATCAGCATCAGTGGTGATGGAGGAGGAGCTCAAAGGTGAGAAAAATGCGGTTGACATTTGAGGGGCTGATTAGACATTGAGGCAAAGGTCAATTTGAAATTGAATTTCTCTTTTGTTTGATGCTGCGTGTTATTCCCTTCCCTGTCCATCCTTTTTTTTTTTTTTTTTTTTTTTTTTGTCCCTTTGAAGAATTTGTTTTTCTCTGGTAATTTTTTTTTTTCTCTTGCTAATGATGAGTTTTTGGATTCTTCTGTTTCTTTCTTAAAATGATTCATTCTTTGCGCCGCTCTGCGAAGGGGGGAATCATTAACAGCTGCATAAGGAAGGACATTTGCGCCACTTGCAGGTACAAAAGCAGGAGAGAAAGGTGAGGCTCCTCTCAACATTTCCTTACTCGATTTCTTGAACTTCACAGATTAACATGCTAGTTGTCTCGAGAAAGCTCGAAAATCTTAAGCCAGATTAGAGAGTGGACATTGGCTACATGCAAACCTATGTTGCTTTCATTCAGAAGGGTGGGTGATAACTAGCTGCAATATGACCATCGAAGTACTTGCTTGACAGATGGAAGCGGAATTATATGAGAAAGTTTAAAGTTTCAGTTAGGAAGGAAAGAAAACCTGGTGATGAGATCCAATAAAGATCATTTCTACCACCTTTCATGCATAAGTTATCTAAAGACTATCGAGATAAGACCGTCATGGAATACAAAGATGAGGATAATTGGTAGGCGATTAATGAATATCTATAAAGATAACTTCAAAAGAAGCACAGTAAATGTGAGTCAGAACTCTTGGGCAATCGAATCTCCACATTTGAATGATGCGGAACTCGTGAAATTCAAAACGAAAAAATCATTAATCTTTAGCACTTGTATAAATGTATGATTCGTCGAACCTCCCTCTCTCGACCTACTGAGATCATAGAACCTTGGTAACTCTAGATTCTCTAGCGACAAGTTTTGCAACTTAGAGAAATTTCAAAGATTTCTCTTTTATTTTAAGATTTAATCAGATCAATAAAGAATAAATCAACGCCCTCAACCTTCTTCATGCATAGGCAGCTTATGCACCCTGATCTTTCTTCATCCATACCCAAGAGCTCCAGACCCTTCTAACTAGATGGAAAAAAGAATCACGTTGCTACATATTAAAAATGTGATCTTACAGAACAAAATTAGACCAAAACAAAAAAAAAACAAAAAACAAAAATCGAAGGTATATTTTCCGGCCTGCTTTAGACCGCCTAGTTGACTGCGATTAAAATTCAAGAAATTCTACACCATGGTTCATGCAAGATTGACTAAGGGAGTGGACAAACTGACCTCATATCATCGAGTGAGAAGTGGAATTTGACAAAGGCGAGGTTGACTGGGGGGATGAATCAGCTATTCGAGAGTCAAAAGGTGTATCGATGGCGTGAGGGGATTAAACAACAAAAACAAAAGAAAAAAAACGATTTTTTAGTTGTCCTAGATTCACTTCGATTAATTATTTTAAAATTTGACCGGCTGCGTATGGTTTAAGTTAATCAACCCCCCTCCTCCTCGAGGATAAGCCCCCGTTGACATTCGGCATAAGTCAAGAAAAATCAGATGTTATTGGAATACAAATTGAAACTCACTTACTGCATCGTATACGTAAAGAAACTTTGTTGATGAAGACGCCGTAGAGAGATCGCCCATTTTCTCTTCTTATCAAGAGAAGTCAATAGCATTTCTAATATGAAGCATCGCTAATCATATAAGATAATCTGACTTTTAAAAAAATCACGTGATTTTCTTATCTTAAATAGTCCAAAAAATATAACGACTCTCAAAAAAGTGTAGATAGGGACGAGCCCATAGGGATGAGAAGAGTATATTAAAAGGTCGAATAGAAATTCCCTATAAAGTAAAATAGGAATTATGTATTCAGATAAATCGATAATCGATCTAATTCACATATATATTTTAAAAAAATTGAATATTAGTCGTTAATATAAAAATTTTCTTAGCTGGTAACATAAGATTTTTCATCGTCCCCTTTTTCTTTCTTGGGCTTTCTCGCTTTAATATTATTATTTTTTACTTACAATACAAGAACAATTTGGGTGGACAAAGAAGAGATGAAGAAAAAAAAGAAAAGGATGGAGGGCGATTAGGTTTTTGACTTATAGAGAGGGAGAGAAGGCGGCAGAAGGAAGAGTGAGGAAGGGAGAGAGGGGGGGGGGTGACAAATCGGACTTTGGATGTGGCGTCATGCTTAGAGAGAGAGAGAGAGAGAGAGAGCTTTGACAGGAGTCAAACGGGTGGGGTCCACGCGGCGTGCACGCGTGGGGAGACATGTGGAGCCCACCCCTCTCTCTCTCTCTCTCTCTCTCTCTCTCCTCAGAGTCAGAACCCAGAAAACGACCTCAGCTTTGGGGATTTGATGGATTTGATTATTACGAAGTTTCCCCTTCCCTCCCCCTTCCTTCTCCTCTCCTTCTATAATAAATAATAATGATAATGACAATAATATCGTCCGTCCAATTCCGATGTTTTCCCCATCTCCCATTTTTTCAACTGCGCTCATCATTCTGGCCTACTCCCTCCCCCACACGCGAGACATGCTTAGCTTGTCCCGGATCCGTGAGCCCCGTCTGCGCATCCCACCCTTTCCATCTCTTACATCAATTGAGGCTCGCGCGCTTCCCGCTTCGTCAACGCGGCTTTCCGAAGGTTGATTGTCGTATATTCCGGCGGGCGCGTTACATTGTCGACCATGTGTGTGTACAGTAAAAATTCGACGCCTTCACTCTGAAAGATCGCTAAGAGAAAACCCAAATTCAAACTCGTCGGTATTTCTTATTAGATCATATTCACTCAAAAGTTTAAAATAATGAATTATAGTAAAAAAGAATGTATTTATTGCTCCACGTCATGTCAATTCTCTGATGTAGGGCTTCTTTGACATAATTCATATGTATAATTCAACAATCTCCCCATCACATGTAAGGTCGACATCTTTTTAATTTGAGTATCCTTATGCAACGACATATCTCAACTTGAATCTCCATTAACGCCCACCTTTATCGTGGTCTTTTTTTCCCAATCTAAACCATGAAGTTTGCCATTAGACCCGCATTGCTACACCACAACACCCACCGCCTAAAAACTACGTTGATCACCCAATTCATTCCTTAAGATATTCACCAAAAATCAAAACAAATTGACCCATCAACACTAATACCAATTATTAGAAACATGCAGTAAAAGTTTAGTACCTTTACTTGAGAAGATCGCTAAGAGAAAACCCAAATCCAAACCCGTCAACATATTCGAGTGGACCTACTTTCATTCAAAAATTTAAACCAATGAGTTACAACTCAATTAAGATATATTGACTAATCCACAATACATCAATTCTTTAATGTGAGATTTTTCTCACACAACTCACACGTGCAACTCAATAGCCATCACACCATAATGTCTATCACTCTGCCTCTCTCTGAAGCAAGGCCCGCTTGTGGTGATTAAGATCGTATAGAACACTTCCATTGCGCCTACTGTCATACTAACTTCACTCACTTAAGGTATTGTTAGCATTTGGTTACTTCCACACCATATCTCATGGTTTTATTTTTCTTTTAAAATTACATGTAATAGAGATTGTTCAGAAGGTCATCCATCTCTATAGTGCTCTCACATGTACCCCAAAGGATAAAATCATCCAGCTTATTATAAATTGGGTCAAAGCACACAATACCCCCAAATAACTTAAATTATGATGTCATACTTTGGCATTAAAGCAAAATGCCCTCGAAAAATGTGTGATTCGAAGTTGATGGACATGTAACAACCCCGGTCCAACAAGGATGAAGAGCGATATTGTAGTTAGGTGGCCCGAATAAGGTGTTGCTCCTAATTGGCTTATGTTAGAGTAGTAGAAAGGGTAATAATAAACTGAATCATATACTGAATATGGGGGAGCGCATTCCCGCATTATATGCATAAAACTTCAATTATCTCAACAGCACGAAAGGGTGAAACTCGATATTGGATGGACTAAAGCAGACTATACATCAAGTACATTACGTCGAGATGTTGTGCCCAGCCTCATCCTACCTCGGATCTCAAATCACCTGCGGCTAGGCACCTTGAATTTGAGGTGGTAGCCTCAGATCTCAGGCGGCTGCCATCGAAGAGAGAGAAGGAAAGGGGGGAGGAGAAATTAATAGGAAGCAAAAGGGGATTTGAGATCAATTTACCTTAAATTTATTCCAAGGATCTCAATTCAGAAAGCATAAAACCAGACCTCAAAATCAACAAGGTACAACGATTTTTGCTCATGGTATCGAAAACATAATCGCAACCCCACTTAGCTTACGTCCATAATAAGATCTTAGCCTTAAAGTATCCAACAGGGCTCTCGCTCCTGCAGATTTTCCACATCTTCACCCCATGTCTCAATTCATGTGTTCTCATCATGAAATCATGGACGAAGGGTGCGACATTTGGTGGGACTCATCCATCAATGATTAGGGTTCACATGTAGTATAGATTAGATTGACGAGAGCACTGAGACATCTAATTCACTCCCTCCATTTATTGCCCGTGAGAAATAATTCGTGCATGATTATCGCCTGAGATTGTTTGTATAGACATTCGTACCTCATACAGCACTGAAACTACTAATTACTCCTTTTTTTTTCTTTTCAACCCTATTATTGACATGTTGAAAACCATGAATAAATATCCAAGGATGCCACATATGGACCTGGAATTGGACGAAATCCAAGTACAAAAATGCACTAAATCAAATGTGGATCATCTAGGTAGCATGCATACATAAAAGCATGTGCAGTCATCGGCTGATAAATGGCGATTTGATGAGGTCACATCTAATGTTCGAAGCAATCATCTATTATTCTGAATTATTTTTGTTTTTTTATTACATAGAGTATCCAAATTTTCTACTCGATCAAATGTATCGTCAATTGTTAATTGATTACTTCTCCCCATCTTTCGTTCTCTCCTTTATGTGGCACTTTTATAACATATTAATGCCCCAATCGTAAGCAATGTTTAGCAACCTAATATAGGTTAAATTGTGTTGAAATTTGATCGAGATCATCTTATTATTTTAATAATTTCAACGAGATTAAACTTTCAAATTTGAGCTTGAAGATCATTAATGTATCATATGCTTCTCGTTTACAGACCCGATCTTCTATGTACAACTGACATTCCAGTGTGCAACTACAGGTCTCATTTTTAAATTGAGATGGTGGTGAGAGGCCCGAGAAAAGAATGAAGAAGTTGATGTCATGATAATGTTAGCATGTTGTAAGCAAGCTAAAACAGAATAAACCCCGTCCTTTTCTCTGCACAACACGTGTGAATGTGTGTGTGAAAGTGTGTAAGTGTGTGTGTGTGTGTGTGTGTGTGAGAGAGAGAGATTTCATTCTCTGGGCAGAATGAAGGACAAGCTGACCCCCTGAAAGGGAATGAGGTCATGGGATAGAGAGCAGCCCACGTTTCAAGCCACGTGTTCTTGGTCATTTCGAATTCGAAAATAAAGTGCATATTTTATTCTTTATTTATTGAAAAAATAGAATGGGGTCAACCCAAATTGATTCGCATGTATACTATCCAAACCCATGTATAGTGCTAGCGCTTGTGATCAATTGGTCGGTTTAAAGCACTATAAATTTGATATATATCTTAAGTAACTAT
This sequence comes from Eucalyptus curtisii, assembly GCA_017140595.1. Taxonomy (NCBI): domain Eukaryota; kingdom Viridiplantae; phylum Streptophyta; class Magnoliopsida; order Myrtales; family Myrtaceae; genus Eucalyptus; species Eucalyptus curtisii. Next base: position 27,139,390 of record CM029499.1, read on the forward strand.
ACATGCTACTTTCTCTCATGTAAATTTCTCCTTACACGTATTATAAATGAGTGTTGTAAGAGACACAAAAACCCACAAGATCGTAGGTTACGAACGAGACTTACTAGGGTTTGTATTATCAAGCTTAGAAACCCGAGTTTTTTAACCAAACTGACTCGAGACCCTAACAATGCTAAGGCTTTAGCAATGCATGCAGCTGTAGCAAAACGAAGTCAGTGGCTAATAGACAACACTGACAACACGACAGGACTTAGGGGAGGGTGTTTCAATCGTATGAAGTTAGTCTTAGGGAGACTACCCCAATTCTTTTTCTTTTTTTCTTGCCAGGCGAATGAAACCTCGTTGACCCACCTGAGGGTTGATTTGAAAGATTGATCTGCCGAGGGATGACGTGTTCTCCCCTCCCCCAAAAGTCAAAACATCCTCACCATTAATTTGAGAGAAGTCGACTCACATGATTTTGGAGATTGACTTTGAGCAGGGGATGAGCCAGCATCGCGAGCACTTTCAGTGGCTCAAAGCGAGCCTTCTCTCGGGTCCAAATTGAGATTTTAACCAATTGGATCTTGGGAGTACTCATTCGACTTCCCCATTTTGTCGCTTGGATTTTCGACAAGTTAAGTGCTTTGGTCATTCTAATCGTCCATCTTTGTCTATGCCGACACAGTGCGGCGAGCTTCTTGAGCCTTGAAGCCTTGCAAATTCGATGTGGGTAAAACTTTCAATTCCAGAAAGTGAGATTTGTAAGATTAATTGACCGTTATCTTGACTAAGAATAATTTGCCAAGAACTAAGAGATCAAGAGAAATGCCCAGGATCACCTCCTGTTTGATAATCTCAACTGGTGCCTAGGATGTTATTGTTACGTGCACACGCGCTCGTACTGTATTCAGCTAGTAAAATAAAGTATAATATCTAGATCAAGCTACTTGATGATGAGTAGAATATCGCCGCTCATTCATCAGAAAAACAAAAAATTGCTATTATTATTTGCCCTACCGCCCCACTTTCTGATAGATTATATATAGTCCATATAGGTTAGCAATGAAACACAGCTAAGACTTCCACTTTGTTCAGCTGGACCAAGCTATTATTTTTATTACAGATGAGTCAAGAAATAATATTTTCATTAAAAAAAAAAAAAAGGCAATAAACCAGTTGTTACTTAGCTTTCCAAAAAGTGGGCTGCAAGAGGGACAGACAATGGAGTGTATGAACGAAATTTTGAGGCCTCATATGCGGTGTCAATTGAAATGGCATAAAAGAGGAGACATTTTGGTGATAAGACATTATCGTCAAGAACGCAAAACCCTGGTATGTACACGTTCTATTTGTGGGGATTAACCCTAATGCAAGAAAATAGAGTAATTACCATTATACGACCTATTATTCATATCATGGCATACGCTATCAATTCCTTTCCAATTCATCTAAGTGATAATGAAGCATCAAATATAAACTATCACGAGGACATGATATTTAATAGAAAGGTCCTCACCTTTACATCCATTTGGATCCGGTTAAAGACTAAAACATGGAAAATCAAGAATGAGTAGAGAGGTAGATCTTTAGTAAGGAGATTCGAACACGTGCATGATCAAACTTCCTTGCTTCAATACCGTGTGAAATTGATATTATTGTCATCTAAAATTTCAACCTTTCATATGCTCTAATGATTACAACCCCTTGACTTTCATGAATATGGAAAACGCACGCATCACGACTCTCTGCAACTTTAATAAACCAGATATTTAACCTAGACAATCTATATCAAGTAGGAACCAGGATCCGTCACTCCTTTCATTGACTTCTGTCTGAATCCTCCTCTCTTTCCTAGAAATAATTTATATTAATCTCTGACAAAGAGAGAAACCCTTCTTCCAATGGATGATTAGATTGAATAAACAAGTTGACTAGTGCGTTCATATGCTGTGTCACCAAATAAGTCATCCGACCTTAGTGGGTTGACATGAATTTTGACTCTCGTTGATGCAACATTCCTGTGGTCATCGTTTGGCCCCCACTCTCATCACCCCCCTTCGTTACTAAATCCCACACGCATGCTGCAGACCTTGGTCGCGGTTGAAAATTCGAAAGCTGTTCCCATCGCTTGTCCCCATCTGCCTGCTTGCTGTTTTGCACAAAACGAGCAGAAAGCCCACTTAATAGATAAAAATCTGAGCTCTTGAAAGATTCAAAAGCATGTTCGTGTCACTGATCCGATTCTATAGGGTTACAGGCTCCTCCTCCTTCTTCTGCTTTGTTTTTCTTTTAACGTTGACCTCCTCTATTTTGTTCTCTCCAGCAACGTCAAGCCGTCAGTACGATTTTTAGAACTTATATAAATCAGTAGGGTTGAATCTGCTTCGTGCACTTGTTGGGGTTTCGTCTCCTCCTCTTTTTCCGCATCAGGAATTGGAAGGTGACGCAAACTTCCACTACTCGCCCACGCACGCTCGAGAATGTTGTGATAATATTCTCAAAAAAGGTGTACAATTTGGCTACATAGGAGGGGTTTCTTTCTCTCCGTCTCTTTCTCCTCAAACGTCGAGACGTGTGGCTGCTGAGTTTGCATGTGCGAGAAGCGTGCCGAGCCGGTCGGCGATGGAATGAGATCATGTACATACATCTATTATCTATACGTCGAGGGCACGTGATGGTTCATACACAAGAAGACGTGACCTAAGACCTGCATCATCATTGAGTATGTGCGTACCCACGCATAGTCCAGGGTTTATATTATTTGAAGGTTGAAGAAGAATTTGGGGACGGTGACCCTACGGTATCGTGCCTGCGAGAGATAGTTTAGGGTTTCATCATTGTAGCAAGAACAATGGAAAGAGAAAGGGAAGGGGCCTACTTGGATATATATGAGCTTCGTTTCCACATTTATCATGATTCACTCTTCATATTTCTAAATGAGAAAAATACCTTTAGCTGAGTTTAGTAAAGCTTTACCTTACAAAGTGAAGGCGATAAGATATCGTATTTTTGGTGATTGTCAACCACTTTTCCTATTGTGGTATGATGAAAAGAAAAATTAATCTGTTTTGTCTAATTGGACTTACCCATCTTAAACTTTCATAACTCAACCGCACTTTAACTTCATGCCATCGTACAAGATTTTTCTCCTTGATTGATCTGGTTGATTTCTAGTTTAATGGCGGCATGAACCCTAGACCAAAGATATGATTTTGCTTCCGCTTTGTGATCGAGTCTTGCCTGAGTTGGGGAAAGTTGAGGAAAATTTTGCATGACTTGATGATTTGGAGTTAGCACCGACTGAAGGCAACTTTGATCTGTTTCCTTTTCTAAAATAGGTGAGCAACCTGTTGCAAGCTCGAGCTATTACGAATGAGATAAGTCCCTAATCAATTGTTGACAAGTTTCTAATCAACTGGGAAATTAGATAACAAGAAGAAGAGAGTATCTTTTGAATCCCTTGGTGGCTCTTTTGTCTAGGCTCTTTGCTTTTAGGAATTAGAATTCATTCTTGACATGAGGGTTAAGTGTTGATTTTCGTTTGTATTGAGTTTGGACAAGAAAATGAAAACTGAAGATGTAAACGTTTTCTAAGATACAACACTAAAAAAGTATCCAATTGACAGTGTAATTGAACCGTATGATTCGAGTCGGGGATCAAATAATTAGAGCTGGAAAAAACAAAAGTAAGTGTTTGGAATTGCAACACGAGGCAATTTCGATCCAACGAATGGCTCTCTTAAGGAAAAACAAAGAGCGACCTCAAGAAAGACTGAAGGATGCAATGCCTTATGGGAACTTTGGGAAGATAGGGGAATGAGAGGAAGTAGAACATATTATTTTCTGGGCTTAGGCTTGAAATGATATCGAGATGGGCCTTTACTTATTTCTTGTTGTTGGGCCCAAAAGAAGCACTCGTTGTTGAAGTGCATTATTGCTCGACTACGCAGCATCTTTACGCATGCGTAACCAGTATTACATGGAAGAAAGAGAGAGAGAGAGAGAGAGAGAGAGAGAGAGAGAGAGAGTTATATATACTTGACCATGGTAGATATCATTTAGTGGGAATGCCCAAAACAATGACCAAGCTATTCAGATGTGTGCGTGCGAGATAGAGATTGCTGCTCATGGAGTTGATGAAATATGCAATCAATTTATGTCGAATAGAATATGTCGAATCAAAATTCTTTTAAGTAAAAATTGTTCAATTTAATGAAATCATTGAGTATCTAGAAAGAACATATATTATAAAAAGTTTATTTGAATTTAATGGACACTTGAGCACCCATACATATAATGGAAGTTTAGAATCGATTGGCATGAAAACGGAAAATCATGGGCCCTTCGTTTTCCAAACCGGCAACTTTACATTCCTCATTAAATAGAGAAGCACTAATATAGTTTTGTTTAATGCAATCTTCAGCTAAAAAACTCATCATCATCATCACTGACCAAAACATATCTACCATGAACCTAAAAACCCACTTACTTATATGTGTGCATATGATTAGACCATTTTCATAACTCTTATGTTCAATAATTGAGGGAAACATTATACCTTGATAATATACAAGGGAAAAAAGATTCTCAATTGATGAATTTATATTTATTAACTTATATATTAAATTACCTCAAGATTGATAAGTAAAGCAAATGGATACTGTTACATTGTCCAAAAAGCATTAAATTAGATTCAATGAGATGAGTACCGCTCTTTTTGATTCATCACTCTTTGATGATGTGACTTGACCACCAAATTTCCTTCTACCCGATTCTCTTGTTATGTATAGATCTCAATTTCAAATGCTTAGAAATCTAATATCTTATTTGGTACATGTGTTTCTATACTATAATTACCAAAAAAAATGGGATAAAATTTATGAGATAATTTATTGATCACGGTCAATAATTCGTAACAACTATTTAGCGAAATATTTGACGCCAATGGAAATAAATTACTTGAAAATCATCAAAAAATACAGCCAAAAAAAAAAAGAACCTAGAAATAAATTACTCTTGTCAAGCGCGCGTACAAGAAACATTGCGATCTCTCAAGGTGACCGAACCCGAACGAAACCGACCGGCGGCGACGACGACAGGCTCAGGCGATGGACCTGCTGCGCAGCGCCTACTCGAATTCCTCAGACGAAGAACCCGAACCCGAACCCGAACCCGTACCCGCACCCGCACCCGCACCCGCACCCGCACCCGCACCTGCTGCGCAGCGTCCCTTCGGCTTCCACCCTCCTCCTCCGAAGCGACCCAGACCCGAAAACCACGCGATCTCCATCCCCAAATCCAATCGCTCGCGTCCGCCTCCGACCGAAGCTGCCGTCCATGGCAGGTACGTGTCCAAGAGGGAGCGAGCCCTCCTGGGTTCGGGTTCACCGTCCGCTACGGTTCCCGACCACCCAGACATCACTGCTCCTTCAGCTTCGACTTCCGCCGGCGGTAAAGGTCGTGACTCTGTCTCCGCGCCTCTCCTGTTCTTGGTTATTTTCGTGATAGTGTCTGTCTGGTAGAGAATGTTTTGGGACGACGTTTTAGTTGTTTAAGCGCTGGGAATGACGGTGGATTGTTTGAGTAATTGGATAACTCCCGTTTCCAGTGATTTTAATGAGCAAAACCCGGGTTCGGTCTGCATTGTCCAGCTTTTAAAATTTCACATTTGAAGATGATGCTCGTGCAGAAGGCTTAAGCTCCCCTGCCATGCCATGAAGCTATCCCAACGAGTAACTGAGCATAGGTTAAAGGGAAGAGGCTCATTTCGCTGGGAGTCAATTTGGTTTCGTAGTTGTCAATGTCCTATTTGTTTATCGGAATTAAGTAAAGAGATACGGTTAATTCTAGATTCGAAGAGAGCGTGCTACGGGCTTCCTTGGAAATGTTTGTAGAGGACTTTGGATTAGCAAGGCATATGAGATACACATATCCGAGAAATAAAGGACGTCTTTAAACGCTTTCACACGGAATGCGCTTGGCAAACTTCACATACTGTTCATTTTGATAGATCGCTGATTTTACAAAGTCGAGCTTTAAAATTGTCTAAGATGATTTTTAAGTGTTCATCTTATGTGTGGATTTTTCGAAATTGCTCCCCTTGAATGGCAACGTGGAGGTTTGAGATGAATGTAAACTAATTCTTGATGCGTTGTTCTTTCTTTGGCAGTAATTCTGCATCGTGTCTGCATACATGAATATCACTTTCTGATGTTGCATCTCTAGTTTGTGTGAATCTTATATATCTCACTAATGGAAATATGAGATCCTGACATTATGCTTTTCTGCCGTTAGTTTCATGTATGGGAAGTTTATTGGATTCAGACCTTCCATCTGATGTTCTGTCGCTGTTGAGGCATCAAACAAAAGGTCATGGGCATCTTGGTCACATACAAGAAAGGCTATCTGTAGCTCTGAAGGGCCATACAAAGGCTGTCAACACAATCCAATGGTCAGAAAGTCATGGTAAGATCTGGCTATGTCAGTGTTTCTGCCTCACGTGCTTCTATTGGGGTTGCTACCTGTCCTATATTTTGTTGCTTCAATCATTACATCGTAGGATTCAATCTTTGTTATTTCTCTAGAAGATGGTTGCTCTGGGCACTATAATATTTTTAGCTTACTTCAGGATGCACTTATCAATTAACCATGCTTCACGAGCTGACTTGTGGGGACAGGTTACCTGAACTCAATCCCAGAAGCATCTTCAATTGTGATTCCTTCAGCCACGGCTTGGATGTATATCAAAAAATAGGAAACTTCTGATTTGCTTATCCCACTTTGTCCACTATTTCCTTGAGCTGTTGTGTTAGTGACTCCAAGGATCAGCTGTTGAACCTGAAATACAAACTTAGAGTTAGCATGTGAATAGCATGAAGAACAAAATGCAATTGAGGAAATTTGGTTCTCTGATGATGACCTTATCCTTGTTTTCTCTTGACATTCCCTATGATCAACTGTGGTTTCAATCTGGGACAATTGATTCATGTCTAAATTTCTGTGTGAATACGGCAAATTAGAGGGAATTTGCAAATGCAGGATCCATGTGGTGCGTGTTGGCAAACAAACAAAAAAAAATTCAAGAGACCTGCTCTGCCCTACTAAAAGAATCTGTTGTAATTATTGCATGATGAAATTTGCATTATTTCTTTTTAAGGTCAATGCATGATTTTAAGTTTGTAACTTGCATTCTTAGGTGGTCTCAATATGATAAAACCAAATGTCAAACACCCGCATATTGATGGCCCCTCTCATCTCATGTGTATGCACCAAATGATTTATTCATTCCTGTTCTGTTTTGCCTCCATTTATATGATGTCAATTGCTTTGTACTCATGATCTCCCAATTAATCTGTTTACTAGAGTTAGTTTACAGCTCATCTTCTTGCATCGGCTAGCATGGACCATAAGGTCTTCATATGGAACGTGTGGAGTAAAAATCACAAGAAAGCACGCATTCTGAGCCACCACAATGCTGCAGTGAAGGATGTGAAGTGGTCAAAGCTTGGTTGGCATGTACTTTCTTGTGGATATGACTGCACATCAAGGTTGGTTGATATTGAAAAGGGGATAGAGACTCAGGTATTCAAGGAGGACCAAGTTGTTAATGTTGTGAAATTCCACCCAGACAACTTCAACCTTTTCCTTTCGGGAGGAGCAAAAGGCCAGCTTAGGATATGGGATGTCAGAACTGGCAAAGCAACACATCAGTATATACGTCAACTTGGTCCGATCCTTGATTTGGAGTTTTCCCTAGATGGAAAACAATTCATCTCTTCCAGTGATGTCTCCTTTAGCAATATCAGTGAAAATGCAATAATAGTTTGGGATGTTTCCCGGCAGGTTCCTCTTTCCAATCAGGTCAGCTTTCACTAATTATGACCGATTTGCCATAGTTGTTTCAGTTTCTTTTAGAGAGCAAGTCTTATTTGGATGTGCAGCTTGCTTTAATGCTCTCATAAGTTTGGGCTTTTGAAGTGGTATGCGCATTTAATGAGTATTTATAGTGTTTAACTTAAGCAACTGCAAGCCAGAGCAGAGCATGCCGAAGATTGTTGTCAAGAATCAAACCTGAAACTTGTCTTTTGGCATTGGGATACAATCATTTATGTATATGACAAGCCAGATCTATTGTCACTTTAAATGATGAATAATGCATATTAGAAAACCAGACTATGATATTTTGGGCAAATGATAATACGTCAAAAAATGAATACTGAACATGTTAAGATTCTTCTACTATGTTTGCTTACTAAGTGATGTGTCAGATTCCTGTCGGATGCTTAAATAGACTTAAATAGCCACTACAAAAATAGTTTAGTAATCATTTTTTTCCCGGGAATAATTTCTGCATAGAAATAGTTTTTTCTAATTCTATTCCTAGATGAGTTTCTGAGCATTCGAACATATTAGTTAACTTCACAAAATTTATATTCCCAAAATAGAAAAAGAACAGGAATGCGTTTAACACGAACCTCAAATTTTTTTATGACGTAGAAATTATTTTAATTTTTTAATAATTTTATGACATTTCTCTTCTTTTTTCTCTTCTTTTTTCCTTTATCTTCTTGTTCCTCCTCTAGCCCTGGTCGTCGGGCCTAGGCAAGGGCCCAACCGGCTAGAGACAAGAGCTGGTGACCTCGTCGACCTTGGAGGCAGGGGACCTCGTTGGCCCCTGGCAAGGTCGATCTCACCCAGCCACCGATGAGGCTCAACCTCACCAAATCTAGGCAAGGCTCCAATGAGGTCACTTAACCTAGTCTTTGGCCGGTTGTCGGCCATCACCAAGCCCAGCAACCGAGTAGAGGAGAAAGAAGAAGAAAAGAAAAAAAAAATATGGCTTTATTTCAGAAATTGTTCCCGGGAATAAAGAAGTAATTTTTTTCTACTTCTTGATTCTGTTCTAAATCTATTCTCTAGCTACTGATCTATTCTCGAGAATAGAAAAATTAGTAAACATTACCAAATGGAATTTTGTTCTTTTTTTGTTTCTCGGAACAAAAAAAAAAAAAAAAAAAAAAACACACAGAAATAGCCAAGAATTGGCTGGTTACCAAAAAGGGATTTAGTGTCCAAAGCATTGCCCAATTCAATGTCATTTCCTGGACCATAGTGATAGATGCGGCCTCTAATATCCATTAAATTAGACTGTTAGAGGGGACTCTGCATCATAATCGTCATGCAGTCCTTGGCCACATGAGTCAATAAGTTCGTTCTAGAACTCAGTCTCTCATGGTCTCTTTGCTAGTCTTAGAGAAATCTATCTAGAGCTTCTGTACTTTATGCCCCCAGAGGTCTCTTTCCTCAAGTCAAGTTCTTGGAGTCATGACACATAGACAATATTTTAGGACTGCCTGAGTAGATGTTTTTCTTAATCCAGGACCAACATAATTACCAACCCATTCTTATGCTGGCCCCACTTGGCTCCTGGTCCTGAAGTACCTACAACATTTGCTCCTGGAGGACCTAATACTTGCTTACTCGTGTTGAAGCCCTAAGTTTTTCCCCCTTTATTAAGCATAGATGTATTGATAAAAGAAGCAGGTAGAGTTAGGTCTAAGGAAATTAATTAAAACCAAGCAAAGAAGGAAAATAGTGAAAACTCTTGCAAAGTTTACCTTCGGGTCAATCCCAAGTCTATCTACCTGTCTTTGATGAAAAATGACCAGACAGATTTGGATGTGGAATTGATTGAAGGGATGTTCCCAATCAGCTAGAGGGAGGTTGATTTATAACCTATCTTCTAATTAGGAAACAAAACTTGTCACGCCAACATTAGAAGATGGCATAAAATATTGGAATTGCTTTTTCCTAAGAAAATAGTCTGGTCATCTCATGCTTCGAGCATTAGCTACATGTTACCTTGACCGATAATAATATTGGTTTAAATGGTGGATCTTATTGGCAATAGTTCTACGAAGTTCTTTATGCATATGTACTTGTCTAGAACGGTAAATCCCTGTGTCTCTCTCGCAGGTTTATGGAGAGGCCTATACCTGCACCTGTATTAGGCATCATCCAACTGAGCCTTGTTTTGTTGCCCAGTCAAATGGAAATTATATTGCCCTTTTCTCTTCAAACCCCCCTTTCCGGCTTGACAAGTATAAAAGGTATGAGGGTCATGGAGTCTCTGGGTTCCCCATCAAGTGCAACTTCAGCTTAGATGGTGAGATGCTTGCGACAGGCTCCTCAGAGGGTTCCATATACTTTTACAAGTATGGGTCATCCGATCTTCTCGGGAAAACTAAGGCGTACACATCACCATGTGTGGACGTGGCTTTCCACCCTACTATGTCAAATTTTATTGCAGTCTGCAGTTGGGCTGGAGATATATCAGTGTTTGAGTAGCTTTGCTGTAATTCAGACTCACACAAGTTCATAGACAATGTGTTTTTTCCCCCATTTTCAGCAGTAAAAGGAGAAGGTACCGCTACTAACCACATGCGGTTGCTAATAGACGCGCAAAACTATTGATTTTGGTTTTTCCCTCATTTATCATGTAATTCTCAACATCCAATCTGGAATTCTTTGAAATTTGTGGGAAGAAGTTTGTTTTCTCTTAAGGAACTATTACGACGACTTGCTTGCTTGCCACAAAAATGCAGATATTTCATCAAGCTGTTGCCTTTCCCATTTTTTTATATTTTTTTGTCAAAGCCTTTCCAAATTTAAGAAGCATAATGTGGAGTGCAGTTGTGAAGTTTGCCACATATGGATCTGATATGATATGATCTGAGATTATGTGGACCACACTAATGAGGTTTGCCACATTCGGATCTGACATGATATGGTCTGAGGCAGGAGGCAAATGACTAATGAGTTGCCATCTGAAATATAGTCAAGTTGCACCCGTGCAACATGTTGGTGATTAATAGTGGAGACGAACAGTCAGAGTCAAGGGTCACCTTTTTCATATGATAGGTGGTAAATCCATTTTATCGGTCTCCGAGAGCAAGGACATCCACTGAAAGTGGACATCAAATGGCAGAATCAAATTGAGATTTTTCCCCGTGCAGGTGTACCAGTTTTATATTAAAGTAATTTCTGGGTATTGGAACCGGAGTAATTGGACTTGCCGTTGGCCTGTTATTGGTGAAGAATTTTCGATTTTGTGGATCCATTTTCGATATTTTAAAATACATGGAAGGCAAAGATAGGAAAATCTCACCTGGTGTAGGGCCTGGCCCAAGATGAAGTCTCTTATTCTGGTCAGTGGGCTTTAATATCCTTCACGTTGCTTGTTAAATGGGTGCTTCACATGCAAACCAGAGCTACCGATCCTATTCTCTGATCCAAATTTTCATGAGAAAGACCCATGAAGAAAAAATTCATGTTTGGCAATTTCCTTTAAACCTACATCGCGAGAACTGGAGATAAAGGAATTGAATAACTGGAAAGGCCAAGGGAAGTGATGGAAAGATGCGGAGACTGTTGGTTCCATAATCGACACCATGAGAAAGGTCTACGCAAGCCGAAAACAAAGAGGACTTCAAGTAATATGGACTGTGGAAAAGGTTCATTTCCACAAGCCTCCCCAATCAGATGAAACTAGACAATAGCATGCACATGCCATTGCCATTGCCATCTGTGAGACATATATAGGCTGAACCCTATGTTTCTGCGAAAGTTCATTGTCTTCCCCCTCGCATCTCATGAATTCGACGTGGTGTCACTTTCTTTTTCCTTGTAAACATGTAGGAGACACGGAATAAAAGAAGAAAGAGAACATCCCAAAGGGTTCAAATAATGGAAATAACATGTGTCTTCTAAAGGTAGGTACTCCTAACTCGTACCTACCATAACGAGACACATGTAGGATTGATTGAAGAGCTTTCATGTGGGGCAAAAGGCCCCGGCGGGGGGGGAGAGGGACGGTTGAGGGAATAGCCAAAGGGAGCATGAACTGAGTCCATCCCACTTCCCTATCATGAGAATGAAGGCAAGGCAAAGAGAGGGGGGGCCATAACAGAGAGAGAGGACTTCAAAGCAAGACATAATCATGAATTTCACTTTCCATTCTTCATGGGGGTCGATTTCAATTTGTATTAGGAGACAAGACACACCACCGCTAGAAAAAAGAAAAACCTCTTGCGTTTAGTTGCATTTTGTCATCGGGACCATCTCTCTTCACTAAATCGATGACACCCCCCCCTATCTTTCAGCACCACTTTACCAGCAAGAACAAGGCCAGTCAAAGAAATTGAATTATTCGAGAGGAAAATTAGACATAGATTAATAAAAAAGTGATTATATTTCCATCTTGCAATAGCACTATCTAGACAAGCTAGCAATTATCAGCAACAATCATGGGTCCACAATGCCCCTCTTAAAGCTATTTTCATTGGATAACAGTATTATCCCTACTCTATTTAAAGCAACAAACACTGTTATAATACCTATGTGCCTATTGTAAATTTTCTTTCTCTTTTCAACTTTGACATAAATCTGTTCCCCACCTTAGTTGGTCTCAAACATCCCTTTCCAAAAACTCACTGAATCTAAATCTCTTATCTCTTTGTCACCCCATTTGTAAGATATTCACACACAATTTCTTTTCAAGAACACATGGAAAGCTATCAAAAGCCAAGAAAGAGAAACATAAAAAGTTGAGCTCTCTCTCTCTCCCTCCTTCCCTCTCTCTCTCTCTCTCTCTCTCTCTCTCTCTCTCTCTCTCTGAGTATGCCCCTTGTTCCTCTCGCCATATGACTTCAATCATCAGCTAAAAGAGAGATATATACAGTTGTTATGTTGGCTACTTCTTGTGGTCAAGCGGGTGTTGGTGAGTTAGTGACCCACTTACATAGGCAGAAGGGGACATGAAAAGATGGGTCTTAAAGTGCTAACCTATGCAAATCAAGTCAATGAGGATTGGTCATGAACTCCACGCCCTAGATCAGCCCCACTTGATGCAGAAAATTTGGTTTCTTCTCGATTAATATGAATGAGCATTCATTATTAAAAAGAATACCAAAAGGACAAAACACAAACCAGCTCAAGGGAATCTGAATTCATGCCCGTGCAAACTCACCGTTTGTGGGTGTTGGGCTCATATTCTAAATGTTATGTCTTGTTCCTCTTCCTTTTCTATCCATCTTGTCATCTTTTCCTTTTCCTTGCATCAAATCTTGTCATCTCCAATTCAACGTACTTGCGATACATAATCGCATATACATGTTTATCTTCATCTACATGCTCGACCATGTTCAATGTCCGTGCCTCAACACAAAACACATCTCTCAATCCTGGCCTTGAAAAGTGAGCCGACAAACTCATTCTATGGGTACTGCCACGTGATCTATGGCCAACACCAAAGAGCCATCCATTTGGGTTGGTCATTAAATTCTATGATTTCCCCTCTTTCCTCTCTACAGTGATCAAAAACTATTGTTTAGGCATGGAATGATACTGTTCAAAACAGTTCCCTTCTCCCATTTCAGGAAGCATTTCCTTATAAGGAATCCAAAATGGGCCATGGAGGCATTTGGCACTCCTATTTTGCTTAATGAGAAGTCGTACATGAATCATGCTGTAGCTCGCTACAAACCTGACACAGATGATTATTAACCTAGGCTTAGTTTTGTTCGTAATGATGTTGCTCAGTACAGACACATTTGGCAACATGTTTGATTGTTGTCACTAGTTGAAGACAACATCTAGAAGAAGGAAGCTGAGTCCAGCTTCTCTTTTTTTCTTTTCTTTTTTTCCCTCCCTTTCTTGCAAATCTCCATTTGGATTCTGATTGCGATAAGTAGTGGTGCCCCGAATAGTAAGACAAATTTGATTTTTAGTTTTTTTATGGGGCATGCGAAAGACTTTTTTCTTATACTATGATTGATTTGTTATGTCATAGTATAAGAACTCATCTTATGATGGGAAAACATATAAATTTTGCGTTTATTTATTCTTGTTTTCTTTTCAAGTACCCATTTTACTCCATGTAAAATTCCACTAACTAGAGCGAAAAAATAGCTATAGTTTACATTGTCACATTGATAGATCACATATTATCTGCACAACAACGTGGTCTCTAATATATTTTTCGATAAGCAAGCGATCCAAAATAATTATTTGGAGGCGGACTTTGTCCACCAAAATAAAATATATATTTTAGTAAAAGTTTTCGCCTCTTGGATGATGCATGGCGATATCTTATTGCTTTGGTTCTATAACAAATATAATTCCGGGAAAGGGTAGATAAGACCAGATGAAAGATGCTTGAAACCTTTAGGAAACATATCGAATTTTGTCAACAGCATCTAGACACCCTGGTCACATCCACCATGAATGCACCCGATATCAAGTTACATATCTCTTCATTAATTTATCATGATTTAATGCAGCATGAAAACGACGTCATGCTAGCACGCGTAATTTTGTATGGATTGACTTTAGGGTCCCGATCACATGCAAAACCTAAGGGTTCTAATTCTTCTTGTTCTACAATAGTGACCATACTGTTCAAGGAAACATCATCTACTTCTCCAACACATGGTAAAAGATAAAGCCGGATATTTTTTTTGTTGTTTGGTATGGATTGCAATCATGAAATGTGACACAATAATGAGGAAACTCGAATTGTTAGCCGTCGGCACATACATAGATACATGTAACTTCTCTAGATTCTTCCACAAGATATGCAAAATTGACGTTCACGACTATTGTCGAGAGCATGAATAGTGTCCCTAGATCATGTATTCTAGAGAGAGAGAGAGAGAGAGAGAGTGCTAGTTAAACCAGCAGGATGGAGACCTTAGAACAGCAAGCTCCATCACAAGACATAAGAAGAAGAAAAGGAGAATTATAATGGCCGTGAAAGTGTCGAATGCGGGTGAGATCGCTGCCCATGAAAGCTGAGAGGATAGAAGGAAAAGGAGAGAAAGCACCTCCAAAAGGCCAAAGTTAACGGAAACATCCACATCCGTCACAGATTTTGAGGGATGTTCGGGGGAACAAGTTCTTACATTCTGTAGATTGATGGATCGATGGAACTAATCGGAAAATCGTGGGGGAAGACATGGACCCTTTAGTGGCACTCGGTGTTCGTTGAAAACGTCCTGCCGGGGGCATCCAATTATTTATGAAGTTAGTTTAGGATATTATGAGTGTTTAGCTTGATAAATCAGTCAATATCCAGCTCCAAGGAAAGTTTGTGTTGTCACTTATCAAACCAGTGTCTTTTGAATCCTTAGCATTACCATCCTATGATATATAACTGACTTTATCTAATAGAATGAGTATTAACAAATATCAATAATTCCGAGCGTTTGGCATGTATGCTCTAACATTTGGCTGAGTAGTGATTTGTTTTTCGACTTTTGGCTTCATCTAGCAAGGTCAATATATCTTCTTAATCATAAGGGAATATAACCTAACTTTGACTAAAGTAATATGTTTTCTATGACACAAAAGGGTAAGCCCCAGGCACATGATACATATCCTTAACCTCATCGACCAAGAAAAGTGCGAACCTAAACGTGGCTCAAAGATCGGAACATAAGATTTTCTTGGCAACTAGTATTGTGGGAAATCAAATATGCGTCATAACCTTATTCGACCGCACATTTTCAGCCACTGTACACTACTCTCCTGGGATTAAATGAATTCAATATTTAGAATTTTGTCTCATCTAACTTTTAGTTTCATCTATTCTAAGGATACCCATAGTTGAGCTAATTAATCTTAAAAATTTCTCGAGAATTCTACTCTAAATATATTTTGTTAAGAAAGTGTTGCACAATATTAGATTAACATGGCTAATTTCTAAGCACGCATCGTTTACGTGCTCCTCGTGATCTTAGGAGATTATATCATCTATAAAGACAAACATTGCACCTTCCGCATTTCGTCTTGTTTACTCGCCCCTCTTCTTGAGGGTTCTATCTTCAATAATATTGTCCACTTTAATAGTGATAAGTCTTATTCATCTCGACAAGAGCTTGGCCATGCATTTTCCTTTCTTTGCCGACAGGATGTCCACTACAACTTGTCAGAGATTTATGAACCGAAATGACACATACTGTTCAAAGGTCTCCAAGAACCTCCCACCCAAAAAAAAAGACAAACAGAGGAAAAAAGAAAGAAATAAAAGAACCAGGTACTCGGTCTGTACCGTCTCGTGGTACGTGTCCTTACATATGCTTCCGATAAAAGAACCCTAAACAATTATCTTTTACGAAGAGACGACCGCGTTATACTTTTCCTTTTCACTGCAAACGCATAATGCATTGCTCTCCATTTCATGCACACAGTATGCGCTGTCAAGTTCTGGATAACGCACAGTGCTGCACCGTTATATCGCTGCCATGGAAAAGAGGGAATGCATATGCAGGAAAAAGCAAAATACTGCAGAATATTTCTGGCCTTTTCTTTTGTACACCCTTTGGAGGAACAAAAGCTGAATCGGATATCGGATGGTCGATCTTTACTGTCGTGCTAGGGCATTCGTTGAAGGAGATGTTATGGTGGGATGAGGCCGTAATAATGCAACGAGGTGCTCCCGATCTTTCGATCTTGATTTTCAATAACAAAATCATAAAAAGAATGTGGATTTTCCTATGCCAAAGATGGTGGAAGATCCTCTTAGTGAAAGCAAAGATTTTTAAAGAAATGCCATGACATACATACGTCATAAACACACTGTTTGCAGCACGTCAAGACCCCGTAACTAAAATGTAAATAAAAACGAAAAATGTACTAAGAGTTTCTTTGGCATGTGTGGAACTTATCTTAACCATCGGCATGGACTCGTGCGGAGTTTTGATTACAAGTTTAAAGTTAGAAATGTCTTAGTGAGATTGTTTTATGTATAATAGAGACACGGCCACATGCAAAAATAATTGCCTACGCTACATGAGATTATCTCCCGGAGAAATATTGTGTGCCCAAGGGCCACAGAAGGAAACATATTGCGCACACAAAACTTTTTCACAACCAATACGCTAGCGAATCAGTCCGGTCTATAAGTTAGAATATTTTTCGCATTTTGTGTATTTTAATCTGTGAGAACTAGATGCATGCATTAAGGGAAAATGCCTATAACACGCCTCACTACTTATGTATTTCTATTTTTAAAAATACCACTTACATACCTCTAAACAAAATTCCATATTCAAAAAGCCAGATCACCGCTCCTTACAAACACATTTTAATATCTTGCTTATTATATGGGTGGTTTGCTTTTTAGTTAGTCTTTTGGGTGTGTACGGATTTCAGGTTTGGGGATAAGCTGTTTTTTAATAAAGAAAAGGTGTTTTTATAGATACAAGAGTAATTGAGAAGTGAGAGCAAACTAGTCTCTAAAGATGAAACTCATGTAGGTATTCGATATTTTCAAAAGTAGAGATACATAAGTGGTTATTGGATGAAAAAATGATGTATGTTTTCAGTACTTTTACTTATTATTTAAACGGCGGGACATGATCAAACTAACTATTTATATAAATATATGGACGAAAAACCACGTGCCCTTAAGATACCCCATTAGTTTGACATGCTTCATACAGATGATACTTTTCGACTCGTTGCTTTTTTCTTTTCTATTCTTTTTTACTAGAGGAGGATGAAAAATCCAGCAATAATAATGAAGTGAGGTTACTTTTACTGATCAAAAAGGTGAATACATATGTTGCCGCACAGTTGCATGCACCCAGTTGTTATTGTTATTTGCATGGAAAGACATGTAAAAAGCGAGGTAGCTTTTCCCTTCCTGTGGGCAGTAAAGTATCTACTGCCTAAGAAAAGGGCATGAAAAACCATGATATTGCACCCCAACAGAGCGACGACTCCTCGACATAACACAAGATCCAAAGACCCTTTTGAAGTGTCAATTCAGCTCATTAGTGCATTAATTTCAATGTCATTATTAAAGAAAGAATGACCTTTAATTATCATGTCCAGTGTCGATACAGAAAACCGTTTATGCACATGTCAACGAAACGATGATTCGATCGTATATTCATGTGGTGAATTGGTATATTAGTCACACACGCAATAATATCCCGATAATTTCATGTGAAATCAAAAGTTCTCATTGGTGATGGTGGACCGAGCAATTGTTCCAAAAACTTCAAAATGAAAAAGGAGTTAGTATGTGTTTTGCGCCAAGTTGTACTTTACTTTTAACAAATGTGTTCACATCAGATCTCCTAATTAGCCAATAGGGTTCCAGTCACGCCGTTTAGTCAATGGTAATAATGACCCTAATGTCACATTAAGCAAGATCCTGGCTTAACGATCTCATGAAGATTCTTCCTTTTATGAATTCGATAAAGGTCATCATATTACTTGCACACATCTCTCTCTTCCCTCCTAAAACCCGAAGTTCACATGTGATTCGGGACCACACCATAGGTGTTCACTGTTCTTAAAGAAACTCGTGTGAAAAAGGAAAAGAAAATCTTGTTTCTTTTGGCTGTGGTTGAATTAAGTATCTTCCATAAACTATTTAAATGTGAAAAAAATAAAGAAGAAGAAAAAAGGAGGCAGAGGAAAATTCTCCGAGGCAAGTTGGCAAAGCCAGGATCTACTTCCTAAAGATGTAATCTCACACGTTGTGGTATCATGATGTTACGGAATCCTGAGCAACGTGAAGGAGAACCAGTGTCTTTTTAACTCGTAAACCGATCTATATTGCTGACCTTTCCTCGTGCATTAATTTTCTTTACGTAGATTCATATCTGCATGGAGGAGTTTAATAATAACCCTAATATAAAGGTTATTATTAAAACGGAAGAAAAAGCTCTCGACTTACAGAAGTCACTGTACCATCATTACTGCACGGTCTCTGGTAAAAAGGAGATAAAAAGAATCGGCACTTGGCTCAGATTTTGTAGATCTTCGAGGATTGAATACTGGTGTTCCTGTCGATTGGTCCTAGGCCACCACCACATAATGCTGTCGAAGTGCACAGTTCTTGAGAAATTGTCTCCCCTAATTAAAGTTGTTTCAATTCTCTTTCCCAGAAATCTGATGCGGAGGACATTTATTCTGACAGGCACAACTGTTAATATATCGCGGGGAAAAAGGGGTATCTCCCATTCTCCAGTTTAATTATCGTCTAGCTGAATCTGATTTTCCAAAAAAGATTTCCCTTTTTTAACGGCTATGAGTTTGATTCAAACAGTGTTTGTGCATTCTTGACAACTGAACGTTTACGAAAAGGAATGTGCAAGTAAAGTTAAAAACACGCCGCTAAGAAGGGCAGCCATAGCTGTCACATTGGTCTTCTTGCCTTCTTCAAGTTGGAAAAAAATATTTACAAGTTGGGTTAACCATATATGTCCTCATGAAGATGCTAAAATGATTTTATAAGCAATCTTACTATTACTCTTTCGACATAATTGATTGTACATTCAAATTAGCAAACAATGTTGAAGCATAGGAATTTATCAGCTCCTCGAATTTTAGAGCCTTTCACTATTGTGATAAAAAAGATTACCTACTTCCCCCCCTCTAAACACGATTTTCCCCGTGAAGGTATTCCTTTACTCTCGGTTTCAAAAGTTTTAACTAGCTTCTTTCTGTTGAGTGAAGTTTACTTCTTCATTTGTTAAAGCTCCATGGCATTACAACCATAGTTTTATTCATAATTTCGATGCGCCCGGGACGTGCGTGTATCATTTGCCGAGACTTATCTCACATTACTCTTATCTCATTCGCCTATCATTTTGAGCTTATCCATCAGCTGAACCTAAATTCTAGGCAGCTAGTAATAAGTCTACATTGGGATCGCGCACAGATATTGATGTCGCAAGGTCAAAAAGCTTATCGTCATCCCATGAAGAAAGCAAACCCTCTTCGGTCCCATCAGTTTAAATAACAGCACCAACAACCCATGACTTTTTTTTGGTCGATTCAACAACCCATAACTTGACGAGCCAATCTTCCTCCCGTAATCCCCCATTATGCACCAATCGCTATCTCTCCTAGGAAATACAAAAAATTTAACGTCGTCCAGGCCCTCAGAAGAAAGATATCCACCACCACCAGCACCCCGCGATCCTGCATTAGAAGCAGGACCAAAACTAAGGACCTCGGAATACTTCACGGGCTCGATCGAACCTTGTCACTGACGTTAATCATGGAGTCTCGTTCTAGGCTCGAAGAACCACGCACGCTTGTTGTGTTAATTGGTTCGCCCACCGTAGTCCTTCGCAACATGTCCAAGAAGGGAGCAAAAAAGAAAGCGAGGGACGAAGAAAGGGACAAGAGAAGCTGGAGTAACGGGGGACAAAGGAAAGTATAGCAGCGATTCGAGGGGGTCTTTTTTTTCTCGTGTATTTTTTTAACCTAATGGAAGGCGTTTTGGATATGTTTATTTGCCCCCTTTGCACGTACACTCACACACCATTTTCCTCGAGATGTTAAATGAAATGGGAATGGGAATAGAATAGAATATCTGCGACCCGGAAGTCAGCGGTCAAAGATTTGCATTACTGTCTCTGTCTCCCACGGACACCACACCCTCCCTCATCCATATGCGCCCTCTTTCCATTCAAGGCCAGCACGAAGTAATTTCCTTTTGCCAGAATGAAAAAGAAATGTCTGCAGACGCTCGATACGGCTCCTATATCGTATCCTCCATGATGCAATTAGAAATATCACAAGAGATATGTTTGGAATGTTTGCGTGTGTTGTCATTGCAACATCTTCAGAGTTTCGGGAATAATTCTGAAATAATCCGATTTCTTTAAAGAATTTTAAGATCCAATTGATTTAGAATCAAATGCATTGATTCTCGTGAAGTAAACTAGAAATATGTTGTCAACGCCATTCCTTAGCAGAGAACCCACCATGTGAGAAGGTGTTTTCTTTAGTGCGCTACGTGAATGAATACGACGACGCCCTTTCAAAGTTTCTATAGAGAACTTTAAGATCCAATTGATCTAGAATCAAATGCCTTTGTTCTCGTGAAGTAAACTAGAAATATGTTGTCAACGTCGTTCCTTAACAAAGAACCCACCGTGTCAGAAGGAGCTTTCTTTAGTACGCTACATGAATGGATATGACAATGTCCTTCAAAGTTTGATCATGTCAACCAAATAACACTTCAATCGGCGTGCCACACCCAAGAAAAATCTAGATAATTAGGTTTGGGCTTACTCAACAATTGAGCAAGACTAACAATTCTTATCACCATATCGTGTTAGATCCTAAGTTTTTTCTTTTTATTACGTTCGTTACTTGCATTACATATCCTGCCAAATTCGTCGATTTTCTATAAGTCCATTCGCATTGATATCAAAAATATCACGAAAATTATGGCATGAGATATTCTGAATGCTAGAAACACTAATATTCGTGAGATTCAAAACTGGTCAACACTCTCTTATGCTTTTCTTATTATTATTTTTTGGGTATCTATTTCGGGGTCTCCCGTTAATTAAAAAATCGTTCTCCATGGACCCTCCCTCTCTCTCTCTCTCTCTCTCTCTCAAGCCACCCCAAGCACGAAGCGCGCTCAACTTGGGTGCGGGCCTACCTGCGGCCTCGGTGCACCCGCCCTCACCAAAGCAAATGGGGAGGGGTGGGGCCCACCTCCCCCTCTTATTTTTCAAAAATTATCAACAATAAAAATAATTTCTTACCGGGGGAGTGTCAGTCAACTGTTGCTGGGGCTCCTGACCATCCAATCATGCTACCGGTCGGCTCGTTGACAGGTCAACCGGCCCTCGTGCGCGACACGTGACTCCCTTTCCCCTACCCCCCCGTGGGGCCCTCCGATCGGGCAAAAAGCGGGAGACAAGGGGCGACATGTGCGGGGTGAGGACACGTGGCAGAGCACGGAGGCGTCCTCAGAGGAGGGTCGGCCTTTGACGTGGCGATGACGTTGCACCAGCTGGCCCAGTGTTTTTTTTTTTTCCTTCTTGCTTTTTCGCTTTGGGTGATTACTGATTGATGACATTGACAAGAGAGCATGGTCAGTATTGATCGGCTATTTTCTCGTTGATTTCACTTTATGGGGATTATCAATCATTTTGTAAAATCATAATTAGACACTAATAATATGAGGTGAGGTTTTATGTAGTATTAATTATCATGGTTCAGTGAATTCACACAACATTCATCAGGATGAAAAAAATAAGAATAATGCAGAAAATAGAATTGAGGATTTTTTTTGTGTAATTTGATATATATTAATGAAGAATACGTCAACTTATTGTAGACTTTCTTAGATAACTATCTTAAGATAATATCTCAATCAATATATATACACAATCAAATGGAGATATACATACAATCTTTAAAATACGAATAATCAATATTAATATCATAGTTATCTCTAATATAGGATAATATCCTATTGAGAGTAAAACATCTTAGAAGATATGATCAGATAAATCTTTGAGTATTTGGATGTTTGGCATGTGAGTGTGGGGAAACAGCCTAGAGCCAAAAACTGTATCTTTCTTAGTTATGCTTATGGTGTGATGGGTAATAAACTTTGGTGTGCTAATTCATCTAAGATTATCATCAGCAAAAATATTACTTTTGATGAGTTTGCTATGCTTCATCCTAACAATAAATCGTCTGTTACTTGTCATGAAATCTAGAAATTCCTACAAAGTTGGTGGAATTTGATGTAATTTCTTCGTGACTAGTTGTAGTCATCTACCCATAATATTAAGATTGAATAACCTAAAGGGGAATAGTATTCTATTGCTAGACATGGACCAAGAATGACAGTGAAGCCTCTGTAGAAATATGAGTTGGTAGAGTATAATGAGCCTAAAATCTACAAGGAAGCTTTCTCTTCAAAAGATTAAGCAAAGTGGTTAATTGTTAGGAATGAAGAGATGGAATCTCTTAAAAAAAAATTTAGACTTGGGAGCTTGTCAAGCCACCAAAAGGGAAGAAGATTGTGGGCTGCAAATATGTTTTCAAAAGAAAAAAAGTTATATTTAGAGTTGAAAACATCAAGTTCAGAGCTCGTCTAGTTGATAATGGCTATAGTCAGATTAAAGGGAGTCAATTTTAATGATGTGTTACCTATCGTTAAACACAGATCCATTTGAGTTTTTCTTACTTTGGTTGTTATGCTTTCAATTGGAACGATTCAATGTGAAAATAGCTTTCTTACATGGTGAAATTGAAGATAAAATCTGCATGAGTCAACTAAAGGGTTTTCAATTTTATGGTAAGGAAGGTCGTGTTTGTCTATTAAAAAACGTCTGTATATGCCTTAAATTAATCACCTAAAAAGTGGTATATTTGATTTGTTTATGGTGCAATTTGGCTATTATAGAAGCAAATATGACAGTTGTATATATTTGCACAAACTTCCAAATGACTCTTTCATTTCTCTATTATTATATGTTGATTGCAGCAAAATATAATTCGAATATACAGAATTTGAAAGCATAGTTAAGCGCTAATTTTGAAATGAAGAATTTAGATACGGCGAAGAAAATTCTAGGTATGGAACTTCGCCGAGATCGAAAAAGAGAAAAATTGTATCTCTCTCAGAAAAGCTACATGGAGAAGGTGTTAAATCATTTTAGCATGAAAGATGTTAAACTTGCAAGGATTCATCTTGTTGCTCATATTAGATTATTAGCTAGTTTTTTGTCCACATACAAATGAGGAGATAAAATATATGTCACATGTTCCATAATCAAGTCGCATGAAAGATGTCAAATGAGCAAAGATTCATTTTGTTGCTCATTTTAGATTATTAGCTAGTTTTTTTTGTCCACATACAAATGAGGAGATAAAATATATGTTGTTCATTTTAGATTATTAGCTAGTTTTTTGTCCACATTCAAAGGAGGAGATAAAATATATGTCACATGTTCCATACTCAAGTGGCATGAAAGATGTCAAACCAGCAATGATTCATCTTGCTATTCATTTTACATTATTAGCTAGTTTTTTGTCTACTTACAACTGAGGAGATAAAATATATATCACGTGTTCCATATTGTAGTGCAATTTTGCAGCCTTATGTATGTCATAGTTTGCAGTCAACCCAAAATTTCACACGCTGTCAACATGGTAAACATGCCCAAGTAGAGTTCATTGGCAAGTTGTAAAGTGGATTTTGAAATATTTGAAAAATACTTTTGATTTTAGTTTAGATTTGGAAAAGTCGGTGTCGCTCTTATAGAATATGTTGATTCCGAATATATTGGTGACCTTAACAACAGAAAGCCTTTGACTTGATATATTTTTACCATTAGAGGTTGTGCAATCAGTTGAAAAGCTACTTCACAACATATGGTCATTTTGTCTACTACGAAGGCAGAGTATATGACTATTACAGAAACAGTTAAAGAAGCCATATATTTAAGAGGTTTATATGGATAGCTCAGTATGAATCATGATATGACTGTTGTCTATTGTAATAGTCAGAGTGTTATACACCTTATTAAAAATTAGATGTATCATAAGAGGACAAAGCACAATTTACTCTGGTATTATTTTATATGAGACATTCTTGCTAATGGCTATATTAAGATTTTGAAGATTGGTATCGAAAACACTCCAGCCGATATGTTGACGAGACCTTTGCTTATTGCCAAATTCAAGCAGTGCTTGGATTTGGCTTGTGTTCACTGCAGCTGAGTTTTACTCTAGTGGGAGGAAAAGCTTGTTTGTTACTTATATCTATTTAAAGAATTCAAGCCAAGGTGGAGATTTGTTGAATATTTCTTGAAATCTTTTGGTGTATTCAACCTAAATTGAAATTTGTGACAACTTGATTTAAGAAAAATTGGAGGTTTAGTGTTAGTAGCGGAGGGCTTGGACTGTTTGGCCCAAGTCCAAACCCAATAGTATAAATATTGTTTTTTCTCAAGTTATTAGGTTTAAGAAGTAGAGACAGAAAAAGTCTTAAGGTTTTCTAGAGCCACTTTTTGTAATATTTGAATTTCCATCGTGAATTTTGTTTCTCATCTCTGAGTGGGTTTCCTTGCTAGGATTTTTTCATAAATCTGTGTGTGTGTTTTTTTCTTCTCAGTTTTAATTTCATTGTAGTATCAGCACTGGTCATAACGCACATAGATAAAGTAAGATGTTCAATTCTCAATTGAATTTAAGACGTCGATTATGCGAATCAACTAGCTTTAGCGCAAACGTTATCAACTCGTGAGCGATGAGTCATGCTTTGACTATCTTGAGATAGTCCTAGAAATACACGAAAGCGGCTTCTATTGCCGTTCGCGCTTCATATGCCAAACGCCTCCATGTTTCATTTGCTTATTCAAATAAAAGTGCTACGGCGAAAGTTAAGTTTTCAACTAAATCAGCAGACCCAAAAGCAAGTCTAAAAGTCATAGGAGATAAGCCAATCTCCTCCTCTTCTTCTTCTTCTCGTTTTGCGGTTGAAAGGGAAGTGGTATGAGCGAGAAAGATTGAAAACCCAAGAAAGTCAATTTCCACGCAATGCACACATGGAAAAGATGTCACCAAGCCTTGTCACAAGACATTAGAAAGTCTTCTAGCTTGCCTCAACACGCCAAAGGGGTAGAATCATCCCTAGATATATGCGCTTTCGAAGCATAATATAAATCAAAGTCAGACCTGTAATTATCAAGTCCGATTTTCATTTGAGGGGCTTCAATAATTGCACACTATTGGCCATTTATTAGGGCTTGAATGATAATCATTCTAACCAAAAATAAATTTTTCTATTTCTATTTCTAAATGAGTTTCGAGAAAAATACACATTTGATAATGATACAAAATTTTTATTTTCGAAATAAAAATTTATTTGATAACAACATAAAATTTCTCACTTCCAAGCATTGACGGACAACCGGCGAGAGGTAGGCGAGCAATGGGTGGGCAAACGGCCAGTGGACGGCCGGCGCGCTAGCGGCGAGCGAGCAAAGGATGGTGGGCTGGCGGCAAACAACGAGCGAGCGGGCGGATGGTGGGTGGACGGCAAGTGACAACGAGTGGGGGTGAGCAGGCGGGCAGCATCTTTGCGATGGGCGGCTGCGAGGCAATGGAGGTAGACAAGCGGCTAATAGCAAGAGCGAGGGACAATAAGAGTTTTTACTTCTCATTTTTGTTCTAAAAATAAATAAATAGAAAAATTTTACTTCTCATTTCTATTTCAAACCTATTTCTGAAAATATATATATATATATATATATATATATATATATATATGTTCTAGGAATAGAAAAATGACATTGTTTTATCAAACGGATTTCTATTCCAGATTTATTTTTGGCATAGAAAAAATAGTTTTGAAATAAGAATAGAATGGTTAATATGCGCGCCCTTAGTTATGTTATCTAACTCTTTAATAGCCATCCCACGTTCACATTTTGCAAAAGAGAAATCGAACCTGTTCCTTTTCAACCAATGCAGACTCCATATTGGGATAGATCATTATGTTGAAATATTATCTCGCATCGCTTAACAACATGTCCTATATACTCTTTATTTTCATGTGATCTTCCTTAACCTAAAAATTCACATCATTTGACGACGGATCTTATATGCTTTTTATATCTAAAAGTTTAAATTTTTAGGTTGAATTTTCCAGCATGTTAATACAATCACAGTTCAATGTGCATGTATATATGGATAATGGGTAACTTTGCAACTACTTCACGCTAGAGGATCAACCCAATTCAAGATGACACCATTCAAGTTCTAGAGTTCGGTCACTTATGGTAGGACATGCGTAGATGGTCTTTATTTTCCTAGATTAAGTGAGTCATGCGTCCTGGAGTAAGGCACGGGCCCCATTTGATAAATGGTACGAAGAAAACCCATGTCAAAGGTGCGTCAAGTCATTTGAACAATGACTTATCTTCGCCCGATTAGAATCATGGTCACTCGGAGCAAAGCATTTGATAACCATGCGCATTGGAAAAAGTGAGATACCGTATCTTGACTACAATTCCCACGAGCGATTGCATGACACAACCAATGGGCTGCGTCATGTCGACTCGGCGTCGGACACCTCAAATGACGTGCACGAATTCAATTATACAGCTGACCAAGGCATAATTCAATGCGTAGCCCAAAGTTTCCTTTTCGAATTACTCGAATAAGGAAAATCCCTCCCCAAAGGCGTTTTTCTGCGTCATAGACTCCTTATGTGAAACCTCCATTGTTTGTTAAAATGTGAACGCTCGAGAACCTTGCGGATTTCATGAGCCACATACATACTCACACATATATATGCGCGTGTGTATATATGGTTACAATTTTTAGCAAGGTACGTGAAGGCAGGGAACACTCACATTTGCACACGTGTCAACCTAGTGATTAGGTAGCCAGCTGTCGGGGCCCCACTTGGATGCTCCAACAAGGAAATCCTCTGCCCTCTTCTGCCGTCCGGACCCCCACTCTCCCTCCTCCTCCTTCTCTCTCCCAAAGTTGTTTACCGTACTGGAACACAACTTCACGGTGTCGCCTCGCGAGATGTTGACTCGAATTCTCGGAGCGCGAGACGAGAAGAAGAAGATGGGAGGTTTTTTTTTTTCTTTTTTTTCTCTTTTATTTATCAAAAGATCTTTCGGACAGGCGCCGTGTTTGTGTTCCCGGGAAATGCAAGTGACCTCCGAAGGCCAATTCGGAGGTGGCTGCCGGTATTTCGTGGGACACCCGCGGTACAAGCGCGCATGTAACCGGTGTACTTGCTGCGCATTTACTGCGGGTTGCCGGTCAACCCCGCTCACCTGAACCGGGCATAGCCGGTCGCTGACGCTTCCTTGCGCCTCTCGGACACCTCCACCGGAGGGCGGATTCCGAGTGGGTTCCCGGTTTGTCCCTTGTACGGCAAGCACCTTTGACCGCTTCTCAAGAGAGCTGTGAAAACGGGGGGGTTTTTCTTTTCTTTTTTAGCATGTGCAAAAGTGCCGGAAAGGATTGAAATTGAGGCTGAGGTTGGTTCTCATAAGTGGCGAGATGAGCCATCATAGGCTAGAAAGATAAGGAAAAGAAATGCGTGCTGCATTTCCTCCCGAAAAAAAAAGAATCAAGTAATCATCTTTTGAGTACGTTGGCAATACCAGATAGAGCCAAAGCACTTTTTAAGTACGCTCGATAGAGAATTGTCGAATTTTTTCACATGGGAAAATTTAAAATAAAGATACGAGTTACTGACTTCTGATTGACCAATACAAATCGGATTTTTAAGATGAATATCATTCAAAAGTGAAGTGTACCTATTGCATCCCAATTAAAAAAATGGGCGCAACCCCAACTTTTTTTTTTAACCCCGCCTCATAGGCCAACTCATCATGGGGGGTGAAATAGCTGATGTGCCCCCCCAAATTGGGTCAGATGACAAATGATAGTAAGTCAAATCATTGTAGACTTTGCAAATTGCATGTATTGCATGTCATTGTTTTTCTATGCCTACATGACCATGAACGCCCCACTATTTCAAAAAACTTGACCTCACAATGCATGGCGGAAGGAGAAAACGAAAAAGGTGGGGGAGGGGAGTGGAAAAAGGGAAAAAGAGAAAAAAAACAAAGAATGGGGGAGGGGAGGATTCGCGATTTGACGAGAATGCCCTCGGCCTCGCCGGGGCTTCACCGAGCGTGAAGCATTGCCACCTTCTGTATATATTGATCCTCTCTCTTCTTTGTTCCCGCACACACGAAAGCCATTTCCCCTCTCTCATTCCTCTTCGACTCTCCATCTGCGTTCTCTCTCTCTCTCTCTCTCTCTCTCTCTCTCTCTCTCTCCTCCCATCTCTATCTCTCTCCAGCGCACGCATATTCCCCAGCCAAATCTCTCCCTCTCTTGTCCCGTAGCCATGCCTGAAGCACCGAAGCAAGCGCCGAAACCGGCCGACGACAACCTCCACGACAAGAACAGGAAGGCCCTCCAGTTCATCGAGGACGTCACGGCCAACGCCGACGAGGTCCAGAGGCGGATCCTCGCCGAGATCCTCTCCCGCAATGCCCACGTCGAGTACCTGCGCCGCCACGGCCTCGACGGCCAGACCGACCGTGAGTCCTTCAAGAAGACCCTGCCCGTGATCACCTACGAGGACCTCCAGCCGGACGTCGCTCGCATCGCCAATGGCGACAAGTCCCCCATCCTCTGCTCCCACCCCATTTCGGAGTTCCTCACCAGGTAAGCGAACGCGGCGGTCTCCCTCCCTGTTCTTGATTTTTTTTTTTTTTTTTTTTTGGGGGTGGGGGTGGGGGTCGACTTCTCGGGTCAAATGGGCAAAGTGGGTGGTTCTTGATTTTTGCTGGGTCTTGCTAAATCGGGTCGGTTCTTGATTTTCGGTGCAGCTCAGGGACGTCCGGAGGGGAGAGGAAGCTGATGCCCACCATTGAAGAGGAGCTGAACAGGAGGTCACTGCTCTATAGCCTGCTGATGCCCGTGATGAGCCAGTGTGTGCCTAATCTGGAGAAGGGCAAAGGCATGTACTTTTTGTTCATAAAGTCAGAGGCCAAGACGCCGGGTGGGCTCGTCGCCCGACCCGTCCTCACCAGCTACTACAAAAGCTCCCACTTCAAAGAAAGGCCCTATGACCCGTACACCAACTACACTAGCCCCAATGAGACCATTCTCTGCCCTGACTCCTACCAAAGCATGTACTCCCAATTGCTCTGCGGCCTTTGCCAGCACAAGGAGGTCCTCCGGGTCGGGGCCGTGTTCGCCTCCGGTTTCATCCGGGCGATCCGGTTCCTCGAGAACCACTGGGCCCTCCTGTGCCACGACATCCGGACCGGGTCCATCAACCCAGAGATCACCGACCCAGCCATCCGCGAGGCCGTGATGAGGATCCTCAAGCCGGACCCGAAACTCGCGGACTTCATCGAGGCCGAGTGCGGCAAGGACTCATGGGGAGGGATCATAACGCGGCTGTGGCCGAACACCAAGTATGTGGATGTAATCGTGACCGGCACTATGTCACAGTACATTCCCACTCTCGACTACTACAGCAATGGGCTCCCCCTCGTGTGTACCATGTATGCCTCTTCCGAGTGTTACTTCGGGGTCAACCTTAACCCGCTTTGCAAGCCGAGCGAAGTGTCCTACACATTGATCCCCACCATGGGCTACTTCGAGTTCTTGCCGGTGCACCGTAACAACGGAGCCGCCAACAACCCGATCGCAATGCCCAAATCGCTCAATGAGAAGGAGCAGCGGGATTTGGTCGATCTTGTCGATGTCAAGCTTGGCCAAGAGTATGAGCTTGTGGTCACCACCTATGCCGGTAAGTGGCCGTCTTTTTCATGCTTCAATTGGCGAAACACTTGACAGAACTTTTCATTTACTGATGGCGAATGTATTAAAACTCATTCAGAGCGACTTTAAACCCAAATTGGTCAAATCCTGACTCCAAATCTGCAAGACTGAATTTCATTCACGGTGTTTCAAGAAACATTAGTGTGTTGACTAGAGCTTAATTAGTTGTGCCTACTCATGATGAGCACTCTCTGTAATTTCGCAGGACTGTATCGCTACAGGGTCGGCGACGTGCTCCGAGTCGCGGGGTTCAAGAACAAGGCGCCTCAGTTCAACTTCATATGCCGCAAGAACGTGGTCCTGAGCATCGACTCCGACAAGACGGACGAGGTCGAGCTGCAGAACGCGGTGAAGAACGCGCTGAACCACCTGGCCCCGTTCGACGCGATCGTGGCCGAGTACACCAGCTACGCCGACACCTCGACCATCCCCGGCCACTACGTCCTGTTCTGGGAGCTCAGCCTGAACGGCTCGAACCCGATCCCTCCTTCCGTCTTCGAGGACTGCTGCCTCGCAGTCGAGGAGTCGCTCAACAGCGTCTACCGCCAGGGCCGGGTGTCGGACAAGTCGATCGGCCCACTGGAGATCAAGATCGTGGAGCCCGGGACGTTCGACAAGGTTATGGACTGTGCCATTAGCTACGGAGCCTCGATCAACCAGTACAAGACCCCTAGGTGCGTCAAGTTTGCGCCGCTTCTGGAGATACTTAACTCCAGGGTCGTGTCCAAGTACTTCAGCCCCAAGTGCCCCAAATGGGTTCCGGGACACAAGCAATGGAGCAACTAGAGAGAGAGAGAGAGAGAGAGAGAGAGAACCTCTGATGATGGGAAGAAATCAAGAGATTTGTGATTTAATTCTGATGGTAGTTGAAGTTGAAATTTGGGTTCATCAAGAACTGTTTCTTCTGATTATCTTTAGGGTAAAAAGTCAAGCACCTTTTTATCTTTTTTCCTTAGGTTAACCCATGCGTCACTTTTTCCATGCTTTTATCTTTCCCACCCCTTCCCCTTCCCCTTCCCTTTTATTGGGTTCTTTTCTTCATTACCTTTGTTTAATAATATTTTAGTAGAGACCCTCCTTTATTAGCCATGTACAAAAACAGTTCCTCTCTAAGGAAGCTCTCTCTCTCTCTCTCTCTCTCTCTCTCTCTCTCTCTAGTCTCTTCCAACTTTCATTTTTTTTTTATTTTTCCATTTCTTTTTTTCGCTGATTGTAGCTGAGTGTTGTTGACTGCACGTCCTTGCAATTATAATCATCACATTTTATTGGGAATTAGATTCTTAATTCCAGCCAGGATTCCTGCCCATCGAAGTATCATGGGCTCTTTGCTAAAACGGCAAATGGAAGCCAACCACTCTTTTTGAGAACTCCCATTATTTTTTTATTATTCTTTTGGGGGAAGAGAAAAAAAAGTGTAATGACTTTTTCCTTGCTCGAGTGTATTGAAGGGATTAATATAATAATCATTTTCGGGCAAAAAAAAGTTCACTATGCTCAGTAAATAGATACTTATGAAGAAAAGAACATGAGGGCATCATCTACTCCTGTTCAGCAATGGTATGTTCTCCAGTGAAATCTTGTGCAATCGGCCTGTTCAATCAGTTCATGCCAATGATGTTGCTGAAAATGTATCATGGATGTTATGGTAAACTCGAGTCTGGCATTTACCCAATGCAGTGACGGAGTCTGACTTTAAGCAGCCCCCTGCCTTGGCAGTTAGCAGACTTTGGGCTATAACAAGAGTTTGAAAGCAACTCGTCGGTCAATTGGTGCTAATCTAGTTCCTCTCTCCTACCACTAGCACCTGGTTATGAAAAATTATTGTCTTGGATCAGCAATATTCTCCTAATTATTATTTCATAGAAAAGTCTAGTAATCTCTGTGCCTTCCCCTGAATATGAACCTTATCACAAAAAACTACTTATCGGCACGCGGGAGGGAGATAGTTATGAATCAGGTGATAACAGCATTTGTTTGACATCACGATGGATTTGTCCCTTCAATAAAACCCAATTTTCTGGCCAAGGAAGTCTCCGGAAAATCATGGAAGAGGAGGTCCAAGGTCAGACAAAAACTGGTGAAAGGCCAGAATTTTTTTGTTTTGGAGTGACAGGACAGATAAGATTATAATCCCTGGTGTTGCTTCCCTACTGTCCAGTTTGTCTGGAGAAACAAACAAAAGAAAAAAAAAAACACACACACACACTCGCACACTCGCACACGCCGCGGTCGTTCCGAAAAACCAATCGATGTCAGGGTCCATGGGGTTGGTCCTCAGACAAAACCCAGAAAAGTAGAGAGGAGACAGTTTCAGCAACTTCCTCAGGTTCTCTGATAAAGAGTTTTGCCCTCTTGTGGTGCTTAAATGGAGAGAGAAAATCTTGAAGTGGGTAATGCGTTGAAGAGATAAGGGGAGTCTTTTGTGCTCTTGTTTGTTGCTCCAGTTGAGCTCCACATCCGTCCTTCTCCACCATGATTTCCACGTTGGTTGTATTTTAATCCAAGGGCGTTGCCATTTTCCCAACACCCCCAACAACAACAAGAAGAAGGAAGAAAAATAAAAGATGTGTCCTAACCAGTGCTAATTAATTATCAGATGCTGATTAATCGCGTACGGTGGAGTACACATGAATACAAGATGTTTTGTAGGGGGGGTGATCAATCAAGATCTTTCTCGAATGGACATCCGTATCTTCTGCCTCGCCAATGTTTGGCCCGGTCCCCATGAAAAATGGATGAGACGCTCCATTTTTTTTTCCAAGCTCGCCCTTTATTTAAGTTCAACGACATTGTTCATTGCATCCCGGCCGGCATTATTTGGACTGTCACATAATCTTTTTTGGCAACCCATTCAAGGAAAACAAACAGAAAAGAACAATGAATCTGTACCTCTTGAGGTCAAATTGTCTGATCCATTTTGTCAACGAATCTGTACCCCTTGAAGTCAAATTGCCTGATCCATTTGTTCATTTACCTAAGTAGAGTAGATGAACTCAGCCGGAATGGGTTAAATCATGCTATCATTTGGTCTCATCTCACAGTGCAAGCACGCCAATTTTTGTCTTCGCCCCATGAACAGAGAAAAGGTCAGAAACAAAGTTTGGTAAATTCTTTAACGGTAAAAAGAACAAGATTGTCCATTGTGAATTTGAGTTCTGCATTTACTCAAAGATCGCGCACTTTTTGGGGATAGATTGTAAGAGATAACCAAAAAAAAAAAAAAAGTAAAACGTCATCTAGTCATGTTAAGATATGACATTGGGCAATCATTAAACAATCTCTTTAGGTATGTGATTTGGTCCAATTAAATCGGTCCCCAACCTATCCGAGAACCAAAGTCATAAGTGGATCTCGCATCCAAAAAACTCTATAACACTTGGGGACACGTTTGGTTTCTATCAAGGATATCCCCAAAAAAATCGAACCAAAGTCAACTAGCTACCATATTACTAAAACAAAGTGCTTTTTCTCGAGATTACTCAAGGTTTTCTAGATATCTCCAAAGCACAATATATGACTCACTGAGGTAATTACATAATCGATATTTTATTAAAATGTTATTTGTTCAAGATTTTATTCAAAGAAAGTACAATCGAGCAAGTTTCTCATCCTCCGGCAATTATTTGGGATGGATGTGAGATTGTATTTAAAAATTCATCTCGAGTTTTGAAGGATTCAGGGAGTATTCAAGAATTTTCATGTTCCGATATCTGGAATAGTTGAATTATAAGAAATTAATATATTATCATCAACCCAACTACCTATCTTGAAGTTTTGATAGGTTTTCACTGCCCGGGAAATCGAGGACATTAAGCTTCATTTTTAGTGATTTGCGCCTCATGTTATTGTCAATCTTTTCTCATTTTTTTTTGTGGAAAAATAACACAAATAATTTTTGAACTGTGACTCGATATGCAATATAATTTCTAAAATTTTAATTTATTTAATATAGCCCCTGACTTTTTAGTATATATTTAATCTAGTCTCTAAATCATAAAAAAATGTTTGACCGAAATTCAAAGTCCATTTATGTAATTATCATAATTGTTCCCTCTAAAAGGAAGCTGAAAAAGATTTAAAGAAAGACAAGTATTTTTCCTAATGACTCACTTTTTCTCTTGTCAACTGATGTTACCTTGATTTTCCATCTCTAAAGGCATTCATTTCAACTCCCTTGTCTCCCGCCTTATCCATTACAATCACAAGGAAAGATCAGTCACTCAGACAAAAGCCCGTTTTTTCTTTTTGGGTTTTCCCCGTGCACTTTGACTTTATGGATGGGGATTTCCACAGCTACAAGACAGTTGAAAAGCCAGTTCTACAATGGGTTTGGAGATTTGTGAAGTCCAAATGGGAAAAAAAATATAAAGCGTGACCCCTATGCATGATGCAGGTGTTTTTCCTAGGGCGGTCACCAGCAAAGTGCACGAACCACTTAGGCCATTAGGGGCCGGATGGGGCGCGCACGTCCTCAATATCTTCTCACGAGAAAAAAGGAGATTCACTATGTGAGCTAGGCCTAGGCCTAGTGCCTTAATGATTTGATTCATTGGTTGCAATCCCGAAACAGATCCTCGTGTCACAATGTGTCTTATTATCCTAGATTATCACTCTCGTCTTTGATGAGTTTTGAGTTTTTAGACTGCTTAATTTCCACATCCGATTTAGAATGTCAAATTGAAGATTTACATAGCTCATTTGTTGTGTAGACATCTTTCGAAAGGTAATTGAAATAAAATCACCTAACAACAAAATTACTATGTCGATATCTCTTTTTTGTCACGTGGAAACAGTGATGCATAATAGTTATAAGGTAAAAAATCAAAGAAATCCGACCGTAAGTTTTTAATCATCGGATTGGATATATAAGAGACGTGTTTTTAATTCTAATTACGAGAGCGCTCAATTTTACAGTTTTAATCAGATAAATTACCAATCAAAGTCCAATAGACAAGTTTATTAATTAAATCTCCGGGAGAATACACATACATATTAAATTAGAGTGCTCTAATTGAAGCGTACCGACCTGGTCTAACGGTCCAGTAAATTGAATTCATATGATTAGGGTGAAATTTAGAACTATTTTTTTTTTCACACAAGGGGTGGACCACATCCTAGAATGTTGCCACGCGGCATTGAAAGTGTCATTTGACTTGACGTGTTGGATGAAAGCTCTCTCTAATCACGTGGGACCCAACAACAAACAAAGCCAATAACATCACGATGATCCACGTATGGTTGTTCCCGATTTACAAGTGTTCTTGGGGGGGCATGGGCAACAGCATCATCATGCATGGATTTTATAATTACAAATTGCAGAAAAATCGATGGATGAACAACCTATTGAAATATCTGTAGAATGGAAAAGTGGCTCACTAATTTTGTTTTTCTTTAAAAAAACAAAAACTGACCCTTTTTTATGTTGGATCCTTGAATGAGAGGAAATAGCGCGTATTACTCGATGATATTTAATGAGAAGTACAACAATCATGAATTATATATATATATATATGGACATAACCTTTAAGAAATCATATGTAATTGCACAAAATTACTCGAGAAATTATGCAAATTATGAAAGATAAAAATATCGTATAATATTCATAATATCTAATAATATTTCTGGTTATATTCTCTAACACATCCCCTAAAACTCAACAGGAAAATTAATATTAAGTTTATAAATAATATCTTCGAATATGGTTGACGCTCGAAAATTTAAAAAGCAAAACACATGCGACAAGCAATGGAACTAAACTGAGAATACTCCTACGTGATGGGTAAGCTGGTCCTTACACAAAATAGAATGTAACTTCATCGGACAGATTATCGAGTTAGTGTTATTGTTGTGACTGGGCACCAATACCATCAAAAGTTGCACTAACTTTTGACTAACTTGGGCAGCACCTTCAATACCATCAAATGTTGCACTGACTCTAAACTAACTTGGGCAACATCACAACAAATGCAATTGTATTTTTGAGTGGAATGTCTCGATTTTACACTTCGCATCGCATATAAGTATGATCCTTTCGCAAAAGCAAACGGAATGAGGACGTAACTATGTCAACGTAGGATGTGGGTCTCGCCACCTTGATGGGAGAATTGGGGAAAGGCCAAACGACCAAGGGTGCACAGATAGTTGTAAGATCAAATTACTAGACCACAATCGGACGAGACTAACAATGTTGAGGACCAACTTGAGAAAGGGATATTAGTAGTAATTGAAAAAGAGAATGGCACAAGGAGTGACATGCTTCAGATTTGCATCAGGTGTGATTTACCTCAATGTTAGAGGTATGATTGAAATGAATTATCGTTCATATAAGCAAAGGCAAGACAAAAGCATTTGAACTCATTCTAGTGCACATCGGCTAGAGGCGACAAACATCCAGCGTATATGGCACGCAAAGGAAATCCAATTTCAATAAGACTGGATCTGAATCGTAGTTCAGATTCAAGTTGGTTCAGTGAGGGCGACCGCGAAAGTCACCGAATGGGTCAGTCTTTTCCTTCAGTTTGTCCTATTAAAAAAAAGAAAAAAGCGTGGGAGGACGTTGCAGATGTCCGGGACGGACACGACTTCTTCTAACACTAGAAAACCACTGGAAGACACCCGGGACCAGAGCATGTCGTGAAAGAAGCACACTGGACGGGCGTGCTTCGACCGTGTCTCCGGGGCACAGTTGAATGTAGATATCATGAACGCGAGGTGCAGGATACCAGGCCGAGAAAGCCGGGCAACCACTCCCCTATGTGCCGATCGCTAGCGCATACAGGGCCCCGGCGCCCAGCTCAGCTGGAGAGGCCTAGCCTGATCTGATAAGTGCGAATTCGGTTCGGATAGACTTCATTCAAGAACGCCGCCGCCCCTGGAATCAATAAGAAAACAAGTGCTAAGTTTCAGATCAGTGAATAAAGCGAAAGGAAAGAAGAGACCTTTCTCGCTCGACAAATTATGGAATATAGAGATGATATTTGAAAAGTTTCGTTGTCTTTTATAGTTTTGCATAATATCTCATGTGATTGTGTGAACCATAGAAGATCTTTGAGGGTCATGTTTCGCAACTTATCATAATTGATAACTTGGAATTAGAGTTAGGCGATTTTGAGTGCATCGAATGCACATCTCACGCTGTGCACACTCAAATACAAATGGTCTCACCATGTACTGTATCAATCTAGTTGCAATGGCCCCAACCCAATTAATGATGAATCCTCATCATGCAGTTATCAACACGACGTCCTTCGTTGTATTTTTTCGATATAATGTTTCATAATTTCAAACCGTCCATCTGAAAGATAATCCGAATTGCGGTCACTTTCAAACGATGTAGCAGTCTTTTAGCATCAATCACTCAAAAGAAAAATCTAATGTTGCCTGCTTTCAATAGTGTTAGTTATCACTTATCCGTACCTTCCATTAGAAAGCCCATTCAAATAGTGCTTGCTTGTTAAAATGGTGTTTATTGCACATTGACGATAGGAAAAGCTACTATTGACAGCACTAACTCCGAAATGTGTTCGTGACACTCTCTACCCAAAAGTTTAGCAAATCTGTTTAATATTACTTCCAAACTCAAGTTATTCTATGCTACCAACTTGACTTGAGTTTGAGGGGGTGTGTTAGAGATATCTTCTAGATATTTTGGAGATATCACCGATACATCATAGATTTTCCAAATCATTTAGACATCAAGCTTATTGTGTCCATCTTGTACGCGATCAGAATTGATCTTAGATTAGTGACATGTTATATTAAACCGGATTTTCTTTGATTTAGTTTGAGGCCTACAAGTAAGCCATGGTCATAATAGCGAGGTTAAGTGATTCGATCGTCTTGTCGTTCTTCTCATAATCTAAGTGCACGAAAGGAAACGGAATATCCACACATTATGCGAGAACTTTTGTTGTCTAATGCTTCATGCTCTTGACATCTTGATAAATAAAATGAATGGCTGTTCAGTTATTCTCAAGAATTTGGCCAACATACATACTTATTCTCAAAGCCACATCTCGGGAGTGTTCCATGCATCTATCTCTCTAAAGATCATTCTCACACGCAAGGGGGGGAAGAAAAATGGAGGAACAAAATGGATAAGATAAGGCACATATACTATCTTATGTATAAAGGCAATCTCCAAACCTTGCCTACATGATTAATACTGTAATCAGATGCCGTAATCTGATGCTTCTCGCTCGTATACAAAAGTCTGAGAAGGCGAAAAAAAAGAATGATGGGGTCTTCATCATGCTGCAAGAAGCGATAGCGATTGAGAGTTACCGAAACCCTAGCTGATGGCGATGGTGAAAGGGAAACATGCTTGCTTTTAGAGACAGTTTAATCCTACAAAACGAAGGTGATGGTTGGCAGTACAACGACGTGGCTGATGATGAACCGAAAGAGCTGATTGACCGACAGGTGAAGGATAATTAACTGCGATAAATTTGAGGGTGAGTGATCGAATTTGGACCTCGTGCCTAACATATTTCATAGGCCCTAATCGATTTTCTTCTTGTTTTTTTTACCCCTAGATATGTTATTACTAGGTTGGACCTAAATAGTACTGTGTTTGTACCAGAAGTGCAGCTTCCCTTGATGGCCTTAATCGCAAAACACACGCATGTGTCTAAAAATTGGTAAACTTGAGCATTCTGACCACCCAATGTTCGGACACACTAACGATAAGCTATTTTCACTGTGTTTTTTTCAGTCCTCCAAGTATTGTCATTCGTTCAATTTGATCTTCTAACTTAGAGATTGACAAGATAGTCAACTTCATTTGAACGTAGCAAATTTCATGGTCAGATCAACGTTGCCCACTAAGAGCCATCTTAAAAGCCACACTCGCTAACATGGATGCCCCCTTAACTTATTGACGTTCGAGAGAGTATAGAGAAGTTAAGGGTAATGCTAGGGAGAAAAATTTTAATAGGTTACTCACCACCCTAGGTAATCAAGCTAACGGATAAAAGAAAAATAAGAAAAACTTCTTGTTCTTAAGTCAAAGACTCAAATAAGTTATAAATCAATTAAGTCAATGTCTTTTCATTCATCATAGCATGCTTATATAACTGAGCATGAAATAACTCCAAGCATCGGAAAAACAAAAAGACTCAAAGGAAAGACAAACTAGTTTTACTAGAAAACAATACAATTAAATAAAGACTTTGGAAACTTAAGCGATATTTACTAAATCTTAAAAATATGATAAATAAATATAGTTGGTTGTAGGTCTCCAAATTTTACTGGCTGACTTAATGGTCTTCAAGGAATGCTCCGGCATCACTTATGCAAGTGGATATTAAGATTCGCACCTACTCGTGCGAGTTAGCAGAGTCGAAATATTTGAATATATTGCATTACGGAAAAAAAATAAAAATTGTTTTCTTGGGATGAATAAGGACGAGACCTAGCACTCGTGGGACATGGAATTTTCGAATATATCTTATTCACTGCCCTTTTTATATATTTTTGCGGGTGTGGTGATTGAACCGGGGTGGAAGGGAAAGGAAACACAAAAGAAAACGAGGGGTGGCGCCACCCGACCCAAACAACGGACCGGCTGTAACCGTTGGCCCCATGATTCACGTGTAAGTGTCTCGGTCCGAGCGGAAGGACGGCACATCACGGGCCGGCTGTTGAGGCACGTGCGACATGTCACCTCGCACGTGGGCGCCCCGCAAACGACACGGGACACCAACACGTGTGGCCCCCCACCCCGGGGATGTTGACTTTGACTGGCGCCCGAACACGTGAGCATATCTGCTCTGTCCCCCCTTGCCGGGCCCTCACCCCCACAAGGCCCATTCAACCCACTAGGGGCCCAGAAACCGTCATCCACATTTCCCCCGTCCTTTTTTTTTTTTTTTTTTTTTTCTTTTTTTAATTTATTATGTAAACCGTTTGATATCACGACATCTTAAAGCACTCGACTAAATCTTGACGAGTCACGGCTCGACCGTCCCTCCCTTCCTCTTGCCAGCTCGGGCTCCTTTTCATGCTTCCTCAATCGATCCATGCCGAACCCGATCCAACTTGGAGGCGGGGCCGTGCTTCTTGAACAGCACACCGCCCGTGTTCTAAGGTCCTATCAATTCGATGTGCACGTACCGTCCGCAGCAGGCGCTACTATGGAGAAGTGGGGACGCCAGGACCGGGCGTGGCTGTGGACACAGAGCCGTGGTTCATGGGAATTTATTATAACACGAAGGGGTCCAAAAACATTTGTGGAATGGAGAGATAAAAGTCAAATGAACCATTCAAATCTAGATAATGCCAACAGTCGTGCATAAAACAATGAACGTGTCCTTGTTCCCACCCGCACCGTGATGATGCAAGATTGATGTCTGCCTTGCAATGGTTGACGTCTTCTCTTTTAAATCTGAGATTTTTATGCTTACAATTTTCTTTTCTTTTGATGGAACACTACCGTGCTGCATGCCCCTTACTTTAGGCACGAAGAGAGTTGAATTTTGGCAGATTGCACCAATTATTTGGAGCACCATATCTTCCCGACGGGGCCTGTCCGAGAAGGTCGTAAGATCGTGCCCGGTGTGTAACCTAACGTCAGGCACTGTCGGGTAAAGCTGTGGTCAATGATCACATAATCGGAACACGAGACCGTTTGTTTAAGTCGAAAATGAAAGGATTAGTAAATTTATATGAATTTCGCTCGTATGGGAGCTGAGC
The DNA here is from genome assembly GCA_017140595.1 of Eucalyptus curtisii. NCBI lineage: Eukaryota > Viridiplantae > Streptophyta > Magnoliopsida > Myrtales > Myrtaceae > Eucalyptus > Eucalyptus curtisii. The sequence goes on from CM029499.1 coordinate 27,180,242, forward strand.
GGAGACGGATTAAACAATGAGGGGGTGAGGAGGAAAGAAGCAACCCGAACAACTCCCCACCACCACTGCTCGGATGATGATGCAAACACCTCGAGATGTCTCTAAATGCGCACTGACCACTTGGCCACCGGATAATCATTAAAACAATTTGGGTTTTATCAGATCGAAGATGCCGCCCCCCCGCCCGGACATTCTTTTATATTCCACCCCGAAAAGGCATGCTGGAACGGATGATAACGTTCTTTTTCGTTTTTTTAATGATCTTCTCCTTCCTTCCTTGGTCCTCTCCAGTTAATATTATCGTGGGGAGGGCTGCTGCTTGCTGCTTGCCGCTTGCTGCTTGCTCTGCGGTTGCTTTCCGAAAAAGCGAGCCTCGACGATGATGATGATGATGATGCCATGAGTGATGCAACCTTTGCAGGAGCGCGCCCGAGTGCAGCAAATAATTGTCGACCTTTCTCGGTTTTCTCCATGATTCGTCGCGGCCGTTGAGCAGCATACGTCGATGTCTTCCGAACACCTGACATTGCTAAAATCCAACGCCCTTTCAGATTAAAATAAAACTTGCAAAGTAGTCGCCTGGGTCACGCAAGAGGTTACGTCTTCGAACCCGCAAGGCAGATACCCCCTTGCAAAAAAAATATGCCGATTCCGAAGATAAAGAAGAACCCAGAAGGAGGAAAGGGGCGTGCCATTAGAATATGTTTTGCGAACCACGACCGAGTACCCACTCCTGATTTTCGGCAATTAGATTCCACACTCATCTCGCTTACGTTTTGAGGAGGGCAGAAAGAACACAGGCATGGCCGCAGATTCCTTTACTTGATAGTGACAATGGGGGAACGTTTCATTCGGGCAGAGAGCTGCCAGGGAAAGTGCTTTCTTTTCTCATGATGTTGGAGGATGGCTTCGAAAGTGATGGTTAATCAAACTTATTTTGTGTATTTGTGTATAGGTGGTTGGTGTACGGTTCGCTTTCGGGAATCTTATTGTTCTTAATCTGGCGGGTGCGAATCACCCTGTTCGATATCGATTGGTCGCGACGAGCCAATGATGCACCTGACGGGTGTCAAGCCCGAAGTGAAGATACATGAGTATGAGTCTGGGCAAGCTATCTCCTTCTTGGGTACCGAGCAATCGAGCTCGTTCCGTCTTATAAAGAAAATCTAATGCATTTTAGTTCATGGGCAAGCGCTTTTAGGCCCATCATGCAACCTCGCTCTCTCAGCCCCATCCCTTATTCAGGTGTTTGAGAGAATAATTTTGCCAAACATGCAATCAATCTGGGGCTGTGTCCAATGCGAAGGCAGATCATTTGGGCATCTGCTGTCCTAGCTCAGTTATGCCCAAGTTTCTGTTCAAATATAGCAATTTGAAATCAGATCTGATTACTAAGCATTATGTACAGGCTTCTGATGGATGACCAGCACTTACAGTTATCAGGTTAAGCGCTTTAAATTGCTTGTTAATTGCCTAATGTGAATGAGTTTAAAGGCATTCACATCACATCTGCTCAGGATTTGACCCGACTCCAAAAGACCAGACATGATCTCAGGCTACGATTCATGTTTTCAACACGATAGGTGGTCGACTGCAATGTGCGGGTCGATGTCATTGTGATATATAAACCAGACAGTTCACCACCAGCACTGTGACAAATCATTATGTTTGTATAGGTAAAAATATCTTTGGAAAAAGAGACGATGCACTGGTGATGATTTGCAACGAGTGAGACAAAAAGACGCGATATAACTTTCTTCACGGTCGCCATTTGCACACGTCATTACCGGTTTGACATCGAAATGTTGGTTCATAAAAGGGAACAGGTGATATGATACTATCTCCATTCCTCATACCATCTTCCCTGAAAATTTGTATATCTATGTTTGCCCATTCAAATTATACTATTGTATGGTTGAATAATCAAAAGCCAAATGCCATTTAAAGGGTTTCTCATTCCAACTCAGCCTGTGGCTTTTTTACCTAAATAAGCAAGATTTACCTTTGCCAGCTTATTCCAAGAATATTTATGTCAGGACTAGCATGAGGCAATGTGAATCAGCATCCATGAAGTGGATAAAGGAGAATGAGCAGACTGATATGCAAATTTTACGGCCTGGAAGTTTCTCAGATGAAAAGGAGTCATTTATTACTCACAGAGGGTCTTGCTTCAGAAAATGGACCAAAGGTGCAAAGTAGAGTAAAAAACTAACTGATTAGGCATTCCTCCAGCCAGTCAGGAGAGCAATAGAGGTGATTTATAACATGGAACTGGTTGACAAATCTAATGAAACATGGAGAAAATTAGAGAGGACAAACAAGCTATGGCCATTAAAAGACGGACTTCTAGTTCACATAAGGCAAGTATGCTGCAGTAAGTGTCATGTACAGAGGAAATAGATCTTCAATCCAGCATCAACTTTGTTGTTTCCCTAAGCCTCCATTCCAATCCTCAATGTATCCTTAACCGCAGATGGATATTTATTACAAGCACGAGCATCACAGATCATCGTTGTTAGAGAATATGCTTTTGATCGCAACATGGCAAAGTTCATCCATGGAAAACCTTGCTTCACAATTCATCAAAATTATTCTTATCTTGATTTCAACATCCTTTCCCATGAATGTTTTAAGGATCTGATTGATCAATTGGGACACCAAGCAAAGGCTAACCAGAAAACAGTATGATAGACAGTACACTGCTTCTTCTGCAGAAAGAATGTAATACACATAATAATCCACTGCTTCACACCCCATTAAAGTAATGATTATCTATATTCATCAGCAATTTCTTAGCAATGCTAATGCAAAGCAAAACAAATGGTCATCTTTTCATTAAAGCTACAAATAGTACTCGACTAAAGATAGTCTTTCATATTATTTACAAAGGATGTTTAGTCAATCATTAAGAAAGGAATGTACGATTGGCCTGCCAAAGTTGCATGCTCATAAGTCGAGAGTCAAAGACCTACTCAGTCTTGACCTATTTTGGCATTTATATGCTGCCTCTAAAGTTTCCTAACATCGCTTAATATTTATACCTAGTCAGTCGATTGGTCAAAGAGTATCAACAATCACCTTCTTATGATTGGTTGGAGTCGAGTTAACATCATTAATGCTTACTTATACTATTTAGGAATGCAAATGAAAGAGTTCATGATTCAAACGATCTTGCAAAATTCCTATCCGAGCCAAATAACTGTGTGACTGCAAAATGTAGATTACAAACTAAGCCTTCTATTAGAATATCTAAAAAATAAACTACGTCTTCATTTAACAGCTTAAGCTTTTAGAACAGTTAAAGTGATCTCACAAATTCTCACATGGTATCAAAGCCCAAGTTACCAACAAGTTTGGACCCAATAGCCACACGAGTAAGAGTTACCGGTTGTTCCTGCTTCGACCCACGCCCGATGTGTGAAGGGAGATTGTTGAGGTTGGAAGGGGTTGGTGGTCGGTATGTAAATGTGAGAGAAAAGCTTACCCTTTAAGCTAACTTTTGGGATAAGAGAGGCCTAAGACCACCTCCAACATGATATCAGAGCTAGAACTCCTGAGTTCGAAACTTTCCAAACCCCCTTAATACTAGCTAAAAAGACCAGAATAAGTGTGAAGTGGAGTATTAGAATATTTAAATAATAAACTATGCTTTCATCTAACAGCTTAAGTTTTTAGAACAGTTAGCAGTGGTCCCACAAAATCTCATACCTTCAAATGGAGTTAAGCGGTCCATTTTAATCGTAGGAAATATGGATCCATCTCCTAGAATTATGATGCTAATGATGAATAGGTTGCATTCTGGTTGATGTGTACATATAAGTCCCCATAAAATGAGTAAATATGCTTTGCCATCCCTAACAAAATACTTGTAGACATCTGTCAATTACATCAGTTTCTTTGGTTCCTAATTCTTTAGATACCATGCAGGGAAAAATCCCCCATTAGTCAAGTCTGTTATAGCCAAAAAAATCAACAGGCATCTTAACTATGTCCTTTCGTTCATGCTTTTCATAATGAGATCATATTGACTACATATCACAACTCACTAATTGAATAGAGGTCTTCTCTTGCGTGTTGGCATTCCACGTTCATCAATTATGAGCCAGAATTCCCATCCTCATCTCTCGAGAAAATGTAGTACTGTCCACCTATCACATATTTCACACACCTCAATATGGTAATCACCCAGATGCAGGAAATAGGATATGCATAACTTAAATCACCAATCAAATTCAAAAAACTTACCCCTTTTATTGTTTTTCCCCAAAAAAGTGAGGTCTTCACTCAATTCCAACAAACCATAAGGAAGTGTTCCCAAATCTCCTCCTCTTCTCATGGACAGCCTGCCTGCCTTTAATTGGACTATGGCAGTAATTTACTCCATTGTGCAAAACCAGTCCATAGATGCCTACTAAACACCAAGAAAAAAACATTTTTTGGTAAGTGAAAAAAGTGGGGAGGGATGACCAATGTTGACTACCCCTTAGGCCTTACCGTAGGAGTTTCATACCCACCATAGAATATTTGATTAGGTCCATAACAAATCAGTACCACCCGAGACCTTAAAGTCAGAGATTGGCATAGCCCATTCAGAAAAGCCCAACCAGGGTGTTTGCTGTTCATAACTCTCTCCACATAATGTAACAGCACCCAAAATCCGACAAATCCTCTTAGAACATTGAACTCTCTTTAGTACTAACTGCAAGTAATGCTAAAATTCATAGACGTTGAATACACTCCGGGTTTTAAGAGAGTAGGCTATTAATGACATTGGACCAAACCATTTCACATGAAGCGTGCATGTCATGCAAATGTGTCACGACAGTGCAACATGCATGGCCATCTGTTGCCACACGAAAGCCAAACAGACTATTATCCCGGCTTTGCTGCCTTTTTTGTTTCTCAATCCTCTCATTTCCTTCCAAACATTGCAAGTTTCAGAGAGATCTATGGCTATCACTCAAAGAGATAAATCTCATATCAATTGAGGGGTACAAGAATCTCAAGGTTTGAAATGGAACTCAAAGCTATATTTAAAGTCTCTTCTATTTGATTTTCATATTTGAAGAAAAATGTCATTTTCATCACAGAAATAAAAATTCCTAAAACAGGTCTAGTTCTTCATAGTATTTGTGAGATTCTTTTGCAGGATTCAAGTATCAGACCTCTAGCTCATTCATCCTAGAAATCAAATTCACGATTATATGCATGCATCCTCTTTAAAAGATAAAGTATATTTTATGGTCTTGTTTGTAATCATTTTCTGCTCATGCAACTCACCTAGTGGAAAAATCTAGCTACGAAGTTATGTGATTGTTCAACAAGTATCTTTGCACTAATTCCCTCTATCCCAACAAAGCAGCCAATTTTCAGAAGTAGGGTTATGCCATGGCTCAATTTGATTTAGTTTGGTTCTTTTTAGTAGTAATTTTCAGACCAAACTGAAAAATCCACAATCCACCTACAACATAAATGATCAAAATTAAATTCATGATTTGGCATGTACATAATGAAGACATCGTTTGGGCCTTATAATTCTTTTAAACAAGACCTCTGCATTCTTCGGGACCATTTGTAAAAAGGTCTCCAGGTTCAAATGTAATCGAAGTGTGGCCATTTAGACGTAGCTAGCAAAATATTTGATGAGATGCCAACTAAGAATGTTATCTGTTGGACAAGCACAATTTCTGGGTACATGAACTGTGGTCAGCTTGATGAAGCCAGAGGTTTATTCAATACAAGTCCAGCCAAGGATATCGTCCTGTGGATAGCTATGGCCACCACAATAGTTTTAATTCTTATAAGGAATAGAACACTTTTAGCTTAAAAGTAAAGCAAGTGTATAAGACTACAAATTGACAATGTGAAAGTAGTTTCTATACAATAGCAATTCCTAAAATTTTCTCGTAAACAGAAGAAACGTTTGAGAAAAGATAATCTCATTGGTTTTGGTTGGCAAACCTGAACTCAACAGAAAATTCAAGTTGAACCTTTTTCATCCCAAACCAAAGAAAAGTTAATTAAGTGAGTTCATTCTTTTCTTCTTCTTCTTTTTAAGTATCTTTAATTATTTCTTTTCTGCATGCCCAGCTTAACATGTTTAGTACATCAAGCAAACCTCTTTAAGTGTTTTAGAACATCTCTTATCATTCCATGGGCGATTTGATTGATTGAGATGGCTGCCATTCTGCAAATACGTAGATCTCATACTACAACCTCATGCATTGGAACACAGAACTAGGGTCCAGTCAGTGGCCAATCCAGAAACTAACAAACTAACTCTATTTAGTATCATATAAGAGAGGCTAATAAACATATATATGATTATTATTACAGTCCTGACTCATGAAAATTGTAATCAAACATTAGATATATGACTATTAAACTCTATTCCAAATATATAACCTTTAAAATTCACAGAAATGTGAAAAGACAAAGGCCAACTAATGTCTAGGCAGCAGAGGAATGCTCTATTAGGAGCTGATATGTTCCTTCCTAATTTGGGAAAAAAGCAAGAAAAGCTCTTCACAGCCTTCAAGAAACCTACAAGCTTGAAAAGATTTCACTAGTTACTTTAACGTCTTCCAGATCTGACATCCAAGAGTAGTTTTTTTACAGCAACAGCAGCAAATTATGGACAGAAGTATCAGCAGACAAAGAACAAGAGCTCATACATCTGAAGCCACCGACTACATAAGCCGACTACCAGATGTAATTCTAGTCTATGTACTTTCATTCCTCCCTTTGAAAGACTGCATCAAAATAAGTGCCCTGTCCAAAAGATGGAAGTACCTCTGGACAAAGACTTCTCGACTAAATATAAACGAAATAGAGATCATTGCTAAGCTAGTGAGAAGCAATTTCTACTGCACCATCTGTGAGGACATTTGGACTTCTTCTATTACTTGTTGCCAGAAGCATTTGCTTAAGGTAGCAAGGAGGATGTTTGCAGATGTTGTAGACCGAACTCTCCTACTACACTCAGGCTGCACCCTGAACAAATTCCAATTGTCTTTCCTTTATGATGTCTATGATGGATTGACAAAAAAGGTTGATATCTGGGTTAGGTATGCTTGGGCATCCAACATCAAAGATATGGAGTTGAGCTTCTTTAATCCAGGTCTGCTGGAATACTTCGATGAGAGGGTACCTGTTCGCGTAGGTGTTGACCTTAATTTACTATATGAACTGCCTCATAACTGTTTGGTATCAAAAATTCTAAGCAGTTTGAACATGAACTGCTGCAAGCTAAGAGCATCTGCTTTAAAAGTTTTTCCTTCTCTTCGAGGGATATTCCTTAAGCAAGTTGTCATCCTTGATTCTTCAGTTAGAGTTCTGGCATCAAAATTTCCTCTTCTAGAAGATCTGAGCCTGGAAAATTGTGTCATCTCCATACAATTTTTTGTATGTGATGAAGACTTGATGATTAAAAGACTTTATGTGACCAACTGCAAGCCCAATGAGATCCCCACCTTTGAGATTAACATATCAACTCCGCGCCTAGTACTACTGGTGTTACATGGAGTCTATGTCAAATTGACTTCTATGAGGAAAGTGACACAACTAGTTGACGTGACAATTGACATCAGATGTTTGCTTGTCAGCGAAGAACGAGCAGATCTTACTTCATTGCTGAGTGGATTACGCCACTCCCAGAATCTGACATTAACATCATGGTGCATTCAGGTAGCTTTTCTCTATTCCTCTTGCTTGCAAATTTTGAGCCAAATACACTCATAGTCAAACATCAGTCTGTGGTCATCAGGCTCTGCCTGCAGATGAAAATCTGACAGATCAAGCGAGATTCCGACTTCAAGAGGTGGTGCAACTAACTTTAGCGCTGTGCTTAGTAAAGCATGATCTTCCAAGGGTGACCTGCCTCCTAAGGAGCTGTCCAAATCTGAAACAGCTGACTCTAACATTGCAAGTAAATGTTAGGGCATATAACATGGTATCAGAAGAAAGAATCTTACAAGGAAATATTATAATGTTTTCTGCTCATCTATCAGGAGCATCTAACATGTGATCTTACTGTTTTCTTTAGGGTAATTTCTTCCATAATGGTGGTCCAGACATTTCAGATTGTGATCCAGAGCACTATTTTCAATCTGAATGTTTGCCATTCCCTTGCCTGGAAAACAGTCTCAAGAAAATTACAGTTAATGGGTTTGCTGGAAGAAAGAATGAGATGAACATTGTCCGTTTTCTGCTGAGAAACGCAAGAGTCTTGGAGGAAATTTCCATCTTTTATGAAGACGCAGAGGAGTATTATAGAGGAGCAATGAGACTGTGGAGGCAAAATGGGCGATTCCATCAAATATTTTGTGAGCTGCTAAGGTGTCAGAGGGTATCGGCTCGAGCTGAGGTGAAATTTTCAAGCCCCCCAAGCGAATATGTTAATTATGAAGGGTCCTACTATCTGGTTCAGTAGTTATGTCTATGCTGTTCCTAAGTTCTCCCTTTCACATCGTCCTGCTGAGGAAGGCATATGTTTTATATGGCAGATCTCTTATGTTTGGTACCAACTTGTTTGCAGTACTTATAAATAAATACCGCTCATGTGATTATGACATCCAATTGTGACAAAATGACGTGTGGCCTTTTATCCATCTATTCTTGTTAGCTCTATTGAATATCCTCAGCTATTATCAGGAGTAAACCAAGCCTCTTGCTACCAAGGACCCAATTCATTTTGAGGTAGCTTGACTTCTGGCAAGTATTTAACATCCACCTTGGGCCAAACAAAAGATATGTACATGCTACATGCACACCTACTCAGTCAAGCAGTACAAATCTTGTTTTATTTTTACAGGGACGGAACACCTAGTAAACCATCTAATAAAAAAGCATACAAAAATCAACTCAACTGCCCCTGCAACATATTTTCAGCACCCCTGTGCCTTGTGTTTCTACATTATGAACACCGTTACAATAGTTGAGAATGAGTAGTTCTAGTCTAGATGGAATCCATGAAGTGAATATGACATGACAGATTAAACAGGATCCCACAAAACCATATCACATTTAGAGTCCCACATAAAGCCAATGTAATTCGAACATCAAAGACATGATTAACTATAACATTGCAAATTCAAGAATGCAGCACGTACCAACAACATTAAGTGAGCAGGCTTCTTTGCCTTGGGTGCAAAAGAGTAAGAGGATCCAGCTTCACGTGATTGATGAGAAAGCGCTCCTGGTTTCCACATCAACAGAAAGCAGGTGTATTACAGAACAAGTAGCAAAAATCCAGCCCATGGTGGCGCCGGCCACCTCAAATTAGAGATGTCCCATCCAGGAGAGAAATTGAAACTGGGCTCAGGTTGGAATGAGAGAGAAAGCTAAGAACCCTGAAAAAAAAAAAAAAAAGAGAAAAGAAAAAATGGATGGAAATTGTCAGGTTGGATCTCAAATTGGACCCAGTATTAGATCTTCTATGGAACTAACCATACAGGCATCCATTTGTATTGTAATCTTGGAAACATTTACAGCGTGTTCTGTGTTTTGGCTAAGAGTTTGTGCATAAGGAATTTGACATGTGAAGAAAACAATCAAGGATATGATCTGATATGGAAAGACATGACCAGAAACTAGAGAGAGAAAAACTTATGCTCTCTCTCTCTCTCTCTCTCTCTCTAATTAAGCAAGTTTGAGACTTATTGACCAGAAAGGATCGCACAAATCAATGGAAGAAAAAGTTGCGAATCGGTGCAGATAAATACCATAGCAACATCCAGTTCAGCATCGTATATTATCAATATTCCTGGAAATCTCGGCTAAAGTCCTGAACTTTTCGAGGTTATTTTCACCCACAAACAGTGTGAACGCGGCAAAAACCAAAAACCCAAAAAACAAGAAGCAAACTTTAACGATTTCGATCCATAAAAACGCACTGAAAATAGATTCGCGCAGAAAAAGGCCATCCGGGTACCTCTCGGAAGAAGTTTCGCGGTCTGGAGCGAAGTTTCTGAAAGAATGCGGAGGAGGCGCGACGATGGCGAAACGGCTTTAGCTATTTGCCGATGGGGGACCGCGTCACGGTTTTGCATTTTCTCGGACCGTGCTCCGCGACCGCAGATCGTCCTGGGACGATCCGTGCTTTTTCTATATGACTATCGTGGGAACGATTTTTGAGGCGTCCGATGATTCAAGCCAGCGGGAAATGGAAAGGCCAGTGGAATGCGTCCCGCCCATGCTTTGCGCGCTTTCTTTTGCAGATTTTTAATACATAAAAACGTGTACGATCAACGATATTGTACAGTTGAATTTGATGCATATGAACAAAATCGGGTGTTGGGTACAACTCCATCGCTACGTTCTTTTCTACTTTTGCGGGTACTAATAAATCTTAAAAGTTTATAGATTACTCACTCTTGGACTCTTATCGCCTCTTGGGCAGCTGGGTATTTGAGCAATTTTCCATCGAGGAGCTCGTTGAGACCTTCATCCTTGTTGTCTTCCTTTTGGGTCACGTCCGCACCGATTCATGTCGATCTTCGTATCCCTCGGATAGACTATTGAAAGACCATACGTATTACATTTGCAAATCCATAATATATATCTCAATTAGTATGGATTCTTGCATATATCTAATGATCGTAAATTTAAGTTGTCGAGAATGCCGACGCCTCAAATTCTCGCGAGCTTAGTCATATAAAAACAAAATTAAAATCAATTTGCAAAAGGAAAATACCTTGCCCTGCTGTACATGATCAGCAAGTTTGTAACCCCACAAAGGCTTCATTATTGTCGCTAAACAGTACACCACCGTGAAGAGAACGTGGGGTGGGTCCGGCGCTTGGTCGCGCGTGGCTCCTTAATGGGCCCATGCCTTGGGCCCAAGGAGACCGGCAACCTGCTTTACAGCCCAACCCAGGCCACCGCTCCCGGCAAAGCATCATTCGGCGAATTACCTGAAAATCCGGTAGAAAGGTAAAATTCCGCGCCAAGCATGCTAAGCCACTCCGGGTACACAGATGAGAGAGCACCTCTCCTGCACCGTCGGATGAGGTGGGGTTCGCTTGGGCCCCACCTGATCTAGCGGCGAACGTACAGGTGGTCTCCATACGTACGGAGCATGCGAGTGCCCTTCCCCAGAGGAACTTATAATGATTGTCGTCTATGGAAACTCTGGTCAAATGTCACCTTCCCTGCACGGTGCACGTGAATCTTTTCGAGTGGCAAACATGAGAATAAAATCTATTCCATGTCCTTTTCTTTTCTTTTTGTCTATACGCTCAAAAGATTTTTTTTTTTTTTTGGGGAATTTCCTCTCCTTCTCCTTTGAATCTCAGCATCCACAACTTTTCTTATTTTTTTAATTCCAATATAATCACGATTATTTGGAGGGAAAATGCAATGAGATTCTTTTTTTCCCAGCTCATGTGGTCACGTTAATAAAAGTAACGGGCATAAAGAATTTCACCATTTCTTATAATTAGATTGATTTCTTTATAAGTGTCATACCTTATATTGCGATTTTTACAAATAGTTTACTAAGAGTCTTGCAATTTACTTAAACTCGTTGTCATCCATTGTCATGATCTTTTTTTGGTGTAGCTTATTTCCTTTTTCATATCTTTCAACCATGATATATGGTTGCTCTTGCTTCGAGCTTTTTTTTCCTGAGCTTTAGGTTAATTACTAAAGCGAGAAGGTCAAATGTGATTTACGAGTCAATTACCTTTCTGGTACTTTTGATATAGAAGTCAAGGGAAAAAAAAAACTATAAAACCACTATCGAATCTATGATATACATAGGCTAGTAAAAATAATACTTTAAACGTGCTAACTTTTGTGTCGGTCTTCTTTTATAAATAAATTGTGAAATACATCATGCCCAGTCCTTGGGATTGAAAACTAGCTACTTCTTATAAACCGACTATTTGCGGCTTCAACATCCACTTATGTTTCACTTTCATTATAATCTCGTTGAATCTCCAATTCAATCGACCCACCTCCACTCCTTCCCGACTTGTCTCCTAATTCTTAATTTATCAAATCCCTTATCAAAAATTATCATTGACGTTTGGAAAGATCGAATGACTTATGGCCCCTAATCTGATGGTTATTATTATGGATGAGTAGTTTCAAGTTCCGTACAAATTTCATATAGAATTTTGAGCCTCCTTATTTGAACATGTTTATCATTTTTTAGAACATAAAACATTCATCGCATACTCTGGAACTTATCCTATCGCGGTTTTTATGGTATAACCAAGTTTCATCTATATTATTAATTGGAAAATTATAGTGAATTATCACATTTAATGACTACTACTTAGTGCTATTATGCACTAACCTAAGTAGCATCGACACTGACACGCGACACGCGATACAACATGACATGACACGACATGATACGCCGACACGTCATTTCTCTAAAAACAAATAATTTCGACACGTTGTATATTAAATATATATTTTTATATATATTTTTATATATATACATAATAAATTGTCATTTTTATAATTAATTCAATCAAATTAATTTGAATCAAATTCGTAAATAAATAAATAAATAAGCCTATAATGAATATACACGAAAAACATTAATTCACAATTTATTAATATCATTCATTGTTTTAATTTGACAAATTTAACTCTATTTCAATAATTCATAAAACTCTGAGAAAAAATAAGCGATCCATATTCTTGACTCAAATATTAGATATATTGGAAGAGGAAAAAAAAAACTCAATTGATGAATTGTGTATCACAAGAAGTGAGAGTCAGAAGATAATAGAATACTATGTTTTAATTCTTTCTCCATTTATTATTTTTATTATTGTGTTTTATTTTTTCACGTATATATATTTTGACATTTCATTTATTGAATTTTTAAAATTAACCTCGATATTGGAATTACGTGTAGGAAACTCGTATGTCCGAATTTCGACTAAAGTGTCAAAGAGTGTCGAGAAAATTGACCAGATGTCAAATTTCGACCGAGTGTCTGAGAGTATCCAAGAGTGTCGGATACGTGTTAAAGTGTCAAATACGACACGAAAACTCTTTGAGAGTGTCAGTGCTTCATAAGCACTAACCATTATTTATATTTGGACATATAAAAAATATGAAATACTAACAAAGTAAAAGCCTTTATTATAAACTGAAAGTTTAAACTATTGGTTCGATATTATATATTCACCATCGAACACCATAAAATGTTGTAGGATTGTGCAAAGGCATAGATTAAGAAAAACACAAAAATTTATTTCGGGTTTTGCTAACCTAGATTCTATAACCTGCCCATCGAAACATATCGCCTAAATTTTAGAACATGGAATCTACTTTGTATACTCTGAAATCTAAAACCGAATAGGTTTCTGTTGGTCCGACATTTTAATTCTAGGTTCTACCATGAAAATCATGCTTATCCCTTGTCATTATCGAGAGTGCATCGATCCAATTCAGTCTTTATACAATGTAAACTCCACGTGAAATACTTTAAAATCAAAGTCTCGTCTGACTTTTCGCTAGCGCATTGGGGATTCAATATTTTTTTCTCCCCGTAACCAAGAACTGCGACGGTTTCTCCAAAAAGAAACTGCCCCGAATACGTTACCCCCCTAAGGAGCTGCGGGTCCGTTGACCTTCCCCGCTCCCCGTTCTTTCAAGAACCACAATTCCGGTCGCTTCTCCTCTCGCCCGGATAAACCTCAAAGCCGACCGAAAAACCAATTCCTCGCTCGCCCCGCAGACGCAAAAACGACAGGCGTGCGGAATCGCGTATTTACCCCTCACCTACAGTTACGACAGTCTTCCCGGTTTCTCTCCGTCCCTTCGACAGAGAGAGAGGCTCCGTAAATTCCAGCCGTTTCCATCACCCGATTTGGCCACCCTACCCTCCCGGTCGTAAACCCCGATTTAGAGCAGGCAAAGCGGGGCCATCCACGACGCAGATCCGGGCCCCAAATCGTGCGGGCACCGCCGCTAATTATTATGCATGATGCCATGAACGAGGACCGGTTTGACCGCCATGAACGCGAGGCGCGCCCACCTCGTCGAAATCATTTAAAAAATGCGAAGCAAGGGTGCCACCCTTTGCTTGCGGGAACCGAAAAGGCGAGCCCACGGGGCATATATGGACGGACGAGCAGCGGCCGACCGGTCCCCTCCTTCCTTCGTCCTCTTCTAAATCAAAACCAATTAATAATGTGTCCGGAGCTTAGGATATTATATCGAGGAGCGACCCTTTTGGAATCTTTACACCCCGCAAATCCTTTCTTTTGTTCCCTTTTTTTTTTTCCTCTTTTCATTTCCCTCCGTCGGCATGGCCGACCTAATCGTGGAGCATTATTAATGACATTCCCCCATCGGTGCGACCACGCAACTTCCTTCCATAGGTAACAAAAAGATAAGCGAAGATCGACGTAATGAATCTTCAACTACCGCCTTAATAAGTTCACGGAAGATTTTTTCCGTCCATATTTTACCCATTAAATTTGACTTTTTTTCTTTTCGAGCAAGCGAGGAAATGGATGTGGCATGCTTGTGGAGAGCTCATATAATTAGACACGACCAAAAGGTGAATCCTGCTTCGGACACTGGCGAATCCGCTACCGTTACGAAGGTCTACCATGATCTTGTTCTTCTGTTCTGCGCGAGTGTGGTTCATGCTGGTGGCGCTCAATGATTGTTCAAAGGGCATCGTGATGCGGGGTGGAACGCACCCCCATGATGGGGACTCCATGCCAATCCCGCGAATCATGACATGAAGCTAAACACCAAACTCACGTTTCACCCCACCCCACAGTAATCCCACCACCAACAAAACATCCCAATCCCACCACCTCCATCTAATGGAAGGGGCATTTAGGCGGTTCCAAAACACGCAGCACAGAATCACTCGAAAACCCTAAATCAAAAGATCACCAAACAAGGGCAAAACCGTCATTTCAATCCCAACCAACTCGTCTTTTTTCTCCTATTACATAGTCTTTCCAAATATCACTTTGCCCTCTCTCTCTTGCCCTTAAACCCCTTCCAACCTCTCCCTCTGCTCCGATCTTCGCCATGCGTTTCTCGAACCCCCACCAGTCCGCGCTCCTCTCCCTATCGGCATGCATCGTCCTCGTCGTCCTCTCCTCCGTCTCCCCTCCGGCCCTCTCCCTCTCCTCCATCCACGACCTCCTCCGCTCCCGGGGCCTGCCGGCCGGCCTCCTCCCCCGCGAGATAAAGTCCTACACCCTCTCCGACGACGGCCGGCTGGAGGTGCTCCTCGACGGGCCCTGCCTGACCAAGTTCGAGAACCGTGTCTTCTTTGACAGCGTCGTCAAGGCCAACCTCACCTACGGGAGCCTCATCGGGGTGGTGGGCCTATCCCAGGAGGAGCTCTTCCTGTGGCTCCCCGTGAAGGACATCATCGTCGACGACCCCAGCTCCGGCCTCATTCTCTTCGACATTGGGGTCGCTCACAAGCAGCTCTCCCTCTCGCTCTTCGAAGATCCGCCCGACTGTAAGCCCCAGCAAGGTAAAGATCACGGCCACCCCCCATCACTTCTTGAATATCCTTTATTTTTTCTCTCTTTTCTCACGTGCCTAAGTTTCATGTTCTGCTCTGTTCTGTTCTGTGCTCTGTTTTTTTGTCCCTTCCGTGGGCTATGATCTGTCTCCAATTTCTTTCCAAAACGAAACCATTTCGAGTCACTTTCCTTGAGGAAATCGCCGGCGGTACCACATTTTTAAGCAGTTGTATTGTAACTACAGCACATCAACACGAAGTTTTCCTTTTCACTTGTAAAATTTCTCTCGAGGAATGGATCCCGTGAGGGATGCGGACGTGCGTTACGGAATCTTTCCACCTGCTTCGTCATGGTTCGCTGAGGATCTTACTAGACCGTTTTTTGTTGTTGTTTTTTCGCAGGTCTGCTGATGAGTCATGTGAGGAAGGAGAAAGGGTTCGAGGCTCGGAGATAGAGAATGTCCAAGGCTGTTCCAACTTTTGTCCTCTCCTCCTCCTCCTCCTGTCTAATAATGAAGAATTTCCCCCGCATCATAATAGCAAATATAATATTAAATATATATGTGAGTAAATGTCATTAGAATTTAGGTTGCCGGTAGCTTGGTCATAATTAGGGATTGTAATTAAAGATGTGAATTTGGAATCCAAGATTTAGCGATGAAGAGACTTTTGGAAAGAGAGCTTTTTCTTCTGATATTTTTTTGGCTTTTGGTTTGCTTCGCTTCGTTCTGTTCTGGGTTCAATGCCCCTTTGCCTCTTAATCCCATTCGTGAAGGAAGAGTTTAGCAAGAACCAAAGCAAAGCATCTCTATCTTTCGTTGCACATTTCGATTCTAATCCATCTCTAGCTTCTTCTTTTTCTTGAGGTGGAAGGGAAAAAAGGAAGTGGGGGTGGGGTGGAGGATTTCAACATGAAAATAATGGGAAAAAGGACCTCACTTCACGGGCCAAACCCTAAATTTATGCTGTCGAGCAGACCCTTTTCCCATGATCGAATTTTAAAAAAAAAAAAATCGTTTTTTTGTTGATAATGTTTCTTGGGACATTGAATAAAATTCAGGGGATAGCATCTTCATAGTCACTCCTCCCTCCGTAGGAGGGGGCAGCACTTTATGTCAACGCGGGAAATGTGGGCCCAAATGAGGCTCGAGTGGGCCCCTCCCTTCCCGTCTCTCTCTCTCTCCCTCTCTTCTTGTGGAGAGAGATTGGCCCACGAGAGCATTCGAAGTGGTGGGGTTCGTACTCTCTCTCTCTCTCTCTCTCTATTCATGCGCTCGCTCTTTTGTTGTTTTCGCCTTTAATTATCATGGCTTGGCACTATCGTGGAACGGACTTTATGTTACGGTCGCAGCATATGGTGGTGGGTCTCCATTTTTTTTTTTTACCCATTCGGCTTATGTCTAGGTTGGACCATAGTGGGGCCAATAATTTCCTCGGATCCACCCCTTAGGACATAGGGGTAAAAGATGAATTGCTCTTAGTAAAAATGAAAGGAAAAAAAAAGGTAGTTTTTCCTCGGTGGTCAGTACTCATTTGCGGGTTTTCTGATCTCAACCTCGACCTCTTCGAGGGATGTGACCGGGGGAGTGGATCCCCACACGTCGTTTTCTGTGGCTTTGCTCGATCGTCCCGCGTCGAAGTGTTCGTGCTTTAGATGATTCGAGGATTAAAGATTGGTGATTTTAAGGAGGAGTCCTAAAGCGTTAGGACTCGATTCGGTTGGGTGTAGTCGGATTTCTAAAGTTTAGGGCTGAGGAACGTGACATTGGGAACGACAAAAGGGCGTGGCCAGCTTAATCGGCCGCTTTCGGCTTATCCCTCGATCATTAGCGGTCTTCGAGAATGATGGGGCATTTTCTTTTTTCCCCCCGAGTCAAATTTATTAATCAACAAAACATTCGTTAGGAGACAGTGGCTGGTGCCGTTCACATCAATGATGATCGATTGGTCACGAATTACGAAGTGCTAAATCAAGCATTCTTATGGAGGGGGCCCTTTACAAGAATGGAGAATTCTAAAGTCCCCTTTTGTAAAGATTGGATAGTGATATTTTGCCGGGGGGTTTTTGAATTTCGGTGGCAAAGCAAATGGAGGAAAATGCTTTGTTATCTGAAGTCCAAGATTGGCGCTCGAGACTTGGCAAATTTAGAAAATCAAAATCTCGACGCTAAATTTTGCTCTTTTGGGAATGTTTTCATTTCTGGATAATTTAAGCTCCCGGAGATAAATTTTGTTTCTGACGGATTTATCTTTATTTCTTTTGATTTTCTGAAATAATTGTGAAGGAACGTTTGCATATAGACGGATTTATCTTTATTTTATAAGGCCCTTTTGATTTTCTGAAATAATTGTGAAGGAAAAATTATCAAAAATTGAATTTTAATATTTTTAATTGATCAAAAAATTAATTTTATTTTTTTATATTTTTTTAAAAATGAATTTTTAATTATTTATATTTTTAAAAAATCGAATGCATATAGGCCTGTGGCTTTTGCTAACGGTGGCTAACTAACCAAATTCGAATCTTATGTTTATAAGTCTACAACCGTTGGTTCAAAATCAAACCAATATGTCTATTCGAGTAATCCTTTTTCAGAGTTATGCTAACGGTGGCCAATTAACCAAATTTGAAATGTTACGTTTGCTTTATTCGGAGATATGAAAAGAATTATGTCATATAAGAATTTTTTTGTGGTATTATTCCTGAAAGTGTATTCCTGAAACACTGTACTCACAGTTGAGGAGAATCAAACACTTTCTAAGGATGATGTCTGTTCACGGGCAGAACAGCGGATTCTTTATTTCTTGGTTTTTCTTCTTGGAATCAAATTCTCGAACGCAAATTTTTCACCCACAGAATGTGTCTTCTGGTCTTTGGCCTGAACTCTCTCCACTTCCCCAGAAACGCAAAGACGCAGGCGAAAAGCTACGTTGGCTTGTCCTTTGGTGCTTGCAGGCTTGTGAAATGTCATTTTCTCGCGTCAGTTTCTAAGTGTCACGTTCTAAGTTGAAAAATAATATGAAAAAAATTTACATTTAGAACATTCAAGGGGATTACGAATTAATGTAAAAAGTGAGACCTCGATAATAATTAAGAAATTCTTAATTATAATGTTACGTGACGCATGGAAATTTCTATATATAGTCAATGACATTAGTATATCAGGAGAAACTAATAGATTACTCAAAAGAAATAGTTAAGGATGAGTTATGATATTTAAATTTTCAATAATTATTAATTTGCAACGTTAAAACTCATTCAAGCTAATGTTTTTTTTTTTTTTTTCGTGGTGTTGAAGAGCAAGCACCCATTTCTAGTTGCGAGTACATTAACTAGAGCGGGCAAGAGAAGCATCCCTTGGAAGGAGTTGATATCACAATTCAAGAGGGAAAATACCAAATAAGGGTATGAAATGTTATCATTTTTTTTTAAATAAGGATATGGAGTAGACATTATTTCAAATAAAAAATAATGATATGGAGTAGACATTATTTCAAATAAGACATGAAATGCCTTTATTTTCTTAAATAATAACCTAAAATGGGCATGGCTATTTTAAATAACAGCCTAACCTTAGCAGATCGTCGGCATGCAAAATATTCTGGTGAATCAAGAGTATTTTCATCCAAACATGTTTATAATTTAATTTTTAATTAAATTATATTTAAAATATAAAAGGATAAATTTTTTTATTATAAAATAAAAAATACACGTAGGAGGGCCTTCCTACCTGTGTGTTTCTTTTTCTTAATTTTAATTTTTTAGTTTTTTTTTATGAAAAAAAAAAAGAAGAAAAAAAAGGAAAAAATGAAAAAATTTAGAAGATAAAATTGCCCTCCACCAAACAGTGAGTTCAAGCCTTTCTTTAAAATTGATATGCTTACTTTTAAGTCTTTATGTTGTACTTTAGCTTTCAGACGTCCACGATGGGGTGCGATTGGAACGCACCGTTTTGTCTCGATGCGTTACGATGGAAAAAGACACAAATGGAGGAAAGCGTGGAAGGGAGACGTATAAAAGTCTCCCGAACACAACCGTTGGGTTGGTTGGCAAATCATTCGCACAAAAAAAAAAAAAAATTTCTCTCCATTTCCATTCAAGAGATCAAGGCGTTCCATTTTCTTCTTTACGATAACGATTTGCATTTACGCCGTGGAAATCGGGTGTTTTTCCTTGTGATTACATCCAGACTAACGTGAGGTAGTGTCGTTCGTGTTTCATCGCAATTCAACGTTCGTTCCGTGGCCATTTGCTGTTTGTGCATCGGAATCAGTGAGTTCGCCTTCCGCCGACTTGAATTCTAACACTTTATTTGAAACAAAGCTCACTTTAGACTTTTATTTGAGAAAATGATAGCATTTTGGGCCTTTATTTGAAATAAGGTACACTTTAAGCTCTTATTTGAAAAAATGATGGGCACAAAAGCACTTCATACTCTCATTTGTAATTTTCCTTTAAGTCAAAGTCATAGGAATCGTTATTAGAGACAACCTAAAAGCTTGTTATTATATATTTATATAGATATTTTGAACCAAGCGGGGTGATAGAATTAAAAAATTTGACCAACTCTATTGCCGATATATATCTAGAACAAACTTGACTTGGTATTTTCTTGGTAAATTATTAAATAATGTAAAAATGAAGAAATACAAATAAAAAGATTTTAAAAAATCAATCAAAACATGACATGGCATGCCAAAGAAGATATGGTGTCTAGCTCATGTTAAGTATTTTGATAAGAGGCACGTCTCAATTGTCTTATAGTAACTAAGCGACAACTGCTTCATTTAAATTTAGACACCCAAATCATGTTTGGTTTTCTTTCATTCCATAGAACTCATCCAGAAAGTGCACGAGTGACCTGTTAAAAAATAAGTGATCAAAGGGATAAAAGAATCGGTTAATACTATAAATAATCATAATCCGATACACCCGTTTTTGCTGAAAAATTACTATTTACATCATAAAAAATATATCAAATCGGTACAATCATGTTACATTACTTAAAACTATTTTTCTTGTTATAAAAAATCTAAAAATAGTGCACCCATGCAATATTTACTCTAAACCAGTACATTCATGCCATATTTATCTTGAATTAATTTTCAAATTAGTCACAAGTGTACATATGTAATGGTTTGAGATTTTTTGTAACACGAAGATTAGTTTAAGGTAAATGCGACATATATGTACCGGTTTAAGGTAAATGTAGCATATATATAACAGTTTGAGATTTTTCACGATACAATAATTAATTTTGGTACATATGACATGTATGTATTAATATAATAGTTTTTTATAACACATAAATTAGTTTAGGATGTGGGACCAATGTATCTATTTCGGGATTTTTATGGTAATCCTAAAAGGAATCACTTTCTATCCAATTAGAATTTCTTAAGAATTTTTTAAAGTTACGTTTGATAGTCGAATTTGAATTTGAATAAGAATCTTTATCCGATGGTTGGCAACATCCTTTGGACTAGATAAACTTGATTATACCTGAAGAATGTGCTGGGTAAGAGAATCCAAGTGGAGGGATGGGATAAAGCCAGATTTGATTAAAAAAATTTTAAAAAATAGCAAACTCTATCATCTTCTAGCGATAGCGTGATGTAGTGACCTGCTATGAATTGTTTTCTGCTCTCCAATTAATTCACCAAATTGTCAATTGTTTGGCAACTCGTTCATGTTCTTATCAGACCGTAGCAATTTTAAACCTTAACATGGTTCGATAATCTAAAACAGAGAATCCATTGAAATTGACCTTGTCATTGGAATGACCCCTCCTCCTTCCAAATGGTCGTCATGACTATTCACATCGTCAATTTCCTTTGACAACCTGTTGTTGTTAGTTTCCTTTGATAGATTAAACCTCACCCTCTGGTCCTCCTGCCTTGCTGATTCCGCCATTGCCAACGGGAGCCTGCACCGTCTGATCATCGCCTTGGAGACGTTGAGAGACTTGATCGAGCGGAGTGAGGGAGGGCTGGGCCTAGTGATTGACGGTGGCTCATCCTGGTTAGCCAATTGGAAAGTTAGAGGATTTTCCTTTTTTTTTTTTTTATATATTATCTATCACATCTCAAATTACTTAAAACATATTATAAAAAAAATTAAGAAATGATTACGTAATAATATTTAATATATTATGAAAATAATAATCTATTATAAAACAAAAAATTAGATCACAAATAATTACAAATTATTGTGAGGCACATTTTTTCAAGAATTTGTGATTCATAATAAATTGTTATTCTCATAATATCCTAATAAAATTTTTCAAATTCAAAAGAGATTTTTAATCCCACTTTATTCAATCCCATCTTAATCTAAACACAACACAAGATAACGACTTACATCGGTCCTCCTATTCAACTACTTCAACCATTTTCCCAATGCGGCCACGACACTTTCCAAATATCTCGTCCTTCTATTCGGCCTCTTAAAAGAAAATATATAGATTATTGCAAAACAAAAAGGAAATCCGAAACTCATGATTCCAATAGACCTTTCTATCCAACGTACCTTTATCAACAAAAGTAATGCTTTGATGAAGGGGGAACGTAAGAAATAGATCAGACTTGATTAGATTTGATTATTGCGGGAAACAAGGAGACTATTGCTAAACAGCATATTTACACAAGTCGCGAAATATTTGCAAATCCCTTTAATCTTTTTTTCCTCGAAGTTTCCTACGTTTCGAAAAAAATCTAAAAAGTTAAATTCACTGTAATGGCATCCGAAACGAACGGACGGCTGGATCTTGCTCCGCGAGGGTCTTTAAACCGAAGAAGAATCCAGCCTCTTTCAGATTTCATTTTCTAGCTTCGGCGCTAAGCAATCGGCGGGCGATAATAGGGACGTACGTGGCGCGAAGCTGAAACCGCCACCACTCGATCTCTACCCTCCGATCGCTTCTCTCTTTCTCCCCGCTCCGTCCGGTCCGACGCCATGGGAGGCGGCGCAGCGATGAGGTCCGCGGTGGCGAAGGTCGCGGGTATCGGCGGCGCGCTCCGCAGGGCCCCCGCGGCCCCCGCGGCGCCGCAGTCAGTCCGGAGGGGCTCCGGCCCCGGCGCCGGCTGGGCGCCCGCCATCGTGTCGGCGAAGGGCGACGAGGTCGCCGCCGCGGGCGACGCCACCCACGGGACGGCGGCGCAGAGGGCGGCGTGGGAGGTGGACGATTGGGATTTCGGGGGGTTCGAGGAGAAACCGGTGGGCCAGCCGATGGGTAGGGTTGTGTTCGGGGGCGTGCCGAGCTTTGAGGAGGCCAAGGCGGCGACTGCTGATTTGAAGGATGCTATTGACAAGTACGTTTGGATTTGAATCTGAAACTTCGGTATTTTATGTGGCGTGTCTTGACTGTTACTTGCTACCGCTGGTGTGTAATTCCATCGTTTATGCGTCCGTGGATTTGGGATTTGGGATTTGGGTTTCTGCATCGTTTGTGCTGTGTGGTTGTACTTGTTCTGTCGGATTAACTGCTAAGAAGGATATCTTACATATGTAATAGGCTCACTATGAGTGTTGGTTTGAGAGGAAGTTCTGATCTTTCTTCTGAAAAATGGTGGTTTGTAATTATTCCGGAGTTTGGGTTCGATGACATAAGCTGATAGCTGTGAATGGCTTTGTGAGAATAGACATTCTGTGTCCGAATTTCTGTGAAGAAAATCGTAGTGGTGATTCTTGATCATCATAAGAAAACCTACCCCTTATTGGGGGAGAGAACCAAAAGAGAACTGTGTAGTTACTAGTTACCATATTTTGTGGCGATCTAGGATGGTATGTATTTCTTTCTGCCTTCACTTGTTTTAAACTGTTGCTTCTGGTTGTCAAAGATTGTGTCCTCATTTATTTGAGTGATTACCAAGTTGGTAGAGGTAATTATACATTGCCGCCGCCGCCGATTATGCAGGTCTATTGGCTAGCTGACTCCTAATGGTATCTGAAGTGCATGAACTCCTAGTTTGATTATCATTTGCAAATTATCATTTTCCTTGTGGAGAGTCAGATTCAATTAAATGGCAAATGAATTTTATGGGATTATTGTTCTGTTTTCCTCACAGCGTTCGTCTTTCAATTTTCTTTTTAGCATATTTTGTGGAGGTTAGATGGAAACTTCTATTGGAATATATTATGGTTTGTGCATTTTCAGTCCATCATAAGTCATTCTCGAAAACCATGAAATGCATGTTTTGTTTGAGCTGTTCTACCTACTCATTGTACATTGAGTTTATCATGGTGCATATTCGATATTCTGGTGACTCTTGCCCTAAATTTGCAGCTTTCATTTCTTTCGAGTGCTTGAGGTTCTTTAGGAGAGAGGTTCATAAATGATGAGTTAAAACAATACTCCACTTTTCAGGGAAGTTTGAAAACTTTTCACTTTGTTCTGGTGGATATACTTTCCATGCTCAATTGGTATGACATTAGTTTATAAAAAGATAGTCGTTTACATTTGTGTCTGTTGTTTTATTGATTGTCATTTTAGACTTGATTATGATCTTTGGGTTGTTGACACATATTGATGATGGTTTCTGGGATGAAGACAAGCTTCATTTGTCCGGGGAAATAAAAGCATGGCTTCTGATAGGGGTCACCTTTTTTCTTATTTGTGCTTTTCTCTACAATCATGTTCTGCTTCTTCTCTCTCTCTATTCCTCCTGTTTGATGGAATGGTCTTTGTCTGCCATCTTCACTTCTTCCTTGGATCTTATGCTTTTGGTAATCTAGGGTATATTTGCCATCCACAAACATCACTGGGTGTGAAGGTCAACTTCCAGCAGACCAGGCCTCTGGTCTGCCTGTGCTCACAAATTCTGTCGAGACCCAATCTTCAGTTATTGGTGAGGCTCTGGCAACTTTTCCAGTACCCAAACATGCTGTCGAGGCTTTTAAACTGCTCACTCAAAGTCCTGAGGCTCAGGTACTTACCCTCCTCGATAACAAATGCGTAAGGTCGTTTGTAAAAGTAATATGTGGTGTAGCTATCTGATAAACAAAAGCAGCATTACTGTTATGTCATTTCACTAATAGAGCAATCACGTGAGCTTCTTTCCTTTACTTTTGTGTTCCAGACTGTTGTTGCTTCAATTGCTAGTGATCAAAATGTCTGGGATGCTTTTTTGCAAAATAAGGCTCTCCAGGACTTCCTCCAATCACAGAACTCCAGTAAGCATATCCATTACCTCCTTTTGCACTACGATCCGGCTTTTACATATCCCCGCCTTATGTGGGAATGAATCTCTCACGTTTGGATTATTGCCTCAAAATATATTCTTGGTGCCGTAAGCAGGTATTCAATTCCCATATATGGAGCCAAAAGTGGAGGAATCTGCTGATCATGCTCTTTCTGATGATTGGAAATCGCTAAGGGTGGATGAAGAGACTTCTGAAGGTGGCCACAAAAATGGATTCACGTCCTTCTTGCAGAACATCAAGCTTAGGGTGGAGCAGATGGTTAGCAACATATCCAGCTTCCTTGCTGACATCTTCACTCCCCCATCTGTGGAGAAGATGTCTTCGAACTCAGATGGAAATGCTGGACTGGCTCTTGGAGCGTCTTTCATGGGGTTGGCTCTGCTGACTCTTCTCGTTGTCCTTATAAGGCGAGGCTAAACTCATGAAAATTTGTCGAAGTTACAAAAGCTCTAGTTTGTGACGTATGATTGACTATAGTCGGAAAAATGTTATGTTTTATGGGATGATGATGGAAAGATCGATGTTTTGTGTGCCGCGCATTAAATAAGAATGTACAGTTTGCATTGCACTCGTGCTTCCTGGACCGATTATGTGACGGTATATACTTTTATTGGCTCCGGGCCTCATTAGAACCTACTACGGAAGCGGACTAACTTATAAACTTCATGTGGAGTCTCTCTCCTTCCTTCCATCAGATGTCCTGCATGGTGATTTCTTGCCAACTCGAGGAACTACTACATGTCGAGTCTCTCTCCTTCTAGGAAAGTGGGTTAGCTAACCTGAGTAACTACAGAATCAGTATTGTGGGGCTCGGAGAGTATTTATAGATGGGGACAAGATTGGGCAACGATCTTCCGTTTTCTCATATTCTTTGCCTTCTGGTAGCAACAATCCATGACATGCTGGGGGTTATACTGCAATTCGGCATTTACCAAACCATAGGCGAGAAGAAAGAACGCGGACTACACCTAGCGCTCGGCCTCGCAAAAATCGGTAGCATCATAATATTTGGTTTTACAAAGAATAAAGCAATTGATCGACTCCGTTGTATTCCCATCAAGACTTTGTATCTTGAATATCACCATAATACAAGATCCGGGTTTTGCTATTGTAATCTATTCTCAACGAGCTACAAAATTTGAAGCAACCTTTTGAAGCTTGCAATATTAGAGCAACAGGATGACGTACAGCCTTCTTGAATATGGTAAAAAAGTTTTGCTGCTTCATGCTCTGCTCTGCTGAGTTATTGCATCGGCCTTGTGGACTAGAAAGGCATGGTCAGTCTAAAAGTCGTTATTAATGTACAAGATGTCTTCTTTTTCTAGATGCATCTTCCCTTTGTCTCTTCCACCATTTACTTGAGATCTGTCTGGTTGGCCTCTCTGCAAAGACAACAGCAATACATATTCTTTAATGTAAGGCAAAAAATGACAATGACAGAAGAATGGGAAAGAGAAAAGAAAGATGTTTTCACCTTCCTCAATACAAATGACAAGTATAGATAGGCTACTTCCCACTCATCTGGGGATAGCGTGCCTGAGTAGGAATGAAAATATATTAGATAGTTCCACAGCTAATTGGGGGACGCCACATGGTCCACACCCGAAATTGCAGTTATCCACAATGAAAACAAGAAAAAGTAAATCATGCAAATACTGATTGGTACAAGCAGATTCTTTTCCGGCAATTTCTACATTAGAAGGGGCTCGTACATGTTCAGCAGTACCACCTTTGAATACTCCGCTGTTATGAAAAAATGCGCATGGAATTTACAACACAAAGATTATGAGGCGGAAAAGTGTGCTTCCTCCTTTGGATGGTTTCTAGTTTGTAGTGAATGCAAGAAGTCAAAAAACCAAAAGTGCTTCCTACTTACGACTCATGGCTTTTAGTTTAAAAGTATCTTAATTTTTTGAATAATGAAAATATTGAATGACCTTCGCTGACTAAGTTTCTAAAGATTTGAGATACTTACTTATGAAATAGAACTTAATCCCAATTAACAAAATCTACAAGCTACAATGAAAACCAAAAAGTACAGCCACAAACAGCCAAACTGCAGTCACCCCAAGTGGGCATCACATCAGACAAAAAGGGAAACTTACTTTGGTCTTGATTACCATCCCCCAAGGCTCCAAGCCTCCGCATCAATTCCACATATTCTGGCTTCTTCAAATATTCGTGTACAAATTCATGTGAGTTCTTCACGAAAACTAGGTCCAATTCATACTGCCGAAGATGGAAAAAGAACTTAGTGTGGACGGCAGGCTGCAGTTTCTTGCTCACACTATGAGAGAACTCCAGAAAACTCCAGAAATAGTAACTGGACTGCTGGAAACAATTACCTCTTCTGCCAAAGCTTTGAAGACATGGAAGGGAACAATCCATTCAGGGCAATCGACAGCATCCTGAAAACATATATACTTGCAAAATCAGCTATCATTGCAAGACGCATACATTTTCTTAAGTGAAATACAACATACATACTAGATTGATTAATCAAAAAGGGAAAAGAGAGACGAAAGAAGGATAATTGGGCAACTAGAATGGCTTCTTGGAGTGGCTAACTCAGTGTACACAGCTCAAACAACAGCGAGAAAAAGAGTAGAAACTAGTACCTCTAGGTGAAACTTGTACTTGATCCCAAAGGGGTTTGATGATTTAAATTTCTGTACACAAAAGCACATGTGAACTTTTTCATGACTTAATATCACAATTGTAAAGATGTCAACAGTGATGGAGCATTTACCTTCTCAGAGAATTCTTCATCAAAATGTATCCAGTAGACACTGTTGCCGAAAGCAAGCTCATCCGCTGGAAATTATATTGAATTTAGCAAAAGTCGAGGGTTGAACATGACCGCATCATTCCTTAGTTTTACTGGGAAAGAACAGGCCTTATCGGCATGTAATTGCAATAGACCAATTAGAATAACAATACCTTCTCTAAGCTTTTTTATTATCACATTTGCATCTGGCATTGTTCCAATGAATATGCCTCCAGGACGAAGTAAAGCTGACACGTTGGCTAAAGCTCGACGAGCCCGTGCTTCAGTTGACCAGGAGTAATGCATAGCAAACTGCAACATATAAATTATTAAAAGTTCAGTCATTGGCGAAGTCACATAAAGGCAAACGCACACCACATAAGGCCCATGCACAGTAAAGTTTGATAGATGAGGATTTTATTGTCATGCGGCAACTGTGACAAAAGAAAGCAGTCTTGGATTGTACGAGAAAGGCACAAACATAGTCAGCATAATATAAAATAACCAAATTTTACTTAAGGATCAGTTGTAATCTCCAGCAAACGGCATGAATCCCATCTTTAAGAGGCCACGAGGAACACTCGACCAATCATGATATTGTGTGTGTGAGTTCGAAAGAAAAATAAGACCTTAAATTAGACATACTTACCTGGCAACTGCAAATGTCAAAAGGTGCATCAGCAGCCAAAACTTTGTCCAATCGAACCTATTATAGGCAGCCAAAAGAGAGAGCTCTTATCAGTCCTCTAAGATTCTTGCAAGAATTGCATAATTCAATGACAATTCATTGGAATTCAATTCTATTCATAATGCCATCGAGATTTACCAATTTAGTTCAGTTTTTGACAAAATCTCGAATTGATGATATATGGAAAGTCTAATATCTTAACGAGACTTAAAAGTTAAAAACTTAGTGAGATGTGATGCTGAGTTGGATTAAATAATGCAATGGACCAAAGAACTTAATCAAGGTCGAAAGATCATGCCACATGCATTAACATCTTTAAACACGATGGGAAACTACATCCCCCTTCTCGAAATGAGAGTACTGCTAAGGTTGGCAAACCAAAGGAGAAAGAAGGTTCATGAAAACTTCCCAGCTTCTTTTTGTTTGCAGTGAAGGACCACCTAACTATGACCTTCCTCTGACAACTATGCTCACATTTACCTCAAAACAATCTCCGCATATGAGACGTGCCAGAAATGTGAACTTCTTACGTCGCTGATGGTGGTCTGCATCACCATTATAACGGGTGCGGCAATCTTCTATCTGAAGATGTTTTACATGCAGTAAATTCTCACTATAATCATATCAGCTACGTACAAAAAGATTAAGAGAGTAAATTATATAAGGAGAGAGTAAAATACAACAGCTCAGAGAGATTGATCCTTACTGAGCCTTCAGCTATGTCTATCCCAACGTAATACCCAATTTTTGCTTTGTCCCATTTAATGAGATCGCCGCCCTAGTAATTAGGTAAAAAAGACATTCTCAAAAGATATCCAAGCAACTAAAAAGGAAATAAACTAATTTCTGAAAATGAACATAGACATATGAGAGCTGATAATCACCTTGCCACACGCAAGATCAAGAACTGCATCCCCACGTCGGGCATAGAGCTGAATTAATACACTTTTAATCTGCATAGCATAAGAGTTAAGACATTAGAGAGGGCTACGGTCATCTGCCATCTTCAAGAGCTAATGCATCTGAAAACCAGAGTGCGTACCCAATTATTAAGTTTCTTCAAGTGAATGATGGGACTAGCTTCCCTCTCTTCAAGGGTCTGGTTCGTCCTCGCACTGTAATGGTCAGCGACTTTCCGGGCGAAAATCTTGGTGTTTTCATCTTCTAAGAACTGGGCATCACCTACAGTGACAACCCAAAGCAATCTATATGTCAGCATAGCAATGCCAGAGAAAACTGAAGTTCTGGATTCGGCAACCGAAACTCTTGCCACAGGTTCATTTTTCCATATACCAGCCAACACGAAAAAGCAAAACCTTCACAGATTCCCGGTACCAAAAGGGGCAAGCGATGATACAAACCACTCATTCCAGCTCCATCATCAATCACCAAACGGAGAAAAGCCGCAGCCACGGGGCTCAAAACCAAATGGGTCTCGATCGAAGAACTAGATCTTGCCCTCCAGAAGCACCCAACCCCCAATTCCGCGAATACCAGGAGCGCAAAAAGAAAAAGCGCGACGAAGCACAGGAAAAATCCAAAGCCAGGCAGCAGCAAAGGAACTACCTTCAGGGTTGTACTTGAGTCTGGACTGAGGAGGGCCGAGAGACGTGGATGGAGACGGTCCTGGGTATCCTCTTTTCATCGCCCACGACAGCGCAGCGGCGAAAAGGATCGAGCTTGGGGGTTCTTTCGGGTTCGACTTTTCCGCAGGCGAAGGGGCACGGCCGGAGGAGCAAGAACAGGAGAAGGACGGCGGGGCGAGTTGGGTTCCTAGGGAGAGCGGAAGGGACGACGACGGCGGCGACGACGGCGGCGGCGGCGGCGGCGATGATGGTGAATCGCCCGGTGCCGGACGAGGAGACGGCGCTGGGAGAGGGGGAAAAGCGACGACGAATTGCGGGATGCGGTTCGACCGGGGGTGATTATAGCGCCGCATTGCAATGGTCGGTGGGGGGCTTTTTTTTTTTTTTTAACTGTTGCTCCTTCAGACCCAAAAAAAAAAAAAAAAAAAAAAAAACTGTTGCTCCTTTAACTCAGGATTCTCGATGTCCCGATTCAACAACTTTCATCCATCCGATTAACTCCACTTTTTGCATCCGGTCCAAAGCATCTCAATAAGAGGTACGGAGCATTCATAAATTTGGGGCAGAGTATGTCTTAAAATTATTTCCTTTGAATCATAGGACGTAAAGAATGATGAGGTAAGAAAAACTTTTTCTCCAATTAATACGGATAGGGTGTGCAAGCATATTAAAATAAGGAATATGTCGGACCACCACGGAAACTCATATTGGAAGTTTGCTTTTTGTTGATTAGACACGGGCTTTGCACAATGTTTAAAATCAACACTTTTAACCAATACTTCCTATTTCTAGATACTATAATTTTTTCAATTTGTTGCGTTTTTCTATAAGAGTCAGATCTGATTCTTCTAATAGTACCATTTCGATCGTACTCTCATTCAATTGATTTTTCAACATTATGTATAAATAAAATTTATTTAGAACCCCTTTTTTTTTCGGCAAGCATTTTGGATGCCTTGGGATTGGTCATGATTATGACTTGATCTCTTGCAGGCTTGTACATTTGTTTGTCCAATCTCGCATCGCATCTGAAGCTAACTTGCATCATGCTGGATGACAATAATTGGGGGATGGATAATGTAGAAATATGGATCTCATTGGAAGATTTTTCAATAACTAATTATGAATGCATTTAAAATGGACGATCCCAAGATAACATGATTTTACATTGACTCATTTCTCGTATTTATTCACAAGATAACATTTTGCATTTTGGTCTCTCTTGAATGTAAGTACACATTAAGCTCATGAGATGTACGAGCAATTAAACGCTTTGATCAATGAGGAGCATAACACAAGTATGAAACTTTGTGTTTTTTTTTGTGGATTCGATGGTACTGATCGCTTTCCGTATCTGGTTAGTCGTTAATGTTCATACTCACTTGGGATTTGTGCTGGGCTGGATAAGCAATTGCACACCCTTAGAGGGCCCATAGCTTGGCTAGAGTAGGCCCATATTACATCTTGATTGGATGCTTTAGACATTCTCCTGAATTGCCATCATCTTGGTTCCCTATCTTTTTCCAGCGCAGCTCATCATAGGTGAAGTATACAATTCGTAATGATGCTAAGATTACACTTCAATGAATACACAGGCTCATCAATTTGAGCTATGCAAATTTGAGAATGATCCAAAGACCATGTTAAAATGACATCTTGACATCTAATATCTACACATGATATGATATCTTAACTCATGAGCATCGTATTAACCAACTGGATGCTAGGATATGCAACCGGCTTTCCTTTCAAGCAACTGCTCCCTCGTATGCTGATGCATGAACTTTATTGCCAAATCTCTAACCTGGGACATAACTGAGTTGACAAGAGTTAGTTTGTTTTCTCAATTGACCACTAATAAGAAGCTCGTATCTTTTTCAACAGCGAGTGTAGATGTTCGTTTCATGAATGATTTGGTTGATGAATGTAATCACAATTTACTTTACCAGGTGTCCTATAGGAAGGACACCGCTGTTTGTTAATGCATTAAGATGTTACTAGTAAAACGAATTTAGACAATGATGAGCGTGATGATCATTATCAACGTCTCAACTAACGCTCGATTTAATCTACTAAATTGTCAATTGTTCGCAACTTGTTCATATTCTTATTTTAAACCACCGGGGTTTGCCACTCTTCTAACATGGAAGGGAGAGGTGGGGGGTTCGAATCTCCACATTCTCAGGGGATTGGGGTGGGGACGATTTAGTTTCAGGAGTGTGTTTTGACTCCCACGCCCTGAAAGGAGGCAAAGACAAAAGTCTGAGAGTGAGTGTTAGAGTATGAATAAAGTAGGACCGACAAAAAAAAAAAAACAAAAACTAGAGCTCGGTAATTAATTTTTGTTGTGCCCGCCTCCAAGGTAGCTGGAGAGTTGTCCGCATAATTTAAGCGAAAGGCACTGAGATGATGTCTGTACACACACAGCGGAGCAGTAAATGCATGACCTACCGCCACGTCAAAAGTCGAGGCCATTCTGAGATCGCCATTGATAAAACTTCCCCTCATATTTTTAGTTGCTTCACCCTCTATATCATCGACAGTCTTGATGAACATGACAGTGTGAGAAGCTCCACAGGTGAAGGGTCCGATACAGTTTCTTCATTCCAGAATCTCATTTGACTTGTGAGACAAACACACAGGTCTAGCTAGATGGCTTTCAGCAAAGAGCATTGTCTTGCCCTTCTTCTTAACCACATCGTCGTTTGCTATGTCACGCTAGCACCGGTCTTCAGTGGTGGCGTTTGTGCTCGGATCCCGATGATGCAAAGGCCTGCAAATGGTCGCTCGGTCTCGGCTGTCTTTGCGTTCGGAGACTCGACGGTCGATACGGGTAACAATGACTATATAAACACTCCCTCCAAGGGCAACGTCCCACCTTATGGGAAAGACTTCGTGAACCACATTCCAACAGGAAGGTTCAGCAATGGGAGGTTGATTCCTGATCTTATAGGTGAGGTTTTTCTCTCAATCTGAACGACTAAGATTGAAGAATGGTTACTTCAATTTATGTGTTGTTTGTGGAAATATACTCTGTTACAGTGGCACACTACGGGCTTAAAGAACTTTTGCCGCCGTACTTAGACCCGGCACTCAGCATGGAGGATCTGATAACCGGAGTTTGTTTCGCCTCCGCAGGCTCCGGATATGACCCTCTTACTGGTCAAGCGCGTGTAGGCAATTCTTCCACATCAGTCGGTACTCATTACCAATCGCGCTTGGCTACAAAGAACACTGAACGTTAGTCTCCACTAATCGCAATTGTTGTTTCTTTTGTGGTCCTCCTGTGTTCATGAATGTGCAGAATGTGATATCAATGGAGAAGCAACTGCAGTACTTCAAAGAGTACACGAAAAGGCTTGAGATGGCAATCGGAAAGAACCGAACCAGAAACATCATCAATGGGGCCTTGTTTGTGATTAGCAGCGGCACCAACGACTTCATCGTCAATTACTATGGTCTTCCTTTCAGACGGCAAAGCTTCACTCCCCAAATGTACCAGCAGTTCATATTGAATCATGTAAAAAATTTCACTCAGGTTGATTACTCAAAATCTTTTGGCTCTATACAAATTGCAGATATGATCCTGATGGTTTTGATGCTCAATTTTCGCTCTATATCACAACGTTCTTAGAGACAATCTTCCTTGGATAGTTAATTGTGGTTGTTGATAGTTTACAGTAACTGTCTAAGGAGGTACTTTACACGCCTCGAAGTCGATAATTCTGTTCACTCTATTCGTAATATTATTGTCTCGGAGTAGGGTAAATTTAGCCTGATTAGACTCATGATCGGATGATGCTGTCAATGTAGACTTTGTGGAATCAAGGGGCACGAAGAATTGCGGTCGTCGGACTGGCGCCAATGGGTTGCTTACCTGTGGTCATCAACCTTAATTCAGGTAACCCTTTTCGAGATCGCGGCTGCATCGAGAAATTCTCCTTGGTGGCTAGGAATTACAACACGATGCTTCAAAAGGAACTAGGCAAGATGGAAAAGAGCCTCCAATCTCTTGGTATAGTCATAAAATACATTGACACATACAATTCAGTGGTGCGAATGATCAAAGCCCCGCACAGTTTTGGTGAGTTTCAGATTTACTTTCTAATATTATGTCCTCTCGTGTTTAATGCATGAAAAATGTGCATCTTAAAGCTGGTTAATTACGTGCATTTACTGTTTCTTTTTGTTGAGTAGGTTTCGAAGACGTGGATAGCGCATGCTGCGGGACGGGCATCATCAAAGTGTCATTTTCATGCGATATGAATTCCTATGTATGTCCGAATGCATCCAAGTATCTATTTTGGGACTCGGTGCACCCAACCGAGACGGCTTACTCCATCATCTTCAATGCTCAGTTACCCAGTTTTGATGCTATTCTCAAGGGCATATAGTTCCATTCCAATCAACCTTTTATAGGACTAAATTATATCTTTCTGCTTAATTAATTTTCTTTCAGTATCTTGTTTTCTGGTTAGTGAAGAAGTACTACTCTTTACGTGCCGGTAAATGCAATTCTCAATCTAAATAGTCAATTACAAGTTGAGGCGATTAGTTTATTGATTAAATGCAGATGACTGATAAATAGGGCAAAACATGTTTATCTTGACATAAGCAAGTTTCCGTGGATCAAATTTCCATTATGAGCAAAATTACATTATAAAACAGAAGTGAAGTTAATGAATCATGGTAACCACTCTCTGAAAAACACTGTATTTTGCACCTCAGACTTTGCACCACCCAATCTCTTTTGGCCTGCTACAAAGTTTTGTTTCCCCATTATAGTCGATGCCCATGGATGGGATGGTTTTCGTGCATCCATTGTTAGTCGCGTTGACAACTTTGCCGATTAACGGATGATGCATTTTCGAGTGATGTCTCTTCAAAACTTCCGCAATCAACTCTGTTGATCACTTAATGTCTCTCACATGCTTTGGCCACAAGTTACTCATTAAGTTTTCTTGCGATTTGTATTTTTTTTTCTCCCTCCTCATGCTTAAAATTTCTGGCAATTGACATTATTCTCTGAGCATGTTAAGGCTCAGCAAACTCATGCAACATTGTTGTAATTAGTCCGACTCTGACCTCCTTCAACTGAGCTCAGACTCAGTCCGAGTCAGAGCTACTGGTGCTATGTCAGTAACAACATTAGCATTGTTAATCTGGTTGAGAAGGAGCATGCTGAAATGTCAGCGAATGCTGCATTGTTATAGCAAAGTCCGAAGGACTTGGTCACTGTTACAATCTGATCTGCTCATATTAGTTGCCACCGTCGTGGCCCAGTATTTCCAAAGTAAATGAGAATGAGATATGCATCTCAAGAAGTCAAAAGTTGGAATTAGAACAATTTGCTGTGGTAACCAATTTCATTTACAAGAGTTTTCCTTTTTTCTTTTCCCTTGCTCATTGGTTTTACAATTTCCCAAGGCAAGATACAGCATCTGCTTGATTAAATTTGTAAGTACAAAATTTAAATCTGGTTGCTTAGATCACCTTGTGACCTGAGTAAACTTTTGAACCACTCAACTGATGATTTGGGAATCCTTGTGAGGTTATTTTTATAATCAATATGGTAGAGTCCGAACCGAACTGTGTATCCCGAGTTCCACTCCCAATTGTCGAGCAAAGACCATACAAAATAGCCGCGCACGTTGCAGTTATCTTGCCTGTAATTAAGTCATGCTCCATGAGCTACTACCACGGCCTCAATTCTCATGCTTCCATATATCGGCAATATGTAGACAAAACATGGATTCCTATGTTACCTTATAGCAGCAGATAGGTTTGACAGATAGTCTCTGTGATATTCTATCCTCTTGTCGTCCTGTAAAGCCTTGTCCAAACCTATGTAAGGTCTATTAAGATCATCCATACCTGCATAGTTGATTCACATTCACAAGAAGAAATGTCCTATTGATATGTAGAGGTGATTTTGAGTGTCGTTCATTCAGTTCTGAAATTAATATGGACAATTGTGTCTTTAAGAGCAATTCTTAGCGCTTGTGATGTAAGCACTCACCGTTTTCTGTTATGACGACTGGTGGGTTTCCGTACTTATCTCTTACATATCTAGCTAACTTGCTGATGCCCCACGGCACCACATGTAGCCACCGGGAAGCTGCCTGGAAGAGGAAATGTATAAACCATCTTTTTTGACTCGAACCTGTATTAACTACATTTTGCAAAACCAAGAACAGCAGGAACATACTCTTTCTCCTATAGCAACTCCTGCTCGAAAAGCTACAATGAATGAAACCACAGAAAGATATTCAATATGACCAGCAGTTCCAGTATATCTTTCGGTGTGACAAGAAAATAGGTTGAACATTTGTTCGACTGCTTACGGGTTGTTATAACAGCATTATCAGAGGAAGCATCCTGAAGTATTAGCTTCCGAATACGGGTCCTATCATTTCGGGCATATAAGGTTGTGTAATGATTTAGTCCAACAAAATCCAAGGAATCCATCAGGAACTTGGACATCTCTGATGAGATCTCGGGCAGTCTTTCTTCAACTAGATTCTTCATTGAAAGAGGGTATTCCCCAAAGAAAAGTGGATCAAGGAACCTGGATCACCTTAAGCTGCTCAGACATTTTTATCGGTGACAACTAATTGGTATATGCTGAAACAAGTTATCTCTTAGCTACTTACCAGCCAATGCTGAATTCCATTGCTCTATCTGCAGCATCCTGGTCCTCATCGCTGTCTGATATCGGTTCGTACCATTTGGCGTCTAGTGATATTCCTATCTGCCCTCCTTGCTTTTCCTGCCCAAAATGTAAGTGAAATTTTTAAGGGGGTTTCATCTCCCGGATAAATTTGTGACCAGTAGAAGTTTGGAGTGGTACCCTGAAGTTCAGCTTATAGTTTTGGTAAGCGGCAGCGTGAGACAGGAGGATGTTGTGAGCCACAATGTAGGGTTCAACGGATGATTTGCCCCTTTTACAGAATACATGGCCGAGAATAGAGCACCTCCCGGGCGCTTGAAGTCCAGTGTCATAGCCTTGTATTGAGAAGCCATGGGGTTCATTGAATGTGATCCAGTACTTCACTCGGTCTCCAAAAGCCCGGAAGCAGGTGGAAGCATAGTTCTCGAAATCTTTGCTGCAAGTGATCCAGGGATTTTCTGTGAGCATGGTTCATTTACCATTTTCCCGCTAGCGAATGCATTTTGGGATCAATATCAAACTCACACTATTCTTTCGCTCAGCCATCCTTCGTACTCGTCTTCGAGCATCTGTGGAAGATCCCAATGATATAGCGTTACATAAGGCTTGATTCCTGATTAAAAACCACAGGGTAGCCTTAATATCATCCTATTCTTGGCGTGATCAGATGTTAAGCAAAGACCAAAAATAGGACCTTGTTCCAATAAAGCATTAATGAGTCCGTTGTAGTAATTTAACCCTTCTTTATTTGGTTCCCCTGTTCCATCTGTTTTTCAAGAATTCTGGAAGATTAGGGCTTTGATGAAAAGGATAGATGGAGAAAACGATTATAAATGAAAAAAGTGGGGGTGATGGTGTTCTTACTTGGAAAAATTCTTGGCCAAGATATTGAAAATCTGTAAGCATCCATTCCCAGATCCTTCATCAAGCCTATGTCATCCTGCAATATTTTTTAATAAGCCTGTGATTGGATGCGTTTACAAAGGATAAGCAACATTTTGTGATTGACTAGTTAGCCCTTCTACTTTTAGCTTGTATAAATTATTGCTTTTTTTAAGTATCCATCGGAAGTACGAAATTATAAACTAGGTGGTAGGTCGCTGTCGTCTGTCATTCTCGATCTTCCTTTTTACATTAGCACTACTTTTCAAGAAAGGGCAAGCTAAGACTATATTTCGCTGAAGTGAAATCCTCCCCTGGAATTGGTCAAATATGGTTTTGGCATCCATTGGCATCTGCAAACATATTGCCATTTGGTCATTCTTAGTACCCCGAAATGATCGACAAACTTGAGATACAGAAGGCCAGTTGGTGGTCGATGTTAACCGTTTGTCTGATGCAGGTTGGGCATAGAATAAATGCGATATAAGGCAAACTTTATGGTCTTGGAAATATACCTTGAACCGGTGGTACTGATCAACAGCAGTGTCCGCATTGCTGAAATCTAGTATCTTACCTGGTAACAACGTCAATAAAGAAGCAAAAAGTTGCCTTGCTCTCCAGACTCCGTTTCAGTAAACATTAGATTGCTTCACAAGTAAAAAACTGATACCTGGTTGCCTGGTGAAGGTATCCCATATACTTGTTCCTTTGTTTCCTTCGTTCACAGCCCCTTCAAACTGCCATAACAGACAATTAATACATCTTTGACGATAGCCGGCTCCTCGCCATATACTTCAAGTGCTTGCAGAAACGGAATTGGGGTCTCTGAAAGCAACCTGATAGGCCGAAGAGGCGGTGCCGAAGACGAACCCATCTGGAAAATCGTCTCTGCTGATGGACTCCGAGTTTGAGAAGAAGTAGAATATTAAAAGAATCTGTATGGAGGCGACTCTCATGGTGTTTGTGACTATTTTCAAAGAACTCCTTGGCTTCTTATGGATATTCTTGGGGATCCCTTATAAGAAAGAAGGGAGGAAAAGGCAAGGAGTGCTCTGTTTGTCGTCTTTGTTTTGAAGGCGGAGAATAAGGCCGACGAAGAAAATTAATAGGCGGAAGTGGCCGATGGTCCCTTGCACTGAAAGGTGACTTCAGATTCAATAACCCGCCTCTCTCTCTCTCTCTCTCTCTCTCTCGACCTCTTGAGTGCACGTCGAAGGGTGATGTTTACAGGTGACTGCAAGTGACAGAGGAAACGTTGAAGAAGAGGGTGGTGAAAAAACGCGAGAGATTGGATCGTGGGACAAGCAAAAGAGTTTTCTTACTCGAATAGACCTGGGTCTAGGCCGAGCGTTTGTTCAAGAAAACTGCAAACGAGAGAATCAAGAAATGAAAGTCCACACAAGGGAAGATAGATAGCTTAGGCCTAGGGCAACGGGGAAAATCCAAAGTAGGTAAGAGGAGATTCATCATCCTTCATCTAACAAAATGGAATATGTACATCTCTATGATACACGCCCGGCGTGTGTTTATTATCTTGTTATGGATTGTGCAGATGCGCATGGCAGGGTGGACATATCTTTTTTTTGGAAAAATGAAAATTCTGATCAAAATGGAGAACTTACCCCCCAAAAATAGAAAAGGTGGAGATGCTTAGAGTGTGGGGAAAGGTGGGGAATGAATTGTGGGATGGGATTTGGTCTCAGGTGTGACACGTGTAAGGAACTCGTCTTTTATCGAAAGTTTTTCATTGGATAATCTTAAAGTTTGAGGATCTAATTACAACGAATATGCGGTGCAGACCACTAAAAGTTCTGGCATGAGAGCTCACCTACCTCAGGTCATTGTCGTTGGTTGACTTGATCAAATGGGTTTTATGTTGTGTAATTTTTTTGGAATCCTTTAGTTACTAAAATTCCTTTTCTTTTTTTGCACAGAAAACAACGTAAAGAAAAGAAAAAACAAAAATATCACGTGTCAACGATATTTATTGATGTATATATCATAAATTGAATTGTCTTACACATAGATTTATGTGTTTCTGATCTTATAATGTATATGTCCTATTTAACTATATATATTAAAAAATTCATTGTCTATGGGATTTCATATCTTATTTGACATGTTTACTTTCTTGCCGTCATGTAAATACCGGCCATCCTTTTCTTTAATAAAAAAAAAACCAAATTCCACTACATGTTGTATTATAACAAAAAAGAAGTAATTTGACCATCTATATTGTGAAGCAAACACATGTTTATATAATTCAAGATATATCTCCATCCCAAAGTCTAATATTGTGCATAATAAAGCTATAATTACTTATATTACAGTTGCACATGATATATACTCTTTCTGTCACCCGATGTATATTTCATTGAAATCAGCCGAATCTTGGCCATATCACAAATTGTATTGCCCGCAATAAAGTTAATCTTGGTGAAAAATACAGGTGTTTGTAATTTTTGTTTGCAGCATTTTCTCCTCAGCGCATGATATGATGTTGAAACTACAAAGAGGGAAAACGAACCCAGAAAGAAAGAAACTAAAGCAACCTTCACCTTCACATAAAAAGTCAACTAATAATAGAAAATTTACATGATCAATCCACTCACATCAAATGCTTGCAAGCTGCAAAAGCCGATTTTTAGTATAATGTATTAGAATTTATAATATATTAGATAAGATAAAATAAGATTAAAATGATTGATCATTCATGTAGGCTGTGCTTGCACGCATTTCTCATCCGATAACGGCCAAAAATTATTGTAGAAATTTGAAGAAAATTCAGGAAAGAAAGCTCCAATTTTAGATGGGGACGGTGTCGTGTTTGCTGCTTTATGGGGGTGGGTGGAGTTTTGGAGGTGCCCTCGACATTATTATAAAACATCTCACCAAACCCTTGTCAACCTTGTCCGGATGCTCTTCTAATTTCTCCTAGAGTTATGTATAGGTTTGAATTTCACTTATCATTTCTTTTTGGCCTTTCAATTTCTCAAGGTAAAAGGTCATAAACTATATCCACTATAACATATTTATCCTAAATTTTTACCCATGACAAAAAAATACAATCATAAACTTATATCTATATGACACATTTATTCTTTGTTAAGATGCCATTAGATGAATTTTTTTAATCTAAATTAATTTCGTTTTTATTTCACTTAAGTTATGTGGATGTCATGTCAACACCGCTTGCATTTCTAAGTATATTTTTAAAGGTTTTTAATGAAAGAACTTTTGTGGAGAGTAAATGTGTTAGATAGGTATAAGTTTAAAATTTTTTACGTTACAGAAAAAAGATTATTATTTAGGATAAATGTATCAGTGGACATAATTTAGAGTTTTTTTTTTATCTTTTATCCTTTATACTTATATCTTATTTAATGACAAAATATTATATCTTTCGAACATTTAGATTTTCAAAATTTCCAAGAAAATATTAATAAGACGTTTTCTTTTTTGGGTCAAACCAAATAAGCATAATTTGAAATTGCTTACCATCATTCTAGTTTTTTTTTTGTTTGTTATTCCACATTGTACTATGATTCTGTGGAAAATTTGCATTCGACAAACAATTCTATTTTAGTAAATGGGTTAGGTCAATTTGGAGATCTGTAACTAAATTTGTGTTGCATATGAATGAATTAAGACGGATTAATTGAATTAATATGTGTTGGATCATATTCAACCCCACCCCAATCTGACCCACCTCACCCCACCTCACCCCACCCCACTTATTTGACGGCTCTACTTGATCATACTTTTAGAAATTTTTATGAGAAAGGAGACAAACATACATAATTGAGGTAAACCATCACTAGAGCAAGGCAATAGGACGGCTCTACTTGATCATACAATTTTTATGAGAAAGGAGACAAACATACATAATTGAGGTAAACCATCACTAAAGCAAGGCAATAGAAGAGGTTGGTGAACACTCTAGACTATGAAAAAGTACTTCGTGAACTTTTCATTTAAAATATTTTTATTTGCAAAATAAAAATTATAGTATACTTTTACACAAAAAAGTAGACAATTCCCAATAACTATGGATTTCTAGATAAATAAAAACCATCAATTTGTCGCGCTTATGAGTTAAGCGATGTGGGATGTAGTCACATCATATTAGCGAAAAAATTCAGAATGTATGGATATAATTTAAATAAGAATCTGAGGATCATATATATATATATATATATATTTGTCAAATTAAGGATAATATTTTGAAGTGTAAAATTAAAATTGTCGTAACGTTCACATAAATCAACCTGACGAATATGCCCTCTTCTTTTCCGTGAAAACCCCGAAATGCTCCCTCTCCCTCTCCCTCTCTCGTCGGCGTTAAGGCTGAATCCACGACCCATCCATGGCGCTGAGAGTGGCGGCGCCTCGCAGCTTGAGGAGGCTGTTCTCAACCTCTTCGTTCTTTCCTCCGCCGGCTGCGGCGGCGGCGGCGGCGGCTCAGCCCCGGGTGGAGCCAGAGCCCAACACCAACCTATTTGTCTCAGGTGACTGCTTGTTCTGTTGTTTATACGGATCCCTCGTGCGCATTGTCTCGACTCTTTGCTCTCTTCCGTTGCTAATTATCATGTCGCGTCTTTTCTCCTGACGCCATGTCCGGAAGTGCTTTGTCTCGGTGGCAATTTGTTTTCTTCTTGCTTAGTGAGACGAGTCTAGAAATGTTCCGAGTTTGGTGCGTATTTTGCATAATTGGGTCTTCGGAAAGTCCGGAACTTGGAGCTGTTTGACGATGCTTGGGCGAAAAGAAAGTGTCGGATCAATTGATTTTGAGAATGGTGTGAATGGGCATGCGCATGATTGAGCTGCAACGGTTTATTAGACCATTGTTACTTGAGAGGTTTGGCAAGCGGATGCTTGATGAGCATTTAGCCTGGGGTTTCTACTGGGTCTTCCAGTTAAGGCATACTAATCAAATGGACTAGTTATAATCAGGAAACTCGAATGTATCTTCATTTTCAAAGAAACACTGGGTAAAGTTGCATATGCTTGCAGATCAAAGAGTTATTCTAGAGTATTTTAGACTTGTTGTATATCTCTTCCTAAGAGGGGCAGACTAAATTCTAAATTGTAATTTGGAATCTTTCGGCCAAGTGAAAATATTTGGACTGCAG
This sequence comes from Eucalyptus curtisii, assembly GCA_017140595.1. NCBI lineage: Eukaryota > Viridiplantae > Streptophyta > Magnoliopsida > Myrtales > Myrtaceae > Eucalyptus > Eucalyptus curtisii. The sequence continues at coordinate 27,222,635 of CM029499.1, forward strand.
TCGTCATCACGCATTTTGTTCACTCTGAATGAGAGAGTGAAAAGAGGGTAGATTGTTCCATGTTCTCGTTACTTGCTTCATACTTGCTTCTGCGCTGAAACTCTGGCTACCAATTATAAGTGGAGCACACAGTCATTTGCTTGAGCATATCTGATGTTTAATTAAGTCATCTTTATACGCAATCTTGAATAATTGTCATCGACCGTTTAATTGGGCCTGGCACTGACATATAATTGATTATGCTTTGCATTATCTGATTTGGAGATTGACAATAAACTCAGGGCTGAGTAAACGTACTACTACGGAGAAACTACGGGAAGCCTTTTCCCAGTTTGGTGAAGTCGTTCATGGTTTGTCGTACCTCTGAATGGTTAATCGTAAGTTACCCTGGCAAACCTTAATGCACTAAATTTGCAGCATGTTGGTTCCATGCAGCTAGGGTGGTGTCTGACCGGATTTCAGGATATTCAAAGGGTTTTGGCTTTGTCAGATATGCCACGTTAGAAGATGCTGCAAAAGGTCTTGAGGGTATGAATGGAAAGGTGAGTTTTGCATTTGTGTCTCTGCTTCCGCTCCTCTGGAAATAATGACAGTGTTTTGCAAAGTGATTAACTGTTACTTAGTTCTTTGGCATGTTTGATACAGGATATATGTGTTGTGTTTAAGGAATTGCATAGACTAAAAATCTGCTTTTCTTTTGGTTTTAAAAAGAAGAGGGTTTTTTTTTTTTTTTTTTGGGTTTTGGACATGTATATCTGTGAACATATCAGTAGTTGGAAACAATTTTGAAACTTAAATGTGCTTAAGATTGTGGTGTCATGGTATGTTCCCCAGATATCATAGAATCGTATATTTCTCTAAGTCTGTCGAAAATCTTAGAACTCTCTTTAGTGATTGTGGCGTCTTGAGATTTTGGCTCTATATAGAAAAGGTTATAGTCTCAGTAACATTTTAAACCATAAGTGTATTTGCAAAAATTAAAGGAACTACATTAAAGCATGGAATGAAAGGATACCATCTCTTGGTGAATGGGCAAAAAGGACCCATATCAGTTGTGGCTGTTGAATAATTCTCGAAGTAGGTGCTGGCACCATTAAGAAAAAAGAATTCGATGTTGTTGGTTTTGAATTTTATAAGCAATGGTAACTGAAGAACTCTATGCTCAATGCATGTAAAGAGTTCCTCTGAGGAAAACTCTCTCTCATGTTTGCATGCAATTATTTTCATGATTCCTCTGGGAAAAGCTATCACTGTCATGTTTACATGCAATAAAATTCACGATCCCTTAGTAAATCAAAGTGCATATACCTTACTCTGCACATATATCCCAATTTTCTGATTGAAAATATGAAGAAAGAAAAGTCTACTCAATGTGTTGATGTTAGGGTGAGTTGACAGAAGCAAGTTCCTCCATTCCTTGAGATCACTTGTATGCATAATTGGGTCATCTAAAATGAATTTGGTCCGATCGCCATTTCGTTGCTCATCTTCTTTTGATTTCCTTTCTTGTGGATATATGCATTTTCATGATCGTGGAACATACGGGCATTTGTAATCTGTCTTCTGGAGAGTAATTCAGTCCATTTTATGCCTTGTAGTGCCATTTACAGCTACAATCGCTTATGTTTTCAGAAACATCTTATCTGATATGAGAAACTGAAATAAAGGTGTAAACATGGGCCTAGTGAATTGACAAGTTCATTTCTTTCACCATTTAAATCACTGACAAGATGTTTGTTAATGGAGCTGCTGTTCGCATCATAGCAGAACACTGAAGATCCATTAACGAGCCCACTCTCTGTGTTCTTACCGAATTATTTTGTGTTATGCAGTATCTAGATGGTTGGGTCATATTCGCTGAATATGCAAGGCCCAGGCCACCACCTACCTCACCTCCGAACAATGGGTTTCCTTCATACGGTCATCAATGAATTTTTTTCTTTCCATTGCTGACACTTCCTCCATGCTAACAGCTGATCGGCCTTTGAGGGTGTAGTATCTCTGGCCAGAGTAACTTCTTATCGGCATGCGATTTTCTGATTTTTGGAGATCAGCCTTGTATGAGAGAAGGAACAAAATCACTGAAATGGAGGCAAACATTTTCCAAATCAACGAGTCTGTTGTCTGCTGAAGTTCTCATCTGCTCTGAGTCTCATGATCTTTTCTTGCATAAGAGCCCAAGAATCACCGCAAGGTTTTAGGATTACATGTATCCAAAAGAGTTTCATTGGATGTACATATGTGATCAATGTAAAGTTAAGTTCTTTTTCTTGCACTAGTTGTTGCAGCAAACTTTTTTTCTACGGGATAAGAGCTAATAAAGAAATGTTCTGCATGATCTTCCAACTCGCGCCATTCCAAAGAAATGGTAGGATTTGCACCATTATGCTTTCTTTTATTAATAAAGTTCAACGAGAAAATGGCATAAGTAGTGGAGAACAAGAACGTAATAGGATGGTCGATTGGGGTGTCTTTGTATAAAGTTGTCATACAACACCCACGAAAGATTAATAGAAATTTCATGTGCATACTCCAACCTTTTTACCTTCCGTCTCAGGATCTGCCAGGAGGCAAATCTATTTATTAGTCGAAACAGAAAGCAAGAGGAGGAGGAAGGGGAGGCAAATCTACCGACGGGACAAGAAACTCTCTTCGGAGACGTGGCTGTTAGTGCAATGCATGTGGGCGCGATGTAGGAATGGTGATCTGGCGCAAGTATCATCGGTCGCTATACTGTTGTCACTGACTCGTGCTATGTGTGTGGCCTGAACTCGGCCAACACAAAGAATATCAGTTTTGGAATATGCAGCGCGAGCAACACACCAATGGGCATCTGCCCTCTCACGCAAGCAACGAGAACAAGCAGAAAAGAAACGAAGAGAAGCTCTCATTAAGATCGATGGCAACGTAACGCATGGATATTTTGGCTTCCTTCTCAACCGCGACAAATTCACACAGTTGCGGGTAGCGGAAGAAGACACTTCGTGGCGTCTTCGTTTCTCGGCAGCTATGAATGTGCCTTTTCGGCATCTATTCTGGTGACACGACCGTCGCGCCATCATTTACGAAGGTGATCATCACAGATTCCGCGAGCGCTGCTCCTCTTCCTGAAGTTGGATGATGAGGAACGAAGGGAAATTTCTAGAGGGAAAAAGATGGGACGACGTGCGCTCCGGATTCTGGAAATTGCTGTGGTACATGCGGGGGCTCGATCACGTCTGTGCGGACGTGTCGGGTCCATTTTTGGCTACGACCCTCGCGCTTGTAGCCAAAGAAAGAAGATTTGTACTTGAAAAAAGAGCATGCGAATTCCTTAAAAGGTCACAGACGAACCCCGACCAGGCGAAGTTGATTGAAGTATCGAGAGATTTCAAGCTCAAGAACTAGAGGCTTGCAAATTACGCCTATTGCATGCAGAGAGTCCTTGGTCGGGGCCGCCGTGTAGATCAAAGACTTGCGCTTAACCGATTCAGGAGATTACAGGGCGTGCCGTGGAGTCGACGAATATGTGGGTAACTGGGTCCTCCATTCCCGTGTCCTTGGATTATTAGAAAATGAAAGTTTAACAAGTCAGTGAATGCGAAATACGAGTGTGGCCGGTAGGATCAAAGTTTATATATTATCACATAAAATTAGTTTGTCAAGTTAATTTTAAGATTCAGCAGGGTCAGTAGAGCCACCCTCACTGAGGTCAAAACAGCCTTGCCCAATTATAAGATCAAATTGTTTAACCGGATCAGGGTTGTTGAGAAACACGTAATGAAAATGACTAGTTTTTCTCATTTGCAAAATGACTTAGGTTGTGACATAAGGGTTATTATTGTTGTATTACTTAATTTCGTCCATGAGTGATGTGACAAATTAGTCAATTAAATCAATCGACCAATCGGCAATATCCTCGAGAATTGGATGTGTGTTTGAATTCTACCAACTACGTGTGAACTATTTGGGATTGGAACCGACTGTATAGACTAAATATCTGCACATAATCGTTTCACGACATTTGTAGGTGTACTATGGGTTCCTAGATACGGGTCTCCACGCCAGGTGCCATGAACTATAAAAGCAAAAATAAAAAAATTCAAAGATCAATTCTGCCATCTGGTTGTTTTTGCTCCATCCAAATAGCATGGTGGGAACTGGTTGGAAGGCTCATCGAAACCTCAAAGAAGGCCGCATCTTACTTACGACGCGTATGGAAAGGGCGAAAAATATCATTGATTAAGGTGCTTCCACGTTTCAGACGATCTTCATTTGTAAACAGTGTTAACAGCATGATCTTTATAATAACACCTGTTCTTGCATCTTAAGATGAACCCTACGAATTTTCCACCGGTGTAGCGATAAAATTACTCCATCTTTCTCACTTTTCAATTAGTTCTTTCCCCAGTCAATCATCCGACACCACTAGTCCAATTCATTCCCGTGTTGCGCATAAGCGTAAATTCTTTCCCTGGGGAAGAACACTTAAACGAAAAGAAGAAGAAGAAGCTCAAGATCCAGTGAATAGAGTCGCAACGTGTTTTCCATGTTTGAAAACCAAGTCCGAATCGTAGTCAGAAAGCAGGAATCGACTTACATGTTTGCCCCGACAAGATGTCCAAACCCCTACCCCAGTTTCGAACGAATTTAAGGGTTTTGTCTTCCTCCCGTGAGGGGAGTAAAGCTCCATTTTCTTTCTCGTCCAGTGGGGAAGCAGCGATTGCTGTCTTGGAGTCACTGGATTGGACTGCCGGCATCTGTCTCAACCGAGACGGAGCTAAGCAAATTCGATGACTTCAACTGGGATAAAATAATTGACCATGGCTTTCGAGCCATAAACGTGGCCTGCAATACCACACATTTTATATGCCCCTTTCACATGGACATAGTATTCGGACAAGACAAAATGCACTGCTATGTCATAGAAAACGACGCAAGGATCGCGTATAACGCCCGTCGCTTCTCTTCAACTGAATCTTATTTAACTTCGACTGTTTTTTCTTGAGGGGGAGTGGTGTAAATTTTGTATGTAACACGCCAATCCCAAATTTCTCTTTTGTTTTCGAGGTCAACGGTGAGCCAACATCTTTCATTTTGAGATATTGAGCGAGTGAATCCTCTTCTTTTCCTTCATAGATTTTCTTGGAAAAATTACTCCAAAAAAGTCCTAAATGTATAGCGCACGTGTCAATTAGTTCTAAATATTCGAATTTGATCAATTTAATCCTAAATCTTTCGACAATTTATCAGTTGAGTTATTCTAGTTAATTTTGGCTGGATATTACTGATGTGCATACCGATCGTCTCATGTGGCACGACTAACACAGACGTGAAAATTTCTTTATATTTTGAATTTTTTTCATTATGGTCATGCGACTCGCCATGGCTGGCGAGGCCATGATACCTTCATGTCCTTGCCCATGACTAGTGGGACCACAATGCTAGATTTAGATGAGGCCTTTGTTGGCGTTGAAGGTCCTAGGCGAGCTGCAATTCACTGACTGCAAGCGCTAGCACAAAGGCCCTCGCCTTTTGTAGCTACTAGCGAGGGCTTATGGGTCCTCGCTGGTCAAAATGAAAGGATAAAAAAGAAAAAAAGAAAATGAAAAAATTATCGAAAGATTTAATATTAAATTGGCTAAATTAAAAGATTATGAACTGAATTGATATAAGCACGATAGATTTATGATTTTTTGGTTTTTTTTTCTGCTATTTTTTTTTTTGGCTGTATTCTTCAAAGCAAACGCGAGAAGATATGGAAGCACTCTCTCTCTCTCACATAGCAAGTCCAGGACTTAAATTCCCCATCAAAGTCCACCTAGGATGCGATTATTTAAATTCTTTGTTTTTTTTTTTTTGGATATAATGTTCATATGTATAGATTTCTCAATTTAGTCAACTATCAATTCAATAAACATTTATTTAACTCACAAGAAAGTTATTGTCTTGATCGCAAATTGCAAGAACACCGATACTTTAACCAATCGGTAGATAGGGACCCGCAAATAGTGTTTGCTCAGGTGTATCTCCCTTGACTTATGCAGCCTGTATCTAATGTCACATGTCTCTACTAAGCTTCTACTGTTCAGGTATTACCACAATAAGTACCAGTTAATTCTCCTTCTTAATAACAACCGCTTTATTTACATATATATATTTTTTTATATGTATTATAATCCTAGACTTTTGGAGATCCTTTATGAGGAGCTATCCCTTCATAATCCCCATCTTGGAAGAGAGGAGTTTTGGACTCTCCACCCCCTATTCTCACAAGAGAATGATGGCCACTGAGACAACCCCAATGATTAACCATCATTTAATTAACTTACCTTTTAAATAATACTAGCGAAATTTTGCTTGGTTGAAATGATTTGAATTCGCAAGTTTTACCGAAGGTTTCCAGTTATGTCAGTTGTTTATTGTTTAACTTATACTTTTGATTAAATGTGGCTACTTTTAAATTAAGTTATAATTTTGAAAATATTGACATACGACATAAACAGTCAATTGAAAAATTCCTTGTGCCATGGGCTAGTCACCTAATCTTTAAATTTCACTTGCTGCAACACCTCCTTACAATCCGTGATACTAAATAGATTTTCAAATTCAATATTCACTTTTCACATGACCAAAATAACTTCATCTCATTTCCATGTGAAGATTCAATTGACCTTGCCGGTCTCAATATCGCTTCCAATGTTGGTCGGTTCCTACCCTAGAATAAAGAATTGGATTAGATGCGATCGACTTTCAGTGTGTGGAATTGAGAATCAATTGTGTCCATAATGGAATCAGACTAGATTGATTGATCTCGAGTTGGTTCCAGGTCCTAAGAACCGACAAAGTAATTATTGTTATTATTATTATTATTATTATTATTATTTTTCAATGATTTTTGCTATAAAAAAAATGTACATAGAGCCGGTTTGGTCCGTGCATAAGGAACCAGAAACCAGAAACCAGATCAATTTCCGCGGAGGAATCACCTAGCCGGCCAGTCCCATTCCCAGATTGGTACAAATTGCACAAACAGTTTATATGAATTGAAAAAAGAAAAAAGAAAAAAGAAAAAAGAAAAAAGAAAAAAGAAAAAAGAAAGGGACAAAAAGAGAGTGGACAAGAATTCTTTTATTGCCGATTCGGCTCCGCATAATAAGTCGGGTGATCCAGGTGGAGGCAGAACAGGGCGAGGCGATCTGTCAAAAAGACATCCGTACCTTACCGATAAAACCAGAAGAACAAGGGCTCGTTCGTAATTTCCGTTGCAAAAGATGGGGGTAAACTCTCATCCCTTCCCCGGATAAGACAAGTAAGGCTCTCTCTCTCTCTCTCTCGTCGCCATGGACGTGCATGAGGAATCGAGGCTTCCTCCCTCTATATAAGGGAACCCAGAACGTAACCCACTCGTCGTCTTAACGGAATTCGTCCCACCAGCTTCGCTCCCTCACTCTCCACACGGAAAAACCATCGCTTCCGGAATGAAGTTCCTGTTCGAGTTCGTCTACTGCTGCGGGTCGCCGCGCAAGGAGGGGGAGCGGATCCGGGCGGCGGCGGCGGCGGCGCCCCGGGCGGAGGGCGAGGAGTGGGAGAGGCGGAGGTGGGCGGGGCGGAGGAGGAAGCGGAGGAGTGGGTCGGCGGGGGCGGAGGAGGAGTGGAAGCCGTCGCTGTGCGCGATATCGGAGGACGTGGTGGTGGTGACGGTGGAGAGAGTCGGAGGAGGAGGAGGAGAGACGAAGAAGAAGGCGGCGGCGGATCCGGTTCCGGAGCCGGAGCGGTCCGCCTCCCCGAGGAGGAGCGGGGGTTCGTACGCGAGAGTCCACGACCGGGGCTTCAGCGGCGACGAGTACGATCAGAGGTGACGACTCTGCCTCTTCTCCCCTCTTCTCATGATTCATATGCGTAGTAATTCTACAGATTTTGATTAATCAGCGCCTTTCCCGGGTTCCTAGCGACCCATCAGGATGATCATAGATGTTGCGTCTCTGTTTCTTTTTGTTCTGGGAGCAAATTGCAGAATACCGCCATTCTTGTATCAGATGTAAAATGAAATAGTTGAAGTATAGCGTAGAATCGCGGCCACGCTGTCGGCATCACTCGAACAGGGGTTAGCAGGTGAAGCTTTGGTTGTGGTGGTTGCGATGAATCTGATATCGCTGATGTCGACGCGCGAACTAATTTGGTCGTTCGAAGTACAGATGGGTTCAGGCATGATTATCTTTTAAACGTAAATCAAAATCCAAGGATTAAGACTTTCATAGCTTAATATACAAAATCAGTAGAAGATGAACACGCCGGTTTGGGGTAATAGTCACGCTTTCCCCCTAAGTTTTTTTTTTTTCCTTTCCCCCTTTCTTGGACGATAACATTGCTCTTTTAGAATCCATTCCAGACTCCTTTTGTTTCTATCTCAAGAAGATGATGAACGCACAGATGAATTTGATTGAATCGATCGATTAAAGACCGGGTTGATGTTTCAGGAGGGCTTCGTTTCAGGCGGTCATTCCGGCTTTCTCTCCGGCTCCATTCATGTTCTGAAAGTCGTTCTTGGTGTACAGGGTGAATCGCTACAGTTTTCTTAAGTCTGGGTGTGGAAGTGGAGGCCAAAGAGTAGATTTTGCTTTGTATATACGACCACCGTGTCCCCCCTTTTTATAAAAAAAATATATATAAATATATATATTTGTCTATTTTTGGCATGCATTTGTACAGTGTTTGCTGAGTTGAAGGTATATGGAGAGGTTCTTCTACCAAAAATTCATGCAGAGAGTGACGCGACACGTTCCTGTTTGAGAGAACTCGATGAAAATTTGGTAGAATCCAATGTTGCCCGACTTGGGGAAAATTGTTTTTTTTTTTTTTTTTGCTTCTCCTCCCCTCAAATAAATGGGTAAAAAAAAGAGATCGTACTAATACTTTTAAGTGTAAATGCCATAAAAATCCCCCAAATTATGCCCACTCCAACATATATATCCAAACTTTTTTTGTGCCACCGAAAACTACACAAATATCCATAACTTTTTTTGTGACACAAAAAAACTCAAATTTATACATGTGCAACATATATATCCTCTATTTCAATTCAATCTATGATATTAATATAAGTATAAGTTTCTGAATTTTTATAATGCAAAAACAAAAGTTTGGGGGTATTTGTATCATAATGGATAAATTAGGATTTTTAGTGACAAAAAAAAAGTTATGATATTTATGTCTCATTAGGCATATTTTTTGTGTTACGTGTGAATATTTCTTTTCCTTACTTTATTTTCTGTGTGGTTAGTTCAACTGCACACTTTCCGAATTGATAAAATGGGTGGTGAAAATTTGACGGCTGCAATTTACTTAAGAGCTTCTAAAAATGAGGCTTAAAGGCCTTAATGAGCTTACTTAGGCCATGGACCGTGATGGTGATGAGTCACCACAATGCGAAGATAATAAACAATAATGGGCCTCACAAAAAAGATGACGTTGTATAGGGCTATTATTGTTCACTAGACATGCTGGTGAGCCACATTGGTTAGGGAAATTGATAAAATATTGCAACGTCATATTCGGACGATCCAAAATTGGAGTTGGTACTTAAGTTGTCGTTTTTTTTTTAAAATGGTATGTAAGCTATTTGACGAAAATTTTTTGCACCGAATGAACGCTGTACAGAACTTTTGGCATATCTAGTGTCCTTATGTAAAAAAAACTTGATTAAAGATGAAAGTGAAGTTTTATGAGAAAAAAGTAATCATGTTTTCTTATTTATGAACCCGTAACAAAGAAAAAGTTGGCAATTTCTTCAAAAAGGTGGCCAATTAAGAAAACAAAAAAAAAAAATATCAATAAGTAACTCAATAGACAAGTCGAAAAAAAAATTTGAATGTTGATAAGTAGGGGTGTGCATGGTCCGGGTGGGCGGTTCCCGACCTAGAACCGGGAACCGCCCGCTAAGGACCGGTTCCGAAAAATTGGAACCGGGATCCACCCGTTTGTTGCATGGATCCACCCGGAACCGGACCGCCGTCCGGTCCGGTTCCCGGTGGATCCATGCAACCGATCTTGATGCGAAACAATTTTGGTTTTCAACATAGAACGACTACGTGACATCAAAGCAAGCCAAAAAAAGAAAAACCAAATTTAAGTACGTGGAGATGCGGACGGCGGGAGAAGTAATTTTTAATAATTTTAGTAACCGAGGAAGAGACACAGGGAGAGAGAGAACCGAAGACGAAGGGAGTGAGATGAGATCTAGGGTTTCTTTTAGTAATTTTTTTTTTTAATATTAAAAAGGCTCCGGTCTGGTCCGAGTGGGCGGGCGGGCGGATCCGCCCATGGAACCGGGAACCGGACCGGTACACACCGGTTCCCATAAATTGGAACCGGGAACCGGACCGGTTCCCTCAAGAACCGCCGGTTCCGGGCGGTTCCGGTCCGGTTCCGGGTGGTCCGGGCGGTTCCCGGGTATTTTGCACACCCCTATTGATAAGTAACTCAAATGAAAATTAATATTTTAAAGTAGTTTGTAATTCAATTCGACAAAAGTTGGTAAATCATTCTAATTTAGGTTAACAATTTCATGTAAAAGTTGGCTTATTTGAAGTTTTGGCACACTACGCAAATAGCAAGTAGATTAGAACAAAAATCATTAATTTGCAAATCTTCATAAAAATGGAAAATTTTATAAACGTTTCGATATGTTATGGAAACCTACCTACAAAAAAAGTCACGCTTCATTTTCTGTACAAACCGGTTTTTCTTTTTTGACACTTTTGAACTTATTGAAATTTTAAAATTAAAAAAAGAAGAAGATAAAACCCTCATCTCTTCTCTCGGAAGAGTTGCTTCCTCTCCACTTGCGTAGAGCAGTTCCCTATCCCTGTAATGGGCGATAGTGTCAACAAATCTCAACATCCCCCCTGAAGTCTTCTCCTATTACATTCAATATGGAGGATATCACCATCCTTACCGAAAAAGAAAAACCTTTTCTTTCCAAATCACCCGTAGCCTTTCAAAATCCCAAACCCTAACACACAAAAACCCACAATTTCCCCCCTAAACCACAACAAAATTTCTGCTTCCAAGGCTGGGGACGAAAGTCTTCAAGCTGGATCGCAACACCACAACCCACATTTGGGTGCTACACACTCTTGGCTTGGGTCGGTGGTTCTGTTCCATTGGGTGGTGCTTCTCTCGTTGCAAGTCCAAATTTCTCGAGAAACCCTACCTTTCAAGTCTTAGCTGCTGCACTTCGTTGGCCACATCCCCATCTCCCGGAGCTCCCTTCAAAGCAAGCTGCAAACCAAACCTCCATCAGTAAGTTCCCTATTTCAGTCACTTGCAAGATTGGAAAATGGAGATAGAAATTGAGAATGAAATACGTCTTGCTGCGCTTTGTAAAAGTTTGGGCCACTTGTGGTCGGCGGATGATGTTGTGAAAGTGAGAAGTGAAATCCCAGCTAAAAAAAGATTAGAATGTAAACTGACCCTCTATGGAAAACTTCTTTCAAAGCCAAATGTGAACTTTCAGGCGTTCCAAAACACTATGAAAAGGCTTGGAAGATAGATACAGTGGTCTGTGAAAGGGCTAGTAAGAACACCTAGAGGTGGGGTGAATAGGTGTTAAAAGAAATTTTCGCAAGACTTAATAAATCAAATCGTCTTTAGAAGATAATAGATTGAAGATGTAAACAACTATAAGCAGTTATATAAAGCTACGAATTAAAGTAAGGAGTTTAAGGAAAGAGAATAGAAACACAAGGTTTATAGTGGTTCGGCTTAGATTAAGCCTACGTCCACTCTCCCGCACTAATAGCTCACTTGCTGGATTTCACTATGAATCAAAAGAGATTTTACAATCTCACGTCCTCGACTTCACAGTGCAGAAACTCTACTATACTCTTTCAAAGTCTCACAAATGTTTGTTCTCTTTTTTGAGTACAAGTTAAGCTCAATGATTGAAATAGCAAAGAACTAAGAGTTTCATATTTTGGAATTTTTCTTTCACGCACACCCTCGAACAACTTGAGAGTCTTCCTTATATACTCATCCATGCCTCTACAACCGTTGGCACTTTCCAAAGGAGTTCCTCCAATATACTCGTTGGACAGAATCAATCAAGGAGATCTCGAGTCATTTAAGGAATGTGATGATAGCCCATCAATCCTGCTCGCCCATACAATCAGGATCTTCGTTTTCATAAGTAGAACCTTCCAAGTATACTTCGCCTTTCAAAAGATCTGATTATCCGAAATGATTTCAATAAGAATAATTGATCACAAGGTGCTATCTCCAGCTGTAAGATCTTCCACAAACCGTACGAATCGAATCCTTGAAGATAAACTCACATCCAGATAAGTCTTCTCTCGTCGGTCTGGAATCTGTCAGTGAGGTCAGATTCTGAGCTTAAAGTCTAACTGTCTTCAGACTTTGATACATGAGTCTTGAGTTCTTCAGACTATAACACTTGAGTCTGCAACCCTTCAGACTAGATTATTTGGAAAGGTTTTGTCAGCTTCAAAATAATAAGGAGTCTTCTCTAACAATCTCCCCCTTTTTGATGGTGACAAAACTTTCCTGCAGATTTGCAATATTTTAACCTGCAACACTTAAGCAAATCGTGATGTCTTATAAAGATAAATTAATTAGGGTCTAGATAGTACTGATTTTGCAACCACATAAAACACATTAGTCTTGCATAATAAATAACTATCCATCCATAATTAAAATCACAGACATAGTTGCTACAAGTCAAAAATTCAAACCAAATAAAATCACTAGTCAGTCGAAAATCATCAAAATCAAACCAATGTCAAATCAAGCAAAAAGTCATCAAAAGATCATCAAAAGATCAAATCAAATCAAATCTACACACAAACTTTCTCCCCCTTTTTTGTCAACAGCAAAAAATGGAGAAAACTAAAAAGAAGTTTGGATAAAATCATGGCTGTTTTGGGATGTGAACGATTTGGAAATCCCCCATAGACTTGACAGTCTCCTCCAGCTTCCTCAGGTTCTCCTTCAGTTGCTGAATATCTTCACCATTTGCAGTAGCTTGAACTTGAAGCTTAAGGGCTTGTACCTGATCGTGCAAAGAAACTGAAGTGGCTTGATGAGCTGACTGCATGTTCTGACTGCATGTTCTGAAATTCACACTCTAATCCATAAAGTTGATCTTTGATCTCCACAAGAAGCTCGAGCAGTCTCCTAAAGTTTGCTGTATTGCCGGTTTGAGTACTTGCTTCAGCACGAATAGTTTGAGGATTGTTAATAGATGATGGAACCTCAGAGGAACATCCAGACTTGGAGATGAAGCCTCATTACCATCTTCAGGAAATTGAGAGGCCATTACATTCTATGGATCGGCAGGAGAACGACTAACATCATCACTAGTAAAAGCAAGTGAAGAAATACCTCTTTTATCAGCAGCTCCCCCTGTTTCTGTGCCTTCGGGTGGAGAAAAGTACTATTCTTCCTATTCTTGCTCTTCTTCAGCATCAAGGTGATGTTGTCCTTCTTCTTCTGCATGAGAATCATCATAACCCTCTTCTTCTTCTTGTTCTCTTCCTCTCTCTTTTTCTTCTGTTCTTCCTTCTTCTTCCTCTATCCTCATTGCTTCTCTTTCTTCATCTCTCTGCTCTGTCTCTTCTCTTTCTTTGTTCTCTCGATCCCCTGTCTTTGGAAAGCTAACAAAAATCTATAAATTCTTTAAGGCAAAAGCGGAGAGAGTGATGTCATCCTCATCTTCTTCATCCTGCAAAATGAGTGCTCTCCTCTTCTTAATTGATTCAGTTATGGGCTCTTTGCCTTTCCTTTTTCCTGCTGCAGAGAATTGTCTTGCCTTGACATGGGACTTCACCTTAATGCTCTCCAAAACTTTGTTTAGCTCATTCAGACGCATCTTGGAAACCATCTTCAGTCCCACTACCATTGGATCAATGGTTCGAACACACATAATTTTGGGAGGCTGAATGTTGAAATGTCTGAATAATCAAGTAACAAGAGCAGAATAAGGGAGTTGTCCCCTGTCCTTTACCACTGTCCTATACATGTGCATAAGAATGGTATGAGGCAGAGAGAACTTGAATCCGATGTTGATCGCATACATCAGCTTCGCTTCAGAGTTTGAGACATCAGTCTTTGATGTGGATTTGGGTCTAAGACAATTAATCACAATCTTGTGAAGCAAGATATTGGATGCATTCATTTTGGAGTAAGAAATCATACCTTCAACAATTCTATCCCGAACAAGCTCCAAAGTAGCATGAGCAATAGACACACTGATTGGTTGGAAACTCCCTCTTTCCACCCCAATCACATCAACCAGAGTGCCCACATCGACCACAAAATCCTTGTCTCTAACACTAAAGGAAAATCTATTTGCATCTAAAAAAGATATATTTGAATAGAAGTAAGCTGTAAGTTCTGGGTGAGCAACAGTCGTCTCAGAACAAAAACGTTCAAGTTGAAGGAGTGCAAACTTCTCCCTCAGTTTCACTTTCAACGAATCAAGAAAATCAAAATCGACACTCCTAGGGTTCATCACCCCTCCCTTCAGCAGTTTAGAATAAGTTCTCTTGTGATCCTTAAAATGAAAAAGATTCGTCCTTTCACCACGAACATTCGCAGCTACACCCATCCTAGGCTGAAAATTTAAGAACATCCTTTCATCGTCATCTTTCCCTTCAGGCTGATTAAATGATCCAAACCGTGGATCACTTGGAAAATTCGCAAAAGCCTTTGCTGCCGAACCAACAGGTGCAATGCCTAACCTTTCCATGGCATTCAAGAAAAGTGTCTCATTCTTGTAACCGTGTGCTTTCAAGAATTCATCGATCAGATTCATTGTAGAACCACCCCTTTTTAAGTTAGAGTACAGTCTAAAGAGAAATTGGGGTTTTTGAGTCCTTACAGGTTCAACATTTTCGATGATTTCTTCCTCTGCTTGTTGCTGCGGAGGAACTTGAGTCCTAGGCTGAGAAGAGTGACGCGGTTGAGAAGGTTGTTGTTGACTTTGCTACTGCTGTGGAGAGTCTTCTTCCTTGGTTAGATCAAAGTGCGTAGGACCCTCACGCATATGCTGTGGTCCCCTTCTCACGATTCTAGAAGATTTTTTTTGGGAAGACATTGTCACTTTCTTTGAGGGATTTCTCGAACTCGATCGTGAAAAAAATGTGAAATCTTTTTGGAATAAACTAGAGAGAAAGTGAGAGAAAATGGAGTTCTGTATTCTAGGGTTTGTGTAAAACGAAGAAAAAGAAAATCTACAGTACATAAAGCAGATGAAACGGGGTATACGGATCGTCATTAAGGAAAAACTAAAAACTGTCATAAATTCAAAATTAAAAAGATAAAATAAGTAAATAACCATTCAACAAGTAAACATCCCTTTTCAAATTTTCACCCAGAAATTAAATTACTACCACAAAATTAACTTACAGTCGCCACTTTTGGTTGTTCTGAGTCTGATCATCTTCAGACTTTAACTGATAAAAGATATAATGTTCAGTCTAGTACGAATAGACTCAAATAAACTTTTCTCCAATGGCTTTGTAAATATGTCTGCCAACTGATTTTTCGAGTCAATGAACTATATTATAACTTCTCCATTTTGAACATGATCTCTAATGAAATGATGTCGTATTTTTATGTGCTTTGCTCTTGAATGAAGAATTGGATTCTTTGTGAGATTGATTGCACTGGTGTTGTCGCATTTGATCTCGATGCATGAGTCTTCGATTCCAAAGTCTCTTAGCTGTTGCTTTATCCATAAGATTTGAGAACAACAGCTTCCAAGAGCCACATACTCCGCTTCTACTGTTGAAAGAGCTACAGTACTCTGTTTCCTTGAGAACCAAGATACTGTCTTGTTGCTCAGCAATTGACAAGTATCAGAAGTACTCTTTCTATTAACTCTGCAACCTGCTAAATCTGCGTCTGAATATCCAAGGAGAGTAAAGTCTCCCTCTTTTGGATACCACATACCTAACTTTGAAGTAGTTGCAACGTATTTGATGATGCGTTTTGCGGCGCTTAGATGTGATTCTTTGGGATCTGATTGAAATTTAGCACAAATGCAAACACTAAACAAAATGTCAGGTCTATAAGCAGTAAGAAAAAGAAGTGAACCAATAATACTCCTATAGAGCTTCTGGTCAACTTTCTTTCCTCCTTCGTCTTTGTCCAGCTTCGAAGAGCTTAACATTGGTATATCAGTCTTTTTCCAATTCTCCAATCCAAACTTCTTGATGAGGTCTTTTGCATATTTTTCTTGGTGAATGAAAATTCATTCCTTTGATTGTTTCACTTGTAATCCGAGAAAGAAAGATAATTCACCCATCATGCTCATCTCAAATTCATCCTACATAGACTTGGAAAATTTCTTGCACAAATTTTCATTAGATGATCCAAAAATAATGTCATCAACATAAATTTGAACCGAGTTGAAAATCTTTACTGTTCTTTTGTAATAAACGATGTAGTATCGACCTTTCCTTTAACAAAATCATTTTGAATTAGAAATTTACTTAACCTATCATACCAAGCTCGAGGCGCTTGCTTTAATCCATATAGGGCATTTTTCAGTATGAAAACTGAGTCTAGTCTTTTTGGATCTTCAAATCTAGGTGGTTGTTCCACATAGACTTCTTCTTGGATAAATCCATTTAGGAATGCACTTTTGACATCCATTTGGAATAACCTGAAATTTTTATAACAAACAAAAGCAAGTAATAATCTAATTGCTTCTAACCTTGTTGCTGGTGCATAGGTCTCATCATAGTCTATTCCTTCTTCTTGCGTATATCCTTTGGCCACGAGTCTTGCTTTGTTTCTGACCACTTTTCCTTTCTCGTTCATTTTGTTCCTGAAAACCCATTTAGCTCCAATAATAGATTTACCTATTGGTTTAGGAATTAGCTCCCAAACATCATTGATGCTGAATTGTCTAAGCTCTTCTTGCATAGCTTCAATCCAGCTTTTGTCAGCTAAGGGCTTCTTCTATGCTTTTGGGTTCTATCTCAAAAATAAGTGCTAGAGTGCTAGACTCTTCTTGCCTTTTGGATCTGGTGCGAATCCCTTCATCAATGTTGCCGATGATGAGTTCTTTGGGATGACTAAACTTATGCTTCCAGTTACTGGTTGGTCTGATAGTCTGCTGATCTTCTGCTTCACCTGAATCTACAACTTCTGTTCGTTGTTGAGCTTCAGAGGTTTGAACCACTTCAGGGGAGGTAAACTTTGTAAGGTCTGGAGCAGGTTCAGATTCTTCAAGTTGAGTCTGATTCAGTTGATTTTGCATAGAGTCTTGGAATTTGACGTTTATAGATTCTTCCACAGATTGAGTCTTATTGTTGAATATTTTGTAGGCTTTGCTTGAAGTTGAGTAGCCAAGGAAAATTCCTTCGTCTGATTTTTCCTCAAACTTACCAGTTCAATCATTTGCATTTTTCAACACAAAGTACTTACAGCCAAACACATGAAAATAAGAAACATTTGGCTTTTTCCCTTTAAATATTTCATAAAGAGTTTTCTCTAGAAATGACCTTAAAAACACTCTGTTAATAATATAACAAGTTGTAGAAACTGCTTCAGCCCAAAAACGAGAAGAAATATTGCTTTCAATTAAATGGGCTCTTGCCATCTCCTGCACAGATCTATTCTTTCTTTCCACAACTCCATTTTGTTCTAGAGTATATGGAGAAGAGAAAATATGCTGGAAACCAGATTCATCACGAAATTTAGCAAAGTCTTGATTTTCAAACTCACCTCCATGGTCTGTTCGTATGCTTGAAATAGCATAACCTTTCTCATTTTGAACTTTCTTGGCAAACTTTGAAAATTGAGAAAATGTTTCAGACTTACTTGCCAGGAAGTAAACCCAAGTAAATCGAGAATAATCATCCACGATTATTAGGCAGTATCTCTTTCACCAATGCTTTGGGTTTTGGTTGGTCCAAAGAGATCCATATGTAGAAGCTGCAAAACATGATTAGTAGAAACTTGATTTATAGGCTTAAAAGAACTTCTAACCTGTTTTCCCAAAACACATGGTGTACATAGATTAGACTTTTGATAAGTCAGACTGGGAAGTCTACGAACAAGATTCTTAGAAGAGATTTTGGCAATCTGTTTCATATTGACATGGCCAAGCTTTCGATGCCAAAGATTTGCTTAATCTTAAATGGATATTAGACACTGAGAACTTTCTGCTTTTATATCCAGAAGATGAATATTCACATGTCTTTGTCCAGTGAAAGATTGAGAAAAATCTTTACTAGTTTCCGAACAAATTCCCTCTTGGAAATTGATTTTGAATCCAATGTTGCACAGTTGACTAATGTTGAGTAGATTGTAATTCAAATATTCCACCAAGGAGATATTGTTGATTGTGAGACTTTCAATTTTCACAGTTCTACATCCAACAATTCTTTATTTGTTGTTTCCACCAATGGAAACTTTTCCACCATTTATTTGCACAAGCTTAATGAAACAACTTGAATCTCTAGTCATATGTCTCGAACAGCTACTATCCAAATACCACTTCATCTTTTTCTTGATAGTGACCTGCAATTACAAAAAGAACTCAAACTTTCTTTGGTACCCAAATTTTCTTGGGTCTAGAAGAGTTAGTTTTAAACACAGTCTTTGCCCAATCCTTCTTAATAGGTCTCCAAACTTTAGGACGTTCTTTCTCAAACTGTTCTGAGCTGTTACACTTTGAACATTTGAGAGCACTTCGGCCAATAGGTTTTACAAAAAATTTTTGAAAATGATTTTTGTAAAATGTTTTTGTAGGTCTTTGTTTGATTCTTTCCTTTACTTTGGAGAAATCAATTAAATGAATAGTTTCTGGTGTCATACCCAAACCAGATTTGTTAAAATAGGGTCTTTGCACAGAAAGAATCTTTTCTAACTTCTCAGATCCTTTTGAAAATCTCTTTGATATATTTGAAATGTATTCTTTCAAGAAAATATTCTCCTTCGAAAGAGAATCTGCATTTTCCTCTAAATCATCAAAATTTTTGTTTAGATTTTCAAACTTTTCTTTCTAAGAAACTTCCTGTTGCTTTAGTTTGGAATTCTCCATTTTTAGCTCGGAAATCATTTTAAGAGATGTTTTGAGATTAAGACAGAGTTCTTCTATATACTTTGAGACTTTAGCAGGAATTTTAAAATTACTAACCTCGATTTCCTCATCTGAGTCTGAGTCTGAATCAGTTTCATAGTCTAAGTCTGATTCTGAATTTGCCATTAGACATATGTTGGCATATTCATCTTCACTTTCTTTACATTCAGTATCATTCCATGTCTCTGCTTTGAGAGCCTTTTTGAATTTCTCTGTATTTCCCATATTTTTTTTCAACATAGGGCAGTTGGGTCTGATATGCCTATTTTTCTTGCATTCAAAGCAAATCACTTCTTTGTTTGTCTCATTGTCTTCATTTGATTTCTTTTGAAATCTCTGAGTGCTATGCTTTTTCCAGTTAAACCTTCTTCCTTTCCCGTTCAACTTCCTGAACTTCCTTATCATAGGTGCAAGTTCTTCATTGTCCAAGTCGTCTTTTGAATCTGTATCATTAGAATCATCGTTAGATTTTAAGGCAATCGACTTCTTACCTTTGGGATCTTCTTCTTCATTGATTTGCTCCACTTCATATGATTGAAGTGTGCCAACTAATTCGTCTACTGACAAAGGCATGATCCTCTGTGTTTCTCTTATTGAAGTCTTAATGTGATTCCAGTCTTTGGAGAGTCCACGCAACAATTTATTGACTTTCATCTGCCCTGAGATTGGCTGTCAATGATATGTTAGACCATTTACAATCTCTGTGAAACGACTAGACATGTCAGTGATGGATTCTCCTGGCTTCATCTTGAAGGCTTCATACTGTCCGAGTAGTATGTTGATTTTTGTTTCTTTAACTCGATCAGTTCCTTCATAAGTAACATGCAACCTGTCCCAGACTTCTTTTGCTGTTTCACAAGATAAAATTCTGTTATACTCAGTAGGAGATAAAGCACAATATAAGGAGTAGATAGCTTTAGCATCAAGAGCTTGTCTCTTGGTTATGTTTGCTTGTGTCATCTCGCCAGCATCTATAACTTCCTTTCCTCTTTCTAAGGTTGATGTAGCTTTGGGAATGATTCATTTTTCTACCACATTCCATTCCAAGGGATCTTTCGATCTTAGGAATGCCTTTATCTTGTTTTTCCACACATTGTATTTCTTTCCATCAAAGTAAGGAGGTCTGGTGTTGCTTTGGCCTTCAACCAAACCTGGAGCCAAAATACTAGCCATAGATCTTTAACTCAAAAGTAAAAACACTTCAATAAAATGAGCACACAAGCTCTGATACCAATTGAAAGGGCTAGTAAGAACACTTAGAGGGGGGTGAATAGGTGTTGAAAGAAATTTTCGCAAGACTTAATAAATCAAATCGTCTTTAGAAGATAATAGACTGAAGATGTAAATGACTATAAGCAGTTATATAAAGCTATGAATTAAAGTAAGGAGTTCGGGGAAAGAGAATAGAAACACAAGGTTTATAGTGGTTCGGCTTAGATTAAGCCTACGTCCACTCTTCCGCACTGATAGCCCACTGACTGGATTTCACTATGAATCAAAAGAGATTTTACAGTCTCACGTCCTCGACTTCACAGTGCAGAAACTCTACTACACTCTTTCAAAGTCTCACAAATGTTTGTTCTCTCTTTTGAGTACAAGTTAAGCTCAACGATTGAAATAGCAAAGAACTAAGAGCTTCAGACTTTGGAATTTTTCTTTCACGCACACCCTCGAACAACTTGAGAGTCTTCCTTATACACTCCCGTTGGCACTTTCCAAATGAGTTCCTCTAATCTACTCGTTGGATAGAATCAATCAAGGAGATCTCGAGTCATTTAAGGAATGTGATGATAGCCCATCAATCCTGCTCGCCCATACAATCGGGATCTTCGTTTCCATAAGTAGAACCTTCCAAGTATACTTCGCCTTTCAAAAGATCTGATTATCCGAAATGATTCCAATAAGAATAATTGATCACAAGGTGCTATCTCCAGCCGTAAGATTTTCCACAAACCGTACGAACCAAATCCTTGAAGATAAACTTGCATCCAGATAAGTCTTCTCTCGTCGGTCTGGAATCTGTCAGTGAGGTCAAATTTTGTTCTTAAAGTCTAACTGTCTTCATACTTTGATAGAAGAGTCTTGAGTTCTTCCGGCTATAACACTTGAGTCTGCAACCCTTCAGACTAGATTATTTGGAAAGGTTTTGTCAGCTTCAAAACAATAAGGAGTCTTCTATAACAGTTTGTAATCAGAAAGAGCTAGGTTTTTACTCATTTGTGTTCGAAGCAGAGGTTGAAAAAGAAAAAGTTCTAAACTAGGGACCATGGTCCTTCGCAAGCAATTTATTGGTACTGAAACAATGTGTTGCTGATATACCTTAGCATTGTTATTTCACAAAGTGTGCATTTTGGGTTCAACTAGCAGGGATACCCCCATGATGGATTTTGGATGATGTTTATTCAGATGTAGCCTCAAAAATTGGAAAAGTCCTAGATGTTCAAATAGAAGCTAAAGGGGGACCCTATAAAACAAGACGAGTGAAGGTTGAAGTGGACTTAAAGGCCGCCCTGAGATCTGAAACTGTCGTTAAGTTAGGAGAAAAAAAATGCTGTGTGTGGATTTTAAGTATGAGCGATTACCCCATTATTGTTACTCATGTGGAAGAATGGGCCATTATGCATCGTACTGTGAAGAAATCCCATATGAGCAAACAAAGTGGGCTGAGAACAAAGCAGGGCAGTACGAACCTTGGTTGAAGGCTGAGGTGAGAGAAAAAAGTCCACACTGGAAGGCTTTCTAAGGCGAGTTAAACCTACAGCAAGAAGAAGATGAATTAGTTCCAGAAACACAAATCCAATCAGGTGGAATGGAAATTGTTGTGAGAGAAGAAGGAGCAAAAAATTCAGATCCAACTACAAGGAAAAAAAGACTTGACAGGCCTTTACCAAAGGAGAATGAGGGAAGTGCGGTTAAAAATGCAACAGAACATGAAAGTAAAGGCAAACGAATAGTTATATTCGAACCACACCCAGCTGAAGCTATCAAGATCAAAGCAACAAGTGTTAAGAAAAGTCAGATCTTCAAAAGAGCAAAGGAACAGAAGAAGATTCAAGAATCTGCCATAGCATTGGTAGATGGGATGGAGCTTTTAGATATCCCTATTCAGGTGGTAAGAGAAGGAAAGGAGTGGGCTCTGGTGGCTAGCCCTAATAAGCCACCGACAACGACATGAGGGTTTTGAGCTGAAACTGTCAAGGGCTGGGCAACCCCTTGACGGTTCAAGAGCTAAGAGCCTTAGTGGCTCAGGAAAGACCAATCCTAGTTTTTCTAATGGAAACAAAAAATAAAAAGATGCTGGTGGAAAGGGTAAGAAGACAGCTTAAGTTCCCACATTCACATCTAGTACAACCGGAAGGAATAACAGGATGTCTGGCTATTAAGTGGCTTGAAGATGTAGAGATCAAAGTGAATTACAGCTCAAAAGAAATCATTGACCTAGATTGCAAAGAACCAGAAAGTGGGAAACATATGAGAATCACCTTCCTCCATGCGTCCACGAATTTTCGAGGGAGATTAACACTTTGGCAACAAATACGAAGCTTCCAAGCAACAAATCAACTTCTGTGGATATGCATGGGTTACTTTAATGAGATTTTGTATATTTGGGAGAAAGAAGGAATGAGAGAGGCTGACCATCACAGAATTGCGGCTTTTCGGGAGTTCACAAATGAATGCTCCTTCATGGACATGGAGAGTAAAGGCTGTGCCTACACGTGGACAAATAAGCGAGAAGGCGATGCACTAGTAAGGAAAAGGCTTGACAGGGTGTTATGCATAATGGAGTGGAGGGTGACCTTCCCAAACGCGGAAGTGGTGGCACTACTTGCTGTGGGATCAGATCACAGCCCGCTCATGCTTTACTTATACCCACACCAAAAAAAGAAAAAAAAGAAAAAGGATTTCAAGTTCAAGGCTTATTGGTTAGAAGAACAGGAATGTGGGGACATCATAAGGAGTACATGAAAAGAGGAACGTCTTCAACTGTGGAGTTTCCCAGGTAAAATCCAAGAAGTATCAAAGAAACTAGCATCATGGAGTTGGGGGAAGTTCTCCGATGCATTGCACCAAATCAAAGGGCTGAAAGGAAACTAATGGAGATAAACAACAAACCAGGGGCAACCACAAGCAAAGACGAAATCCAGAAGATAGTGGAACAATTAGAAAAGATATGGAAACAAGAGGAAATGTATTGG
Source organism: Eucalyptus curtisii (assembly GCA_017140595.1). Lineage (NCBI taxonomy): Eukaryota > Viridiplantae > Streptophyta > Magnoliopsida > Myrtales > Myrtaceae > Eucalyptus > Eucalyptus curtisii. The sequence goes on from CM029499.1 coordinate 27,245,924, forward strand.
GGGATGAGATCCCGTATTGAGTGGCTGCAATGGGGTGACAAAAATACCAAATATTTTCACGCAACAACAATCCAGAGGAGGAACAGAAACAGGATAACAATGCTGATGACTGATGGAAGGACTTGGTCTAGAGAACCACACATTCTTAAAAATCACTTAAGCGATTTCTACCGAAACTTATATGAATCAGTAGGACCCCGGAACTTCCAGCCTATTCTAGACCAATGCTTGAGCTCGATTGGAGATGAGATAAATGAAAATCTCATGGCCAATATCACAATGGAGGAAGTTAAAGCAACTGTGTTCCAGCTAGGAGCAACAAAAGCCCCAGGGCATGACAAAATGAATGGACAATTCTATCGCAACTTTTGGGAAGATATCAAGGAAGATACATTTCAGCTGGTCCATAACTTCTTTGATACAAGTATTCTTGACCCAAACTTAAACTTGACACATATATCTCTTATTCCTAAGGTTAAGAACCCAGAGGAAATCAGCCAGTTTAGACCTATAAGCCTATGCAACTTTAGCTACAAAATTATATCAAAAGTGATGGCTAATAGGCTAAAACCATGGCTCCAAGAGATAATTGCGATAGAACAAAGTGCTTTTGTTCAGGGCCGGCAAATTCAATATAATATTCTCATAGTCCAAGAAGTGTTGCACCATATGAGGGTAAAAAATAGAAGGAAGAAGTTCCAAGCCATTCTCAAACTGGACATGCAAAAAGCATATGATAGGATTGAATGGGATTTCTTGAGAGAATGCATGCTGAAAATGGGCTTTTGTGAGAGATGGGTTGATTTAATCATGCAATGCGTCTCAACAGTTTCGTTTAGCGTGAAAGTAAATGGAGAACCCACGCAGCAATTTTCACCCACTCGGGGCATCCAACAAGGCGATCCACTATCACCTTACTTATTTATAATAGTGGCAAATGTGTTATCATGGATGCTGCATAAAGCAAAAGCGGATGGAAGCCTCAAGGGAATTACTCTAAACAGGTATTGCCCAACATTGACCCACCTATTATTTGCTGATGATGCTATTTTCTTCCTGGATGGAACAGTTAGGGAGTGCCAAAGTCTGGTTGCAATTCTAAATCAATATTGTTATGCAATCGGTCAAGCAGTCAATTTAAACAAATCTGGAGTCGTCTTTAGTAGTGGCTGTCCATAGAATTTGAAGGGGAATATGGCTCAAGAATTACGCGTCTCAATTATAGAGAAGACCAGGAAGTACCTTGGAATACCATCTGATTAGGGTCAGTCAAAGAAAGACATGTTTGCTTGGATTTTGGCTAGAATTAATATGAAGATGGAGGGATAGAAAGAAAAATTTCTCTTGAAAGCATGTAAAGAAATATTGATGAAGAGTGTAGTGCAAGCCATTCCTCAATATGCCATGTCGATATTCAAGATACCAAATTCTATAGAGAAGAGAGTCGCTACATTTTGGTGGAAACAAAGCGATGCCAAGAGGGGAATGCATTGGAATAATGGGAAGTGCTAAAACTCTAGAAAGATGAAGGATGTTTAGGCTTCAAAGATTTGCAAACCTTAAATAGAGCTATGTTGGGAAAACAAACTTGGAGGTTACATCAAAGTCCTCATGCATTGTGGAGTCAAATTCTTAAAGGAATATACTTCCCGGATGGGGAATTTTGGAAAGCCAAAATAGGTTCTCGACCATCCTAGGGTTGGCAAAGTATCTTATCTGGGAGAGAAGTTATCGAGCCGGAGGTCAGATGGGTAGTGGGAGAAATCAAATCTATAAAAATCAGAGAGGACAAGTGGCTAGCCTTGGGCATAATTGGGGGTTCGACAAACAGGGATGAGCTTTACAAAGTGGCAAAATTGATAAATGATGACACAAGGAAGTGGAAAGAACAAACTTTGCAGAACTTCTTTGCGAAAAAAGTCGTCGAAGAGATATTAGCGACCTCCATAAGTCCCTCCCTAAAGGCGGACACTTTATACTGGACAACGAACAAAATTGGAAGTTATACAGTTAAGAATGGCTACAACAACGAGCGGTCCAAGGCTCTCAAGGCAAATACAAGTTCCAAGCACCCTAAGACAATTGAACACATACTCTTCTTATGCGGCTGGACAGAAGGAGTTTGGTCAGACCCAACTTTGAAGAACTTCACAATGCTACAAAATTTCACCAGAGCTGATAAATGGTTAATGGATGTCTTTGAGAACAACGCAACTGCAACTAAAGCAGATGAAATAGCAACGCTCCTCTGGTGTATGTGGAAGGGCGAGGAACAATGCGGTGTTTTGAGGACAACAGCTGAACCCCACCGCCATATTTGAAGAGGCGAGAGCTCAAGTAGTAACCTACTGCAGATGGATCCCGCAGAACAGCAGTGCAAAAACCAGATCTGGGAAGGAAGAAACAAAGTGGACGCCCCCAACAAACTCAAACCTCAAGTTGAATGTCGATGCGTCTTGGGTGGGGAGCGAGTTCTCGAGCTCTATCGCTGGGATCTTGAGCAACTCCAGCGGTATGGTGGAAGGAGGCTTTGCGTGTGAGATATGAGCAACATCCCCTCTTGAAGCCGAAACCCTTGTTCCTGTCAAAGGCCTGCACTTTCTAAAGCAAATCCAAGAGAGTCACGTGGGACAAAGTCAAAAGAAAGATATAAATTTTCTTTGCGAAAGTGACAACGTGGGGGGGTAGTGGAAAGCATAATGGGCCGGGAAGAAGCCCCTTGGGCTATGAGGAACATAGTTAGTGAAGGGAAAAGAATTTTAGCCCATTTTAGACAACTAAAGATGAACCATTGCCTTCGGGACATAAATCGCGCCGCCGATTGGATAGCAAAAGCCCATCAAATAAAAAAACTCCCTCTCAATTGGACATCTTCCCATCCCCAGCCTCTTAGGGATATCTTATGTTTGGAAGTTTGTTTCCCTTTGTCTTGTAATTATCATAAGTATGAATGAAAGAAATCACCCGTTTTCGACCAAAAAAAAAAAAAAAAAAAATTATTGAAATTTTTCGTGCAAAAAAAAGACTTATTGAAATTTACAGGCACAAAAAAATCCATATTTTACATGAATCAATAAAGTTTTGCGAGACAATGTGATGGATTATGGCCAACACATCAAGGATCATACCATACAATAAAAGCTCCGACAACATTAATATCTGCCCCTTTTTCTCATTTTGCCGGATTTATCTCAAACTTATTATTGCCAAATGAGAATACATACAGCAAAGAAATGAAGAATCCAGTTTAACCACGGAGTAGGTTCAATTATTTATGTATTCTTCGAAGCAAATAAATAAATCTTGACGTGAAAGTGTAAGGGGGGAAAATTGTTCAGAAAGCCCTAAATCTATTGTATAGCGGTTAATTTTGACATAAACTTTTTAACTGTGTGAATTTAGTCCTGAAATTTTTAACGGTTGGCTAATTTAGTTCTTAACTTATTAATTATACCAATTTAGTTCTAAACCCTTAGATGATTTGTCAATTTAGTCCTAAACCTTTCGATGATTTACGGCCAAAATTTCCCGACTTGACTAAATTGATAAATTAAAAAGTTTTGGATTAAATTGGCATAATTAAAGATTTAGGATTAAATTGACAATCATCAAAAGGTTTAGCAGTAAATTGGCACAATTGAAATGTTTAGAACCGCCATAAAATAGGTTTAGAATATTTTGGACAAAGTGGTTGGAATTATTGAAATATTACAATTACATGATACGCTAGACTTCCAAAATTAGCAACACCATACCCATATGCATCCCTTTAATTACGAGTCTTATTAAGCACATCAATCTGAAAGTACATACTGGTAATAATATTTTCCCTCATACATCTGGGAAAAGTAGGGTTTCAAAGGAATAATCAATAGACTATTGATTTACAATGACCGAATTGGTGTGATAACATTTGGTCCAAACTTTACATCGACAAGGGATTGACGAAGAGCAATGTCACATAATCTTTGAGCTTGGTTTTAGAATGGGTGTAATTATCTCCATCGCTATATAACACATCAATCACCCGCGAGAAATTGAGCATTCGTGTGAGGACCGACATTGGGACTGCGGTTGGATGAAGAAACTCTTCATTGGTGTCCTTCCATGTATCAATGACTCCTTTCTGGAGTTCCTCCGCAGCTTCCTGCTCTGAGACGTCACGGTATTTCATGAGCAACTCCACCGCAGATACTACGTGCCCCCCTCTTTTGCTCAAATTGTATGTCAAACAACATTGGTGTAATTAGATTAAGTGGTGGTGGGATCTAATTTTTATTAGAATTATGGAGGATAATTATGTCTTTATTATACCTCGTGAGAGGAAACATCATCCATGAGCCTACAGATGGTTTGTGTAGCCTTCACACTCTTGCAATCATTGACCGACCATTTAAGAACATGTTCTGTGACCACATCGCCCATTCCTACAAGTGATGTAGTCGATAACATTCCATAGCCAATCGTTATTAGTTGAAGCGGCATCTACTCTTCTAGTGTTGGTATATAGTTGGTATGGAACCATTTGGCTTCCTGAAAGTATGCTCTCACTAGCTTCTTCATCTAAGAAATTAAATATGCACAAGAATTTCAGATTTCTAACTAAAGATTGCCTTCGATGCATGTAAAGTTTATCGATGATGCTTACGACTTCTTTTGCGTAGATAAGGTGGTACGATCTTCCTTTTGCGGCCAATTGATTCCCAATATATTCATAGAGCTGGAGAAACTCCTTGAAATAAGCTTGCATATACTCTGGTAATCCATCCGTGGCATCAACATCCCACCTGAATTCAAGTTGTAGAAAGTGACACACTTAACTCTATACAAAGTTGATCAAATTCAAAAATTTGAGAAAGAGAATGTGGATTCTGTACTTTTGGATTGCTTCATTGAGGAGTGCAAGTTCTTCCAATGTGCCATAGACATCGTAGATATCGTCCATAATGGAAGTGAGGGAGATCACTTTGGTGAGTATCTCTCTGGCCATGGCAAATTTCGGCTCAAAATATATTCCCGTGGTCCAGAAGAACAACTCCACAATCCTGTCTCTAGCAAATGAGAACTTTCTTGGAACATCTATATTCTTCCACCACCTATGATTAAATGAAAATGAGCACAACTGAAAGTACTTTAGCCCAACAAATTCGCATAGCTATACTCCTTTTTTCACTTGTAAAGGACTTTGACAAGCACTATTCAAAAAGGTAAATTGAAGATAGATGAGTTAATCTTTGGAAAACACAACAAGAAAAATCAATAGTTCGGGCATTGTTAAAACATAATTGATAGTTGGGTCATTTTAAAAACATAGTGTAGAAGCTAATTTTTGATCATATAGTTAAATGTGTTGGGAAAAAAGAAAAGAATATTTGTGGAGAAGGCCCAGATAATTTTCCCGCTACTAATTCTGTGAAAATTAAATAGGATATTAAATGAAAGCAATAAAGATGACTAGTAAATAACACCAGAATTTTTAACGTGAAAAACCCTCCAAGGTGAAGGGAAAAACCACGGGACCGTAGTCCACTTCAAACTTCCACTATGATAAATAATGGGATGCAACTTCACCCAAAGATGGATCTCTCGTTGTCTTCAATTTGTGGATCTGAACCTCTCACAAACTGAATAACTCTCAAAGATAACTCTCTTTCTTGGAAGAAGAAAACCGTTTCTTCCGTTACACTGCGATGATATTCTTGCTTGTGTAACCTCTTCTCCGTTGAGGAGGACTCCTATTTATAGGAGCAAATGCAATCCCAAATTGGAATTGTACGATATAAAAATCATGTAGATTTTTCTCCTAATCTCTCGTGATTTTGTAGATTTGAGAATATCACTTTGATTTTTTTCCCAATCTCCCTTGATTTTCTAGATGTGGAAGATCACGTTGATCTATCTCCCGATCTCTTTTGATATTTTCTTTTTCTCCTTTTTTTTTTCTTTTTCTTTTACACACTCACTACTATACATATTCTACTACAGATATACATAATTGCATTGGCCTCTTCAATTGGGAGTGACCTACTCAACAAATCTCCCCCTCATGAGCAATTTGGAGAAGGTGTCAAACCTGCAAAAGTTCGACAGGCTTGCATCTTCATTGTAGATAAAGATTTTGTCATCATATCTGAGCCATTGTTGTCAGTGTGTATTTTCTTTAGTTGTAGGGCTTTTTCTTCCAACACATCACGTATCCAATGATATCTGATGTCAATGTGTTTGATCTGGAGTGGAAAGTTGCATTTTTGCTGAGGTGTATTGCACTTTGACTATCTGAATACAAGATATACTCCTCTTGGTTGTGGCCTACTTCTTGTAGAAACTTCTTCATCCACAAGAGTTCTTTACATGCTTCCGTTATCGCAATATACTCTGCTTCAGCAGTAGATAGGGCAACACATTTTTATAGTCGAGATTGCCATGAAACTGCTCCCCCTGCAAAAGTCATTAGGTATCCTGATGTAGACTTTCTTGAGTCAACATCCCTTGCCATGTCTGAATCCGAAAAACCTTCTAACACAGTTTTACCATCATCAAAGCATATGTAGTTATTAGAAGTACCTCGAAGATACCTGAATATCCATTTGACTGCTGCCCAATGTTCCTTACCAGGATTGGATAGAAATCTGCTTACCACTCCAACTGCATAGGCGATATCAAGCCTCGTACATACCATCGCGTACATTAGACGCCAACCGCCGATGCATAAGGGACTTTTTCCATTTCCTTCTTTTCCGTCTCACTTTTTGGGCACTTTGCTCTAAGCTGAGTTTGAAATGATTTGCAAGTGGAGAACAAACTGCTTTGGAGTTATTCATATTAAATCTTTCAAGAACTTTATTAACATACCGTTCTTGAGATAACCGAGTTTACGATTCTGCCGCCGTCTCGCAAGATTTCCATCCCAAGAATTTGTTTTGTGGGTCCCAAATCCTTCATCGCAAAGCACTTGCTTAATTCCTTCTTTAAGTTGTTGATCTTGATTTTATCCTGGCCAACAATTAACATGTCATCAACGTAAAGCAAAAGAATGAGGAAATTACCATCAGTAAATTTCTTGACGAAAACGTAGTGATCAGTGGTGGTTTTGTTGAACCCATTTTCTTCCATGAAGGAATCGAATTTTCTATACCATTGTCTTGGTGCCTGCTTGAGCCCATAAAGACTCTTCCTCAATCTACACACAAGATTTTCTTTGCCTTTGATTTTGAAACCTTTCTCGGCTGATCCATGTAGATCTCCTCATTTAGATCTCCATGTAAAAACGCGGTCTTCACGTCAAGTTGCTCTATCTCCAAGTTCAAGCTTGTTGCCAAGCCAAGGATAACTCGGATAGAGGACATTTTAACTACAGGAGAAAATACCTCATCGAAGTTGATATCTTTCTTTTGAGCGAATCCCTTCACAACCAACCTTGCTTTGTATCGTGGCAGTGAGTTACCTTCTTCAGTCTTTAGTTTGAACACCCACTTGTTTTTGAGAGGTTTTCTTCCTTGTGGCAACTTGACTAAATCATAAGTATGATTTTCGTCTAAGGATTTAATCTCCTCCTGCATAGCTTTTAACCACTCCTCTTTATGCTCGTGGAATAAAGCTTCTTGGTAATTCTCTGGTTCTCCCCTGTCAGTGAGCATCATGTACTCATTGGGAGAATATCTACGACTAGATTGTCGTTCACGGGTTGATCTCCTCAATTGAGGTTTTGATGGGACCTGTTCAACAATAGGTTCAAGTTCAGTTGAGGTAGTCTTACCTTCAATCCTGGATTCAACTTGCTTGTTATTAGAATCAATAGGAGGAGCGATTGGGCCAAGATCAACTGAGTATTCGTCTGTTGATGGAGATTTCTCATGCTTCTCGAAGTCCTCGATTGTCTGATCTTCAAGAAATACCACGTCCCTGCTTCTGACTATTTTCCGGTTAACAGGATCCCAGAGTTTGTAGCCGAATTCTTCATGTGCGTACCCCAAAAAAATACATTGCTTTGATTTCCCATCAAGCTTTGATCTCTCATCCTTTGGAATATGAACAAATGCTCTACAGCCGAACACCTTCAAGTGGCCATAAGAAGCATCTTTACCAGTTCAGACACTTTGTGGTACAGCACCGTTAAGTGGAGCTGAAGGTGATAGGTTGATTAAATCAACTGCTGTCCTCATTGCCTCACCCCAAAAGTGGTTTGGCAGCTTTGCGTTGGAGAGCATACATCTGATTTTTTTACATATGGTTCTGTTTATCCGCTTCGCGACACCGTTGTGTTGAGGTGTTTTTGGTACGGATCTTTCTAGTTTGATCCCAAGGTTCTTGCAATAATCTTCAAAAGGTCCTCGGTATTCGCCACCGTTGTCTGAGCGTACACACTTCAATCGTCTGCCTGTTTCTCTTTCAACCTTCATATGAAATTACTTGAAGATTTCCTGCACTTGATCTTTAGTTTTCAAGGCAAATGCCCACACCTTTCTAGAGTGGTCATCAATAAATGTTACAAAATAAAGCACACCTCCAAGTGTCCTAGTTTGCATTGTGCATACATCAGTATGTATCAAATCTAAAATTTCAGCTTTTCTAGATGGTGGAGAATTGCAAAATGCTACTTTATGTTGTTTTCCCATAATGCAGTCGACACAAGTATTCAACGGTGTACCTTTCATTCCAGGTAGAAGTTGCTTTCTAGTGAGAATCTTAAGTCCTTTCTCACTCATGTGTCCGAGTCGCTTATGCCATAACTCGGTGGTGACTCCTTTTCCGGTTACATTCACCTCTCCTCTACACGGCTTGAATTGTGTGATATAGAGAGAGTTAGTCTTTTCTCCTTTGGCTACCACCAAATTACCTTTAGTGAGCTTCCATTTTCCATCACTAAAGAAATTGATGTAGCCTTCGTCATCAAGCTTGCCGACAGATATAAGATTGAAGCGTATGTCCGGAACATGCCTTACATCTTTGAGTAGTAGCCTACATCCAACATTAGTCTCCAAATAAATATTACCCATACCAATAATTTTGGACGTACCTTCGTTTCCCATCTTTACGAGTCCAAAATCGCCAGTGGTGTATGATGTGAAAAGATCTTGACAAGCCGTGACATGGTAGGATGCACCGGTATCAACTACCCATGTCGAATCTTGGGATGCAAGATTAATGGAATAATCACTTTGAATAATGATCACCTCATCTGCAATATTTGAAGTGTCATTCGTCTGGTTCTCGTTAGCTTTGTTGATGTTATGACTTTTTGATTTTTCTGCCTTTAGCTTTCTGCATTCTTGGATGAAGTGTCCCAATTTACCACAATGATGGCACTTCTTGTCTCGTCTGAAGTTGGATTGGGATCTTCCTCGTTGCTGATTCCGAAAGTTTCGGCTTTTGCTTCTCCCTCTCTGTTCTTGATTTTCTTGTCGATTAATGACAAGAGCCTCGGACGCAGGGTTGACTCCACTCTCTTTTTGCTGGGATTCTTCATTCAACATTCTATCTTTTACCACGTCCATGGTAAGCTTGCCGTCAGGAGCCGAGTTGCTGACCGACACAACAAGTGTGTCCCAGCTATTTGGCAAAGAGCTAAGCAGTAGTAATGCCTGCAATTCATCATCTAATGTCATCTTCATAGAATTGAGTTGGTCTACTATACCTTGGAACTCGCTCATGTGTTCTGAGACACTGCTCCCGTCTTTGTATTTCAGATTCACGAGCCACCGCATGTGATTTGCTTTATTTTGCGCTGTTGTTCTTGCGTACATTTTCTCTAATTTTTGCCAAAGAACACCAGCATCATGTTTATTAGCAAAATTTTGAAAAAGGCTCTTATCAATCCATTGTCGGATTTGAGCGGCACACTTCCGATTAAGCACCATCCATTCGCTTTCGGACATTGTCGTTGGTTTGCCACCAGAAGACGATGCCAATTTGACTTCCGCTACAGGATCTGACTCCTCGGACGTTGGTACTGGCACCTCCATCGGTATCACAATTGGCCTCCAAAGATCTTTAATGTATAGCAGATCCTCCATCTTTGGTTTCCAGATTTATGCAGTCAATTTTATCACGTTGCCAAAATTTTCCTCCATTTAATTCTGCACAGAAAAATAATATATAGAGCAACCTTGCTCTGATACCACTTGTCGGGAAAAAAGAAAAGAATATTTGTGGAGAAGGCCCAGATAATTTTCCCGCTACTAATTCTGTGAAAATTAAATAGGATATTAAATGAAAGCAGTAAAGATGAATAATAAATAACACCAGAATTTTTAACGTGGAAAACCCTCCAAGGTGAAGGGAAAAACCACGGGACCGTAGTCCATTTCAAACTTCCACTATGATAAATAATGGGATACAACTTCACCCAAAGGTGGATCTCTCGCTGTCTTCAATTTGTGGATCTGAACCTCTCACAAACTGGATAACTCTCAAAGATAACCCTCTTTCTTGGAAGAAGAAAACCGTTTCTTCCGCCACGCTGCGATGATATTCTTGCTTGTGTAACCTCTTCTCCGTTGAGGAGGACTCCTATTTATAGGAGCAAATGCAATCCCAAATTGGAATTGTACGATATAAACATCACATAGATTTATCTCCTAATCTCTCGTGATTTTGTAGATCTGAGAAGATCACTTTGATTTTTTTCCCAATCTCCCTTGATTTTCTAGATGTGGAAGATCATGTTGATCTATCTCCCGATCTCTTTTGATATTTTCTTTTTCTTTTTCTTTTTCTTTTCTTTTACACACTCACTACTATACATATTCTACTACAGATATACATAATTCCATTGGCCTCTCCAATTTGGAGTGACCTACTCAACAAAATGATGTTACTGAACCTAGTAATCTTGCCAAGTTCCTTCTAGTGTTGCTCTTGCAGTAAGTTGAAATCTAGTTTAGCCAAGGTAAGCAAAACTTCATCATGTGAAGGCTCTTTTTGGTAGAGTGGAATATAGTGGCTTGCCTCGAGCCTTGGCAATCCCTTGCGAAGTGGTTGCTTTAGAGCATGACTCACTTGTTTCGCAAGACTAGTGCTCACTTTGCTTTCATTGATCGATTCAAGGTGAGTTGTAGCAAAAGGAAGTGCTTCGTCCAAGATTGAATCACCATGACACCTTAAATGGCAAGCTTCATATAGGCTCAGCAATCCATGCACATCGCTTATGAGCGACTCTCGGAAGTTCCCTTCGCTATCTTTGAATTTGTCAAAGACCTCTGTGAATCAACCAACATGGAAAAATGATGCAAGTCATTAGAAATTAGGAAGGGATACACGCTTGGTTAATGTTCTATATTTTCTTGCACGTGTTTCTCTTGAAATTCGATTGAGCAATAGGAGGATTTTAATAGGTATCTTATTAGATTGGTGCATTACATATGAGACGTACCTGATGAAATATTGTAACCGTGTTGTCGCAACAATCTAAAGATGAGAGCGACCGTGTGAAGGTCATCTACCTTAAAATCTTCATGATCAAGTCGAGAGTAACTTTTGTGGATTTGTTCTAATTGCTCATCTACTTCACGTTCAAAATGGTACTCAATTCCCAAGCGTTGGATTTGATCAATCAAGTGAAGCTTTTGTAAGGGCTTGTCCACGACATCACTCAGCATCTTCTTCACCTCTCCTTTCAGTTCCTCAATTTGTCCCTCCGCTCTTCCGAGGAATTTGAACTTCTGCAAATATATTGCACGGTGTTTCAAATAAAAGCAAGCATGAAATACGTGGACTTTACAAAATAAATTTAATCTCGATGGCCACCTCTGTGTACCCTATTTGGGTATTTCGATGTTATACGCTCATTCACATGACATGCGAAATTGAACCCATGAGAACAACGACCATATGAGATGAGGGGGTTAAATGCCACCCATGAGGACAACGACCATATGAGAGGAGGGGGTTGAATGCCATGATGAGATGTTTCTTGCCGCAGACGACATACTGAGGCCGGTGAAGTTACAAGTACTATCGTTACGTTTCAACCTTCTTTTATCTATTTATGATTTTCAACTTCGTTTTTTGTGTGGAGAAGGGAACATGTATTTATATGAGGCCGATTGTTACCATATAAGAGACGTGGTAGAACTGAAGGAAATCGAAGTAAGTCTACAAAGTGCAATTGCGAGAAAACAAGAGAAGAAGATAACAGAAGGATTTCTAACCACTGAGTTGGAGGGAGAATCATATTTAAGGAAGTAATCCCCCCATACGCTGGGGTGATAACCCGCGGACCGACGTTCGATCACATGGCCTGTTCCTTTATTCGGAGGAGCGCATGGAGTTGCTGAGACCTGCGACATATTCTCTTTTTTCTTACGTGTGACCAATGCACAAATGGAAGAGAGAGGAGAGGTTTTGTCTGCGTTGCAAAACGTCAATACTTGAAGGGTATTATTTATAGACATCATGTTCGTGACCGCAGTATTTGTACGTTTTTTGAGACCAACCAATCGCATTTCGATGAAGCATAGACGGGTGAGATTATAAGGCCAAACTAATGAGCCCCCTCTCACCGGTCACTTTTGTCAACATTCATGAACAAACTCTTCTTGAAAAGATACTTCTGAAATCAAGGAGGTTCGGCACTCCTATGCATAGTTAAAGTAGCTCCATGCTGCTACCAACAACAGAGTGACATTTTTCTTTTGGTAACAACTGGCATTTAATAAACATCGGTTCAAAAGTCCTACAATAGAGTTCCTAAAATAGACTAATAGACTAAACTGACATTATTTAGAGAGATCTGTTGATACCTTTATTTGAAGGGAAAATGAGATAAATAATTTATGAACTTTAGTTCAATATGGAATGTCGTCCTTAGACTTTTAATTTATTCAAAGTGATCCATAAATCTGACCAAAAAAAAAAATGGTCCATGAAATATTAGTAAATGTTTAATCCGATCCCTAGATTATATGAAAATATTTAATTTCATCCTTTTGTTAATTCAAGTTAATGAAATTTGTTGATATGATTTTCATATCTGTCAAGTTTGAATTGTGGAACAAAAAAAAAAAAAGTTTATATGTGGATCATGTAAGTAAGATATCAATCTCAATCACGTTATAGTACTCGACGTCAATTAATAATGATGAACATGTGAACACCCTAACATGTTCTTTTTTCTTTTTCTAAGTAGATACATAATAATATGAACATATTGACTCATCATTTAATAATATCCAACGGAAAGTATATTTGAACAAATGAAATGACTACACTAGACATATATTAATTATTCATAAATCATATTGAACAAATTAAAAATTTAAGAATGATATTGCACATTCAATCAAAATCTAAGAACTATTTGTGTCTTTTCTCCTTATATGAAAGGAGAGTTCCTTGGACGGACTGAGCCATCCTTCCATGAACTCTCCCTCCATTTGTTTACGTTTTCTCTCAAACAACTCTATATCCACTCTTTTCATTTTTATTCTTTCTCAATCTTCTTTTTGTCCAATTATTCCCATTTAGTCTATTTCGTCTATTTAAAACTATTGCTATTTATGCAACTTATAGATATTGTTACAAACATGACTCACAAGCTCACACAAGCTGTAATATGATTAAAGTCTCTGGCATATCTAATTTCGCAAGAAGAATCATTAATATGTAATTTTACAAGTTTAGCTTAGTTTACTCAACAAGCTGCGAAATTAGAAGTGATTATGGACTTGCTATCACTCGCAGGTGGTAGTAATGATTGAGCTGTGATGCTACTCATGTCAATAAAGACATAAACGAGATAGTCCACATATATTTCGTATTGGTTGGATATAAAGTGAAAGTAGACTATTAGGGATTTACAGATAAGATACTCGATTAATTAGTCTTTGAAATATTTATCCAGGATATATATAAAAATTGTCGTGACCTACCCTCGGGGGGAGGGAGTAGGTTTAGGGGTATTGCCTAAGGATGGACCTAAGGCCCATAATTAGGCGCGGGCTCTCACAAGCCCATACCCCGCGTGATATTGGGATATTTTTTAGGAATTTGACATAAAAGGAGTCGCCACTAGCCTATTGGGGTCAGCTAGAAACCAAGTGAAGTATGGGAGTATACCTCACGTTCTACGCAACCAGAGAATCTAGGGTCGGGGACTTGATTACACTAATTGACCAATTAGTGCCCTTTCGGTACCTAATCTTGTTCATTTTAGAAAAAAGAAAATAATTTTTGTCAAGCAGTTTTGATTGATTTTATACATATCCACTAACATGTGAGGTGATCATGCAAGTGCGCAATCATTAAAGTAACAATCATAACGACCAAGATCTTAATTGCAGTAAAAATTGAGTACGTGCAATTGAACATCCACAAACATAATTAAATATGCAAATTAAACATGCAATATAAGGGCAAATAAAGGCTTAATTCCACTAAAAATACAATACATAGTAATTCCTAACCAAATCCCATCATTTTTGGATTTTCGAATTTTTTTTTTAAATTTTTTAAATTTTTTTAAAATTAAAATAATAATATATATTTTTTTGGATCAGACCGGGCCGGGTCCGACCTGGTTGGGGCGGGTCGCTCGGACCCGCCTAGGCTCGGCCCGGATGGGGGCCGGGCTGAACCGGCTCGCTTGAAAGGCAAGGCCCGACCAACCTTGGTCGGGCCTTTCCTTGGCTCGGATTGGGCCCAACCAGCGGGCCCAATCTAATCTAATATTTTCTATTTAAATAAAAACGAAGCCCACAAGCCCACGTCCTAAATCAACCCAAACCCAATTCAAGTATACTCGGCCCGGATGTGAGAAAACCCTACCCAGTTCGTGACTTTCGCCCGACCCGGCCAAGACCCGGTTTTGGAGCGGCTCTTCTCTCCGTGGCTCGTGCTAATGGCGGCGGCGGTGCGGCGGGCGGCGATGCGACGAGTGGCAGCGGTGACGCGGTGGGTGGCGGCGGCACAGGCGGCAACGGTGCAGTGTTGGGTGGTTCGACGGGGTCGGATTGGTGGCGTCAGTGACAGGGGTGGTGGTTCAGAGCAGCGGAGCGAGCTCGCCGGTGAGGGGAACTCTAGCGATAGTGCAAGCGGAGACGGAGCAGCAAGGCATCGGTGGTAGGCGTCGGCGCTGGGTCACGAACGGGGCCGAGTAGAGGCAGCAAACAACAGCAGCTTGTCGGGGCTGGTAGCAACGCCTGGTGGTCGTTCATGGGTCGGTAGGCGGGCACGGAGCGGCGGTGGCGTGAGCTCGCGGGCGAGGAGGAACTCCAGCGGCTGGCGGGATGGCGGTCGACTCTGGTGGAGCGGCGGTGGCACGGGGAGGTTCGTACAGTGTCGAGTAAGAGGGCGACGACAGGCTTGGCTCTCCTCGGCCGCCGTCCTCCTCCCTCGAGCCCCCTCTCCCTCTGTGCTGTCTTCCTCTCCCCTTCTTTGTTCTGCTTGTTCACTCTCTTCAAGCTCTCTCCTTGAGCTCTTTGCTTCTGGTTTCTACTTTCTCCTCGAGCTCTCCTTTGCTGCCCACTCTCCCTCGGTTCTCGTTCCTTTTTCTAGCCTCCCCCCTCTTCTGCCAAAAACCCTAGCTATCGAGAGAAGAAGAGACCCTGGGCGCGGGCTGGGCTGAACCGCCAAGAAGAGTGGGCCGGCCCTGCGCGAGAGAAAGAAAAAAAGAGGGGGCGTCGGGCCGGGTTGAGGCTAGATTTGGCCCAATCCGCCCTCTAAGCAATTTTTCATTTTTTTTTTGTTGTTTTGCTTTTTTTTTTAAAGATTAAATCCTAATTTTTAATGCTATTAAGTCTTAATTAAAATGGCAAAATTTAGGTGTCAACAATTGCCCCTCTTTGAATGGGAGCTCGAAGAGGTTCCATTCAAATACAAAAGAAACCTAAATTATTTCGGCGGTAGAGAGACTCTAGGTACATAGGCACGTATCAGGTCAACGGAAATGACTCATAACTATGGAGGAGTGTCTTGTCAATAAGAGAAAAACTCTGGACTACGGAAGCCCACCGAGTCATAAGAAGAAGGGGAGAGACTCCGGATACAGAAGCCTACCGGGTTATAAGAAGGGAGTAATATTCTGGGATACAAAGCTTTCCGGGTCATGAGAAGGGAGGAAGACTCCAGGATACAAAGCTTTCCGGGTCATGAGAATGGAGGAAGACTCCGGGATACAAAGCTCTCCGGACCATGAGAATGGAGGAAGACTCCGGGATACAAAGCTCTCCGGGTCATGAGAATTGAGGAAGAGTCCAGGATACAAAGCTCTCCGGGTCATGAGAATTGAGGAAGACTTCATGATACAAAGCTCTCTGGGTCATGAGAATGAAGGAAGACTTCGGGATACAAAGCTCTTCGGGTCATAAGAAGAGAAGAACTGAGGTCTCACCGTGTAACAACGGGTTTCGAACGGGTTGAAAATGCATGATTTGAGGAAAACCAATGAACCTCATGGTTTAAGGTTGACCATGAACCTTTTGAAAAATCGCAGTTTAAAGATAGACTCATGAACGTTTTAAAAGCGTGGTTTAAAGATAAACCCACAAACCATGTGGTTAAAGGATGGACCCACAAACCTTGTGGTTTTGACTGAATATAACAGTCTCACCGTGTACAAACGGGTTTTGACTGGGAGAAAGATCTCATCGTGTACAAACGGGTTTTGACTGGAAGAAAGGTCTCATCGTGTACAAACGGGTTTCGACTGGATGATAGTCTCACCGTATACAAACGGGTTTCGACTGGAAGAAATGTCTCACCGTGTACAAACGGATTTCGACTGGAAGGAAGGTCTCACCGTGTACAAATGGGTTTCGACCGGAAGGAAGGTCTCACCGTGTACAAACGGGTTTCAACTGGGTATGATAGTCTCATCGTGTACAAATGGGTTTCGACTGGGAGAAAGGTCTCACCGTATACAAACAGGTTTCGACCGGGTATGATAGTCTCACAATGTACAAACGGGTTTCGACTGGGAGAAAGGTTTCACCGTGTACAAACGGGTTTCGACTGGGTATGATAGTCTCACCGTGTACAAACGGGTTTCGACTGGGAGAAAGGTCTCACCGTGTACAAACGGGTTGACCGGGTATGATAGTCTCACCGTGTACAAACGAGTTTCGACTGGGAAAAAGGTCTCATCGTGTACAAACGGGTTTCGATAGGGTATATAGTCTCACCATGTACAGCTGGGTTTCGACTAGGAGAAATGTCTCACCGTGTACAAACGGGTTTCGACTGGGTATGATAGTCTCACCGTGTACCAACGGATTTCGACTGGGATGAAAATGCATGGTTTGAGGACAACCAATGAACCTTTGGAGATGACATGGTTTAAGGCTGACCATGAACCTTTGGTTTTTTTAGGGAAGCACCCGCTAACCCCTTGAAAATTGCATGGCTTCATTGAGGAATCCTGTCAAACTCAACTTAAGCAAGTGTCATTAGAGACATCATCAAGAGATGTATTGGCAATATTACAGCATTAATTGAACAAGCTAATCAAGCTAAGTTCGACTGCTTTTTAAAAAAAAAAAAAATTCAATGTCAATTAGCATCATGTAACGCAAAATTGTTATCTTGCTTAGGGATGTATCATTAATCATCAAATTCTCTAGGAGTCAAGTTCTTATCAGAACGACTACGACTCATAAAAAGGCTCATTAAACATGCCAAACTAGAGTTTCTTAGTCAGAAAGGGTTTCTCACACACTCTTGATAAAATGGTTGCTTGATCCCATCTATTCGCGTGGGAAATAACTGATTGCTAATGGTATCTCACATAACCCATGTCAAAGGCTTTCAGAAACATTCGCGATGAGCACAATCTGATCGGTCAAAATGGTCTATTGAAAGGACTACAATATAGGCTCGGTTAAGGCTTACACAAATGAATTATTGCTTTGAGGCCAATAAAGGAACTTTTGTCGCTATCTTCATCGGATTTACAAGTTGAGAACTTGGAAGATAAGACAAGATAGGATTACTTCCACTCCTTCAAGCAGTAGCTTCTTTGTGGCATTCTCATTTTCACTCAAACCATCCCAATCAGAAGGGACTTCGGAAGAGGGTTGTAATGTTGATTCGGGAGAGGCTCGAAAGGCTTAAACTTTTCAGAGGGTTTTTAAGAGTCGGTGATCATCATGGCATCGTGACCAGGTCACTCGATCTTTCATAATCATGTGGCTTTTGAAACATGGCGCATCTTCAAAGTTCCTTGACTAATCATTTCTGCACGGGAGTTTTGCTCCTTTCTCAATTTCCTTTGCGCTCGCGATGATTTTCCTTTTTTACGCAAGCACTCGGACCTTGATAATTTTTCTTTCACATAAGATGCAGCCTTTCGGCTCTTTTTCTTGACGGGCATTGGCCTTGCTTTTACCAGACACACTGCTTTTTCATGCCCCTAGTTTGTTAAACTTTTTGCTCTTTGACTTTTGTAGCTCTTATGACTTTTGAGATGCTTTTCACATTTTCCCGTGACTGTCAATTGTATTTGATCAATTCTTATGTCTTGCCCCAGCGAAGGGAGATGATCATCACTCGGGGTTCAGAAATAAATAGTCAGGCCCAAATTGGTTAAAGCAATGGATATCAGTGTTTGTGTAGAGAAGGAAATGTTCTTCTTCATATTGGGATGAGTCAAGCTCTGATAAGAATTCCTCTGAAGCTACCACCAGAAGATTGATGCAAGTGAAAGTAATAGAATCTTTCTCGATCCTTCGCTCTACAACATGATCATAACCTCCTATGTTGCCCTAATGTAGGGTCATTCTCGACAGGGGTATTTTCAAGGATCATCTTTACTCAGCCGAGAGGGCTAGCAAGAGATTAGTACGGTGCTTGGGATTGATGAAGGAAACACCTTTATCATTTCGATCTTTGCACTCAATGCGAATGAATTATTCGTCCTAAGAGAAGGTCGCTTTTCACTTAACTCTCAAAAGTGTTTGAAGGACACTCAACTCTCAAAAGTGTTTGAAGGACGTGTTTGGAAATGGGCTTGCCTTTCTTCATCCTAAACACTTCTTGTTTGGCATGATTAACGTCTCAATTTCACTCTGTCGAGATTATCTGAGTAGATCAATCTCCATAGGGAAATTTGATTCAACATGAATAATCCACACAATGAGAAAACAATTTTGAGATACAAAGGATGCTCAAAAGTTTGTAGAATTTTTTTCTTTTCTCAATCATTCTTTTTTTTTTTGCTTGTCTCTAGGAAAGCGCCAAAGGTTCTCTTTTGTAATGGAAATTTTTTTACTTAAAAAAAAAATTGAGAAGAAGGGCACTTACCTGCGGCATGGCGACCCGATAACCTTGTAAAGAATGTAAAAGGATATGTCGGTGCAAAAATCCTTAGGGATTGAAATGTTGGAAACGATACATTATTACCCTTCATTCGCTTTCATCTTTTGGGCGCTAACATCTCTTGGATTCACCTTCATGGATATTCGGTAACTTGACAATACTCTTCCCTTGCTTTCGCCTTTAAGCGTTTGATGTTTTCCTGATTCCTTGGTAAAAGGTGCCGCGTCTACGGTCAAGGTACAACCTTTTTTTTTTTTTTTTGTCATTTATCAACTTGTAATAATGGGAGATGAAACGAGTTATCTCAATTCTTAGTTAGATTTAATTGAGGAATGATACATCCTTCTTGATGAATTTGACAATGTTGTTCCAGCACACTTCATTGGTGGGGAGATGAGATATTTTTTTTTCTAAATCAAACGTTGCTCTCCCACTCTTTGTTTGACAAACCTTTGTTCTGTTCGAATCCGTCCTGTATCAAAGAAAAGGACATGTTATTTTTTATGCTGAAGAGAATCAAGTTTGGGAACGAGATACATCCTTTTCAAAGTCGAGCAATCAACATCCCAAGGTATCTCTCATGGAGGAATAATATTGCCCCTCTGTTTCATTTGAATATTTCTTTGTTTAAGATGAACATAACTTAAAAATGCTCCATCGTGTTTGTTGGGAACATTACAAAACTTGGCACTCTTGATGTCTCCTTGACAATGAAAAGAAAGTCATGTAAAAAAACGGTATCAAAAATGAATAATTGGAATCGATATAGTTTACTCTTCCTTCGAATTCATCCTTTTGGATGCTTGGCAACTCCCTTCATTTGTCTTATCATGCAAAGTGAACGAGATAGATGGGCTATTTTGGCACGTAAGGCATCTCCAGATAAAAAAAACTTCCCAGAATGGAATTCAATTTTGTTTCGCCTCTATTGAAAGATTGTCGCTGATGAAGCCTCGATGCATGCTTGCTTTTCGGGTTCCATGATACTACACTTTTATTTTTAAGAAGGGGCAGATGTTGATCTCAAATAAACACATCATCCTTCTTGAGAAAGCGACCATGTGAAGAGAGTGCCTTAAGTAAATTTTTCTTGGAATTCATTTTGGAAAGTAGACGTAAAGGTTCGCTTGAAACACTTCTGAATTTTTTTTGTTTTGTTTTTTTTTAGGATGATTTTCACGAAATTGAATTCCATCATTAAAAAAAAAATGCGAGTTGCATGATATACAAAAGTATCAATTGGATTCGCAATCGAAGCCCAAAACGGAAAGCATGGTCTTTAACAAGAATAAAGACAATGATAAAATACAAGAAACTCTTGCACATATGAAAGTAAAAATCAACTCTTATCCTAACTCTAGAATTCATTTCTTTATGTGGTCACACAAGAATGTCAAGGAGCATCGCGCATAACCTGCAAAAAGACGACAATGTTAGTACGTGAATGAGAGAATGATATTTCAATGAGGTCGCTTCTTACAATAAAGTCGAGGCGACGGTACATGCCCCACAGTCCTTATTACGGGGTTTTAGTATTTCACCAAGATTTTATCATAAGAGAATATATCATTAAAATAATCAAACCACGGCCATCAATCGAATGTCCACTTTTATTCCAAAAGTTTCGTATGCAAAAGTGTCATTAATTTTTGAAAGATTGATTTGTGATTTTACTCCTAGAAGTTTGTATACAAAATGATTTGCATTTAGTCCCAAAAGGTGAGAATGAGAGAATTTGATAAGAAATGCAATTTCAATTTTCGTGCCCCAATATAAAATCACAACTTCAAAGTTTTTTTTTTTTCTTTTCAAAATGTTATTTTGAACCCATAACTAGAAATTTAAACAAAACCATGTGTTCAATAGGGCCAAATAAAAGTATTTAAAACTTGCATTCAATGTTCACTTGTCAAAAGTGATTGCCGTTTTTTTTTTTTTTCAATTATAAGCTTACAGCACCGAGGGCAATCGATTGATGTTCGCGAATTTTAAGATGGAAGTTCAATACAAAATGAGCAATAAAAAGGAAAATGATACTCACAATAGGTGCCGACCGTTGTTTTTTTTCTTTTTTTTTTAATTACATAGACATGCACATGGGATGTGGTTTGATTTCTACTCTATACGGCTCAAAATGGAGCTATGGGATCACTAGACTGAACCAACAAGCTCGCGGATAGGTCGTGTTACCCATGACTCTGGCTTTGTCAAAGAATCGACCCGTGTCGCATGCTTGCAGACCAGGGTGGGGACCTCTGACATCAAGAAAGAAATTTTGGGGTTAAGATGTGCGGCTTGTACTACATGCTTGTAGTTGGAGCGGTATCCAGCTTAACACCATCCTAAGTAATCCTATGTGGCCCAGGTCCGGCGGCAGATTGTGTGTGCTAAGGTGTAGTGTAATGCAAAGACACATGCACAACAATTTATAAGCAAACAGCTCCGTACATAAAAATAAATCATACATTCCTACACCTCTCTGCAAAACAAAGTTGAGCAAACACTTCCCCTTATACCTCCCATTCTGCAAAAACATCTAACACCCTTAATGTTAGGGGCGTACCTGGAATCCTCACTGCCAAACAAAAATATTTTTGAACAAGATTAATTTCAGCCTAAGTCCTCTAAGGTTTAAAACCAAGTCCCCAGTGGAGTCGCCAAGTTGTTGCGACCTACCCTCGGGGGGAGGGAGTAGGTTTAGGGGTATTGCCTAAGGACGGACCTAAGGCCCATGATTAGGCGTGGGCTCTCCCAAGCCCATACCCCGCGTGACATTGGGATATTTTTTAGGAATTTTGCACAAAAGGAGTCGCCACTAGCCTATTGGGGTCGGCTAGAAACCAAGTGAGGTATGGGAGTATACTTCACTTCCTACGCAACTAAAGAATCTAGGGTCAGGGACTTGATTATACTAATTGACCAATTAGTGCCCTTTCGGTACCTAATCTTGTTCATTTTAGAAAAAAAAAATAATTTTTGTCGAGCAGTTTTGATTGATTTTATACATATCTACTAACATGTGGTTTGACCGGACCCGGGTCCGACCCGGTTGGGGCGGGTCACTCAGACCTGCCCGGGCTCGGCCCGGATGGGGGCCGGGCCGAACCGGCCAGCTTGAAAGGCAAGGCCCGACCAACCTTGGTCGGGCCTTGCCTTGGCTCGGATTAGGCCCAACTAGCGGGCCCAATCTAGTCTAATATTTTCTATTTTAAAAAAAAACAAAGCCCACAAGCCCACGTCTTAAATCAACCCAAACCCTATTCAAGTATACCCGGCTCGGATGTGAGAAAACCCTATCCGGTTCGTGACTTTCGCTCAACCCGGCCAAGACTCGGTTTTGGAGCGGCTCTTCTCTCCAGGCTTTGTGCTGACGGCGGCGGCGGCTCGGCAGGCGGCGGCGGGCGGTAGGCGGCGAGCGGTGATGCGGCGAGCGGTAGCGGCGACGCGGCGGGTGGCGGCAGCATAGGCGGCAACGGTGCGGTGTTGGGTGGTTCGACGGGGTCGGACTGGTGGCGTCAGCGGTAGGGGCGTGGTTCGGAGCAGCAGAGCGAGCTTGCCGGTGAGGGGAACTCCGGCGATAGCACAAGCAGAGACGGAGCAGCAAGGCAACAGCGGCAAGCGTCAAGCGTTGGGTCACGGACAGGGCCGGAGGAGAGGTGGCAAACAACGGTAGCTCATCGGGGCCGGTGAGCAACGCCCGGTGGTCGTTCGTGGGTTGACGAGCGAGCACGGAGCGGCGGTGGCGCGAGCTCGCGGGCGAGGAGGAACTCCGGCGGTTGGCGGGACGGCGGCCGACTCGGGTGGAGCGGCGGTGGCGCGGGGAGGTTCGGACGGTGTCGGGTAGGAGGGCGGCGACGGGCTTGGCTCTCCTCCGCCGCCGTCCTCCTCCCTCGAGCCCCCTCTCCCTCTATGCTATCTTCCTCTCCCCTTCTCTGTTCTGCTTGTTCTCTCTCTTCAAGCTCTCTCCTTGAGCTCTTTGCTTCTGGTTTCTGCTTTCTCCTCGAGCTCTCCTTTGCTGCCTACTCTCCCTCGGTTCTCGTTCCTTTTTCCAGCTTCCCCCCTTTCTGCCGAAAACCCTAGCTATCGAGAGAAGAAGACCTTGGGCGCGGGCTGGGTTGAATCGCCAAGAAGAGTGGGCCGGCCCTGCGCAAGAGAAAGAAAAAAAGAGGGGGCGTCAGGCCGAGTTGAGGCTGGATTCGGCCCAATCCGCCCTCTAAGAAATTTTTCATTTTTATTTTTTTATTTTTTTGTTGTTTTGCTTTTTGTTGTTTTGCCTTTTTTTTAACGATTAAATCCTAATTTTTAATGTTATTAAGTCTTAATTAAAATGGCAAAATTTAGGTGTCAACAAAAATCACGGGATAATTTTTGGAATTTTTCTTTATTAATAATACTAGAGAAAGCCTGGTTGGTTTCGAGACTATTCAACTAAACAAGTCCCTCAACTTTGAATTTGACACGTGGGTTAAATAGTACAAATATTTGGGAGCCTCGTTTACTTGATTAATCAAATGGCTAGATATACGTGAACCGAATTTCAAGTGGAGAGAGTAGAGTACCTATTGAAATTAGATAATCCATAGACCATCCAAATTTTTTTACATCATTTTCGTTAATGCACTCATTGACAAAAATGAGTCTCTTGAATGGTTATCTTGCAAAATAAGAATTAGAGATAAGTGTACCAAAAGTTCTAAAACTTATTATGGAAGTATATTTGAGTTAGAACTTTCAAAAAGTGTAATTTAATCATTTCGTTAACTTTGTCCAATTTGGCAAATGAAAAATGTTGACGTAAATTTTTTGTTAATTACTTTCTCTTTCACATAGCGTTGAAGTGATTAAAATATGAAGGATAATATTACAATCACGTTGTTTTTGTCCGAATTTGATTTTTAACTGAAATTTTATTTAATTAGATTAAAAATTAAGCTAAATCTAAAAAAATATTAAGAGGAAGGAAGGAACCTTGCTGCTTTGCCATTGTTGAAAAGGGCCGATGATTGTGGGGGTGATGGTGATGGGGTCCTTAGGGCCTTGGTTAGATTTGGCCAAGGGCCACTAGATCTAGGCATGGGCTAGCTAGGTTTGGTGACCTTGGGCCAAATGGCTCTCACTTGCTATCAGTGAGGGTCATGGCCACAAGCTGAGGCCCGGTATATACCGTCGGCCATTGCAAGGGCTGATGATGGTGGGATGGTGGTGGTAGGGGTTCTACAAGCCCTTGCTTGGTTTCCTTCCTTCCTCTTTATTTATTTATTTAAGTCATTTTTAATCTATTTTTTTTTATTTGGGTAAAAAATCAGATTTGGATAAAAATCTCAGTGAGATAAAAATCTCAAGTGGAGAGAGTAGAGCACCAATTAGATAATCCATAGACCATCCAATTTTTTTTTTTTTTTTTACATCATTTTCGTTAATGCACCCATTGATAAAAATGAGTCTCTTGAATCGTTATCTTGCAAAATAAGAATTAGAGATAAGTGTACCAAAAGTTCTAAAACTTATTATGAAAGCGTAATTGAGTTAGAACTTTCAAAAAGTGTAATTTAATCGTTTCGTTAACTTTATCCAATTTGGCAAATGAAAAATGTTGACGTAACTTTTTTGTTAATTACTTTCTCTTTCACGTAGCGCTGATGTGACTAAAATATGAAGGATAAGATTAAAATTATGTTGTTTTTGTCTGAATTTGATTTTTTAACTGAAATTTTATTTAATTAGATTAAAAAATAATTTAAATGAGGAAGGAAGGAACCTTGCTGCTTTGCCATTGTTGAAAAGGGCCGACAATTGTGGGGTGATAGTGTCACAGACCTAAATTTCGGGTGTACCACCTATGGTTTAGGTTAATAGACTACTAAGTTTTAAACTTAACTCGGGCTCTCCCAAACCCATACCAATTCGTGACTTAGGTTCAAGTTTTTTAACATGCAAATGGATTTTATCTAGAAGTCACCACTAATCTGTTTACGGAAGATCGATTAGACACCTAAGTAAAACAACATGAGAATTATTTTACTTTTACGAACCAGAGACTTTGGGTACGGGGACTTGGTTACACTAGATTTCTTTAATGCTCTTTCAGTACAATTTTTTTTTATTTTCAAAAATGTTTTTTTTTGCAAGCTACTTGGATTTAATTTAACCTAAATCACTATAATCCAATATGGTGATCACACGTGTGCTCAATCATTATTAAACACTCAATAAATCAAACAAATTGCATCAAAAGAATTAAATGCACAATGAAAACAATTTTTTGGGTTTTCTTTTAATTAGAACTTTATTATAAAACATGCACTTTAACTACATGACCTAATCTTACTAGCGAGCTATTTCTAATTAAATGAACCTGACATGTAAACTAATTGATATGCACCTAATATTTTTATTTTTTCTATTAAAATTCGGAATTAATAAAAAACCCTAATTAAACTATCTAAAATGAATAATTTTCTAATTTATTTTAGGGATTAATTTGACTTAAACCCTATCCTATCTTAGAAAACTATTTTTTTTTGGAAAAATGAGGTTATTAAAATGTGCAAAGATTATCTAAGCTCTTATTTATAAAAAAAATTATTTAAATCAAATTAATATATTCCAAAAATTATCTAAACATGCAATCTAAAAATGCAACCCTACTTTATGAAACCAACATATTCCAATCCAAGATTTGATTTTTTTGATTTTTTTTTTATTTTTAGTGTTTTTCCAAGACAAACAATTATATCTAAACAATCAAGATATTTATCAAATAAGAATTAAAATAATCGAAAAAATAATCCGTTGTCTCACGGGATAAATTAACGATTATTTTAATCCTAAGTATCACAACATAAGAGAAAGTTCAAAATAATTAAAAATTTGATCCGAAATTTTACGAGTCAAATCAATAATTATAATGATTTGATAACCCAAACACTATCAAAATGACCAAAAACTTAATATAATTAAAAAATGATCCGACGTTTTACGGACCAAATTAATAATTATAATAATTTTGAGCAAAACCCTACGGATAATGCCTAGAATATACAAAAAATGAACCTTAAAGATCAAACGTTCCAATTTAAATAACTAAACCTAGAAAATAAAATAGAATAAAATAAATGAAAAATAAAAATAAAATGAATAAAATAAACTACCTAAAGGGGAGGACAGCAGCAGGGTGATCGGCGCCGAGCGGAGGGTGGTCGGCGTCGAGCTCCGGCTAGAGCCGACGGGCGGCGACGGTGAGGGGCGTCGCGGGCGGTGGTGCCGAGGCGACGGCAGGTGGCGCGGCGTGCTGCGACCAGCAAAGGGGAACAGAGGCGTTGCAGGCTGCTCGCGGAGGTGCAGCGGCGAGGGGGCCGGAGGCGTTGCAACAGTGGTGGTGGACGCCGGGGTGCAGCGCGGTGCTCTGGCAGAGGAACGGCGGCGCGGGCTCACGGCTGAGGCAGTACGACTGGCGGGTGGAGATGGCGCAGCAAGCAGGTGTCGGGTGAGCAGAGGAAGGGTGGTGAGTGGTGCTCGGTGCTGGCGCCGGCAGAGGCGCTTTCGGAGCGGGGCTCGCACGGTCGTCGGCGCTCGGGGTTGCAGCGGTGGTGGTGCGGGCAGAGGCGTGGCGTTGGCGAGCTGCTGCGACGGAGGTCCTGCAGGGGCGTTGTTCGGCGGTGGGCAGAAACGCTCGAGCGGAGCGCGGAGGCACAGCTGCTCTCAAACGAGCGACGCGGGCGCAGCGATTGGCGGTTGCGCAGGCGTCGGCGTTGGCGGAGCGACGGTGACCGGCGAGCAGCAGCTGGGTCACGAGTCGCAGCGGCGGTGGTGAGCAGTGCCGTCGGGCAACAGCAGCTTCATGGGGGACGAGCGACGGTGATCGGAGACTCGGCTGCCGGCGTTAGGTGACGCTGGAGCAGCGGCGGTCGGCGCGAGGATGGGAGGCGGAGGCGCGGCTGAGGCCCCGCTGCGAGCGCCAGCAAGGGAGGGGTGAAGACGCCCGCGCGAGGAAGACGAACGGTTTGCTGCTTTTTCTCTTTTATTTATTTTATTTTATTTTTATTTCTCTCTCTCTTTCTCTCTGCCGCACGTCCCTCTCTGTCTCTGTACTCTATCTCTGCTGTTTTGTCTTTTCTCCTTTTTTTTTTGAACAGATCTTTTCTCCTTTTGCAACTTGTCAGAGAAGAAGGGGGAAATGACCCCTTTTTGTTGACCGAAGATGGACAGGGCTTCTCCTTTTTCCTCTCCTCTCACGAATTTTTTCTCTTGCACGAATTCCTTTTTTTTTGCACGAATTCTTTCTCACAATTTTTTCGAATTCCCTCGCCCCCTCGTCGTACGAGAAAAGCCCCCCTTTTTATATGCAACGAAATTGAGCCCGCATATGGAAGAAGCAAAATTTCCTTCTTCTTTTCGATTGCATCTCACGCGGCCAAGGCCTAATTTTCACGATTTCATTTCATTTTCTTTCCTTTGTTCACGCCCATCAACAATTGAAAATTTTAATGTTTCTTTTATTATGTCGAAAATGCATATTACCTGAAGATTAACGCCAAATATATATCACATCTGAAATATTTCATCGAAACCTTCCAATTTTCAACGAAATATACCTTTCGGTATATATCATTTGAATATATAAAAGATTTACTGAATATATCAAATGCGCCAAAAATTATATGCTATGCAATTTTATTTTATTCTTTTTTGGGTAAAATTAACCCATTTTTTATGTAAAAATTTAGGTGTCGATAGATGGTGAGTGGGGGGCCTCAGGGCCTTGGCCAGATTTGGCCAGGGGCTACTAGATCTAGGCAAGGGCTAGCTAGGTTTGGTGACCTTGGGCCAAATGGCTCTCACTTGCCGTCAGCGAGGGTCATTAGTCACAAGCTGAGGCTTGGTGCATGCTGTCGACCATTGCAAGGGCCAATGATGGTGGGACGGTGGTGGCAGGGGTTCTACAAGCCCTTGCTTGGTTTCCTTCCTTCCTTTTTAATCTATTTTTTTTTTAAATTTGTGTAAAAAAATCAAATTTTGATAAAAAGGACTTTGTTTTAGCCACGTTAGTGCCACGTGAAAATAATAAAAAATTCACATCAGTATTTTTCATTAGCCAAATTGTGTGGAGTTAACAAGAAGAGTTGATTAGAAAAATTTAACAAGTTTTAAAATTTGATTGGACTTTTTAAAAATTTTAGAATTCAATTACACTTTCATGATAAATTTTGAGACTTCAATATAGTTATTCATAAAATTTATAAACAATAGGGTTTGATTAAAATTGATTGAGAATAGCAAACAATGTTAAAATTATTGAAAACTTCGAAAATGTTTGATGAAATACTACATTTTACGGTTCCTTTAAGCCATATCATGGTACGGGAATATTGTTGAAAATATTAATTAACATTTATTAGCAATTCATAGAAGTATTTTAAAAGCCATAAGATGCTTGGGAAGAAACGGAGCTTTAATTACATTCTAAAAATTTCCTTCCGAAAAGCTAGGTGCACTGGGCAGTGATTTTACTTTGCTTTTTACTCTTTCATTTTTCCTTTTTTTCTTTGAATTTTTTTTGGTAAAGTGATAATTAAAGTTCGGCTATTATCTAATATGGAGCACTTGAAACCCTTAAGAAATCCAATGATAACATGTTAAAGTTATCCAGCATTTTATTTCACATCTTTCTAAAATCTTTTGGAATGATTTGTTTTTTCAGTTATAAAGATTGTGGAGGGAAGATAAAAGAAATATATATATATTTTTTTATAACCGATATCTTAGTTATCCTAACACTAACAAACTAGGGATAGGGTTGTAAACCTATAATTTAATAAGGTCTACGCTAAGATTTAACGTGGATTTAATGGAAAGCAAGCATGTCATCAAGAAACTCTTCTCCACCTTTGATTATGACTAGCATTTACAATTTCTGTGATGTTAATCATTTTTGTGTTTTGTAGAAGTAGTGACACTTAAATTTTGACTATCATATTTAATTCTTTATTGCATAAAAAAAAATTAGAGGTTCATCTAATCCCTAGACAAAAATATCATTCGCATGATTTACATTTTATATTACATTTAGTATGTAAATCGCATTAATTGAATTTTCGGCTGATACATTCATGAATCCCATGCCATGGCCACAAAAGACAAACAAGGGGTCTCTTTCTTGCCTGCCCCTTCTACGCCCAAAAGGAAAAGGAGAGGTCGGCTACAATTCCGAGTAGGGCAGAGAAGAAAGAGTGGAGTCGAAGGAAAAGGACAGAAGCTAATCTCCTTTCTTGATGGACTAACGCAAGGGGGTCTGTTCCTCTCTCCCTCTTTGGTCTCCATCTACGTTTACACAAAAGAAGCAAAAGAAAGGAAAGAAAAGAAAATGGGTCTGCACGTTTTCATGAGAAAGCAAATGGAGAAAAGCTTTCTAGGCAGTTCACCAAAAGAAGTAAAAGGAAGAAAGGAACAAAAAAAAAGGGGGTCCGCATGTTTTCATGAGAAAGCAAAATAGAAAAGAAAAGAAAGCCAATGGAGAAAATCTTGAGTTGTGCCGTACAACACTATACGATCCCGATAATTGAGTTACTAACTTTGAGACCCAATTTGAACTATATGATGGAATCTAATCAATAGTATAGCTTTAAGATAATTTGATACAATTTCGAGTAGGGTAGAGATGAAAGAGTGGAGTCGAAGGAAAAGGACAGAAGCTAAGCTCCTTTCTCAATGGACTGACACAAGGGGGTCTGTTCCTCTCTCCCTCTTCGGTCTCCATCCACGTTTACACAAAAGAAGCAAAAGAAAGGAAGGAAAAGAAAAGGGGTCTGCATGTTTTCATGAGAAAGCAAATGGAGAAAAGCTTTCCAGGCAGTTCACCAAAAGAAGTAAAAGGAAGAAAGGACAAAAAAAAAAGGGGTCCGCACGTTTTCATGAGAAAGCAAAACAGAAAAGAAAAGAAAGCCAATGGAGAAAATCTTGAGTTGTGCCGTACAGCACTATACAATCCTGTTGACACCTAAATTTTACAATTTTATTTAGGACTTAAACATGTACAAAATTAGGAATTAGTCACTAAAAAAAAAACAACAAAAACAAAAACAAAAACAAAAACAAAAACAAAAACAAAAACAAAAACAAAAACAACAAAAAAAATAGGAAAAAGAAAATGTGTAAGGGGCCGAGCCAGATCTTGCCTTGGCTCGACCCATGCTGCCTTCTCCCTCCTCCATCTTCGTGCGTGAAACCCTAGAAGGAGGGAGCTCGGCGAAAGGGGGCAAGAACGAGAATAGAATGGGGGGAGAAGAAAAAGGCACAGCAACACAGGGGGGAGAGGGAGAGAAAAAAAAAAGCAACCAGAGAGAGAGAGAGAGAGAGAGAGAGAGAGAGTTGAAAGGGGGAGGAACACGAAGGACTGAACAGCAAGAGAGAAGAGAGAACACGAGAAAAGAGAAGAGAGAGAGGAACGGAGGGGAGGAGGCCGCGGTAGTGCCGCTCGATGCCGTTCGAGCCGCCGTCGCCGTTCCGCCGCCGCTCGTCCGTCCGCGTCGGTCACCACCGCCTTGCACCGGCCACCGCACTTCCACCCGTCGTCACCGCCACCACAGCGGCTCGACTCCGTTGCCGTCTCTGAATGCTGCACCCCTACTCGCTTGTCTGTCACCAGTGAAGCCTCGAGGGAGCAGCTCGCCAACTAGGTCGCCTGCAAGTCCACCCCGGCCACCGGTGGTGTCAAGAAGCCCCATCGCCAGGCCACACCTCTCCAGCGGACACCGTGCCTCGACACCGTCCAAATTTGAATGAGTGGGTTTTGGAGAGCAAGGGTTCTGACGCCATTCCTGCCGTTGTTGCTGTTGCCACCGGACGCTGGATCTGGAGGAGGAAGACTCATGGTCGCTAATGCCCAACGAGTTGAACCCCTGCAGCCGTGCTGTCCCAGCCACCCCCGACGCTGTCGCTACATCGAATTTTTACTGTGCCGCTGCCATTCCACCACTAATGACGTCGACAGATCGCGTTTGGTTACTGCCATTCCATCCTTCGACGTCGTCGCCGCTACCGAACCCCAAACTAGTCGCCTCAGGCCGTGCCATCGTTCCTTCTGACGCCGTCGCTGCACCAGATCTCTGCTGTCGCCGTCGCCATCGCAGCAACGGTCGCTGGGCCCGACGCCTCCGCCGCTAACGACGCCGTCCCTAACGACCTGCTGAGGTCCCCGCCTGCTGGGCTGCTGTTGCCCTCGTCCACCACGACGCCGTTGTCCGCCGCGAAGCCGTCGTTGAAGCCCTACCCAGCAACGCTCCAGCAAACCCTCGGCTCTGCGGATCGCCGGAGTGGATGGTTCCAGAATCCGAGTCCGCGAAGAGGAAGCCAGGTTGGATCAAGGTAGGTTTTTTTTTTCCCCCTTAGGAATCGCGAGCTGGGTAGGGATCCGTCCAGGCTGGGCCTGCATGCTTGGGCCGATTTATCTCTGGGCTGAATTTGGGTTTGGGTTGGTTTAGGTAGTGGGCTTGTGGGCTTCGTTTTTTTTTTTTTGAAATAGAAAAGATTAGACCAGATTGGGCCCGCTGGTTGGGGTCCAATCCGAGCCAAGGAAAGGCCCAACCAAGATTGGTCGGGCCCTGCCTTTCAAGCGGGCCGGTTCGGCCTGGCCCTATTCGGGCCAAGCCTTGGCGGGTCTAATCGACCCGCCCCAATCAGGTCGGACTCAGGTCCGATCAAACCGGACTTAACTCGGTCCGGCCCAAAAAAAATTGTTGTTATTATTATTTTATTTTTTTTTTTTAAATTTAAAAATTAAAAATTAAAAATTTTAAAAAAAATTTTAAAAAATTAAAAATTTCGAAAATTAAAAAATGTGGGGTTTGGTTAGGAATTGCCATGTCTTGCCTTTTTAGTGTAATTAGGCATTTATTTGCTCGTATATTGATTATATTGTATGTTTAATTTGCATATCTAATTATGTTTAATTGCATGTGTTTAACTTTATTGCAATTAGGATCTTGGTCGCTGTGATCGTTACTTTAATGATTGTGCACCCGCATAATCACCTCACATGTTAGTGAATAGGTATAAAATCAATCCAAACTGCTTAACAAAAATCATTTCTTTAAAATGAATAAGTTTATGTACCGAAAGGGCAATAATTGGTTAATTAGTGTAATCAAGTCCCCGACCCTAGATTCTTTGGTTGTGTAGGAAGTGAGGTACACTCCCATACCTCACTTGGTTTCTAGCCGACCTCAATAGGCTAGTGGCGACTCCTTTGTGCAAAATTCCCAAAAATATCCCAATGTCACGAAGGGTATGAGCTTAGGAGAGCCCGCGCCTAATCATGGGCCTTAAGCCCGTCCTTTAGGCAATACCCCTAAATCTGTTCCCTCCCCCTAAGGGTAGGTCGCGACAAATCTTGATAATTGAGTTACTAACTTTGAGACCCAATTTGAACTATATGATGGAATCTAATCAATAGTATAGCTCTAAGATAATTTGATACAATTTCGAGTAGGGCAGAGATGAAAGAGTAGAGTCGAAGGAAAAGGATAGAAGCTAAACTTCTTTCTCGATGGGCTGACACAAGGGGGTATGTTCCTCTCTCCCTCTTTGGTCTTCATCCACGTTTACACAAAAGAAGCAAAAGAAAGGAAAAGAAAAGGGGTCTACACGTTTTCATGAGAAAGCAAATGGAGAAAAGCTTTCTAGGCAGTTCACCAAAAGAAGTAAAAGGAATAAATGACAAAAAAAAAGGGGTTCGCACGTTTTCACGAGAAAGCAAAACAGAAAAGAAAAGAAAGCCAATGGAGAAAATCTTGAGTTGTGCCGGACAGCACTATACAAT
Organism: Eucalyptus curtisii; assembly: GCA_017140595.1. NCBI lineage: Eukaryota > Viridiplantae > Streptophyta > Magnoliopsida > Myrtales > Myrtaceae > Eucalyptus > Eucalyptus curtisii. The sequence continues at coordinate 27,278,988 of CM029499.1, forward strand.
CCCGATAATTGACTTACTAACTTTGAGACCCAATTTGAACTATATGATGGAATCTAATCAATAGTATAGCTCTAAGATAATTTGATACAATGTTGGAACTTAATCAGCGACAATGCACTTGGATAAATGACACAATGTCGGAATATAATCAAGGATGTTGGATTAAGAATACAATGTCGGAAGGCTTTGAGCTAGATAAGACAAAGTCAGTTTCCTGCAGGTATGCCTTCCCACTATGGGTGAACCTCTCGTTCAAGCTCTCCAAGGATAGCATTTTAGCAAAATACCACTTTGACTTTTAGTTCAAAGCCTACAGACACTCAGAGATACCAGGATGCTAATATTTCTAATTATCCGAGTTGCATTTTTCAGAGGATCCTACCAGGCTGGAGAAGAAGGGGGTGTTTAGAAAGACATTTGGAGCTTTAACAAAACACTAACTTTACTTCAAGGGACTTTGCCCAACACATTACATCCTCCTTGCATTCTATAGACATTAAGAGGTCACACATAAACAAGGACCAGGCTCATGGGTCCTAAAACAAACAGAGGCTTCGGAAAATCTGGCTGGGAATTATTTTTGGCGATATGAATAGTGACAATGAACAGTGATTTCCCTAGCCTACTGCTACAGTGACTTGCTACAGTAATTTTGCTACAGTCAGCGATCTCTTCTATCATGGGCATTGTAGTCGTAGTCTAAGTTGTCAGAATTATGCATTTCCGCCAAAAGATGTTCTTCGTATTTTCGCTCAAGTCCTGCAAGTGGATCTTCAGAGAGAGTTAGAGTATTCCACCTAGGGGTGAGTGCGGTTCCCGAGTAGAACTGAGAACCGGAGGGTCCGGTTCGATTCCCAGTTCTAAAGGGACCGGTTTTGATTCCCGATTCCGGAACTGGTTAGGGCTCCAAAAAAACCCCCAAATCAGAAATTCTTCACACGACACTTTCTTTCACGGTTCTCTTCTCTCTTCTCCCATTCTTTGCCTGTGCGCGATGCCACCGCCGCTCGGCCTCTGCGCGACGCCACCGCCACTCGGCCTCTACTCGACGCCACCGCCGCTTGCCCTCGACTCCACCGCTGACTTCTGCTCGACGACCTCTGCTCGACGCCACCGCCGCTCGCCCTCGACGCCTCCGCTGACCTGTGCTTAACACCACCGCCGCTCACCCTCGACGCCATCGTTGACCTCTGTTCGACGCCACCGCCGACCTTTGCTTGATGCCATCGTCGCTCGGCCTCTGCCTGACTCAACCGCCGCTTGGCCTTCGCTCGATGCCACTGCTGCTCGCCCTCGACGCCACCGCCGCTCGCCTAGCTACCCCCGACACTGCTAGCCTAGTTGCCGTCGACGTAGCTCCGCCCGACACTGCTCATAGCTCGCCTTTTGTGCCGGTAATCTCTGCTACCCCCTCTTTGTTGTTATTGTTAATTTTCTTGGTTTCTTCTTGTTTGCCACAGCCGACGACTTGATGTTCTTAAACAAATGTGGTTTGTATGTAAGATTTAGGGGGGAAATTCATGTTTGCAAGAATACTACGTTTGTTTCGCTCTATTTCAAAGTGTTTTTGTTTTTACAAGCATGTCTTGAGTTTTCATTTTGGTTCTTTGTTCTTCTGTGTAGTATGTTTTGCTGCCGTTACCTTAATTTGCAAGTTGTAGTGGGGATTCAGTACCATGAGCTTTTCTTCTCTGAAGTTTTCGATATACAATTTGCTTAGGGAGACATGACAATGGACTATATCTCTAGTATGTATCCTAATTAAGCAATTAACTTCTCTGCTGCCTTCTTATCGTTACAAGCTGAAAGCTCATTATCTAATTGTCAAAGATAAAGCATAAGGAATCATAAGCCATGGCAGCAGACTAATTATTATCCATATATTTTCTAATCAGTTGCTTTACTATTGAATATGTGAATCGGGTGCATGCATAGTCTCCTCCCTCACCCCCTTCTAAATAAACTGTTTAAGTATATTTAATTTTTCCAATATTATCTCGTAAGAAGTTGTCATTGAGAGTGCTAGTAAGAACACCTAGAGGGGGGTGAATAGGTGTTTAAACTAAACCTTGGCAAATATATGCGGAATAAAATAAACTTCGAGTAAAACAAAGGAGTTAGGGAAGAGAATAAGAACACAAGATTTATAGTGGTTCGGCTTAATCCAAGCCTACGTCCACTCTCCCACGCTAACAGCCTTCTTGGCTGGATTCCACTATGCAATCAACAAGAGATTACAACTTCGAGTGCAAACACTTAGTAGATCACACTATCTCACTAAGTCACTCTTTTGGTATTTCTCTCACGATCACAAACGTTTAAGCTCACAAGAGACAAGTGTATGATCGAAGGTCGCTCGACTTTGGAATTATAAATTCTACGCTCTATCTCTTACTTGCTCATCGGTCCTTCATCTCCTTAAATACTTCTCCACTTCCAAACTAGCCGTTGGACAGTATCCCGAGAATCGTCTTCCAATATACCCATTGGACAGCTCGTATCTAGAAGATTTGGTAGCCGTTGAGTGACAAAGGTAGAATCCCAAAATGATTCCGATCGCCCATACAAACGAAATCTTGGTTTCCATAAGTAAAGCTTCTTCATATAGAAAGATCTTGTCTTCAAGATCCAATCGTCAATCAAATAGATTGAGTCAATCAAATCAATCTTGATGTGGAATCCAAACCAGATCACTAGCTGTTATATGATTGGGCTTGAGTTACGTTCTGTCGAATCTGGATGTAAAGTCTCGAGAGCAATAGACTTTACAATCTGAGTCTCGAGTGCATTAGACTTTGCAATCTAAGTCTGAACATATTCTGCTTCGAACAGATTTAGCTTTAAGGTCTGTACCCGGTTCAGCTTCAAGATAGAGTCCGTCTTCTTCGGTTCATCATTCACGTTCAGTCTGGAATTTGTCAGAGTGAGCAGACTTCTGATGTAGAACAGACTTTGACACTAAAGTCTGGCAGTCTTCAGACTTTGACACAGAAGTCTGAAAATCTTCAGAATATACTTTGGACATATGTTACGTTCAGTCTTATGGTCGTCTTCACACTTTGACAATATCCTTTACATGTTCTATCATCTGCATGGTCTATTACTTAACCATTAAACATGTTAGTAGCCTTTGATTTATTTTGTCATCTTCAAAACATCATAAGGGATTTCCCTAACAATCTCCCCCTTTTTGATGATGACAAAACGATCTCTGAATATGCAGATTTGTAAACACGCTTTTAAAAATATTAATTTAAATCAAAGGATATCATGAGATAGCAAATAAATTGAGCAAATAACAATCTCCCCCTTTTTGATGATGACAAAACAATCTCTGAATATGCAGATTTGTAAACACGCTTTTAAAAATATTAATTTAAATCAAAGGATATCATGAGATAGCAAATAAATTGAGCAAATAAATTGAGCATAACAATATATAGAAAAATAATCACAGCTCAATATTATGCCATAGATAATATCAACCAATCAACACATATGCATATTCATATCTTCTCCCCCTTTTTGTCATAATCAAAAAGCGATAATAATGGAAAAAGTATCACGTAGAGAATGATAACAAATATCTTGCATGAATCACAATTTCCAAAAAATCAGCTTTTATCGAATATTAAAGATATGCAATATAGCTCACTTCGATTATATCAGCAAATATCCAATAAAAATCACGGATGCATCATGAAATTCACGTACCCTTTTTGTCATGATAATATCAATACAAGATTTGTTAATGACAAAAAGTAATAAAAGATGCACTAACCGGATTTTTTAGAACAAATTCTGACACATTTACCTTTCCTTCTTTCCATAATAAGATCACGATCAATCCAAAAAGATTTTTCCATAATTGATCAATGCTCCCCCTCAATTTGTTGCCTTTTTGAGATGATCACGATTCTTTTCCTTTCTTTTAGATTCACGTTCTCCCCCTGTGATCATGACAATATTTGCAATAGAAACAATTGTTGCTTGTTGAACAGATTTTTTTTTTTTTTTCAGTATTTCCTTTGTAGCAACAACATCTGCAACGATCACTTGCATTTTGAAATTCGAGGCAAAAATTTATTTTCTTCAATTAAGCTTTTCTCGAATTCAACCTGCATCAACTTAACAAACTTTTTCACAAATAAGCTGTAATAATATCCACATAATATATAATGCCCTTTCTTCAAATAAATAAATTGAATAGCATATGTAAAATTAAAATTCAGAACTACTCAACCTTCCGTATGACGCATAAGGGATTTCCTCAATAAGCAAAAATTTTGCACAAGGAATAGAATTTTTGAACCTCCAGAAGATAGAATAAAATCTCCATGATTATCTGATCGAGCTTTCCAAAATTCATATGGAAGATTCTATTGTCACCTGCAAAATCTTGTATAATAGATAATCATCTTTGCAAAAATGTCACGTAATATCTTCCTTTGATTTGCGGATCAAACTTGCTAGATATAATATATTTTCTAAGAATATAGCAAGAATATCCATAAATATGCAATAATATCTTTCGAGATCAAAGAGATTTCCTTGAGCATAAATTTTAGATATGCATTTTGCAAAAGGAAAATAGATATTTCTGTCACGTGCCGAAATTGCAAACCTTATATTTATGACAAAAGATATTCGCAATATAATAAACAATCATCCAAAATCATGATAAATGCATGTAGAAATTTGCAAGGCGGGATGATAAAAAATATTCTCTTACCCATGGTATATGTTTGAAATATACCGTAAAAAAAAAAATCATTACCAATCTTCATAGGAGATATTTTTCTGATTGCACCAAAATTTGCATAGATTCGCAATCATTCTTGCCTTATTGAATTTCCTGCAATCAACTCATTTCCTTTTTGGTATCCATCAATTTGGATCCTTCCTTGACGTTAGAGTAAAATAGAAAATCTCCATAATCAAATATTCTTTCTTAATTCATCGTAACAAAGTATTCAAAGAAAGAATATTATGCACAATGATATTTTGAAAAATAAATTCTCACTTAGTCAAAGCACAATAAAATCAGGGAGAATGAAATCTTTGAATATCTAAGAATATCTTGCATCATCACGTAAAACAGATTTTCACTTTGCAAAATATGATTAAATCTGAAATATAAAATTAGACAAAATAATCTGAATTATCTCAAATAATCACACGTACTAAATCAAATCTCAACTCACAAATCACAAAAACAAATCATACGATTCTTTCTTCCATAAAGCAAAATATGATCATTATAAAATCTCAATCAACCAAGGATATATCGAATATGAGAATTATTGCCTAAATCAAATTGAGAATAAAAAATTCCTTACCAAATCCTCTTTCTTCTTTCTTCTTTATATCCTGCAAAAGTAACTCATCTTTTCTTTGGTACCCATTTTTTCTTGGGTCCATGAGAGTTAGTAGAATATGCTGTTTTTATCCAATTTTTCTTGATAGGTCTCCAGTCTTTAGGACAATCTTTCTCAAAGTGTTCCGAATCTCCACAATTTGAACACTTGACGTCATTTCCACCAACAGGTTTTACAAACACTTTTTGAAAATGATTTTTGTAAAATACCTTAGGAGGTCTCTGTCTAATTCTTTCCTTGACTTTAGGAAAATCAATTAATGAATCACTTTCCTTATAAAACCCAAGTCCTGACTTATCATAGTAAGGAATTTGAATGGAAAGTATATGCTCTAATGTTTTTGATCCATTTGAGAATTTTGTCGAAATATTTGAAAATTCTTTCTTCAAAGAATCATTTTCTTTGACAAGTAAATCTCGACTTTCTTTTGTTTGTGGAAAATCTTTTTGCAAAATTTCAAAATTTTCTTTTTGAAAAAGATCATGTTGCCTAAGCTGAAAATTTTCCTTTTTAAGTTCGGAGATCCTTTTAAGAGAAGATTTGAGATTTGAGCAAAGCTCATTTATATACTTTGAAACTTTGAGAGGAATTTTTGAATGACTTACCTCGATTTCCTCATCGAATTCTGAGTCTGTGTCTGAGTCAGACTTTGATTCTGAGTCTGTGTCTGAGTCAGACTTAGATTCTAAATGTGCCATCAAGCATATATTTCCTTGCTCATCATCTTCTTTCATGTTTCTTTTTTGGCCATTCTGCTTGTATTGTCTTCTTCCATCGAATTTCCTTCCTTTTCTACTCAGCTTTTTGAATTTCTTGACCATAAAGGTAAGTTCTTCGTCGTCCATGTTATTTTCTGAGTCTGTTTCATCAAAAACAGCATTAGATATTAAAGCGATGGACTTTTTACCTTCGGGATCTTCATCGTTGAGTTGTTCCACTTCATAGGATTGAAGAGTGCCAATCAATTCATCAACGGAGAGTGGCATAATCCTCTGAGTCTCCCGGATTGAGGTCTTGACATGATTCCAATCTTTTGAGAGACCTCGCAAGAGTTTGTTGACCTTCATCGGGGTAGAAATTTGCTGACCTTGATATGCTAAACCATTTACAATTTCTGTAAAACGGCTGAACATATCTCCAATTGACTCTCCTTGCTTCATCTTGAAGGATTCATATTTGCCGAGCAGGAAGTTTACTTTTGTCTCTCTTACACGATCGGTCCTTCATATGTAACATGAAGTCTATCCCAAACTTCTTTTGCTGTTTCACATGAAGAGATTCTATTATATTCAGCAGGAGACAAGGCACAATATAAAGAATAAATAGCTTTTGCATCAAGCGCTTCTCTTTTGGACAACTCCGTCCGAGACATAGGAGCGGGGGGTTTGGTTTCTTTGTCTTTGCCATTCTTATTTGATGTGGACGCAGCAATGGGGTTGATTCCTCTTTCCACAACATCCCATTGCAAGGGATCTCTGGATCTTAGGAATGCTTTCATTTTGTTCTTCCACACGTCGTATTCCTTTCCATCAAAATATGGTGGCCTTGTGTTGCTTTGCCCTTCCATAAGTCCTGGTGCCAAGATACTAGCCATAAAAGATCTTTAGCTCAAAAGTAAAAATACTTTTATAAACCGAGCACTTGGCTCTTGATACCAATTGAGAGTGCTAGTAAGAACACCTAGAGGGGGGGTGAATAGGTGTTTAAACTAAACCTTGGCAAATATATGCGGAATAAAATAAACTTCGAGTAAAACAAAGGAGTTAGGGAAGAGAATAAGAACACAAGATTTATAGTGGTTCGGCTTAATCCAAGCCTACGTCCACTCTCCCACGCTAACAGCCTTCTTGGCTGGATTCCACTATGCAATCAACAAGAGATTACAACTTCGAGTGCAAACACTTAGTAGATCACACTATCTCACTAAGTCACTCTTTTGGTATTTCTCTCACGATCACAAACGTTTAAGCTCACAAGAGACAAGTGTATGATCGAAGGTCGCTTAGACTTTGGAATTATAAATTCTACGCTCTATCTCTTACTTGCTCATCGGTCCTTCATCTCCTTAAATACTTCTCCACTTCCAAACTAGCCGTTGGACAAGATCCCGAGAATCGTCTTCCAATATACCCATTGGACAGCTCGTATCTAGAAGATTTGGTGGCCGTTGAGTGACAAAGGTAGAATCCCAAAATGATTCCGATCGCCCATACAAACGAAATCTTGGTTTCCATAAGTAAAGTTTCTTCATATAGAAAGATCTTGTCTTCAAGATCCAATCGTCAATCAAATAGATTGAGTCAATCAAATCAATCTTGATGTGGAATCCAAACCAGATCACTAGCTGTTATATGATTGGGCTTGAGTTACGTTATGTCGAATCTGGATGTAAAGTCTGAGAGCAATAGACTTTACAATCTGAGTCTGAGTGCATTAGACTTTGCAATCTGAGTCTGAACATATTCTCGCTTCGAACAGATTTAGCTTTAAGGTCTGTCCCGGCTCAATAAGTTTCAGCATAGAGTTTGTCTTCTGGTTCATCATTCACGTTCGATCTGGAATTTGTTAGAGTGAGCGAGACTTCGATGTAGAACAGACTTTGACACTAAAGTCTGCGGTCTTCGACTTTGACACGAAAGTCTGAAAATCTTCAGAATATACTTTGGACATATGTTACGTTCGGTCTTCCGGTCGTCTTCACACTTTGACAATATCCTTTACATGTTCTATCATCTGCATGGTCTATTACTTAACCATTAAACATGTTAGTAGCCTTTGATTTATTTTGTCATCTTCAAAACATCATAAGGGATTTCCCTAATAGTCATTGCTTCAGTCTAGTTGGCAGCTCCTCTCTAGCCATAGATTTTAGTTCTTATTGTTTGAAAGTTGTGGCATATACAATAATGCTAGCATTTATTAGACCTCTACGAACACAAAGTTGTGTGGATATTAAGCTCATCTCGTCACAGGTCTTAGGCTAATGACAACAATGGGCTTAGCAATCGGGTCTTCGTGATTTCATGATGCTGCGCCCTTTGATTATTGATGAGCTGTCTTGGCCTTCTGACAAGACTAGAAATTGACAACCTTCATATCTTCCATTTGTCATGTTTTTTCATTACCTTTAAACCTTGATAAGAACCTTCTTCCATTTCTAGTTTGCTCTTTATTTTGTAATCTCTAATTATATTTTATTATTGTTGTGTAGTGCGAAGTTAATGTATCAAGATAACACATCAATGGAGGTGGAAACACGTGAGGAGATGACTCCGATCACGGAATTGGAGTTTTCTAGCGATGAAAATGAAGAAGAGGCACCCCCTACTATGAGTGCCACAAATAAGGTACTTGGTTATCATCTTCCTCATGATAAGAAATATACATCCAAATGCTGGAATCATTATACGAGAATCAATGATAAGGATGAAAAAACATATCAAGTGAAGTGCATTCATTGTGGGTCCGTGCTTAAATACCGTGTTGCTAACGGTACTTTTGCAATGAGGAAGCACTTGACTACATGCAAGAGGTTTTCCCGTAATGTAGATAAGAGGCAAAAATTCTTTGCACTATGTAATATAGACATGGCTAGCAAGGCAGGAGGAGATTCTAGTATTGGTAGCGTCTTATCGACATGGTCGTTTAATCAAGAACGTTGTAGGCGAATGCTTGCTCGGTTCATCATCCTTGATGAGCAATCTTTTTCCTTGATTGAACGTGTTGGATTTCGTGAATTTGTTAGTGAGTTACAACCTTTCTTTAAACATTTATCACGTTTCATAGTGGCAAAAGATTGCATGAAGTTGTATGTAGATGAAAGAACTTCTTTGAAGAATTATTTTGGAAATATTAATTCTAGGATCGCACTCACGACTGATACATGGAGTTCCATTCAAAATCTGAATTATTTGTGTCTCACTGCATATTTTATTGATGAAAATTGGAAGTTGCATAAAAGAATCATCAACTTTGTGGTGATGCATAGTGATAGGGGTAGGGAGATTGGGAAAATGGTGGAGAAATGCATTTAAGAGTGGGGAATAGAAAAAAAAAATGTGTCCACAATCACTGTGGATAATACTAGCTCGAATGATGTTGCAATTGGCTATTTAAGGGAAAAACTTTCGAAAGAAAGGTTGTTGATATTAGATGGTAGTATTTTGCACATGAGGTTCCCAGCTTATATATTAAATTTGATTGTGAGAGATGGCTTGACTACGGTACGTGACTCCATTGCATGTATTCGAAATGTGGTTATGTATGTAAGGAGTTCTCCCACGAGAGCCAAAGCATTTCAATTTTGCATTGAGACTGAACGGATCACTTATAAGGGTTCGGAAGTTCTCAATGTTGCCACTAGATGGAACTCCACTTACCTCATGTTAGACACCGCCATAAAGTTTAGAAAAGCTTTCGAAAGAATGGAAGAAGACGATTTATCTTTTGCAAGTGAGTTTAATCATGAAATTCCTAGTGATGATGATTGGGAAAATGCTATTATTCTTTCGAAATTTCTAAAAGTATTCTATGATGCCACCAATTGGATGTCGGGGAGTTCATATGTTACTTCAAATGATTATTTTGAAGGGATAGCTCTTTTGTATAGATATTTGAAAGATGCGGTCGATGCTTCGGATCCAAAGCTTCAAGCTATGGGTGTGAAAATGAATGAAAAATTTGATAAATATTATGGAAGCTTGGATAAAGTGAATATGATAGTGTTGATTGCGGTTGTGTTAGATCCTAGAGCCAAGTTGAATTATGTGAGTTTCTTGCATGGACAAATTTATGATGATAAATCGAAAATTAAAGAGATGCATTACAAGGTGAAGGATACATTGGAGCGTTTGTATAAATTTTATGAGCATTCTTCTCTTATTTCAAGTGATCAAAATATTGGTGGCCATAGTTTGGGTGCAAGTAGTAGTGGTTCTAATGTCGATGCGGGTGGTAATGAAGGAATAAAGAAGTACGACGCCCAAGATTGGAAGAAAATATTTTTATACTCGAATGAACAAGGGTGTGATGACAACAAAGTCGAGCTTGATGAATATCTTCAAGAAAAAAAATGAAAAAGTTCTTGATCTTGACCTTTTGATGTGGTGGAAGACTACTGGCTCAAAATATAAGATCCTTTCTTTGATGGCTCAAAATATTTTGTCCATTCCCATAACTACCATTGCTTTAGAGTCAACTTTTAGTACATCGGGTCGTGTGCTTGATGGCTTTCGAAGTTCTTTAACTCTAAAAGTAGTGGAAGCTTTGATTTGAACTCAAGATTGGTTGAGAGCCGTTCGTGTACCGATTGATGTTGAAGAGTGCATCGAGAATGCATAAAAATTTGAGTTGGGTAAGTGATGTTTATATCTTTATATATTGTAATTATTTTTGTATATCTAATAAGTTTATTTTATTTAATCTCTTCTTCTTCTTTTTTGTTAGATATGGATGGTCTTAATGCAGAGATTATCGTTGGTGAATAGAGTTTATCAGTTAAAGCAGAATGAACATATGTGGTAAGTCCATCAGACAATACCTTAATTTTGGTTGGGTAAATTGAGTTGGGTAAGTGATGTTTTGGTTATCTACTATGAAATGTGTATGGTACCTTAATTTTCATCAGCCACGAGATGCTTACTATTACACAATATTGCGTCGGAGGAGAATAGTGCGTTGTTTCCTATTTTCATTTTGACTATAATGGTGCTGCCTTTGGTGCCTTATACCGTTATGAAGTTATGCCATGCTGCTACCAAGAAATCAAAGATCACGCACTGCCAGTGTTCGGAATGCTTGCGATCAGGGAAGTATTGCAGGTCTATATTCAAGAGGGTGAGTCGCACGGTTGGCTTCTTGAAAGGATTCGATGTTTTTGAATGGTACCGAAGTTTATGACTGCATGTTCTCTTTTATCTTTGTTGTCATAGATCTCTACATTTTCAACATGCAGCAACTTGACATTAGTACTGCTCTGGATCGTCATGATATTTCTAGTGTACTAAATCAAAAATATGAGTGGGGAGGTAAAATCTATGTTGGGAACTTTTTTGTTGTCCTATCTATTATAGTGTTGTTGGTACCCGTGCCAGTTATTTATGAGTTTTTTTCTTGGCATTTGTATTTGTCATCTCTTATTGCCATCAATGCCTATGAATGAGTTTCCTGAATGTTGCTTCTCATTGAGTTATCTTTTTTCTGCCGTGCATAGATTCAAGTTTTTGAGCCTTTTAGCATTCTTGGGTTAGAACCTGGAGCTTCCGATTCAGAAATAAAGAAGGTATATAGAATATTTTCGATTTAATACCATCCTGATAAGAATCCTGATCTAGGTTGATGGTTTTACAAATACCTTCAAGGATGATTTAGTTAAATATTTCATGTATCCTAAAAGTTGACTTTGTATATATCTGTTATCAGAGGCACACAAGTATTTCGTGGAGTACATTTCCAAGGCTTATCAAGCTCTCACTGATCCTATATCCAAGGAAAATTTTGAGAAATATGGCCATCCAGACGGGAAGCATGTAACTTGTCGTTAGAAGCTGTCTACTAATCTGATTAATATTCTTTGAGAAAACTTAAAATTATCCTGGTCTTGTGCAGGGATTTCAAATGGGTATTGCTCTCCCTCAGTTTCTGCTGGACATCGATGGTGCTTCTGGTGGAATTCTTCTACATTGGATTGTGGGCGTCTGTATTCTTTTGCCACTAGTTATTACTGTGATATACCTCTCAAGGTCATCAAAGTATACTGGAAACTATGTCATGCATCATACCCTGTCCAATTACTATCGCTTAATGAAACTGTCTTTGGCTCCGAGGTATGTGTATGTCCCATTCATTCAAGAGTTATGTTTATGCTATTGGGTGTTAGTTATTAGCAAGACCTACCATTTAGTTATTGCTCTCCCTCAGTTTCTGCTGGACATCGATGGTGCTTCTGGTGGAATTCTTCTACATTGGATTGTGGGCGTCTGTATTCTTTTGCCACTAGTTATTACTGTGATATACCTCTCAAGGTCATCAAAGTATACTGGAAACTATGTCATGCATCATACCCTGTCCAATTACTATCGCTTAATGAAACTGTCTTTGGCTCCGAGGTATGTGTATGTCCCATTCATTCAAGAGTTATGTTTATGCTATTGGGTGTTAGTTATTAGCAAGACCTACCATTTAGTTATTGCTCTCCCTCAGTTTCTGCTGGACATCGATGGTGCTTCTTGTGGAATTCTTCTACATTGGATTGTGGGCGTCTGTATTCTTTTGCCACTAGTTATTACTGTGATATACCTCTCAAGGTCATCAAAGTATACTGGAAACTATGTCATGCATCATACCCTGTCCAATTACTATCGCTTAATGAAACTGTCTTTGGCTCCGAGGTATGTGTATGTCCCATTCATTCAAGAGTTATGTTTATGCTATTGGGTGTTAGTTATTAGCAAGACCTACCATTTAGTTATTGCTCTCCCTCAGTTTCTGCTGGACATCGGGTGCTTCTGGTGGAATTCTTCTACATTGGATTGTGGGCGTCTGTATTCTTTTGCCACTAGTTATTACTGTGATATACCTCTCAAGGTCATCAAAGTATACTGGAAACTATGTCATGCATCATACCCTGTCCAATTACTATCGCTTAATGAAACTGTCTTTGGCTCCGAGGTATGTGTATGTCCCATTCATTCAAGAGTTATGTTTATGCTATTGGGTGTTAGTTATTAGCAAGACCTACCATTTAGTTATTGCTCTCCCTCAGTTTCTGCTGGACATCGATGGTGCTTCTGGTGGAATTCTTCTACATTGGATTGTGGGCGTCTGTATTCTTTTGCCACTAGTTATTACTGTGATATACCTCTCAAGGTCATCAAAGTATACTGGAAACTATGTCATGCATCATACCCTGTCCAATTACTATCGCTTAATGAAACTGTCTTTGGCTCCGAGGTATGTGTATGTCCCATTCATTCAAGAGTTATGTTTATGCTATTGGGTGTTAGTTATTAGCAAGACCTACCATTTAGTTATTGCTCTCCCTCAGTTTCTGCTGGACATCGATGGTGCTTCTTGTGGAATTCTTCTACATTGGATTGTGGGCGTCTGTATTCTTTTGCCACTAGTTATTACTGTGATATACCTCTCAAGGTCATCAAAGTATACTGGAAACTATGTCATGCATCATACCCTGTCCAATTACTATCGCTTAATGAAACTGTCTTTGGCTCCGAGGTATGTGTATGTCCCATTCATTCAAGAGTTATGTTTATGCTATTGGGTGTTAGTTATTAGCAAGACCTACCATTTAGTTATTGCTCTCCCTCAGTTTCTGCTGGACATCGATGGTGCTTCTGGTGGAATTCTTCTACATTGGATTGTGGGCGTCTGTATTCTTTTGCCACTAGTTATTACTGTGATATACCTCTCAAGGTCATCAAAGTATACTGGAAACTATGTCATGCATCATACCCTGTCCAATTACTATCGCTTAATGAAACTGTCTTTGGCTCCGAGGTATGTGTATGTCCCATTCATTCAAGAGTTATGTTTATGCTATTGGGTGTTAGTTATTAGCAAGACCTACCATTTATTTTTGCTATATAAAAAATGAAGGAGGAAATTGTTAGTTTAAGTTGTAACTGTTGTTTTGATAGTAGGATGCTTCAATCGCTCTTGTAGTTAACATGTCCTTTGTTTAACTTTTACTACTCCCTTTCAAGCATCTTCCTGATGTTGTAATATGTTTTTGGTGAACTCTTAGACCTGTAAAGTTGTATAACACTCCATTTTTCTCGTCTACCTTTGATTGCAGCAAAGTTATGGAGGTCTTTATCAAGGCTGCTGAATTCATGGAAATTCCAGTCCGAAGGACTGATGAGGAACCCCTTCAAAAGCTGTTTTTATTGGTCAGGAGTGAGTTGAATATGGATGTCAAGAACATCAAGCAAGAACAAGCTAAGTTTTGGAAGCAACATCCCCCATTCGTTAAGGTGATATGCAGCGAGATTGTCATAAGTAGTTGTCTGTGGAATTTTTTTTTTAAAAGTAATTCGGCTCTTAATAAAGATGGACTTGGCACTTTGATTTCTTTCAGACAGAATTGTTGATTAAGGCTCAGTTAACTAGAGAATCAGATTCCTTGTCTCCAGCTTTTGACGGTGATTTCAGACGTGTTTTGGAACTTGCACCTTGACCACTTGAAGAATTAATGAAGGTGCTGTTTAGTTTCTCAGTGATGATTGGCGGGGGGACGGGTTTATACTACATATAATTTGCATGCTTTCTATATAGAAATCATGTCTCTTACGTCCTTCTTTCTTGTTCTCTTTGTATTGGTCCATATCTTGGCAGTTATTTTTCATGCAGTTCCATGAAGAAATGGTTGAATCTCTGTATAGCTCTTTGCTTGACATCTGTGTTTCATACTGCTCAATTAGTGGCACAAGAACTGAAATACTAGTATTTATGCTATATTAAAATTTAGAACGGATGACCCTTCATTTTTCTGTTATTATTAGGCTGTAAGCAATAGTGAAACATGGCTTGTATATAAGTGTATTAAACCAAAAATTCCAAAACTCATCTCTTCTTTTGAATTCATTTGAATGGTTCTGATTTTGTATCTAAATTGAATACCTAAAGGAGGTTTACCTACCGATAGGCTTCCTTGCTATTAAAAGGGAAAAAATTGTCATTTTCATACTGTTGAAGCTTGTTTTACTGCCAAATTCCAGTGTGGTCATCTTCAGTCACTATATTACAAGATGAATCAGATTACACTTGAAAGTGGAGGTTCTAGTTACTTTTGCCAACGGTAGCATATAGTTATTGCAGTCATTTTATAACTAATTACATTTTCACCTACTTGCAAATCTTCAGGCATGTATTAGATTCGAGAAGCAAACCAAATGGTGGAGGAGTTCATGCTTGCTGCCAATGTTTCAGTTGCTGAAAAAATCCTTAAGCACTATCCTCTATGTTCTCTGTTGAGGTAAGCTGGTGTTTTCTGTTATGTCAATCTGGGATTAGCTCTCCTAGATCTCCTGCCTTTTGTTGTCATCTTGGGTGGCACTGTTTTATTTTCACTGCCATCCTTTCCAATTTCCAACCTTTAAGTGACACCAGCGCGTCACTCAATGCGCAGTTATAATTAAAGCTTTCTGGAGTATAAATGTCTTGAAATAATGACAAAAATGGAGCCTCATCCTGTACTTCAGTTGCTGAAGGGTCCTACTTTTAGTCCTTTCTCAATTTACTAATGGTTATATGAGTGATTTCACTTCTTTTTGGAGTCTGACCACCTTGCAAGTGGCTTCGTAATTTCAAACGATGATTGTGGTTTGAGGATAAACTAATTCTATAGTACTTAAATGGGTAAAAGTCTTCCTATGTTA
Source organism: Eucalyptus curtisii (assembly GCA_017140595.1). NCBI lineage: Eukaryota > Viridiplantae > Streptophyta > Magnoliopsida > Myrtales > Myrtaceae > Eucalyptus > Eucalyptus curtisii. The sequence continues at coordinate 27,294,760 of CM029499.1, forward strand.
TGCCCCCATTATACTCTAACTTCCATTGAAAGAAGCCTGATTCTCACGAAGTTACTAGATATACTATTGCCCTGTGATTAGAGGGAAAGCTATAAGTATTTTCTTATGGCGAGTTTGAGATTATATGTAAATGCAATTGAACATCACCACTTGTATTTTTTTCCTTGTCTTTGAGAGTATCTCTTAGATTAATGTCCATTTGGGGGGTTTCTGGTTATAGAACAGATATCCGTGGTTGATTGCTTTCACAGGCGGCATCCTACACCAACAAAAGAGATGCTCGAACCCTTGCTGCATACAGCTGCTTCTGTTGGTCTTGAGTTGGACGTATCTTCATCAAAAGCACTGGCTGATTCACTTGACCGTGCAGTGGTGAGTTTTCAATACTTGTGCTTTATCATTGTTTTTTCAGTTGATGAAATCCATAACCTTCTGTTTGTGTGAGATAATGACAACCATCTCTAATTCCGCTCAAGTGGATTTCTTTATTCTAGTTGCCTTGCCGATTTAATTTGTTCACTTGGATGAGCTGACAGTTCTAGATGGATTGCCTTAGGATTGGTCTAGCTTGTTAATATATATATATATATATATATATATATATATATATATCTCACTCTCCTAATGTCAATAAAAATCTACAGGGAGAATACCCATATTTTAACAAATTGATATGAATACTTGCAACTAGATGCATGACAAAGGTGATTTTAGTTGAATGTAGTAAACCTGAAAATTTCTTCTTCTTTTTTATGCTCTTGTTATATATGGTTTATTTCCTTCGTCTGTCGTACAGGCAGTATATTTCTGTGGTGGAGACTTGACTCCGCCAGAATACCAACATTATGGGCTGGCTGCCCCATTATATACTCATTTTACTTCACCTATTAGGCGATATGCTGGTAAGGAACCAGTTCTCTTCTGATGCTTCTCTGTGGTAAATGAGATGGCACATGCTGATTTTGGAACTAAACTATTTTGCAGATGTCATTGTGCACAGGTTGGTTGTTGCATCATTAGGAATTTACAAGCTTCCAGCCATATTTCAAGACAGACCCCAGTTAACAAGTATTGCTGACAGTAAGACAATAATGATCCAACTAAGCTTTTTACTGTTCCGTTTCATTGCCTCTCTCTTTCTAGCTCTGAACTTTCTTGTATTAGTGTTATGGTTTTGAGGTAAATCCATTGTAGCTCATAATATAGGAAGTGCCGATCTTTTCAGTGTTTTAATCTAATACCTTTGTGAAGTGAACCGCTAGACTTTGCAAAAGAGAAATAGTTCACATTCTAGAATATTAAACGCTTATGAGTATTATAGATTGTGTTTGTGTTATATTCTCTTTGATGAATGACAAGTTTGTTTATTATTGCTGCATTCATTTCCATTTTTTTAAACTAAAAATGAAACCAAAAAAAAAAAGAAAAAAAAAAGAACTTGTTGGAACCTGAAATTGACCCCGAAACCTGTGACAGAGTAGGTTCCAGGTTCTTGGTTTTGATGGGTAGGTTCCAGGTTCCAAAAAATGAGGAACCTGTACCCGAGGGTAGGTTCTAGGTTCCAAGCAGAACCTGTAAAGAACTGGGAACCGCTCACCCCTAATTCCACCTGTTTGCCCCGTTTGATGAAGATGCTTCTTCATGATTCCTAGAGATAAGGACATGGGTCCTTGATCATAGGGGTCTTGAGAGAGATGACCCTTCCATTGTGCATAGGGGTTTTGGGATGATTGTGCATGGTCATTTGTATCTGTCATTTCTTACTCATGTGATGATGGAGTTGTCCTTGTAGCATGTTTGAATTCTTCAAGTGCTTCTTTGGCTTTTGGTGTAAGGCTATAATGATCCAATGCAGTTGGTACATTATAATTCCATACATCTTCAGGGATGGTTTTGTTTTCTTGGCACAAAATTCTTTGGAGTTCTCGGTGCTGGTGTTCACAACAACCAACATGTCCTGGAAAAGATTTATAAATCCGAGCTTCCTTAAGGTGCGGTTGAGGTTTATAGGATGTGGTTCCTATACTTTGTGGCGCATTTGTGATGATGCCATTATTTTTTACAAAAGTTCATGGCCATCGGAAGAATAGAACAATGTGGAATTCTGGGTTTGGTCGGATAGTTCTTAGTTCTTGCTGTAGAAGATGCTTCTAGTGAGTGGGAGGATAAGATCAATTGAGGAAAGCTAAGAGGTTTCTGTCACTTTCCTACTCTTTCACTAGTGATTGTAAGCTAGGTGCCCTTAAATGACAAGAGGGGAAGAAGCTCTAATGGAAGCATCCAATCAATTTTCAATGTTTCGTTCGATCTCGAATATCCTAGTTAAATTGGCAATAAACCTTCTGGTGGGAATTTCGATAGCTATTAAGTACTTATTGGTTAAGTACCATAATAACCATCGGAGTTGATCAGGGAAGTCATCTTCCTTCCAGATTAGAGGGTGTATGAACGGGTAGCTGGAATTTAACCTGAAAGGATAAAGAATTGAGCCTCCATGGAGTTTGAAAAGATTTGTGTGATATTGCCACATAAGGCTTTCTAGATTTTCAATGAGGCTGTCATTCTGGATTTGTTCAACAATCTCCTAGGGGTATTGCCAGCTTGGCCAATCTCGTATTCTTTCGATCTTATACTTTTCATTGTGGTGAAAAGTATGGAAAGCATGTCTCATGATATACATGCTGATTTCTGCTGGTGGTTTTGGTCTTGATAAAAAGTCACCAAGCACGTTCTTCTTCCGAGCAATGTGTTTGGTTTCAAAAGAGCCTTTTGAAAACCATTTGACCCATCGAAGCAGTTGAGAATGTGGAATCTGCTTCTGTTTGAACTTGGTCATCTGGGGAAAAGATGCCATGTCCAATTCTACTAGGAAGTGATAGCCGATGAGATGGAATTCAAACTTTTTAATTCCATTTTTCACCGGCAAGATTTCTTTGAAAGTGAAATGATAATGCATTTCAGCTCGGGAAAATTTTCCACTTTTATAAGAACACATGTGTCTCTTACCATCAATTTCTTCGAACATGATGGCTGCCCAATATTCATTACTGGCGTCTGTATGGAGAATTCTCTTTCCTGTTGATGGGATTTGCAATGGAGGAAGAGTCTGCATGATTTCCTTAAGTTCATTGACTGCTTTAGTTTGAGATTTTCCCCAAGATGGGGGATTCTTTTTCAGCATTGATTGTAGTGGAATTAGTAGCTTTGTAATGTTTGGGACAAAATCTCTAAGATAATTAATTATCCCGAGAAATTGCTGAACTTGCTTTATCGTGAAGTTATCTTCAAGAAATTTTAGCAATTTCTGAGTAATGTGTGGCCTTGGATAGTATGTTCCTTTGTTTATGTGCATACTAAGATATTCAATTTATGTCTGGGCAATATTCATCTTCCTTTGAGAAAGCATAATCCCATGCTTTTTTACAATATCTGCAAACTGCCTAAGAAGTTGGCAGTCTCATCAAGGTTGTAGAGTAGGATGTCATCAATGTATACTGCTGCATTTGACATGATTAGTTGAAAATTTTTACACATGACCTTTTCGAATAAGGAAGAAGCTACCTTTAATCTAAAAGGAAGAACTTTTCATTGGAAATGTTGGTTCCTAATGCAGAACCCTGTTTTAGGTTTGTCTTTAGGATGAATACCCAATTGCCAAAATTCGGCTTTGAGATTGAATTTGGGCTTTAGATAATTTGGTAAAGAGAGAATTTCTGGAGGGTAAAGGGAATTTTTCATCTTGAAGGAAAATGTTAAGAGGTTGATAGTTTTTTACTAGCCGCATCTTTCCTCTATTTTGATCGGCAAGCTTATTGACATAAAAGGCTTCACAAGCCCATTGAGAATTTGAAGTTTCAATAAGGCCTTGTTGCAACAGTTCTGAGCATTCCTTCTGAGCCGAGACTAGGTGCTTTTGCTTCATTCTCATATGACTTGCCTTGGTTGGATTAATGTCGTCATTTTTTTTTGAAGGGAAGGCGAACAAAGAATTTGAATTTTTCCATAAAGGATGAGAACATTTTTGAGAGAATTCCAAATGGGATTCTGAACAGGATTGTAACAATTTCTGCATGATTGGGTCTAACAGATTCATTTGGATGGAAAAAAGCCTTTGGATATTGACGAATTCAGAGAATTGATCCTTATACTTAGGCCCCGTTTGGTTCGGCTTTGGGAATGGGCTTTGGGACTCTAAAGCCCCTTGGCCAAATGCAAATGCGTTTGGTTCGATTTTTTGGGCGACTTTGGCAAGATGCAATTGTATCTCCAAATGGCTCTAAGGGCCCTTAGCCCAAACCAGGTTTGGAGGTACTTTAGGAAGTTGCATCTTCGGAATGCAAGTCCCCGGTACTGTTCATCTTCTCCAAAACCACCGCACGGAAGTTGATCGGACGTTGATGACCGCCGGCGAAGGGGTCGCGCGTGCCGGCGACCGCTGCCTGAGGGTCGCCCGACCCCGGTGACCGTCGCCGGACCTCAGGCGACGCCTGGGTCGTTTGACCTAGGTGACTGATGGCCTGAATTGCGTGACCCAGGTGGCCACCTGAGGTCGCGCGACCTCAAGCAATGGTCGTCGGGGTTGGGCGACTCCAGGCGGCCGTTGCCTGGGTCGCATGACCTTAGGCGGTCGTCGCCTGGGGTTTCCTGACCCTGGCGACCGTCCGGGGGCCAGATCTGGCCATCCGGTCGCTAGATCCGGCGGTCTGGTAGCCAAGTCCGGCGGTCCGGTGGCCGGACTTCAAAAAAAAAAAAAAAATATACAAACATTTTTTTTTGTTTTTTTGTTTTTTTAATTTAATAAAAGTCATTTACAAATGCAAATTTTACCAAACGGTATTTTGGCCAAAGTTGTTTCTCAATACAATTTAGAATTACAATTCACCAAACGCTATTTGCACTTCGGAAAACCCCCATTCACCCACAGGTATTTGCATTTTTGCAAATGCATTTCCCAAAAGCTTAACCAAACGGGCCATTAAGAAGGGCTAGCAAAAAGGGCTAGGCCTCTTCTCCTTTTTCTTAATTGTTTCAGATAGGCTCCGTAATGGGCTAAGAGAAAGAAACAAAAGATGGGCCCAAAGAATTAAAAAATAGGCTGGGCTAATGGAGGGAGGGGTGCAGAGGGCCGAAAATTTTGCTTAGTGGGCTGGACATACCGGCCCACATGACTTTGCTTTCAAATTATATATATTATTTTTTTTTTTTTATTTTCATTTCATCCATTTTTATTCTTCATTTTGCTTTTTATCTTTTTATTATTGCCAAATGAGGATACATACGGCAAAGAAATGAAGAATCAAGTTTAACCACAACATATGTTCAATTATTTATGTATTCTTTGAAGCAAATAAATGAATCTTGATGTGAAAGTGTTAGGGGGAAAATTGTTCAGAAAGCCCTAAACCTATTGTATAGCGGTCAATTTTGACCTAAATTTTTTAACTGTGTCAATTTAATCTCAAACTTTTTGACAATTGGCTAATTTAATTCTAAACATTTCAATTATGTCAATTTAGTTCTAAACTTTTAGACAAATTTGCCAATTTAGTCCTAAATCTTTCATGATCTATGGCCAAAATTACCATAAGTGACTAAATTGATAAATTATTAAAAAAATTGGATTAAATTGCCATGATTGAAGGTTTAGGACTAAATTGATAATCATCAAAATGTTTAGTAGTAAATTGGCACAATTGAAATGTTTAGAATGAATTGGCTGCCATACAATAAGTTTAGAACATTTTGGACAAAGCGGTTATAATAAATAAAATATTATAATTACGTGATAGGCTAGACTTGCAAACTTAGCAACACCATACCCATATGCATCCTTTAATTACGGGTCTCATTAAGCACATCAATATGAAAGTACATACCGATAATGATATTTTCCCTCATACATCCAGGAAAACTAGGGTTTCAAAGGCATAATTAATACGCTATTGCTTTACAATGACTAAATTAGTGTGACAACGTTTGGTCCAAACCTCACATCGGCAAGGGATTGATGAAGAGCGATGTCACATAATCTTTGAGCTTGGTGTCAGAATGGGTGTAATTATCCCCATCGCTATATAATACATCAATCACCCGCGATAAATTGAGCATTCGCGTGAGAATCGGCATTGGAACCATGGTTGGACGAAGAAACTCTTCATTGGTGTCCTTCCATGCATCAATGACTCGTTTCTGGAGTTCCTCCACAGCTTCCTGCTCCGAGACACCACGGTATTTCATGAGCAACTCCACTGCAGATACTACGTGCCCCCTCTTTTGCTCAAACTGTATGTCAAACGACATTGGTGTAATTAGATTAAGTGGTGGTGGGATCTAATTTCTATTTGATTGATGGAGGATAATTATGTCTTTATTATACCTCGTGAGAGGAAATGTCATCCATGAGCCTACCGATGGTTTGTGCAGCTTTCACAATCTTGCAATCACCGACTGACCATTTAAGAGCATGTTCTGTGACCACATTGCCCATTCCTATAAGTGATGTAGTCGCTAACATTTCATAGCCACTCGTTATTAGTTGAAGCGACATGTGCTCTTCTAGTGTTGGTATGTAGTTGGTATGGAACCATTTGGCTTCTTGAAAGTATGCTCTCACTAGCTTCTTCATCTGAGAAATTAAACATACACAAGAATTTCAGATTTCTAACTAAAGATTGCCTTCGATGCATGTAAAGTTTACCGCTGATGCTTACGACTTCTTTTGCGTAGACAAGGTAGTATGATCTTCCTTTTGTGGCCAATTCATTCCTAATATATTCATAGAGCTGGAGAAACTCCTTGAAAAAAGCTTGCATATACTCTGGTAATCCATCAATGGCATCAACATCCCACCTGAATTCAAGTTGTAGAAAGTGACACACTTAACTCTATACAAAGTTGATCAAATTCAAAAGTTTGAGAAAGAGAATGCGGATTCTGTACTTCTGGACTGCTTCGTTGAAGAGTGCAAGTTCTTCCAGTGTGCCATAGACATCATAGATATCATCGATAATGGAAGTGAGGGATATCACTTTGGTTAGTATGTCTCTGGCCATCGCGAGTTCCGGCTCAAAATATACTCCCGTGGTCCAGAAGAACAACTCCACGAGCCTGTCTCTAGCGAAGGGGAACTTTCTCGGAACATCTATATTCTTCCACCACCTATGATTAAATAAACCTTAGCATAACTTAAAGCACTTTAGCCCAAGAAATTTGCATAGTTATACTCCATTTTTCACTTGTAAAGGATTTTGAAAAGCACTATTCAAAAAGGTAAATTGAAACGAGATGAGTTAACCTTTGAAAAACACAACAAGAAAAATCCATAATTCGGGCATTGCTAAAACATAATCAATAGTTGGGGCATTTTAAAAACATAGTGTAGAAGCTAATTTTTTATATACAATCAAATGAAGTTAATGAACCTAGTAATCTTGCCAAGTTCCTTCTGGTGTTGCTCTTGTAGCAAGTTGAAATCTAGTTTAGCCAAGGTGAGCAAAACTTCATCATGTGAAGGCTCTTCTTGGTAGAGTGGAATATAGTGCCTCGCCTCAAGCCTCGGCAATCCCTTGCGAAGTGGCTGCTTTAGAGCATGACTCACTTGTTTCGCAAGATTAGTGCTCACTTTGCTTTCATTGATCGATTCAAGGTGAGTTGTAGCAAAAGGAAGTGCTTCATCCAAGATTGAATCGCCATGACACCTTAAATGGCAAGCTTCATATAGGCTCAGTAATCCATGCACATCACTTATGAGGGACTCTGGGAAGCTCCCTTCGCTATCTTTGAATTTGTTAAAGACCTCTGTGAACCAACCAGCATGGAAAAACAATGCAAGTGATTAGAAATTAGGAAGGGGATGCAAGCTTGGTTAATGTTCTATATTTTCTTGCACGTGTGAAATTCGATTGAGCAATAGGAGGATTTTAATAGGTATCTTATTGGATTGGTGCATTACATATAAGACGTACCCGATGAAACATTGTAACCATGTTGTCGCAGCAATCGAAAGATAAGAGCGACTCTGTGAAGGTCATCCACCATAAAATCTTCATGATCAAGTCGAAAGTAACTTTTGTGGATTTGTTCTAATTGCTCATCTATTTCATGTTCAAAATGGTACTCAATTCCCAAGCGTTGGATTTGATCGATCAAGTGAAGCTTTCGTAAGGGCTTATCCACGATATCAGTCAGCATCTTCTTCACCTCTCCTTTTAGTTCCTCAATTTGTCCCTCCACTCTTCCGAGGAATTTGAACTTCTGCAAATATATTGCACGGTATTTCAAATAAAAGCAAGCATGAAATACGTATAGTTCACAAAATAAATTTAATCTTGATGGCCCCGTCTGTGTACCCTATATAGGTATTTCGATGTTATACGCTCATTCACATGACATGCGAAATTAAACCCATGAGAACAACGACCATATAAGAGGAGGGGGTTAAATGCCACCCATGAGAACAACGACCATATAAGAGGAGGGGGTTAAATGCCACCCGTGAGAACAACGACAATACGAGAGAGAAGAAGGGGGGGGGGGGGGTGAATGCCATGATGAGATGTTTCTTGCCGCAGAGGACATACCGAAGCCGGTGAAGTTACAAGTATTATCGTTGTCTTTCAACCTTCTTGTATCTATTTATGATTTTCAATTTCAATTTCGTTTTTTTGTGTGGAGAAGGGAACATGTATTTATATGAGGCCGATTGTTATCATACAAGAAATGTGGTGGAACTGAAGGAAATCGAAGTAAGTCTACGAAATGCAATTGGGAGAAAACAAAAGAAGAAGATAACAGAAGGATTTCTAACCACTGAGTTGGAGGGAGAATCATATTTAAGGAAATAATCCCCCCATACGCTGGGGTGATAACCCGCCGACCGGCGTTCGATCACATGGCCTGTTCCTTTATTCGGAGGAGCGCATGGAGTTGCTGAGACCTGCGACATATTCTCTCTTTTTTGTTACGTGTGTGACCAATGCACAAACGGAAGAGCGAGGAGGGGTTTTGTCTGCGTTGCAAAACATCAATACTTGAAGGGTATTATTTATAGACATCATGTTCGTGACCACAGTATTTGTACTTTTTTTGAGACACCATAGACACGTGAGATTATCAGGCCAAACTAATGAGCCACCTCTCACCGGTCACTTTTGTCAACATTCATGAACTAACACCTCTCACCGATCACTTTTGTCAACATTCATAGTTAAAGTAGCTCCATGCTGCTACCAACTATAGAGTGACATTTTTCTGTTGGTAACAACAACTGGCATTTAATAAACATCGGTTCAAAAGTCCTAAAATAGAGTTCCTAAAATAGAGTTATAGACTAAACTGACATTTTTTAGAGAGATCTGTTCGTACCTTTATTTGAAGGGAAAATGAGACAAATAATTTATGAACTTTAGTTCAATGTGGAATGTCGTCCTTATACTTTTAATTTATTCAAAGCGATCCATAAATCTGACCAAAAAAAAAAATGGTCCATGAAATATTAGTAAATGTTTAATCCAATCCCTAGATTATATGAAAATATTTAATTTCAATTTTTGTTAATTCAAGTTAATGGAATTTGTTGATATGGTTTTCCTATATGTCAAGTTTGAATTGTGGAACAAAAAAAAAAAGTTTATCTGTGGATCATGTAAGTAAGATATCAATCTCAGTCAAGTTATAGTAATCCACGCCAATAAATAATGATGAACATGTGAACACCCTAACATGTTCTTTTTTCTTTTTCTAAGTAGATACATAATAATATGAATATATTGACTCATCATTTAATAATATCCAATGGAGAGTATATTTGAACAAATGAAAGGACTACATTGGACATATACTAATTATTCATAAATCATATTCAACAAATTAAAATTTTAGGAATGGCATTTCACATTCAATCAAAATCTAAGAACTATTTTTGTCATTTCTCCTTATATGAAAGGAGAGTTCCTTGGACGGACTGAGTTATCCTTCCACGAACTCTCCCTCCCCTTGTTTTCCTTTTCTCTCAAACAACTCTATATCCCCTCTTTTCATTTTTATTCTTTCTCAATCTTCTTTTTGTCCAGTTTTTCCCATTTATTCTATTTCATCTATTTAAAACTATTGGTATTTAAGCAACTTATAGATATTGTTACAAACATGACTCATGAGCTCACACAAGCTGTAATATGATTAAAGTGTCTGGCATATCTAATTTCGTAAGAAGAATCATTAAGGGCCTGCATGGTAAAAAGTGTTTCTGTTCCCAGGAACACAAATTTTTGTTTTTTTGTTCCTGGGAACAAAAAAGGAACAGACACGCGTTTGTTTACGTTTTTGTTCCAAAATTATTTTTTTGTTCCTAGAAACACATCCGGAACGTAAACAAAAAACAAAAAAAAGTTGTTTCTTATTTCCTTAACAAAATTTAGGAACACTTTTTCTCTCTCTTCCATTTTCTTCTCTCTTTTTTCTTCTTCTTTTCTTCTTCTTTTTTCTTTCTTTTTTCTTTGGCCGGTCGCCGGCCTCGGCCATGGCCGGCGACCGGCCGTCGAGGGCAGGCGACCTCGCCGGAGAGTCGCCGGCCCCGCGCCGAGCGTCCGAGAGGCCGAGCGTCGCCGACCCACGGCGAGGGCCTCGGCCTCGCGCGAGCCGGGCGAGCTCGATCTCGCCCGGATCCGGCGAGGCCGAGCTTGACCCGGCGGCCGGCGAGGCTCGGCCTCGCCGGGCCACCGCCAGTCGGCGTCGCCCGGGGCGGTGGCCGGCGACGCCGAGCCTCGCCGGCCGGCCGGGCGAGCTCGGCCTTGCGGATCTGGGCGAGCTCGAGCTCGCCCGGCCAAGGCGAGGCCGTCACTGGCGGGGGCCGGCGAGGCCGAGCCTCGCCGGCCGCCGCGGATCTGGGCGAGATCGAGCTCGCCCGGCCGGCGCGAGGCCTAGCCTCGCCCGGGGCGGCGGCGACGGCCTCGCCGGGGCGGCGACGCTCGGCCTCGCCGGGGCCGGCGACGCTCCGGCGAGGTCGCCGGCCCTCGACGGCCGGTCGCCGCCATGGCCGAGGCCGGCGACCGGCCAAAAGAAGAAAAAAAAAAAAAAAAATTAAAAAGAAAAAAAAAAAAAATAAAAAAAGGAAAAATAAATAAGAAAATAAGAAAAATAAATAAGAAAATAGAAAAAAAATAAAATAAAAATATTAAAAAATTAAAAGAAATAAAAAAATTATACAAATTTACCAAACATGTTTCTATTCTTTTCATATTTCTGAAACAAATTTACCAAACGCGTTTTTTTGTTTAAAAATTGTTCCCTGAAGCAGAAATACTTTTTCCTATTTCTGTTCCCAGAAACAATTTTTAAACAGAAATGTTACCAAACGCACCCTAATATGTAATTTTACAAGTTTAGCTTAGTTTACTCAACAAGCTGCAGAATTAGAAGTGATTATGGACTTGCTATCACTCGCAGGTGGTAGTAATGATTGAGCTGTGATGCTACTCATGTTAGTGAAGACATAAACGAGATAGTCCACATATATTTCGTATTGGTTGGATCTAAAGTGAAAGTAGACTATTAGGGATTTAAAGATAAGATACTCGATTAATTAGTCTTTGGAATATTTATCCAGGACACATAGAAAAATCACGGGATAATTTTTGGAATTTTTCTTTATTAATAATACTAGAGAAAGCCTGGTTGGTTTCGAGACTATTCAATTAAACAAGTCCCTCAACTTTGAATTTGACACGTGGGTTAGAGAGTACAAATATTTGGGAGCCACCTTTACATGATTAATCAAATGGCTAGATACACGTAAACCGAATTTCAAGTGGAGAGAGTAGAGCACCTGTCGAAATTAGATAATCCATAGACCATCCAAATTTTTTTACATCATTTTCGTTAATGCACTCATCGACAAAAATGAGTCTCTTGAATCATTATCTTGCAAAATAAGAACCAAAAGTTTTGAAACTTATTATGAAAGCGTGATTGAGTTAGAACTTTCAAAAAGTGTAATTTAATCATTTTGTTAACTTTGTCCAATTTGGCAAATGAGAAATGTTGACGTGATTTTTTTGTTAATTACTTTCTCTTTCACGTAGCGCTGATGTGATCAAAATATGAAGGATAAGATTAAAACGACATTGTTTTTGTCTGAATTTGATTTTGACTCAAATTTTATTTAATTATATTAAAAAAAAGCTAAATCTAAAAAAAATTAAGAGGAAGGAAGGAACCTCGCTGTTTTGCCGTTGTTGAAAAGGGTTGACGATTGTGGGATGATGATGAGTGGGGGCCTCAGGGCCTTGGCCAAATTTGGCCAAAGGCTACTAGATCTAGGCAAGGGCTAGCTAGATTTGGAAATTTTGGGCCAAATGGTTCTCACTTGCTGTTAGCGAGGGTCATTGGCCACAAGCCGAGGCCTGGCGCATGCTGTTGGCCATTGCAAGGGCCGATGATGGTGGGACGGTGGTGGTAGGGGTTTTACAAGCCCTTGCTTGGTTTCCTTCCTTCCTCTTTTTTTTTATGTATTTAACTCATTTTAAATCTAATTTTTAAAGAATTTGGGTAAAAAAATCAGATTTGGATAAAAAGGACTTTGTTTTAGTCACGTCAGTGCCACATGAAAATAATAAAAAAGTCACGTCAGTATTTTCCATTAACAAAATTAGGCGGAGTTAAAAAGAAGAGTTGATTGGAAAAATTTAACAGGTTTTAAAGCTTGATTGCACTTTTTAAAAGTTTTAGAATTCAATTACACATTCACAATAAATTTTAGGACTTCGATACACTTATTCGTAAAATTTATAAACAAGAGGGTTTGATTAAAACTAATTGAGAATAGCAAACAATGTTAAAAATTATTGAAAACTTCGAAAAGGTTTGATGGAATACTACGTTTTAAGGTTCTTTTGAGCCATATAATGGTACAGGAAAATTGTTGAAAATTTTAATTACACTTTCACAATAAATTTTAGGACTTCGATACACTTATTCCTAAAATTTATAAACAAGAGGGTTTGATTAAAATTAATTGAGAATTGCAAACAATGTTAAAATTATCGAAAAGTTCGAAAAGGTTTGATGGAATACTACGTTTTAAGTTTCTTTTGAGCCATATCATGGTATGGGAAAATTGTTGAAAATGATAATTAACATTTATTAGCAAGTAATTTCATAGTAGTCATTTCAAAAGCCATGAGATGCTTGGAAGAAACGGGGCTTTAATTACATTCTAAAAATTTCCTACCGAAAAGCTAGGTGCACTGGTCAGTAATTTTACTTTGCTTTTTACTCTTTCCTTTTTCCTTTTTTCTATGAATTTTTTTGGTAAATTGATAATTAAAGTTCGGCTATTATCTAATATGGAGCACTTGAAACCCTTAAGAAATCCAATGATACCATGTTATCCGCCATTTTATTTCACATCTTTCTAGAATCTTTTGGAATGATTTATTTTTTCAATTATAAAGATTGTGGAGGGAAGATAAAAATAAGTTTTTTTTTTTTAATAACCGATATCTTAGTTATCCTAACACTAACAAACTAGCTATAGGGTGGTAAACCTATGATTTAATAAGGTATACACTAAGATTTAACATGGATTTAATTGAAAGCAAGCATGTCATCAAAAAACTCTTCTCCACCTTTGATTATGACTGGCATTTACAATTTCTGTGATGTTGATAGTTTTTGTGTTTTGTAGAAGTATTGACACTTCAATTTTGACTATCATATTTAATTCTTTATTGCATAAAAAAATTAGAGGTTAATCTAATCCCTGGACAAAAATATCATTCACATGATTTGCATTTTATATTACATTTAGTATGTGTATCGCATTAATTGAATTTAGGGAATCACATGCCATGACCACAAAAGGCAAACAAGGGGTCTCTCTCTTGCTTGCCCCTTATACACCCAAAAGGAAAAGGAGAGGTTGGCTACAATTCCGAGTAGGGTAGAGACAAAAGAGTGGAGTAGAAGGAAAAGGACAGAAGCTAAGCTCTTTTCTCGATGGACTGATGCAAGGGGGTTTGTTCCTCTCTCCCTCTTTGGTCTCCATCCATGTTTACACAAAAGAAGCAAAAGAAAGAAAGGAAAAGAAAAGAGGTCTGCATGTTTTCATGAGAAAGCAAATGGAGAAAACTTTCTGGGGCAGTTCACAAAAGAAGTAAAAGGGAGAAAGGACAAAAAAAGGGCGTCCGCACGTTTTCATGAGAAATGAAAACAGAAAAGAAAAGAAAGCTAATGGAGAAAATCTTGAGTTGTGCCGTACAGGTTTTGTGGGGTTTGCGGCAAAGACCCACAGACACCAGCCGCAACCGCGGCCTTCTAGCGGTGCTCCAACCAACACCGCGTTTGCAGCCGTTGATCACTAGTCCATGCTGTGCCACGTGTTGCTGTTCTTGCGCAGCCAGACTTGTCCTAGCAACTCCTTCGGCTACCTTTGCAGTCTCCATCTAGCAACCCTAGGCATCTTCAGCAGTAGTGCTATTTCGTCGATTTTGATTTCGCGACAAAATATATTTCACTGAGTGTTATTCTCGGGTTTTGTTTAAAAAGGACGGAGGTTATGTGCTAATTCCGAACAGAGATATCAAATGCAATATAAAGATTGAATTTCCAATTTCAAACAGCACTATACAATCCCGATAATTGACTTACTAACTCTGAGACCCAATTTGAGCTATATGATGGTATCTAATCAATAGTACAATTTTAAGATAATTTGATACAATGTTGGAACTTAATCGATGACAATGCACCTGGATAGTTGGAAATATATCTTGAAGATCCTAATTCTGTCGATTGTGATTCAGTCAATCGTGAATTAGTTTGGTAAATAAGAAAATAGGAAAATAGTGATTCATTTATTATTTTTTTCTTGTTTTATTATTTTGTCTCTTACACTATAAATTTACCAATGTAAATGTATACAATCAATACAGAAGAAAAGTGTTTCCCAAATTTCCATTTCACTTTCTATCATGGTATCAGAGCAGCTCTTTCTAGGCAAGCTTCCGCATCCTTAAGAATTGCCATGGTTTTCTTTTCTGATTTGTTGACGCAGATTTTTCCTGCAAAGACAATCAACCAAACGATTAGGAATTCATTTTCTTGATACCATGGAGAAAGACAAGAACGTTGAAAGTACCCTAGTAGAGGAGTCTTCATCCCAAAACCAAACACCCATACCTTCTGGAGGGCATCCTAAAAACGCTCACGTTACTTCTGCTCTTGCTCCAGCATAAATCTCTGGCCCAATTCAGTGGCCCATAATTCCATGGTACTCTGTCCAAGGCTAATGGGCCACTGGGCCGGGACAAACATGGATTGGACCACAATTTCCATACAGCTCGTCTTGAGAGGAGTTTCCCGCAGCTTCTCGGCCCAGTGGTGGTGGGCTGCTCCCTCAGTCGGCTCAATTCCAAGAAACCGACCCAAGGAGTTGGTCGGGCCAAGGAAACCTGAATCATGGATTCGGGTCAGTACCGGGTCAAGGGACGAATCCTTACTCGGTTCCCAAACTCGAGTACGTACCCTACGTCCTTCCCGTCGTTGGCGGCGGCCGCTCAGAACTTGGTGATCCTCTCTACACGTCGCCAGCCGACATACCCAAATTGAAGCTCATCGGGATGCAACTTACTGGACCAGAGAATTACACGGCTTGGGCTTAGGATCTTCGGTGTGCCCTTGTCACCAAAGACAAGGATGGCTTCCTCGACGGAGTCATCCCATTTTCGGCCAACGAACGGCTTCAAAGATAGTGCGCAAGTGCAACCAATTGGTTTGCACATGGCTTGGCAACTGCCTCACCCCAGAAATCGCGGTCGGGCTTCCACCTACCGAAGATTCCAGAACCCTTTGGGATAGCATACACGAGATGTATGGACGCCTCGATCGAGCGAAGTTATTCACCATCACTCAAGCCCTGCGGAGTTGAAGCAAGGGAACCTCTCGGTTACCTCTTGCTTCAACTGCCTCTCCGCTTTATGGAATGAGCTTGAGGCAGCCCAAGAGCGACTCGAGGGGCCCGAGAATACCTTCAAACAGTATCGCGAAATCAAAGAAAGAGAAAAGATGACAAGATTCTTACTGATTCTTTATGAATCGTTCTCGGCTTTCTGGTCGTAGATCCTCGCGATGGACCCTCCATTGTCACTCAGCCGTATCTATCAGTTGGCCGTCCAAGAGGAGAACCACAAGATGGCCGTTGCCGAAGACGCTCAGGTAGGTGAGGGCATGAGCCTTGCCATCCTTCCCTCCAGCGAGATGACCTCTAGCGGAGCCTCTGCAGATCTAGAGAGACAAAAGATTGTGGCTGCGGCAAAGAGAAACAGAGGAAACTCTGGAAACCCTAAGTCTTTACAAATGGACGGCTTGGATCGAAGATCTGGATTGGACGGCTGGGATCGTCGATCTAGCATGGACGGCTCAGATAAGCGCACTGGATCCGACGGCTGGGATCTCAGCGCTGGAATGGACGAACGAACTTTATAATAGATCCTATGGCCTATGAAATGCCACGTTAGCAAGAAAGGTTAGTGGGCACAATTCCTGGTTTAAAAATAATATTGCGACTACTGTAAATGTTTGCACCATACTATTGAAGCGTGTTGGAAGATGCATGGAAAACCAAATAATAATGACAAAAAAGAGAGAGAATCCATAGTTTATCAGGTTCCTACACAAAAGGCTGATGGGCCACCTCATCAAATGATCACCCAAGAACAATATCAAAATATTGTATAGATGCTGGACCAACTCAAGACTAGTGATAAGGGTGCGGGATTCTCAGTTACCTTCCTTTACAACAAGAATTTGTTTTCAGTTGATGTATGGATAATCGATTTAGGTGCTAGTGACCACATAGTATGCCACAAAAAACTGTTTTCTCACATACATAAAGTGCTAGAATCCCTTGTCACAGTACGTCTTCCAAATGGGAACATCACAAATGTTACCAAAATCGGCATCGTACATCTTGGTCAAAATTTTATCCTTAGAAATGTCCTATATATTCCAGAATTTGAATTCAATCTTCTATCTGTCTCAAGAGTATGTGAGGATAACTCTTGCCATGCCATATTCAATTTAGACAATCGTCTCTTTCAGGAACATTCGACTGGCAGAGTAATGGACTTGGGTAGTATGGCACGGAGACTCTATTTCTGGATCAATTCCACAAGAGATTTAGAATTATTGAACAAGCATATTTTTTGTAATGCCATCTGTAAAAATAAAAATCTTCTTTCTCATCAACAATTGGGCCACAGTGCATGTTTTCCTCATCCAAAATGTCCAATATGTCCTTTAGCTAAACAATCTCGAGCATCATTTTCAAATAGAACATCTCGTGTAACAAATCCTTTTTCATTGCTTCATATGGACATTTGGGGACCTTATCATACCCCTCATTGTGACGGATATCGATTTTCCTTACAATCGTTGATGATTATACTTGTGCCACATGGGTATATCTTATGCAATTGAAAGGCCAAACTTTTGGTAATTTGTCAAGTTTCCTTTCCATAATTAGGAATCAGTTTGGTAAATCTGTACAACAAATCCGTACAGATAATGGGCGTGAATTCTTCACTTCTGATTGCACCACATTGTTATCATCTCATGGCATACTTCATGAAAGCTTTTGCACTTATACTCCACAACAAAATGGAGTTGTTGAGTGCAAACATAGGCACCTGTTAGAGGTAGCCCGTGCACTAAAATACCAAGCTTCTATTCCTGAAGATTTTTGGGGAGATTGTGTGGTCACAGCAGCCTACTTGATTAATTGCATGCCAACTCGGATTCTTAATGGTAGGACCCCTTTTGAGATGCTTTACAGCAAACAGCCAGATAATAATCATCTTAGAGTATTTGGTTGTTTATGTTATGCAACGAATGTGGGTCCTCGAGATAAAATGGGCCCTCGGGCCACTCAGTGCGTTTTCATGGGATATCCTCCTCTTTAGAAAGGATATTGAGTTATGGAGATTTCTACAGGGAATTTCTTCATTAGCAGGGATGTTGTATTCCACGAAGGTGTGTTCCCGTTTGAAGAAATAATTTCTTCATCACAGCCCTCTTTAGTGTCAGAGCATGTCAAGCGTTTTTTGTCCGATGAACCATCTTTGTTTGTAATGATGGAATCTACACCTCTAGAAGCAACATCGCCAAGTTTATCTAAAGACATTTCTTAGTCTCTTTCAACAACAGCTACATCACCGATTTCTTCTAAGTCATCGGATTCTCCAGCACATATCATTGAGCAGCCTCGACGTTATGGACGGCACACTTGTCCGCCTATATGGACTCTAGACTATATATGTTCTGCGACAAGTTCTTCAGGTACACAATATCCCATCACCTCATATGTATCATTTAATCAGTTATCACCAGAACACATGTGTTGTATCAGTCACATATCATAAGAACAGGAACCATCCTCATTCGCTGAGGCAGCACGAGATTCTAGATGGCAACATGTAATGGAATTAGAACTTACCGCTCTTATGACATCCTGATTTTCAGGTTATGTTTTCAATTGAATAAGTTGGGCTTTTCATTGACGCCTATAGTTCTTTTCTCAGAGTTGGCCACTCGTGAGATAACTAGCCTATCTGGTGAAGCCATTAAGGAATATAAATGCAATAGACTTGAGAATTCGACTGCTCGACCGTGCTAATCTACAAGGGTCATTACGGCATCGTCAAAATCGACCAGAGATCAGGGATATGTTGATTCGGCTGAGATACGTGATCAAAGTGTGGGTGATTCTACCTAATTGCAAAATTCTCGTCAATCGACATTAAACCAATTTTTCTGTCGTTTTGGATATCCTATGTTCGTATTTGAAACCTGGAGATTTTTACGACCATATAGAGTCGCCAATGTGTCGAATATGTACATTGTGACTCGAAATAAATCGATCACGGGTCAATTGCACTAAAAATTCCGAAAAGCTACCCAGTGGGCTAGATCACGCTAAAATCGTGCCAAATTGAAATTAACCGCGAATTTGAATCTGATTTTAGAAATTGAAAGTTCTGCCATGCCATGAGTCATTTTAGAAATTTCGACTCATCTTACGAAGATTTTTCTACAAATTGAGATTTTTGGCGGAAATTCAAAATAGGTTTTTGTCCGGAAAATTCAGGGGACCGTTTTTTTATCGCATTTTAGGGATGCTAGTTAGTTCTATTGATGAGAAAGAATGTCAATTTGGTTGAGGGCTCCTAGTTGGATTTATAGGGGCTGAATTGAATTAATTCAAGAGGAAATTGAAGTGGATTTGAGGAAAAATACTTCAAAATTCGTAGCCCATTGGTTCCCAACCTTTTGGACCACTTCAATGACTTCCCAAGGAAGCTAATAGTCTGCAAATGGCTGAGGATAGAGCTGAAGACAAGTGGGGCCAAAGCAATGAGCATTTGAGAGATATTTTGGGCCAAGGGGACCCTCCACTAGGCAGTTGTCTTCTTCTTCCTCTTGTAGTCTACTTTCTCCATTTTAGAGTGAGCTTTGAGCTTGGAGAAACTAGAAAAGACCGAGCAGCTTCCCCCCTAGCCGTCGCACGTCCACGTGAAGCCGCCGCATCGCCGTCGTGCCGCCCGTGAGCCTTGCACGCCACCTGCTCGCGTCCTGCACGTCCCGTGTCGTTCCGCCTAGTTCGCGAGCCCAGCCGTCCTCCGAGCCATCCTTGGTCGCTGTAGAGCTCAACCGGAGCTCACTTGGCCGCTGTCCGCCTCCGCCGTCTACCGCTGCAGCCCAGTCTGCCTATCCCTTGTCGTTTCCAGCCTTGATTCAAGCTCGCTCGGCCTTGGACAAAATCGAACGGCCCACTCCAACCATGGGCTTCAAGGCTCGCTTTAGACCGCTTCCGGACCTCGTAGGGTGTTGCCGCTTTGGAGTTTGTCGCCTGTCTCCGCCTTGCCGTCGCCGTGAACTCATCGAATTTCAAAACTGGTGAGTTTACTCACTAAACTCTGCTTAGGGAGTTAATTATGCTTAATGGTTGATTAGTTTAGGCTAATTAGGGATTATGTGGTTAGTTAGAACAGATTAGCAATTTAATTATTCATTTCTGCATGTTAGGTGATAGATTGGTTTAATTAGTAAGTAGATAGGTCGTATTATTTATCTAGATAGGTTCAGAAATTGTCCAGGCCCGTTTTGGTATTTATTTAGGCTTTTCCGGCCTAAGTTTGTATTTTTGGCATTTATTGGTATTTATTTAATTAATTTTGGTAATTATTTAATTATTTATTATTTTCTGGAAATTATACGGGGATAGCCAGTGACCGGAATTTCATGCTGATTGCAATGGTGCATTTGGTTTATTTATCTAGATGCTGATTTTGTGCTATTCGAATGATATTTGTAATTTTGGGAATTTATCCCAAAATTGATTAATTTAAATATTTAATTGAGAAACACCGGGTGTCGGTTTATAACGCCAAAAATATTCTTGTGGATTATATTAAATGGTGGGATTTTTAATTGGGAAATTACTGTATTTTGGCTAAGGCCGACCGTGTATCCACACACGATTATTTTATTGGGTATAATAAAAATTAAGTATGGCACAATTTTGGTGAGCATTATTAGTATATTATATCAGCCTACGGGCCTTGATATATTAGCTTAGGGTGAACAATATACTCTATCATCTTCGGTGAGCTATATTATTTATCAGCTTTGGTGAGGTATATTATTTATCGGCTTTGGTGAGCATTTAATATTTATATATTTATCAGCTTAGGGTGAGCAATGTCTGAATCGATCGAATTTTATGGATGGTATTGATTATATGAAATCAAATAGATTGACTGATCGATAATTTGATTTGAATTGAAGTGACTGGTTGAGTATTTGATATAGGAAGGAACTGAGACAAAGGTAAGTCTTCTGTCTTGTGTATGCATAGGTAGCCTTTAGGCGTATTTCTTTTCTAGTTGGAGTTTAGGGGGTGAACTTGCTGAGATATTGTCTCACCTTGTCGTGGGCTTAATTTTTCAGGTTCTTAGATGACGAATCCCCCTGAGCGTTATGGTCGGCCGATGAGAGTCATTGAGCAAATCTATAGTTCTCTTGATCCCGAAAGCTTTTGGGTCTATGAACTTGTAGTGACCACTGTCTGGGTCGAAGAGCATCCACGTTACATGTTCCCTCATCGATTCAGAGCGTGGTTCTGCTACGCTCCCAATGGTGTCAGGTTAGGTCCTCTTAGGACTTTTGATATGCCCAATGTGGTAATTAATGATGTTCTGGTCGAGGATCCAACTGACCCTCCTAATGGCATAGTGGAGAACCCAACGTCACGCTCGGCTCCTGTGGAGACTGAAGAATTGGCGAACGAGTTCGGCTAGCTGGTTATAGGACAGCTCGTTTTGAGGATCGACCTTTGTAAACTTTTATGAATATAGACTAGCTTGTAAATGACTTAGTGTGATGTGTATATAGGTGTGTTGTGGTTTTAAAATTTGTGACCCTGCTTTTCTATCCCATCTTGTTGTTGTCTGGGGAATTATTTATTCGCTTCCGCATGTGCATTAAAAATCGAATGGGTCGGCGATGCGTCCTGGGACATCGCAAATTAAATCAACCACCGAGGGATGGGCACGTGCTCGAGGATCGGGGCGTGACAACTCTAATGGTGAATCACACCTGGGATATCGTCCCCTTGCCCCCACATCGGAAATTGATTAGTTGCAAATGGGTTTATAAGATCAAATTCAAGGCAGATGGTTCTATTGAACGTTATAAAGCTCGATTAGTCGCCAATGGCTTCACTCAAAAAGAAGGTTTTGACTACCATTAGACCTTTTCTCCAATAGCTAAAGAAGTCATTGTACATTCCTTCTTATCCATTGTAGCCATACAGAATTGGTCCCTCCATTAGATGGATGTGAATAATGCTTTTCTCTACGGTGATCTGGATGAAGAAATCTACATGGACATTCCTCAAGGATTACGCAGACGGGGAGTCTCGGGTATGTCGTCTTCGCAAATCTTTATATGGATTAAAACAGGTATCTAGACAATGGTATGCCAAATTCACTGCTGCACTAACCAATGCAATTTTTGAGCATTGTAAGTATGATTATGCCTTGTTTACACGGATTGCAAAAGATTCATCAATTTATTTGTCGATATATGTCGATGAGATACTTGTCATGGGAAATAATGATTCTGATTTTGCCAAGTTCAAAAAGTATTTGCACTCCACATTTCATACCAAAGATTTAGGACCACCAAAATATTTTCTCGATATCGAGATTGCCCGATCCGATGAAGGAATTTGCCTAAGTCAAAGGAAGTTCATCCTGGAGATTATTTCTGAAGCAGGGTTATCAGGATGTAAACCAGTAGTCATTCCAATTGATCAGAATGTCAAATTGACAACGCATGAGTATGACCTTAATTCCCCTTCAACCATCAAGGACTTAGTGCTCAAAGATCCATCTGAATATCATCGACTTGTCGGAAAATTAATATATCTTACAATGACAAGACTCAACATATCTTATGTAGTACAAATACTCAGTCAGTTCATGCATATGCCAAAGCAATCACATATGAATGCGGCGTTGAAGGTTGTGAAATATTTGAAGGGATGTCCAGGCCTTGGTATACCTTCTATCTTGTGACTGTAATATGAAAATGACAGCTTTTTGTGACACAGAATATGCCACTTGCCCAATGACCAGGAGATCCATCACTGGTTTTTGTATAAAGCTTGGAAAGTCATTAATCTCTTGGAAGACAAATAAGCAATCAACTGTATCACTATCATCAGCGAAATCAGAGTATTGGGCCATGGCAAAGGCTACCTGCGAAATAGTCTGGATATGAGGACTACTCCTGGACCTTGGAGTACAAGTCAGTGGACCAAGTGAATTGTTTTGTGATAATGATGCTGCATTTAAATTAGTGGCAAATCTAGTTTTTCATGAGAGAACAAAACACATAGAAGTGGATTGTCATTTCACTCGGGATAAAATCAAAGATGGAGTCCTCGTGACAAAAGGAATTGGAACAACAGAACAACCTGCGGACATCTTCACTAAACCACTATGTCAGAAACAGCATAGGTACCTATTGAGCAAGCTAGGTATTTTTGACATTTACAGGCCACCAGCTTGAGGGGGAGTGTTGGAAATATATCTTGAATATCCTGATTCTATCGATTGTAATTCGGTCAATCGTGAATTAGTTTGGTAAATAGGAAAATAGGAAAATAGTGATTCATTTATTATTTTTTTCCTGTTTTATTCTTTTGTCTCTTACACTATAAATTTACCAATGTAAATGTATACAATCAATACGGAAGAAAAGCGTTTCCCAAAGTTCCATTTCACTTTTTGTCAGGATAGATGACACAATGTCGAAATATAATCAACGACATTGGACTAGGAATACAATGTCGGAATTTAATAAAAAATGCCGCGCTAAGATATAGACACTCGCTAAAATTTAATGAACGACGGAAATCTAAACACAACAGCTAGGGAAAACTAAAATACAATAAGGAAATAACATTTGATGTGTTGTTCAGGGGGTTCTTGTTGGATGATTGGTGGTATTTTTATAGGAGCTTGGTAACCGCCACTTAGTTATCCATTTCTGATAACGGCTTCTCACCTTAAGCACGTTCCTTCTTGTCCGTAATCAATCCGCTCATTCCTTTCACAACCGTCTTGATTGTGTCCTAATTTATCAACAATGACTTCACACCTAAATTCTTGGATGTTAACCGCTCTTCATCCGTGCCCTCCTTTGATGCTTCTTTGTATATTTCGAATGTTTTTGTCCAAAACTTACCACCGGCATCATTCGGATAGCCACTTAATATCTACCATTTTATTTTAACAATTGACCACGTGAAGGCTTCTCGCTTTGGTCTCGATCCTTGAATCATCATCCTCTGGCTCATCGATAGTTAACCATATATTACAATCCTATTGACGCACGTGTAATTTCATTTGACTTCCATCATGCTTTTTGCCCTTGTGATCAACAGGTGATAGTACGATCAATATTGAATGTTAACATATGTCCCATTTTAAAAGAAGTAAATTTAAAATTTATTTCTTTTAAACAAAATATCTTGTCTTATGTGCGATTTCCTCCCGGTGACAATCTTGCCTTTCTTTCCTTAAACACTTCTTTTCCTGTGCATAGCCAGTGCAGATCATTACTTTTTGTATTATTTTGATGCGTCGTTTCGAATTTTTGTAGATAATTGATTACTGCGATTTCGAACCATCGTCTTCAACTCTATTATAAATATTAGAGACTTCCTTTTAATACTCCTTTTGTCTTCTTCCTTAAACCCTAAAACCTTTTGCATCTCGTTTTCTGCGTCTACTTCAGCATCTTCCATTGCATCCAATACCTCCAAATTTGACCCAGATAGTTACATTGCTAATTTTGATGATCTAGAACAAAGTGAGGACGCTGATAATTGTCGTTTTGGACTCTTGAGTGTTATGGAAGAACATCACGAACGCCTACTCCTTGGGCCTTGCCTTTTAGACCATCAACACATCCCGCCATCTCTCAAGCCTTGTTTCCCAATGAAACGCGAAGAGATGCTTCCTATTCAGCACTCTACCTCGATGGACATCTGGACTTCGGCGCCCTTCCGATTTCGTGGTTTTCCATTGTTTGAAGTGGAATTCCACTCATCGTACTTACGGATGAAGGATTATCTGTGAGTTAAGCTTGCTTGGAAAAAAGCAAGGATAGAGACAACAGTTGAGGTTAGTATGTTGTCCCATGATCTGAACAGAGGACTATTGGGTTTTGCATGGGTTTTGCAATATGTTTCTATCCCAATCAACCAATTGCTTCTTTTTCTCTTGGGGACCCAAAACTGTCACTCTTTTAGATATCTTTACCATAGCTGGCTTTGTGCTGAATGGCATTCCTGTAGAAAATTTGGAACCGTTGGAAGTACCTTATATATCTAAGAGTGTCCTTGCTCATGGGAAATTCCTTGATTGATTCTGCTGCACTTTTGGTCCCGTTGACTCCACCAAACATATTATCTTTTTGCTCTATTGACTATCGAAATATGTATTCTTTAACTCTCAAAGTTTCAAGGGACCATCTACACATTGCCTCGGACCTTGCAGCGGGTAAATGGTTTGCTCTGGGTCCACTCGTTTTGGCTTTGTTATATAAGGGTTTTACTCATGCATCTCTTTTAATGAAATCCAAAGATGGTATGTTGTTTGGTCCATTTTGGCTTTTGCAAGCATGGCTAGCTCTTTATTTTCCTTTTTTATTCAGTAAAAATTCTGGTGATCTTCCACATTACTCTTTAGCGAACTCTAGACATTCTCATCCTTTCCCTTTAGTATATCGATTACTAAGTCGTTCACCTTTGGATACACCTATTCGATTTTCTTCCTCTACATTCTATCTTCAAACTCTTTTGGAATTCGATCATGATCTCATCGAATTTTTCCCATATAAACCTGAAGAGTTCAACTACCTCTGCGATCCTACAACTTTGAACGACTATCAAGAGTTCTGGATTTGGATTTCTGCCAATGATGAACTACAGCTTTGGCCTGATATTCAACAACGAATTAGCGGAGAACAGTCCACGGGTTGGCCCTTGATCGGAAGCCTTGAAGGCCGGCGATGATCTCTGGCGAGGAGGCTCACGGTTCCAGAACGCCTCGGAATCTTTCTGTTATCCCTCGCCGGCTCACGGTTCTAGAAGGTTGCCATTGGGTCTGCTTCGGTCTCTCACATGTTTCTCATCCCTCCGTCGCAGACGCACGCTCACTCGGTCACCCGCCCGTCACTCCGTCCCTTTGTTTTGCGTCACAGACACCTCCCTCGTGTGAATAAGAAGGGCTAGCAAAAAGGGCTGGGCCTCTTCTCCTTTTTCTTAATTGTTTCAGATGGGCTCCGTAATGGGCTAAGAGAAAGAAACAAAAGGTGGGCCCAAAGAATTAAAAAATAGGCTGGGCTAATAGAGGGAGGGGTGTAGAGAGCCGAAAATTTTTCTTAGTGGGCTGGACTCACCGGTCGGCCCACATGACTTCGCTTTCAAATTTTATACATATTATTTATTTTTTTATTTTCATTTCATCCATTTTTATTCTTCATTTTGCTTTTTATCTTTTTATACATTTTTGTAAGATCAATGGATATTAAGAAACATGGATAAAAATTCGGGTGTCATAGTGCCCGCCTAACAACCTCAGCGATTCCAAATGAGACAGATGGTCGTGAAACAACAGCCTCGACAAGTCCTTCCTTTTCTCCGTTGACTCCAATGACGCACCAGCATCCGCGACTCTGGCGTCAGCCCAACGAGCCAGCCCCGACGAGCCCGCGACCACCGAGAGCCGTCCACCAGGGTCACGCCATCCCTCCTGCTGCTGCTGCTGACGCCCCGCCCGCATCAGCAACGCTCTAGGCTGGAGCCTCATGCTGCCAAGCTGCCCCTACGGCCGTGACTAGCCTTCGCCGCCGCTCTTCACCATAGCAATAGTTGGAGCAAATCCCAGTGAAGTGATCAGCACGCTTCAGCCACCGACCAGCGGCAACTCTAGCAGTCCCGACGCCGGAACAGCACCCTCCAGTGATCTCCTTCCTAGAAACAGTCCTGCAGTTCAGCTCGGGTTTTGCTGCCGAACTCCTTCGCCCGCTCCTCACCTCGCGCCTGATCTGCACCAGTAAAAAATCCGGCTGTTTCCCGGCGAGTCGAGGCCTCCTGGTGTCCTTCCAAATATAAACAACGACTCCGTGAAATCTCCTGGCTTTCTAGTGCGCCCGCGTGTTCTTGTAGCGAAGCCAACACCTCCAGCGTACCCGCGGCTGCGCCCAACGGCTCCTGCGAGTCGTCCAGCAGGCCTGGTCGTCACGCTCATCCTCCTGCCTCACTACACCTCAGCCGTGTCCAGCTACTTACCGGCGCCTCGGCAAGTCCCGGCGTTCATAGAGCAATTCTGGAGAGACCGGCGATTTGCTCTCGTTTGGTAGGTTTTCCCGGCGAGACCATCGCGTCCAGTGGCCTTGGTGTGAAGTCCGGATCAGTCCATAAAAAAGAACACCCGCCGTCTGGTGATTGCCCAGTCACTTTCGCCAAGCCTTGTCGTCGCGCTCAATGGCCGTGCACGCTTCAAACCAGGCGAGTCTTCAAGCACTTCCAGCGAGACCAGAATTCATCGCCGCGTCACCCATCACCCCCACCCCACCCCCCCCCCCCGCGCCAAACCAATCCACGGTTTCACTTCACAGCCTTTGCATGGTATCCCTTGTTTTGTTAGATTTTGCATGGTATTAGTTCCTTTGATTCGTTGAAGCGCTGTTTCAGTAGACGACTAACCTGGAATTTGTGCAGAATATTGTTTTCTTAAGTTTATTCGACTTTAACGTTCATATTCAGTGTGCATAAAGGTTCTTAAGAGCTTGAACTTCACGACCAAATTTTTATTCCTCGAAAAGAGAATACTTGAGCACTTGATGCAGGATTTGTGAACTGAGGATTGATTGGAACCTTTTGTTGATCGTGGGAGTCTTGCGATAAGTCATTTGCCTTAGGTCGAGTCACGGTTTTTATTGCATTTTTGTAGGCAGGAATGGCTATGACTCCTTTGCTGCGGTGACATCCCTCATCGATCCCAACACATCCACCGCGACCAAGCTACCGTGGGCTACCTAGCCGTGCCCCCATCGCTGGTCGTCGTCCGAAGCACCTCCGTCCACGTGCCTCTGTTGAATTTGACTTGGGAACATATCTTCGAGTTAGGTGATGATCATTATCCAAAGTTGAATATCTGATTTTATTGCATAATCTGAACGATTGGTATCAAATCGAGATATTTGAATGATTCGTTATCTAATGCATATTGGAAAGATTTTTATGATTACCCAAAATAGGATTTTTTGATAATTCATAATGTGAGCATGGATGGCAATCCGATCTCAACCTCGAGATACAATTCTCATCCATGCGGAATAGCGGCCATCTATAACCCTTTGAAGATGGTCGGTCTATTCTTTTTGAAATTTGAATGGACGGAATATTTGTTGATGCAGATTGGATAAATATTATTTTGTGATGAGTGTTTATCAGTTATTTGATTGCTTCCTTAAAATAAAATACCAAAAACATCATTTTAGAGTAAATTGGAGACTTTTCTAGGATAGGTTGCATGTTTAATTGAGGCATTTTGGTACTTCTCCCATCTTCTCTTAAATAGTTATCTTCAATCTTCCCATTGAAGATGCCTCAAAGAAGTACATAGCCATTATAGATCGGTTGGTGCTGTGGTCTAGAGATAGTATTGCCCATTTAGTCCTTTTTCTTGAACATTTTCTACCATGTTCGACTCGAACATGTTTGACTAAAAGACAAATCTACCATGTTAGACTCAAATATCAAAGATAAAGGTCAAATGTGGGGCCCATTCTTGATTTAAGATAATTTGTTACATTTTTTTCTTCTTTGTTGGTTTTCTTTTTTATTCTCCCACTAGGGACGAAATTTGTGTCCCTCTTTTCCAAAAAAATAATTGTTTTTGGTAGAACCAAAAAATGGTTTATTTGGCAGATAGCTAACGAGTTATTGTGTTAATGAGTTGTATAATTTTTTTTTTTAATGGGAAAAGTTTATTCTAAAATTATCCAAAGTTCAAGTAAAAGTGAAAAGAATGTTCAAAAGCACAAGTAAATTGAAACTAGACGAGTAAATCTTTAAAAAATAGAACAAAAAAAATCAAGAGTTCAGGCATTGTTAAGATATATTCTTGAAGCTAATTTTAGATTTTGTTATCATATGATGTTAATGAACTTTGGAATCTTGCAAGTTCCTTCTCGTGTTGCTCTTGTAGTAAGTTGAAATCTAATTCAGCCAAGGGGGAGCAAGACTTTGTCTTGGTAGAGTGGAATATAACACGTTGCCTCAAGCCTCGGGAAATCCTTGCGAAGTGGCTGCTTTAGGGCATGACTCGCTTATTTTGCAAGACTGGTGCTCACTTTGCTTTCATTGATCGATTCAACATAAGTTATAGCAAAAGGGAGTGCTGCTTCCAACATAAAATCGCCATAACACCTTAAATGACAAGCTTCATATAAGCTTAACAATCCACGCGCATCGTTCATGAGCGATATTCTTGAATTTTTCCAAAGACCTCTGTGCGATCAACCAGCATGGGAAAAAAGATGTAATTTGAATCCTATTTAATGTTCTAGGTTTTCTTTTACCCGTTTCTCTTGGAATTCGACTGAGCAATAGAAATATTTTAATTTTTGTTGGATATCTTTATAAATTGGTGCACCACATTTAAGACATACCCGATGAAACATTATAACTTTATTGTCGCAACAATCGAAAGGTAAGAGCCACCGTGTGAATGTCATCTGCCTTAAAATTTCCATGATTAAGTTGAGAGAAACTCTTGTGGATTTGTTTTAATTGCTCGTCTATTCCACGCTCAAATTGGTAGTCTATTCCCAAGCGTTGGCTTCGATCAATCAAGTGAAGCGTTTGTAAAGGCTTATCCACGACATCAGTCAGCATTTTCCTCACCTCTCCCTTCAGTTCCTCCATTTGTCCCTCCACTCTTCCATGGAATTTGAACTTCTGCAAATATATTATACGCTATTTCAAGTATGAAGCAAGCATGGTATACGTATATTTTACAACTGTTAAAAGGGGGTCCACAATACATGGAACTGCCCAGAACTAAAGAAAGCGGTGAGATCGAAAATGCGATGTGAATGTTGCAGAAGCCAGCAGGGAAGATTCGAACTACATCTGCTGTATGTCTGTCGGTTTGATTGCAGACAGGTGGATCATGGACTTCGGATGCACATCCCCCGTGACATTACATAGGGATTGGTTTTCAGAAAATCAGTTTAGCAAGAGTGGTGCAGTGTTTATGGGCAACAGCGCTAAGTGCGAGGTGGTTGGCATTTTTCAGTGCATATCAACCATTGAGGGTCAGTCTTATTTAGGGAAAAGTGTAAAAAGAGTTTTAAACATTTTGCATTTGTGTCAATTTAGTCATGAACCTTTTTACTCGGTATCAATTCAGTCATTTCTGGCTAATTTTAGTCGGATTTTGCTGATTAGGTGTTGGCCGGCTAACGTGGTATGATTGACTTTGACGTTGACAACTTTTAATAATATTTTTGAATTTTTTATATTCTTTTTTTTTTCTTTTTTCCTTCTCCTCCTCCTTCCTCCAGTCGATCGTCGGACCTCTGCGATCGGCTGAAGGTGATGGCCGGTGAGGCTCAAGCCCTCACCAGTGGCCATGATGGCAAACTTGCGGTGATCGGCCAGAGGCGATGACCGTCAAGGCTCGAGCCCTTGCTAGTGGCTGTGATGGCAACCTCGCACTGGGCGGCAAGGCTCACCCTCCCCAGATCTAGTGAAGGTCGAGCCTTGCCAGCCATGGGTGAGGCCGCCCTCGCAGCCTGGGCGGCCTCGAGCTGGCTTCGCCAGTAGTGAAGGTAGCCTCGCGCTTGGGCGAGGCTCGACCTCGCTAGATTCGGTGAGGGCGAGCCTCGCCACCCAATACGAGGCCGCCCTCGTGGCCACTAGCAATGGTTGGCGAGGCTCGTTAGCCATCACCTTTGGCCGCTCGCCGAGGTTTGGCAATCGGCTAGAGGAAGGTAGAGGAGAATGAACAAGGAAAAAAGAAAAAAGAAAAAAATAAAAATAAAAATAAAAATAAAAATAAAAATTCAAAAAATATTAAAATATTATTAAAAGTTGGCCACATCAGCACCAATCATGCCACGTCAGCTGGCCGTCGCTTAGTCAGCAAAATTTGGCCAAAATTAGCCAAAAATGACTAAATTAGCACCAAGTAAAAAAGATTTAGAACTAAATGGCATAAATGTAAAAAGTTTAGGACTTTTTAAATACTTTTCCCGTCTTATTCATCAATCGCTTTACAGGGCCTTTATAATTTGATATGAGATTTAACGTGTTACAATACATTCGCAGATCCTTATATATAAGACTGGGAACGGTATGCATGTCTTCATCTTACAAAGAAAAATGAGTTTTGGTAGTTCCTTGATAAGAGAACGTTTGGTGGCTTCCATTATTTTTGCTAAAGGATGACGGTAGTTCTCTGAAAAAAGATGGGAAAAACAACGAAGCTGCGTTTTCTTATTTTTAAACCCATAACAAAGGAAATTTCGGCAATTTCTTTAAAAAGTTGGTCAATAAAAAAAGAATTATTGGTATGTAACTCAACGGACAAGTTGCTAAAAAAAATCGAACGTTGGTAAGTAATTCAAATGAAAGTTGACACTCTAAACTAGTTAGTAGTTCAATTTGACAAAAGTTGGTAAACCATTTTAATTTAGGTTAGTAATTTCATGTAAAAGTTAGCTTATTCAAAGCCTTGGTACATTATGCAAATAAAAACAAGTAAATTAGTGCAAAAATTACTAATTTGCAAATTATCATTAAAAAAATTGGCAATTTTATAAATGCTTTAATAAGTTATCGGTAAGTTACCTGCAAAAGAAGTCACACAGGTCATATTCTTTACAAATAGTTTTTTGCCACTTTGGAACTTATTGAAATTGTTGGCCAAAAAAAAAAAACATCGAAATTTACAGGCACGCAAAAAATCCACATTTTGTACATGAATCAATGAAGTTCTACCAGACAATGTGATTGACCGTGGCCAACAGATCAAGCGATACTCTTGATCTTGCCATGCAATAAAAGCTCGGACAACTTATTATTGCCAAATGAGAATACATACAACAAAGAAATGAAGAATCAAGTTTAACCACGAACTATGTTCAATTATTTATGTATCCTTCATGAAGTAAATAAACGGAGCCTTACATAAGCTGGACATCAAAAAGTTAGGGGAAATATTGTCCAAAAAATTTTAAAACCATGTATGGTATTTAAATTGTGCCAATTTAGTCATAAATTTTTAGATAATTTGCTAATTTAGTTCTAGACCTTTTAATGATATGCTATTTTAGTCATTTTGCCTAATTTGGTTGGAAATTGTGGACTTGACGATCTAGCCAACATCGGATGTCTTGTGTGGCATGGTTGACGCTGACGATTAGTGCTAACATTGATGATTTTTGTAAGTTTTTTAAAATTTTCTGAATTTTTTTCTTTCCTTTCTCTTTTTTTCTTCTTTCTTTTCTCTTTTTTCCTTTATTTCCCTCTGCCAATTGTTTGCCGCTAGCGAGGGTTGGGTGAGGAGCGAGCTCACCC
This sequence comes from Eucalyptus curtisii, assembly GCA_017140595.1. NCBI lineage: Eukaryota > Viridiplantae > Streptophyta > Magnoliopsida > Myrtales > Myrtaceae > Eucalyptus > Eucalyptus curtisii. The sequence continues at coordinate 27,326,978 of CM029499.1, forward strand.
ATATGGTGAGGGTCCTCACCAAGGTGAGGGCGACCCTTGCTTGTGGCTAGTAATTGGCGAAAAGAAATAAGGAAAAAATGAAAAAAAAAAAAAAAAAAAGAAAAGAAAAGAAGGAAAAGATCAAAAACATTAAAAAAAAAAATACAAATACCGTCAATGTCAATGATTTTTCGACAACTATTAGCTAGACAAACTTAATTGGAAAATCGTTAAAAGATTTAGGACTAAATTGACAAATTAGTTTTAAAACTAAACTTATATAATTAAAAGGTTTATGACTGAATTGGCATATTGTTCAAAAGTTTAGTATTAAATTAGCACAATTGAAAATTTTAGAACTGAATTGGCCATTGTAAAATAAGTTTAGGACTTTTTGGATAATTTTCCCAAGAGTTGGGAATTATTAAAAATATTGCAATTACATGATACACTAAACTTTGCAAACTTAGCAACATAAGCATAGTTTATTTATGAGTTTCATCACACACGTCAATCTGAAAGTACATAATGGTAATAATATTGTCCCTCATACATCGGGAAAAATAGGATTTCAAAGGCATAACCTATAGACTATTGATTTGCAATGACCAAATTGGCGTTACAATTTTTGGTCCAAACTTCACATTGGCAAGGGACTAACGAAGAGCCACGTCACATAATCTTTGAGCTTTGTTTTAGAATGGGTGTAATTATCTCCATCACTATATAACACATCCATCACCCGCGAAAAATTTAGCATTCGAGTGAGAATCGGCATTGGGACTGCGGTTGGACGAAGAAACTCTTCATTGATGTCCTTCCATGCATCGATGACTCCTTTCTAGAGTTCCTCCCCAGCTTCTTGCTCCGAGACGCCATGGTATTTCATGAGCAACTCCACCGCAGATACTACGTGGCCCCTCTTTTGCTCAAACTGTATGCCAAATGACATTGGTGTTTATAGATTAAGTGGTGGTCAATCAAATTGTATTATATTTCATGGAAGATAATTATGATTTATTGTACCTGGTGAGAGGCGATGTCATCCATGAGCCGACAGATGGTTTGTGCAGCCTTTACAATCTTGCAATCATCGACTGACCATTCAAGAGCATGTTCAGTGACCACATTGCCCATTCCCACAAGTGATGTAGTCGCTAACATTCCATAGCCAGTTGTTATTAGTTGAAGGGACATGTACTCCTCTAGTGTTGGTACGTATTTGGTATGGAACCATTTAGCTTCCTGAAAGTATGCTCTCGCTAGCTTCTTCATCTGACAATGGAAATGTAAACAAGAATGTTGGATTTCTAACTAAAGATTGTCGTTGATGTATGTAAAGTGTACCAATGATGCTCACAACTTCTTTGGCATAGACAAGGCGGTATGATCTTTCTTTTATGGCCAATTCATTCCCAATGTATTCATAGAGCTGGAGAAGCTCCTTATAATAAGCTTGCATATACACTGGCAATCCATCCATGGCATCAACATCCCACCTGAATTCAAGTCCTGGAAAATGACACACTTGACTCTATACAAAATTGATCAAATTCAAAAGTGTGAGAAAGAGAATGCGGATTCCATACTTCTGGATTGCTTCGGTGAGGAGCGCAAGTTCTTCCAACGTGCCATAGACATCATAGATATCGTCGAGAATTGAAGTCAAGGAGATCACTTTGGTTAGTATATTTCTGGCCATGGCAAATTCAGGCTCAAAATATATTCCCGAGATCCAGAAGAACAACTCCACAATCCTGTCTCTAGCGAATGGGAACTTCCTCGGAACATCAATCTCCTTCCACCACCTATGATTAAACGAACATGAGTGTAATTGAAAGGACTTTAGGCCAATAACTTCGCATATATAATATTCTTTTTTTTTTTTCACTTGTAAAGGACTTTGAAAAACACTATTTAGAAGGATAAATTGAAACTAGATGAGTTAAACTTTGGAAAACACAAAGAGAATAATTGATAGCTTGGGAATTGTTATAACATTATCGATAGTTCGGTATTGTTAAAACATAGTCTAGAAGCTAATTTTAGATTATGCTATCACATGAAGTTAACGAACCTTGTAATCTCGCCAAGTTCCTTCTGGTGTTGCTCTTGCATAAAGTTGAAATCTAGTTTAGCCAAGGCGAGCAAAACTTCATCATGTGAAGGCTCCTCTTGGTAGAGTGGAATATAACGCCTCGCCTCCAGCCTCGGCAATCCCTTGCGAAGTGGCTGCTCTAGGGCATGACTCACTTGTTTCGCGAGACTAGTGCTCACTTTGCTTTCATCGATCGATTCGAGGTGAGTTGTAGCAAAAGGAAGTGCTTCGTCCAAGATAGAATCGCCGTGACATCTTAAATGGCAAGCTTCATATAGGCTTAGCAATCCGCGTGCATCGGTGACAAGCGATTCCCGGAAATTCCCTTCACTATCCTTGAATTTGTTAAAGATCTCTGTGCAACCAACCAACATGGAAAACAGATGCAATCAATTAGAAATTAGGAAGGGGATATGTGTGGTTAACGTTGTAGATTTTCTTGTCCGCGTTTCTCCTGAAATTCGACAAAGCAATAGAAGTATCTTAATAGTATCTTATTGGATTGGTTCATTACATTTAAGACGTACCTGAAGAAACATTGTAACCTTGTTGTCGTAGCAATCGAAAGATAAGAGCGACCATGTGGAGGTTATCTACCTTGAAATCTTTAAGATGAAGTTGAGAGTAACTTTTGTGGATTTGTTCTAATTGCTCATCTACTTCATGTTCAAAATGGTAGTCAATTCCCAAGCGTTGGATTTGATCAATCAAGTGAAGCATTTGTGAAGGCTTATCCATGACGCCAGCCAGCATCTTCCTCACCTCTCCTTTCAGTTCCTCGATTTGTTCCTCCACTCTTCCAAGGAATTTGAACTTCTGCAAATTGTACGCTATTTTCAAATTAAAGCAAGCATGAGATACTTATACTTTACAAAATAAACTTAGTTTTGATGGCCCCGTCTGTGAAACCTATTTAGGTATTTCGATGTTCTACGCTCATTCAGATGACATGTGAAATTGAATCCATGAGAACAACGAGCAAACTAGAGGAGGGAGTGGATGCCATAATGAGATGTTTCTTGCAGCGGAGAACATACGGTGGTCGATGAAGCTTTAAGAGTGTTCTTTGGACTGAATAATTATTGTTGTTTTCCAACCTATTTTATGCTTTCAGGATCTTCAACTGCATCTTTTTGTGCGGAGAAGGGAACTCGTACATGTATGAGACCAATAGAAATCATATATGCGATGTGGAGGAACTCAAGGAAATCGAAGTAAGTCTACAAAATGCAATTGCGAGAAAACAAAAGTAGAAGATAACAGAAGAATTACTAACCACTGAGTTGGAGGGGAAAGCATATTTAAGGAAGTAATCCCCCCATATGCTCTGATGATAACCCGCCGATCGACGTTCAATCACATGGTCTGTTCCTTTATTTGGAGAAGAATGTGGAATTGCCGAAACCTGCGAGTCCGGTTAATTTTATAAAGAAATTTTAATATGTTCAATATCATAGACCGGCGTGGACAAGGATTTTTAGGCTCAAATTCACTCATTGATAAGGTCTATTATAGATCGAGAAAGCCTTGGCTGGGCTTTAGACCATAGGTAATTGAGGCAATTTATATATACTTTTTTGGGAATTTTATATTTTATCTTTTCTCTATCAAACTTGGGTAACAATGCTTTCATATTCCTTACTATTTACCTGGCAAGGAACATGAAAGCAAAATATTGAAATCAAATAATGCTGTTTTATTCGATGCAATATTTTCCCTACTTTTGAGCATGAATGTTAAATTTATAATGGGAATGTCAGAATTTCCCTCGAAGCAATGTTTAACTATGAGGGGAAGCTTTGTGTTATTTTAGATGAAGTGCATAAAGGGAAATGTATTTTCACTTGCTATGCCACTACTATTCACAAAATATGTATACATATACATAGTTAAGTCAGAGGCAATGTATTAAATTCCTACCACTGAGTAGGAGCTAGAGGCATATTTGAGGAAGTCATCCCCCCGTATGCTTGGATGAAAATCTGCTGACTGGCGTTCGACCACATGGCTTTTTTCTTGAGCTGGAGGAGAAGACAGAATTGTTGAAATCTGATGAGACATTCTCTTTACCTGACAAGGAACATGAAAGCAAAATATTGAAATCAAATAATGCTCTTTTATTCGGTGCAATATTCTCCCCACTTTTGAGCGTAAATGTTAAATTTATAGCGGGAATGTCAGAATTTCCCTAAAAGCAATGTTTAGTTACGTGGGGAAGCTTTGTGTTATTCTAGATGAAATGCATGAAGGGAAATGTATTTTTCACTTGCTATGCCACTACTATTTACGAAATATGTATACATATATATGGTTAAGTTAGAAGCAATGCATTAAATTCCTACCATTGAGTAGGAGCTAGAGGCGTATTTGAGGAAGTCATCCCCCCATGTGCTTGGATGAAAATCTGTTGACTGGCATTCGAACACATGGCTTTTTTCTTGAGCTGGAGGAGCAGATGGAATTGTTGAAATCTGATGAGACATTCTCTTCTTTTCTTTTTTTGGCTATCTCTAATGAGATTCTGGTGTTTGACCAACAGATAAAGAGCACGAGAGGCTTTTCCATGAGTGCCAAAGACCTTATTGATACGTATTTATAGGCAAGGCACGGCTTAGCAATCCTAGTAATTGCACCATTTGGGTATGTTATTTTGGGATTGTCGTTCCCCAAAATAACAATATGTGCCAAATCCCAGTGGCCCAGGTTATGCACCCGAGTACAGATGCATCATCGTTGGGTTCTATTAGGCCGGTTAATGGACGAGGTTTGACATTTGCACTGTGGACAATGTTGGAAAGGTACTTTAACATGCGAATGGTGCAGATTGTTGGACATAACTTGCATTCTGTGTTTCACTTCTCCACCGTTCATTTTCCTATCAGAATTTGGTCTTCCTCGTTGTCGCTTGCTGCGGACGTCTACTAACAGAGTGACATTTCTCTCTCTCTCTCTCTCTCTCTCTCTCTTTTGGCTATCTCTAATGAGATTTTGGTGTTTGACAAATTGATAAAGAGCACGGGAGGCTTTTTCGTGAGTGCCAAGGACCTTACTGATGGATATTTATAGGCAAAAAATGGCTTAGCAATTCCAGTAATTGCATTGTTATTTTGGGATTTTTCGTGCCGAATGCTAGTGCACGGTTGACTTTTAGTAAATGCATTATCGTGGGGTTCTATCAGGCCGGTTGATGTACGGCGTTTAACACGTGCACCGTACAGAATTTTGGAAAAGCTTTTTAACCTGCGAACGGTGCAGACTGTCGGGATGTATCTTGGAAGCTGCGTTTTGCTTCTCCACCGTTCATTTTCCCATCGGAATCTAGTCTTCCTTGTCTTCGCTTGCTGTGGACTAGAACGTTCTGTACTGCATATTTTCTATTATTGCACTAAGATCAACTACCAGCCTGAGTGATGTGAGTGCTGTACCAATAACTTTTCGCTTTCACGGTCCCATGCGGTGCTGCAACCTCGTTAAGAATGGAGATATTTACCGCGTTGTGTGGTTCCTGATTTTTTTTTTTTTTTAAACAGGTGTGGTTCTTGATTTGATCCTGAATTAAAATGTGAAGATCGTTCCTGTGAACGTCTGCATCACTTGTGGTCCACATGCGCCCAACCTTACCTAGTTTATCCTAGGCAGCAATACTTCATTTTATGTGATTGTGGATTGGCCTCGTTGTTCTTGGTCAGGTCATTCACGTGATCCTCCCTTGATCTATTTTGCACTCAAGAAAGCTGCCTCTAAATTTGTAGTTTCATGTCTTCCAATTGATTTTCACATTGCTTTTTAAACAGTTCGGCCCTATTTGATAGTATTTTTATTTCTTTATTTTTTCTTATTTCTTTGTTCCTCAGAGCACAAAAAGAACAAAAATCCGTTTAGTAATGTCAACCAATTTTTTTGTTTCCCGAAACAAATCAGTAGCTAGAGAATAAATTTGAAATAAAAATAAGAAGTAGAAAAAATCCACTTCTTTGTTCTTGAAAACACAAAAAGAGAGAGGTTATTTTAGAAAAATAAACTCAACATAACCTAATATTTGTATTTACACAATCGACACAATGTCCAATCTCCTGACCTGATATGAGCTCCCATTTTAAGGAATAAAAAACAAAATAAAACATAAATAAAAATTCAAAAATTTAGGAAAAAATTTAGAAATTAGATGTTGAGTAGTTTTACTAGATTTTAATGTTAACTTTCGTTTAGAATTAGTTTAGCATAAAAAATGTAAAAATATTTTGATAAAAATTGGATTCAAGATTGAATAAGTTTTTAGGGCTTTACTATTGGATTTTGAATGTTGCTTTCCTTTAGAGACAATGCTAGACCGTGAAAGCTTGGTGACTCCAAGCAACTTTTACTTTTCTTTTCAAAAGATCCATACACCTGTTTTATTGTAATGCTCAAAGATTTACCCCTCCTCATATTATAAGTTATAAACCAACGGAACTCTCTATTACTATTTTCGGCTATTCATCATTGACTAATTATTATGTTGGATTTTCTTAGGTCATTTTTTAATATCTTGATCAACTAAATCATTACAAAAGCCTAGTTTTATCCAAACAAGAAATGTTAAGTCTCTTTATAATTAAATAAAAAAATTTGGGATTAGAAATTTTTAGGTCCATGCCAAATGCATTTTTGTTATTTCTCTATTTCGGAAATAGAAATTTCATGCAGTTAACAAACACGTTTTTCTGCTTAGAAACTCGTCCAGAGAATAAAAAAAAAAAATTGAACATAAATTATTCTCGAGAACAGAGATATTATTAAACACACCCTAAATGCCAATCAAGAGACCAAACTTTGGAAAGTTCATTTGAATGTGTGGTGAGATACAGTTACGAGGACTACATAGACCTCGGGGCCATCATAGCCATGGAAGAAGCTGGGTCCCTATCTTAAATGAGGGATTCCCTTGTTACGCTAATAATGAATTCTACATGGCCAAGTCCCTATAGAAAGAGCTTTCATAGGGCCCTCCGACCTAGTAGCATCGCTCTCTTGGAATTAAAATCACAATGAATGACAATAGAGGAAGATGACTTTAAGTATGTGGTTGAGAAAAAAATGCGTTAGCACACCGGCCCTTGTAGTTGTACCTAAAGTTATAGAAAAAGATGTTCGAGCAATATCTCCTCTACTTCATCTTGACCTTTACCTTGATAGTGACTGTCGCGACTTACCATCGGGGGGAGGGAGTAGGTTTAGGGGTATTACCTAAAGGACAGACCTAAGGCCCAACGATTAGGCGCGGGCTCTCCCAAGCCCATACCCCGTGTGACATTGGGATACCTTTAGGAATTTTGCAAAAGGAGCGCCATTTATTGCTTTATTGGCGGTAGAAACCAAACAAGCGTGGGAGTATCGCTTCGTTTTCTACGCAACCAGAGAATCTAAGATCGGGGACTTGAATATACTAATTGACCAATTAGTGCCATTTCGGTACTTAATCTTGTTCATTTTAAAAGAAATGATTTTTGTCAAGCAGTTTGGATTGATTTTATGCCTATCCACTAACATGTGAGGTGATCATGTGAGTACGCAATTATTAAAATAATAATCATAACTACCAAGATCCTAATTGCAGTAAAATTGAACACATGCGATTAAACATAATTAAGTATGCAAATTAAACACACGATATAATTAATATACGAGCAAATAAATGCATAATTACACTAAGAATGCAGAACATGGCAAGTCCTAACCAAACCCTACATTTTTTTTAAATTTTCAAAAATTTCTAATATTTTAATATTTTAAATTAATTTCTTTTAAAAAATATTTTTTGGAAAAAAAAAAAAAAAAAAAAAAAATTTTGTTGCGGAGCCGAGTCGAGTCCAGTCTGACCCGATCGGGGCGGGCTGAGTTCGGTTCGACCAGACCCGGGTTCGGCCCGATTGGGGACGGGCCGGCCTAACCCCTTTTGCAAACGAAAAGGGCCGTCCCCCCCCCCCAAGCCCATAGCCCAAGTCAACTCTAGGCTGTTGGCCTACAGGGAAAAGGGGCCAAGTGGGCTAGAGAGGTTTGGCCCGACTCGGCCCATAACCTGCTGCCCCGCGATTTTTCAATCGCGACAAGGGTGGCGACAGCGAACAACAAGGGTGGCTCCTCCGGCCGAGGCCATGACGGTGCCACCCTGGACAGGCGGGGCACAGCCTGGCTTCTAGGCAAGCAGTGGCGGCCCTCCAATGGCCAAAAATCTAAGCTGAACTCTACACGAAGGATTTGGGGAGGAAGGGTCACTTGGGCATTTCAGCGAGCAGGAGGCGTGCGCTGTAGGTCCGGGGAGTTTCAGCTCGGCCGAGGCCTGAGCGCCGGTCACAAACCTCGGGGAAATATGCTAGAACATCAAAGACAATCATGGAGGACTAGCGGTGGCCAGAGCTCGCCCGAACTGGTTGGGAGGAGCTCCGGCTGGCTCGAAAAAAAAAATGCAGACAAGGTGCTCGACGAAATGCCTACCTGAGTTCTGAGGAAGACGACGGCGATCGGCGACGGTCAGCGGCTCGCAGGTGGCGGTAAAGCGTCGAACGGGCAGCTTTCTGGCAGTGGCGAGGCCTTTCGGGCTTATTCTCTTCCCCTCTTTCCTCTCTCGGTCCCCTGTTCTCTTTTTCTCTTTTTCGTTATGTTCTCTCGGTTCTAGCGAGGTTGGAAGCGGTCGGCAACTCCAGTAGCGATCTACCGCTCAGGGGAGTCTCCTCCTCCTTTTCTTTGGTCCCTGTGCGCTCTCCCTCCCGCTCTCTGTTCTCCGTTCTCCCTTCCTTCTCCCTTCCTTCCTCCTCTGCTGTCCCCCTATTTTTTTTTTTTTTCGCTCGGCTCGCGCACGTGGCTTTGTTTGACCAACCAACTCTCTGCTAGACTGCCCGCTTGCAGATTGCGCTGCCCCCCACGCAATCCCGCTCCCCCTGCAGCCGCTCCAGATGCTGCTGTGGCGGCTCTGCTTTTTGCCTTTGCAGGTTCCCCGTGCGGAAGACGACCGAAGGAGAAAATAGGGGCGTGGGCCGGGCCGAAGGGAAGAGGTAGCTGGGTCGTGCGAGGGGAAAAAGAAAAAGGAAAAGAGAAGGGGCCGAGCCCAGGCCCACGCGGGGGGAGAAGAAAAGGAAGAGGGGGCGGGCCGGGCCAAGGCCAGATCCGGCCCGACCCGACCACTACGACTCTTTTTTTTTAATAATTTTTTAAAATTTTTTTCTTAAAATTAATTCTTTTTAAAATAAAAAAAATTGTATATGTACTTGAAAATACAAATTAGGTGTTAACAACTGTCCCTCTTTGAATGTAGTCTCGGAGAGGTTGCATTCAAAGACGAAGACGCCTAAATTATTTCGACGGTAAAGAGACCCTGGGTGCATAGTCACATATCAAATCGACGGAAATGACTCATAACTATGGAAGCACGTCTTGTCAATAAGAGGAAGAAAGATTCCGGGCTACGGAAGCACTCTGTATCATAAGAAAAAAGAGAGACTCCGGGCTACGGAAACACGCCATGTCATAAGACGAAAGAGAGACTCCGGGCTACAAAAACACACCATGTCATAAGTAGAAAGAGAGACCCCGGGCTACAAAAGCACGCCGTGTCATAAGAAGAAACACACCGTGTCATAAGAAGAAACACACCGTGTCATAAGAAGAATGTGAGACTCTGGGCTATAAAAGTACGCCGTGGCGTAACAATAAAGAAGACCCCGGGCTACAGAAGCACGCCGTGTCATAAAAAGAAGGAAGACTCGGGGCTACAGAAGCACGCCATGTCATAAAAAGAAAGAGAGATCCCAGGTTATAGAAACACGCCGTGTCATAAGAAGAAGGAAGACCCCGGGTTATAGAAGCATGCCGTGTCATAAGAAGAAGGAAAGACTCTGGGCTACAGAAGCACATTATGTCATGAGAAGAAAGAGATGAAGTCTCACCGTGTAACAACGAGTTTCGACTGGGCTGAAAATACATAGTTTGAGGAAAACCCATGAACCTTTGTAGATGACATGGTTTAAGGTCGACCATGAACCTTTGGAGATGATATGGTTTAAGGCTGACCATGAACCTTTGTGGTTTTTAGGGAAGCATCAATTAATCCCTTGAAAACTGCATGGCTTCACTGGGGAATCCTATCAAACTCAACTTGAACAAATGTTATTAGGGATGGCATCAAGAGACTTATTGGCAATATTGCAGTATTAACTGAACGAGCTAATCAAGCTAAGTCTGATCGCCTTGAGAAACATGTCAATTAGTATCATGCGGCGTAGAATTGTTATCTTGGGGATGTATCATTAATCACCAAATTCTCTGGGAGACAAGTTCTTATCAAAACGATTTTTATTCGTGAAAAAGGTTCATTAAGCATGCCAAACTAGAGCTTCTTAGTCAGAAAGGATTTCTCACTTACTCTCGATAAAATGGCTGCTCGATCCCATCCATTCATGTGGGAGATAACTGGTTGCCGAGGGTATCTTACATAACCTATGTCGAAGGCTTCCGGAAACATTCGCGATGAGCACAACATGATTGATCAAAAATGTCTTTTGAAAGGATCGCAATATGGGCTCGGTTAGGGCTTGCACAAAGGAATTATTGCTTTGAGGCCAATAAAGGAACATGTGTCGCTATCTTCGTTGGGTTTACAAGTCAAGAGCTTGGAAGATAAGACAAGATAAAATTGCTTCAACTCCTTTAAGCGGTAGCTTCTTTGTGGCATTCTCATTTTTACTCGAACTATTCCAATCAAAAGAGATTTTGGAAGAGGGTTGTAATGTTGGCTCGAGAGAGGCTTCAAAGGCTTAAAATTTTCAAGGGATTTTTTTTTTTTTGTAGAGAGTTAGTGATCATCATGGCATTGTGACCAGGTCACTCGATCTTTCGAAAACATTTGGCTTTTGAAACACATCACATCTCGAAAGTCCCTTGACTAATCATTTATGTAGGGGAGCTTTGCTTCTTTCTCTAATTTCCTTCGCACTTGCGATGATTTTTTATGTAAGCACTTGGACTTTGATAATTTTTCTTTCATATAAGATGCAGCATTTTGGCTCTTGTCGCGATTAATTTTTTCGGGTGCGCCACCTAAAATTAGGTTAATGGATTGTTAAGCTTAGACTTAACTCGGGCTCTCCCAAGCCCATACCAATTCGCGGCTTAGATTCAAATTTTTAACATGCAATTGATTTTTAACTAGGAGTCGCCACTAATCTATTTTTGATGGGTCGATTAGAAACCCAAGTAAAGTAACGGGAGATTTACTTTACTCCTACGAACCAGAGACTATGGGTACGGGGACTTGGTTACACTGGATTTCTCTAATGCCCTTTCAAAACCATTCTTTTATTTTCAAAAATGCTTTTGTAGGCAGCTTAAATTGATTTTAAATCTAATTCCCTAACATGTGAGGCGATCATGAGGGTGCACAAACCACCAATTTAACACCCAAGTAAATTAGTAAATAAATTGCAGGACTTACCTCATAACAACGAAAGCACCTGCGTTGTTAGATCAAAATTCACATCAACAGTCCTAAATATGATTTCTAATTAAGACGCAATCACTCAATTTTTCGTTTTCGCTTATTTAATGAGAGTTATGCAATGCATGCTACTAATCTAACATGAAATTATATGGCATGGCAATATGACCTAAATTATATGACATGAATAAAATAATTTTTAAAGTAATGCAATAATTAAATATGCAATCTAAATTAACCAAAATGACATATTTCTAATGACGGGCAATTTCTAACTAAATGAACCTAACAACAATCACTAAATGATGTGCATTTCATGAAGCTAATTCTATATGACGTGCACATGATTAATATGCAATGACGTGCAAATAATTGCCTAGTTCTAATTTTTCTTTTTCTTTTATGAATTTCGAAATTAAAATTGCCAAATAATTAAACATGCAATCCAAGTTAAAAATCTAGCAACCTAAATTGAATGATTTGATTTTTTTTTTTAAATTCGAAATAAAATTCCTATTCTAAATATGCAAACCCTAAAACATGAAATAAACCTAATTCTAACCTACATTTTTCTGGGTTTTTTTTTTTTTTACGAAAATAAAACCGATTCAAATAACATGACGGCAAATCAGGCAAGATGAGATCGATATCCATAAATTGACGAATCATATCCCGCGCATGGGATCGGATTGGTAAATTTTAAATAAAATCGCGAATCGAATCTCGAGCGTGAGATCGGACTGACGATTTTTCGTGCGATTGTGAGTCAGATTCCGGGCGCAAAAATCAGACTGTCAATCATATGCACATTGTGAAATTAGGGAAACTTCCGAATTCATAAGAATTCGAAAGGTTTTTTGGATATGACAATAACGAACAAATATTCAAAATAAATTGCAATTCCATGGATCAGGCAACAAAATATGAGAAAATCGAGTCAATCAAGAATTTTACCTAGCCCTCGATATCGTGCGGATAAGGTTTTCCAAATCGGGGTGTCGGCTTAGAACCGTAGTCCAATGGCAAGGGGCTCACGAATGGCGGGGGCTACACGGCTCGCGTTGAGGGACTCCTTGGTGTCCGGTTGGGCAAGGTTGCTCATGATGAGGGCTCCTCGGTGGCCGCTTGCGGTCTTGGAGTAGCAAAGCAGGAGACGTGAGTGGTTTGCAGCTTCGTCGCTGGGCTATCGGCGCACAAATTAGCCTGCAAAGTAGAGTAAAAAAAAAAAGCGAACAATCAATTGCCCCGGCTGGGCTTGAGGATTGATGGTCGACAATGGATCGATCAAGAATCGTCGATGGAGCAAAGTTGTCGGTGAAGAGTGTTAAGCTCCGAGCACGAATGAGGAGTGCAAGAGCTTGATTGGCCGCTGCTTGACTTGATTCTTCTTTTTTTTAAAATAAACCTCCCCCACTTGGCACTAGACTGATGATCGGTGATGGTGGGGTCTCACAGGAAAATCCAATATTTTTTAAAGCCGCCGCAAGTGATCGTTGAATGCTGCAATCACAAGAGACCTCGCTGAAGTTGGTGTGGACTTCTCGGCTCGAGTGCGTCGGTGGCAAGGCGGTGGCAAACGGCAGTGATCTCGTCGTCGGGACACTAGCACACGTGGTTTAGCCGTGACGAAAACTCAGCCAAAACCTGCAAATAAAAATCGAGATTATGCTGGTTTTTTTACTGAGAGCCTGCTGGACCGCCACTATTGCATCGCTCGTGCGTTCATCCGAAACTAGGAGTTCGCCAAAGTATCTGAACGTTGGTCAAAGAGGTGGTCTTGCGCAGCAACAGGGATCCATAGAGATGTTGACTTTGCTAATGCAGGGGTACTTGAAGCGTTGGATTATTATTGGGATGGAACTTTGTGGCATCAAACCCACTGAATAGGACAAACTGAACGTGAAGTCCGAACCCCAGGCAAAGGAGAAATTTCTTGGCTTTCTCAATGTCCTTTTGAGTTGTGCGGCCCCGATGATGTGGTGTTCGCTGGCGCACAATTTAGCCCGCAAAGCCGAGAAAATCGATAGCACAATATGAACAGCAAGTAGTTGAGACTGAGGTCGTTGAGGTTTGGTCACGACGGTAGGAGGTCGGCACCAGATCAGCAGCTCGTCCCAAAGGCAAAGAGGTCACAGCAGCGAGTCCATCGTCGCTGCAGGGGACGACGCAGCAAAGACGTGTGGCGACGATAACTCCGGCGGCTAGGGTGTGGCGCTGCAGCAACAGGCCTCGCACAACGTGGGGGCTCCTCGACTCGGCAGAGAGAATTTCTCCTCTTTTCTCTTTCCCGTGCCTTCTAGAATATAAGGGCCTGTTTGTTTGTGTTCGCTCGTTTCGTTTTTGAACAAAAATTCTGTTTTTTTGTTCCTAACAAAAAAAAAAAACGAAACGCGTTTGTTTGCGTTTTTGTTAAATCTATTTTTTGTTAAAAACAAAAAAAAGTAAACAAAAAAAAAAAAAAACTTGTTTATCGTTTAACAACTTTTTTGGAACAAATTTTCTCTCTCCACTCTTCTCTTCTTCTTCTTCTTCTTCTTCTTTTCTTCTTCTTTTTTCTTTGGCCGGTCGCCGGCCTCGGCCATGGCCGGCGACCGGCCGTCGGGGGCCGGCGACGCCGTCGAGGGCCGGCGACCTCGCCGGAGCGTCGCCGGCCCCTGGCGAGGCTCGGCCTCGCCTTGGCCGGGCGAGCTCGGCCTCGCCGGATCTGGCGAGCCCGAGCTCGCCGAGCCTCGAGGCGCGGGCGAGGCCGGGCGAGCTCGGGCTCGCCCGATCCGGCGAGGCCGAGCTCGCCCGGCCACCGCGAGGCTCGGCGTCGGCCGGGCCACCGCTGTCGGCGTCGCTGGCGGTGGCCGGGCGGGCTCGGCCTCGCCGGATCGGGCGAGCCCGAGCTCGCCCGGCCAAGGCGAGGCCGAGCCTCGCCCAACCACGGCGAGGCTCGGCCTCGCCGGGACCGGCGAGTCTCGCCGTGGCCGGGCGAGGCCGCCGGCCCTCGTCGGCCGGCGCCGGCCTCGGCCATGGCCGGCGAAAAAAGAAGAAAAAAAAAAAAAAAAAAGAAAGAAAAAAATGAAAAATAAAATAAAAATATTAAAAAATTAAAAGAAACAAAAAAAGAACACAAATTTACCAAACATGTTTACAATTCTTTTTTTATTTCGAACATGTTTACCAAACGCGTTTTTTTGTTCAAAAACGCGTTCCCTAACAAATAGTTTTTTCTATTTCTTGTTCCCCCCAACAAAAAAAAGAATGTAAACACAAACAAACGCACCCTAAGTGTCCACCACCCAGAACCTCTTCTTCTTCTCTTTTTATATTGTTCACTCCTGCGCGTCAAAACAGGAGTAAATATTCAGAAAGATTCTCCGATTTCTCTTTCCCGTTCGTCTTTATACCACAGGGAAATAGTCTTGATTTGCTATTTTGTTCTCGATCTTCCACGCTTGCGTGCTGCTACGAATCTTTATGAATGGTCTCTTTTGACAAATATATCTCTTCCTTCCCCATTTGCTTCGCTGAATATTACCTCACTTGCAATCATATCTTTTCCTTTTTGAAGTCAGTGCAATGCAATATCCTCTTCAAACCATACGAGCTCTAGCCATCATGTGAAAGACATAATGTGATTCTGATCCATGGACTTGGTCGAATTGATGGGCTCAAAAAGTTCAAGGTTAATAAGTTAAATCCACTCTGCCGTCGGTATAATGCAAGTGCAATAATGCATTTAAAATTATATGCTATGCAATTTAATTCTATTTTTTTTAGGGGTTAAAAATTAATCCCTAATTTTTTAATGCAATAAATAGATAAACGGGTCGCCAAAATTTAGGTGTCAACAACTCTTTTTCTTGACAGGCATTGGCCTTACTTTTACTAGGCACATTGCTTTTTATGCCCCATAATTTTGTAGAACTTTTTGCTCTTTAAACTTTTGGAGCTCTTATGGCTTTCGAGATTTTTTTTCACGTTTTCTCGTAAATGTCAATTGTATGTGGTCAATCCTTATGCATTGCCCCAATGAAGGGAGATGATCATCGCTCGGGATTCAGACATGCACAATCAGGCCCAAATTGGTTAAAGCAATGGGTATAAATGTTTGGGTAGAAAAGGAAATACTCTTCTTCACATTGGGATGAGTCAAGTTTTGATGAGAATTCCTCTGAAGTTATCACTAGAATATTGATGCAAGTGAAAGTAGTATAATCTTTCTTAATCTTTCGCTCTACAACACGACCATAACCTCCTATGCTGCCCCAATGTAGGGTCGTTCTCGACAGGGGTACTTTGAAGGATCATCTTTATTTGGCCCGAAGGGGTAGTAAGAGATTAGTACAATGCTTGGGATTGATGAACGACGCCTTTATCATTTTGATCTTTGCGCTCAATGTGAATGAATCCTTTGTCCTAAGAGAATGTCGCTTTTCACTCTCAACTCTCAAAAGTGTTTGAAGGATATGTTTGTGATGGAGAAAACTCCTATGTCGTTTTGAAGCTGACAAAACTTATCTAAGTTCTATTCTGAAGATTGCTAGACTTTTGTGTCAAAATCTATCATACATCAGAAGTCTGCCCACTTTGAAAAATTGACAAATTCCATATTGAACGCAAGAATGAAGACTTAATTAAACTCAAGATTATTTTCTTCAAGGTTTCAGTACGTATAAGATATATCAGGCTTTCTGGTTGGAAATATCACTTACCATATTGGTTATCCTAATTGGAATTAATTTCGAAGAAGCGAATCATTTTTGGAATGCAAGCTTAATTGGAAAGAATCTACTTATAGAAACTAAGATCCTAATTGTATGGGTGAACATGATTGACGGGCTTTCATTTCATTCTTCAAACGGCTAGAGATCTCCTTGATTGATTCTGTCCAACAAGTTGATTGGAAGAATTCCTCTGGAAAGTGCCAACGGTCAATAAGGCATGGAGGAGTATTTAAATGGATTTTTCAAATCATTCAGAGAGAGCGTGAAAGAAGAATTCCAAAGTCTAAAGCTTCCAATTCTCTTGTCTTTCATCTTTTAGTGCTTAAACTTGTATTCGAAAGTGAGAAATTTTAGAGAGTGATCTTGTGAGAACAGTAGAGATACCTCACTGAAAATTCAAGATCACAATGCTATAACATTCTTTTTCGATTCATAGTGGAATCCAGCCAAAAGGCTGTCAGCGTGGAGAGTGGACGTAGGCTTGATCTAAGCCGAATCACTATAAATCTTGTGTTTATTTTTCTCTTCTCTAAACGCCTTTACTTCATTTGCTATGATTTACTTCTGCGCTTTGAGATAGTTATTAAAGTATGAATCTTTCTGCAAAGTCTGTAGTCAATCATACTTAGTTTAAAAGCAAAGTATTTTTACTACATTTCGAAAAAATCTGTTTTCACATCTATTCACCCCCCTCTAGGTGTTCTACTAGCCATTTCAATCGGTATCAGAGCTTGTGTGATTTACTTTGTTGAAGTGTTTTTACTTCTAAAGCTAAAGATCTTCTATGACTAGTATTTTGGCTCTAGATTTGGTTGAGGGACAAAGCAACATCAGACCTCCTTATTTCGATGGAAAAACTTAGTAGTCCCCATACGTCACTTGCGTGTTTCTCACTGAACTTTCCACTGGGGTCCTTGAACTTGTTTTTGATGTCTGCTCATAGATCACAGTGAAGTAAGTATTTCTATTTTAAACATCTCTGTTAGACAGAGATTCTTCACGAGCAACAATGACAACCAACTTACAAACAATGGTTGAAGCCACTTGTAGTTATTATTTTTATCTCTTGCCAAGGACAGTCCCTATAACAATTGTTCCTCATGAGATGAAAACCATGTGACCTATCATTTAGTTTGTATTAAGTGAACTATATGTAGAAATGACTCTATGTATCTCTAGCATTTTTCTAAAAGAAACAGTCGCAAACTAGTTGTATTTCAGGGTTTTCTACGGATATCTGGCATATTTGGTCAAGAACGTGAAGTATGCCGCAAGTTTAACAAATTTATGAAGTTCCTTACTGTCAAAATTTTGCCTAGTACGAGTACTATTTAGGTGCGTTATACTTTTATCAGATTGTGGCTTTGGGGTTCTGTTGTGCAATAACTTGGGTAGGTCGTCTGTAACTTCAGGTGATTGATTGTTGAATGACCTCGATCCATGGTAGAGAAAGGCAAAGGGGATAGATTTTGGACAATGGGAAGAGATCAAAGTATATAGATCATCAATTTTGTGGCTGAGTATTCAAAACAAAAGAAGGCGACTCACCAGATGAAACTCGGTAGCCTTGTTGTTGCAACAATCGGAAGAGGAGAGCAGCCGTGTAGAGGTCATCGATATCCCTATCTCCATTGTTGCAAATGAAACATGTCTCGCTAAGTTGTTTCAACACGTGATCAATGTCATTTGCGAAGTGGTGTGCAATGCCTAATCGTTGTATTTGATCAATCATGTCCAGTTTCAGGGACGGCTTGTCGGCATCAGCGTATAGCATTCTCTTCACCTCGTCCTTCAGCTTCTGGATTTCTTGTTCCGCATGCTGATCATGGCCATTTTCCTACGCATAACAGAGAAAAATATATGTCAATTTCTCTCTGGTACTAAGTGCATGAGAAGTTCACTGGCCCATAATGAAGGACGAGAGAGGCTTTCTATTGGTGTCAATTTTTCTCTGATACAAAAGACTGCAGTGGACCGGGCCAAAATCGATAGCTTTGTGCATCATACCGCAGCACGTGGATATTTTACTTTGCTCTCACTCGCGCAAGGGCTCTCTCTCTCTCTCTCTGCTCGATGTTAAAGTCAATTGTGGAGCTCAAGCGGCCTCATGATCTCTCCCGGCCTGTGAGAGGCTGTCTCCTCCTCCAGATCCGGAGCCAATGCCTCCAGATGTATACCCTCAACCTCCATGGCCATGGAGGGCGGCGGCTCCTCTATGGCCATGAGACTCAACCGTGACGTCAATGTCTCAACAACGATAGAGGAGTCGCTGATATCATGGTGGCGGAGCAGAGAGAGAGAGAGAGAGAGAGACCAGCCTGGAGATGATGAGGACGATGGCAGACGGTGGAGCGACTCAGACATGTGGCCAAGGCTCAGCCTGGAGGCGGCGGTGGCAACTTCGCTGGTGGGGAGAGCAGAGGGAGAGGCAGCATCTAGTTGCAGTCAGGAGGAGGATCGGAGGTAGAGGGAGAGGGAGAGGGAGTGGGAGGTCTGGTGGGGTTTGGAATTGGTACGGTGAGGACTAGAGTTAGATGAACACATCTCTTCATCCTATGGTAAGGAAATCGAATGTGGCAACTGATCTTTAGGTATTGAATTGAATTCTCGTTGCTATGGGCAAGGGAGGCTTTAACAAAATAGAGTTCTTTCCGGGATAATCGGAGCGTTGCTGTGCGACACCAAGTTGCGGTGTGCATGAGAGAGGAGCGTGTGAGAGATAAAGGAGAGGGGGAATTTGAAGTTGGTACGATGAGGACTAGACTTACGTGGACAAGTACGGGATAGTCCAAATAATCATAAACTGTAACTAATTATCATCTAGGTATCGATCGTGTGCCATGTAAGAGGGTTCGCATCTATGTCAATGATTTGTTGAGGATTAAATTTGCTCAATTAAAAAAGTTAAGATTGAATTAGTATCAACGTAATAAGTTTAAAACCATTTTGATGCTTTTTCCTTTCTCCGTTAAACTCAGTAACAATGCTTTCACGTTCCTTACCATTTCCTTGGTAATGATAATTCTCACATTCCTTGTTTCACTCTTTTTTAGCACAAATTTTAAATTTATAATGAGAACGTCAGAATTTCCTTGGTCATTATAGAGTAACAAAGTGAAGAACCAAGTTTAAGCACGAGAGGAAGCTTTGTATTATTCCAAATGAAGTGCATAAAATGAAATTTATTTTCACGTGCTATACCACTACTATTCACAAAATATGTATACATATATATAGTTGAGTCAGAAGCAATGTATTAAATTCCAACCATTGAGCAAGAGCAAGAGGCATATTTGAGGAAGTAATCCCCCCCATATGCTTGGATGAAAATTTGCTGAATGGCGTTCAACCACATGGCTTTTATCTTGAGCTGCAAGAGAAGACGGAATTGCTGAAATCTGAAGAGACATTCTTTTCCTTTATTTTATGGCTTTCTCTAATGAGAGATAGAGAGCACGAGAGGCTTTTCTGTGAGTACCAAAGACGTTATTGATGGGTATTTATAGGCAAGGAACGGCTTAGGCTCCGCATGGTAACACTTGTGCTCTTTTACTCTCCGCAGTAGAAAAATAACTGAAATCCGTTTGATAATATCAATTAATTTTTCTACTCCCTATAATAAAAAAGTGACTGGGGAATATATTTGGAAAAGAAATAAGAAGTAGAAAAAAGTAATTTCTTATTTTCGAGAACAATTTGTAAAAATAAGTTATTTTTATTTTTCTCTTTTCTTCTTCCTTGCCACTCGCCACCCATTTCTTGTTCTTAGAACAATTTCTAGAAATAAGTTATTTTTTTCTTTTCTAGGCGGTGAGCGGCGAAAAAGAAAAAGATAAGAAAAAATAAAAAAAATAAAAAAAAATTATACATTACAAAATAAATTGTGGATCATACTAAGGGCTTGCATGGTAACGTTTTTGTTTCTCTCAATTTTTATTCTTTTGTTCCCCGAAACAAAAAAAAAAAAAGAAATATGTTTGGTAACGAAAACTTACTTTTCTATTCCCCGAAATAGAAATAAGAAACGAAAAAAAAAAAGTAGTTTCTTATTCCCGAGAATAATTTCTAAAATAAGTCAATTTTTTTCTTTTTTCTTTTTCTTTTGTTCTTCTTCCTTGCTGTAGCCACTACTGGCCCCCTGCCAACCGCCGGCCACCTCCAGTCACTCACGGCCACCATCGGCCGATCGCCGACCGTCGACGACCATTGTCGCTATCGCCGCCCGATCGTCGTTGGCCATCGTCGGCGGGCCACCGTTTCCTAACTGTTGGCAATTGTTGTCGCCACCGCCACCTAATCGTCAGCAACCGTTGTTGCCACCGCCCACAACCCATCGGCCACCCCCGCCAGCTGACGACCGTCGCCGCCTGACCGCCGGCAGCCCGCCGCCGCTCGTCGTCACACCGCCGCTGCCTACCACCACCTGACCGACGGCGGTGGTTGTGTGGTGGCAATCGGCGGCGACGGTCGACGGTCAACGGTTGGGTGGCGGTAGGCAACAGTCATGCGGTGGAGAAGAAAAAACGAATAAATACACAAATTTATAAATCGTACCAAACGCATTTCTATTTTTTTTCTATTTCAAAAATATAAATTTTGCATTGTTACCAAACACGTTATTTTACTAAAAAATTATTTTCCCCGAAGTAGAAATTAAAAAAAGAACTATTTTTGAAAAGAAATGGTTTCCTGGAATAAAAACATTACCATGCGCACCTTAAACGTATTCCTATTCTTTTTCTATCTCGAGAATAAAAAATTTATGTAGCTAATAAACATGTTCTTTTACTCAAAAATTATTTTAGGAATTAGAAATAGAAAAAAATTATTTCTAAAAGAAATGAAATAAAATTATTATCAAACATACCCTTAATAATTTTAGTAATTGTACTGTTATTTTCGCATTCATCGTTTCCCCAAATAACTATTTGTGCCAAACGCTAGTGACCCAGGTTTTTTGTTGGTTTTGTTTTGGTCAGAATAGTGGCTCAGGTATGCACCTGAGTACGTGGGATTCTATCGGGTCGGTTGATGTACGGCGTTTAACACGTGTATCGTATAGAATTTCGGAAAGGCTTTGCAAACTGTGTTTTGCTTCTCCACCGTTCATTTTACAATTAGAATCTAGTCTTCCGTGTCTGCTGCGAACTAGAAGATTCTGTTCTGCATGTTCTCAATCATTGAACCATGGTCGACTACTGACCTGAGTGGTGTGAGTGTTGTGCCAATACCTTCTCGCCATCACGACCCCATGCGGTCCTTTCGCCTCGTTAAGAATGGAAATTTCTTCCGCGGTGTGTGGTTCCTGATTCTGAATTAAACGTGAAGATACGTGTGCAGCACTTGTGGTCCGCATCTGCGCCCAACCTTACCTAGTCCCACCTAGGCAGTAGTACATTTTTTTGTGGGTGTGGATTGGGCTCGTCGTTCTTGGTCAGGTCATTCACAAGTTCCTCCCTCTTTCTATTTTGTGGTGTGTTCTTAGCTCGTCACATTCGGACCATCCCGCCTCTCAAAGCACTCGAGAAAGCTGCCTCTAAATAAGCAGTTTCACATCTTCTAATTAATTTTCACATTGCTTTTAAACAGTTTGGTCATGTTTGATAACATTTTCATTTCTTTATCTGTTCTTTTATTCTTTGAACTAAAAAAAAAAAAAAGAATGAAAATCCGTTTGGTAATATCAACTAATTTTTCTATACCCTAAAAGATATTAGTAGTAATGGAATAAATTTGGAACAGAAATAAGAAATAGAAAAAACTCACTTATTTATTTTCGAAAACACAAAAAAATGTAATTTTAGAAAAACAAGCTCAACATAACCTAATGTTCGTCTTTACACAATCAACACAAAGTTCAATTTTTGAACCAATCCGAGTTCCCCTTTTTCGAAATAAAAAATAAAATAAAATAAGAATTCAAAAATTTAGGAAAAAACTTAAAAATTAGATTTTGAGTAGTTTTACTAGATTTTAATGTTAATTTTAGTTTAGAATTAGTTTAGCATAAAAATGTGAAAATATTTTGATGAAAATTGGATTCAAAATTGAATAAGCTTTTAAGGCTTTACTAAATGGATTTTTAATTGTCATTTTTTAGAGACAAATGTTAGATCGCAAAAGCTTGGTGACTCCAAGCAACTTTTGCTTTTCTTCTCAAAAGATCTATATACCTGTTTACTATAATGCTCAAAGACTTCTATCAATCTTCTCATATTGTGAGTTATAAACCAACGAGACTCTATGTTACCATTTCCAACCATTTATCTTTAACTAACTATTATGTTGGAATTTCTTAGGTTATTTTAGAATATCGTGATCAATTAAATCATTACAAAAGTCCAGTATTATCTAAACTTGAAATGTTAAGTCTCTTTATAATTAAATAAAAAAATTGAGATTATAAATTTTTAGGATCATACAAAATGCATTTTTGTTCTTTCTCTATTCAGAGAATATAAATTTTGTATAATTATCAAACACGTTCTTCTGTTCAGAAACTTGTCCAGGGAAAACTATTTCTAAATAGAAATTATTCTTGAAAACAAAAATGTTATCAAACACACTCTAAATACCAATCAAGAGGCCAAACTCTAGAAAAGTTCATTTAAATGTGTTGAGAGCTACGGTTATGGGAACCATATAGGTCCCGAGGCCATCGTAGCCATGGAAGAAGCATCCCTATCTCAAATGCAGGATTCCTCTGTTACACTAATAATGAATTCTACATAGCCAAGTCCCTATAGGAAGAGCTTTCATAGGGCCTTCCCGATTCAGTAGCATCGCTTTCTCTGAATTAAAATTACAATGAATGGCACTAGAGGAAGATGACTTAAGTATGTGGCCAAGAAAAAAATGTGTTTGCACACCGGCCCTTGTAGTTGTACTTGGAGTTACAGAAAAAGATGTCCAAGCAATATCTCTTCCACTTTGTCCTCGACCTCTACCTTGATAGTGACCTTGACCTTAACCTCAACCACAATCTTGATTAGTCTCTCAGTTTGCATAGGATCTCTACTTTGCTCCTTCTCATCTCTGATGGTCAAACCAAGTTTGGAGTACTTCCTCCACCAGCTCATGCTCATTTCTTTTGAATTTGACTTCATGGGTTTGCAATGAATTATAGAAAATCATCATTCGTCATGGCATCCCAGTTTTTGGACACTTTGATTACAACGCCAATGTGATCGTACTTCTTGTCTAATGACCGAAGAATCTTCTCAACAATTCAAATGTCTAGAACATTTTCATCATTTCTTTCAATCTCGTTAACAATCACGAGAACTCTTGTGAAATAATTAGGAATCAATTCAGATTTTTTTCATATGGATTACCTCAAATTCGACTCTCAAAGTTTGAAGGCATATGTTCTTGAATTTTTGTACTCCTCGGTGTGTTATGAAGGGTCTCCCATGCCTCCTTGGAAGTAGTACCATTTGACATATTCTCAAACATCGAATCATCTAAAGTTTGATAGATGATTACCAAGGCGTATTGATCTATTGCTCGAAACCTTCTCCAAGGCATTCTTTTGATTTTGACTCAAAGTGGCTTTGTCCTTTGGTTCATCATAACCTGTGTTAACAAACTCCCATACACAATAGGTAGCTGAGTGTTTGTTGAGACCATGATCATAAATTATATGCTTTGATACCATCTTGAAGGGATGATTTGAAGGTGAAATTATGCTCTTTCTTTTTTTCACCTTGTCACCTTATTGAAATGATCACAAGACTTGCCTTTATATAAGCTTGTTATATGAATCTTACTCTTAAATGACTCATAAATATATTTAGCATTTCAAGGAGATAGATTCCTGGGAATTTACAAAACATTAAACCAGGCATAGAGATAGAAATAGACATTTGAAAAATAATACTACAATAAGACTCTTAAATTTGTGCCCCAATCTTAAAACTCGAACGGGGATCAACATCAATCATTCGGGTAACTAATCAACAACCATTAAAATAGACAACTTGTCCACTGCATTGATAACCTCTTTGCAACATCAATAACTTCAACTTGTTAAATTATAGCCGAGATTTGGTTTAATTACTAACAATAATGTCAAGTAAAATAGAACCTTCTTTACTTTCCAACAGCTACTACTCTAGTCATGTTATTTTGAATTTACGATTCCAGGTCATTCTAAAAGAGATTGCTGAAAACACAAAGAACATCTCATTTTCACCAACATAAGAGTACAACCCACTCCAGTTGACAGAAAGTAAAAACCTCCTACAAGGAGCCTACATACCAAGTGTATATATATATACATATTTTACCCTTATAAATTGCCAAC
The DNA here is from genome assembly GCA_017140595.1 of Eucalyptus curtisii. Taxonomy (NCBI): domain Eukaryota; kingdom Viridiplantae; phylum Streptophyta; class Magnoliopsida; order Myrtales; family Myrtaceae; genus Eucalyptus; species Eucalyptus curtisii. The sequence continues at coordinate 27,351,541 of CM029499.1, forward strand.
TTGGATTCAGCCAATGCATGAACTTACCCTAGTTCACAGTACACAATAAACAGCCAAGATTGTGGTATGCGATGATCTTGTATGGTGCAGCTTCAATCAATTATGAGGTTATCTTTCAACTCCATTTGTCGCGACCTCCTCGAGATGGAAAAAGATTCTCTTTAAAAATAAGTTTTGTCCCATCTGCTAAAGCTTGAAGAATTCCCAAAGGACCGGTGTATTTGGGACCAATAAATGTTGTATTCCTGTGGATATTTCTTTTTTTTGTTCGAAGGGGGAAAAGACATAGGTTTAGGGGCATATCCTAAAAAGCAAGCCTATGCCCCTTGTTTTAAACGTGAGCTCTCCCAAGCTCATATCTAGCGTGCCATTAAGGTATTCAAATTGATGTTACAAGAATTTTCTAATGTAGAGTCACCACTAGTCGATTGAGATTGGCTAAAAACCAAGTGAAGTATGAGAGTATGCCTCATTTCCTATGTAATCAGAGAATCTAGGGTCGAGAACTTGATTACATTAATTAATCAAGTAGTGCTTCTTCGGTACCTAATCTTGTTCATTAAAGAAAATGTTTGTTAGGTAATTTAGATTGATTTTAAACCTATCTACTAACATGTGAGATGATCATGCGGGTGTACAATTATTAAACAAACAACCAGCAACCAATGAAGCGTTAAATAAGTAGCAAAGAAAAACAAGAATCTAACCCTAAGAAATAAGACAAATGTCATTCTTATTCCTAACTAGACTAAAATAAAACCTCAATTAACATATTAAAAGTGCGCAACCACATAATAGTTGAAATGAAAATGCGCAAACAATAGCCTAGCATGTCTCTAAGAGCACTCAAATCCTATGGTGAAGCCCTAATGGCTTGTCCAATTTTGAGAACATTTTTATCAAGGATTTTTACACAATTTAAGAGGAACTACCCAAAAAAAAAAACTATTTTTTAAGCTTCTTCTGATTTTTAGAAAAAAATAATTTTTTTTTCGGAATTTTATTTAATTTTTTTAAATCCAAAAATGGGACCCGGGCCGGGCTGTCGAGCCCAGTCCGAATATAGGCTGGCTCTGATCTCGCGGGTCTGAGCCGTGGACAAATAGGCTTATCCGAAACAAGCCCACTCGAACAGAAAAATCACCAAGCCCATTTTGTTGAAATTAAAAGCACTAAGCCCATCTTACTAAAAAAACTCAGCCCAAGCACCCTTAAGACTAAAGCCAGTCCGAATCCTCTAAAGCCCAAGAGAAGCCCAAACTCATAAAGCCTTATTAAGCCCAAGACCCACCAGGTCATATTCCCCTCCTCCGTCAGAACGAGCCCATCCTAATTGTTGCTCTCTCTCACGCTCAAGTCCACATAGCCTACTTTTTCAGCTTTCTTTTATTCTTTTTTGTTTTCTTTTACTTTTTTTTTTTAATTTTCTTTTCTCTCCCCCTTTGGCAGGTCGTCTTCTTCCTTGGGTGTCTTCCTCAACGGGACTCACGCCCTCCCCAAGGCTCCTACGTTTCTACACAAACCTCGGCCAAATCTCAAGCCGCCGCCGAGTTACTACCCTTCGCCAGCCGTCCACTCCGACCACCACTCGCCGGCCGACCTCCCCGCCGTCGGTCGAGAACCGCACCACGGCCAAACACCGAACAGACTACGGCGACGATGGGAACGTGGCGAACGACTATACGGCCGACGCCCCAGGTCGCCCAACACTGTTGGAACATCCCAATAGAACGAGACGCGCCCGGACAACTCGATTTCGGCCAATAACGGGAGGACGAAAACTAGATCTTACTTAGGCATTTCGTCGAACAGGTGAAGAGCGCTCGCGAATCATGCGGTTTCCGGCTCAACTAGGACTCAAACCCAAACCAAGACTCGCCAAACAAGCAACAAAACGCATAACAACCAAGGGGGGAATGGACAAGGCCGGAGTTCGCGCGAGCTGGTCGGCCGCGAGCTCCGGCCGTCGTGCCCAAAATAGGGCACGGACAAAGGGCTTAACGGTTTGGCTCGATGGCATCGACAGAAAAGAGTCGTCAGCGGAGCGCGCGCGAGGCCGAGATGTCGGCCGAGGCCATCCCATTCTCGCCGCGCTGCTCTCAATCGCGGCTCTCTCTCCCTCTCTCTCTCCAAACCGAGCCCCCAAAAAAAATCCCCCTCAGACGAGCCAACCCCCTCGCTTTTAAGCACTGGCGTGCATGGCTTTGTGCCGTGCCAACTGGTGCTGCCGGCCTGCCCCTGCCCCTGACCGAACGTCTCCCGTGCGAGTGAGACGTCTTGCCCTCCGTCACCTCTGTACTAGGGGTGATCGGGTCCAGGGTGGGTAGGGTCCAGACCTGAATCCTGTACCCGACCCTGTTATAGCTGGTTCCATTTTTTTGGATCCTGTTCCCGACCCTGTTTGCATTGGACCCTGTACCCGATCCACCTGTTTTTCCGGTCCGGGAACCGGGTTAACTCTGTTTATATTGGAACATGTTTTTTTTTTTTTCAAAATGAAGCAGCTTTTTGCTAAGATAAGAAAAAAAGATGATGTAGTGATACAAAGCGCAATATAGAGAGGCCCATTTCCAGCATGATAGCGAAAAGTTGGGGGGCGGAAAGATCATTCAGCCGAAAATGGAGACACATTCAACCTAAAAATAAGGACTAAAAGGAGAAAAAAAAAGAAGAAGAAAGGAGCTACCTCAGGAGTGCTTCTGGGGTAGTGAATGGACCCAGAAATGAGGATCATTCTCTGCCCATTAATTTTAATGGCCTTAGCATCATAAGACACGGAGGCTGTCACAAAAGTACAGAAAACCCATGAACCCAGTACCACCACAACCACATTCCACATTAGACTTTGGATGTTGAAAATAGAACACATAGTCTTAACTCAAGGAACTGCGTTAACTTGTAAAATCAAGGAACCGTCGCCTTCACTACTAAGAAAATGTAATAGCTACTCAAGTGTTAGGCAGACCTTCATAAGCAGATGGTCACGGAAGATGGGAAAGTTGCAGCTTATAATTCTCCAAAGTATACCTTAAGAACCATCAAACGATATTTTGAATATAACAGTCATTGAGAATACCGCTAATAGTAATGCACTTTAGTGATACAGGAGAAAAGTTTATTTCGTTAAGCTTATAATGTTTACATCGAACGCCCCTTATATCTCTATTCTCAGAATCGCAGCACACCGAGAGATCGTTCCTAGAGGAAAAGATTGTCACAAACTTAACGCAGAAGCACCAAGCTTGAGTCCCAAAAGCTTCAGCAACACCAAAAGAAGACTGCAGACAAATTGCTCTAAACTCAATTTTCACAAACGAGCACTATTCCCAACTCTAACATAGAAACCTCAAATAAACTAGAAATGACATAAGCCCCTAGCATCAGGCCGACACCGACCGACCAAAACACTTCAAAATCACACCTTTCCGTAATATCACAAAAATACCCGCATTCACATAATGAATATCGATCGAATTCCAACCTAAGACGCGCTCGTGGCGGTTGAGTAAGCCTGAGGGGGAAGGCCAAAGCCCCGCGAAAAGAAGCCAACGACGCTGTGGAGCTTGACGCCCCTGGTGGATACTGAGGCGAGAACATTAGCTTCGCGAAGCGGTGGGCCAGTCAACGGGTGAACGGAGTTCCCTGAACCGGAAGCGGAGCCGGGGAGCGACCGAGAGCGGAAGAGGGCATAGGCAGCTCCTGCGGCGGCGGAGGACCGTTGCAGAGGAGCTGAGGCCGCGTTCATCGTGGCAAAGGCGATCTTGGTGAGCTTGGAGGTGCTTCTCCTCGTGGCCACGGAAGGAGCACGAGAGGGTTCTGAACTGGGTATTGAAGGAGGAGGAGAGAGAAGAAGGAGAGGGGATGGCGATTCGGTGGTGATGCTTGGGGAGAGGGGGCAAAGGAGAGGGGATCCGGCGATGGCGCGTCGAAGGAAAACTCTAAGAACAAATTAGGGTTTTGGTCCTGGGCTGCCTTAAAAATCGGTTCCCGAACCGGTCCGGTCGATTCGGTTCCCGGGTGGGTAATCCCTCGGAACCGGTTCCCGGACCGGTTCAAACAGGGTCTGAATTTTGGGAACCGGTTCCCGAACCAGTTTCAACCGGAACCGGTTCCCGACCCTGTTTTCTGGGTGGGCCGGACCGGGAACCGGGTAAACCCGGTCCGGTTGCACACCCCTACTCTGTACGTCGTCCTTCTCTCTTCCGCCTTTTGTCTCTAGTGTGTAAGAGGAAGATAGGAAGAGAGAAAAAGGAGAGGACTGGGTTAGGAAAAACTAAAGAAGCCAGGCCCAGTGAAAGAGAACAAAAACGAGGGAAGGAGGAGGGGCTGGCCCATCCCCAGCACATATCTGCTCCTTTTTAATAATAATATTAAAAAATATAATAATAGTATTATTTTAATTATTTATTTTTAAAATTTTAATATTAATAATGTAAATGTTCCTAATGTCTGTATGCCATGCAATTTGATGATGATTATTTTTAGTTAATCCATAAATTTTTATGCAATTAATGAATGATTATATGGATCGCCAAAATTTAGGTGTAAATACCACTTTGATCACTCAGTTGGTAATTTGTCTTTACCTGCCACCATTCTATTCCAACAAAAAGTTGTTATCCAAACTCATTCTGTGAAAATGATTTACTTATTCATTAAGGAGAGATTGAATGAATATATTTATTCTATTACTTAATTTATGTTTTAGGATCTTACCACTAGTGATTATCTCGGCATATCTGATAAAGGATGTGAATTATCTTTGTTTTATCCATTCATAGTAGATATTAATGATTCTCATATTATAGAAGTTCACCTAAATTCTAGCATTCGTATAATGATTTGTCGAACAACTATTTATCACGATATGCATTAGGCGGCAAATTCTACTTTCTATCCAGCAATCTGGCCTAGGAAAGACATGTTATGCCATTTTATGGAAGGTCAAAGCTATCTTTAGAGCGCCTCTTCAGGGACGGCTCGCATTAAAGCCGACGTCCTTGTGTTGCTGAAGGGCTTGCTCCCATAGTAATGAGCAAAGGGGGAAATTTCACGGGGAGCTTTGGCGACGGAAATTAGCCGTCCCTAAATGCCAACCCCAAAGTTCGCCGGAGATGGTTTTCTAGGCTTTTAGGGACTCGCTTGGACAGTCGCCCGTTTTCTTTTTTTCTTGTAGTATGGTCGAGAAAATTAAGCATGCATTAGCTATCAGTCAAACCCCAATCTCGACTTAAATCTAAGAACTTTTGCCAAAGATAGGAAAGAGTCAACGTTCCTAGTTCCACAAATTCAACAAGTTACGTATGTAGCCGAGTCTTCAAGTCCATTGGAAAAAAGTTTGAGATAAATGAATTTGAGCTTGGAAGAAGGTGATTAGAAGCAACCGTGGCAAAGAAAAAATAAATAAATAGAAAACGAAACCGTTTAAGTGACTCAACCAATTTCCCTTAAAAAATGAGAGGTGCAAGAATGTTGAGCCCTAGATCCGAGTAGCCGTAACAACAATCCGTATTTACTTGTTGGTAATTTGAGCTCGAGTAGTTTTGGGCCTCACACATTGATTCTTAGGTTGGAAGCACAACCACCTGTGAGTTTTGATAGCGGTGTTTAGTGATTTTTGACTTCTCTTCAAAACCAATTCAAAAGGTAAAGTTTTTCCTTACATTTATGAACTGATAACTAATCCCTTTCATAATAGATGTGGCATATCTCCAACGGATCATCACCATCCTGAAAAATGACGGCATGGCACCATCCGCCCCTCATTTTCCTATACTCTCAATAGTTAATGCCTGCTTGTGATTGCTTCTCCCAATATATTTTGCAAGAAGAGGCTCAGGCTCTATTTTTCGTTTGTTGTCTGCGGTGTTGTTAACTCATCAATTAGTTAGTGATATTGTAAGTGCTCTCCCAAAAACTTTTTCCTTCAATATAAAAGTGCAAGCGTTAGATGCATTATTAATAAATGGTAGAACACCAACAAAAACTCTAAATTATATCTACAATGATATCAATGCCTTAAATAATTTTTTAAGTCACGAATAATTCCAAACTTGTATTAGTGTAACAAAAACAACATTTAGCCATTACAAATAAGATAACAATAGGCAAATGAAATTGGCACAAATCTAGAAAATTCCACCAAAGCCTAAACTTTGTCTGACGTGACACCATTACTCCAAACTTTATCGTCTTGAAAAGCGTTCTCATATCATGCTATCTCGAGAATTGTTACCCGATTCATAATCATATCCCTTCTAATCCCTACATCACATTGTAATTCAATTTTTCTTTTCCATTTAACATCAAAATCAAAATCAGAAGAGATAGTGAATTTCTTTTTCAAACTCCGCAAAAGTCGAAAGTTTGCAAATCAAATTATTAGATGGTGCTTGATAATTAATTTGTTTCATACATCAAATCATAGATATATCATACACGTCATTTTTTTACCCACATCTACCATCTAAAACATGGACACAATTAACTCAAATGCGTGTAAGTCCACTAGTCTTTCCACATGATATGTCTCACATTAACAAAATTTTGCAACTTTGAGTTTGTTGGCGCTATCGCCATCAGGATTTGTCTATGAGATACATTTCATGTACAAATTAAATTTTTTGAATCTTTTGTCTGGTTTCATAGCTATGTTCACTTTCCGTCTAAGATTGCAATAGAAAAGAAAATGTCCTCAAGGCTAAAACAAGCATCTTAATTTCCCGATGACTATTTATTTTCCTGTTGATTAGTGTCTAATCACTATCTGGGAGCTAATCAATCAATATCTTACCTAAAGTTCTCGCATGGTACAAACGACAACATGACGTTTCAGCCCAAGCCCCCCCTACCCATCGTAAAACTTCTCCAATATTATGCTTTAACCCCAGGCAAGAAAAAAGAAAAAACATTACAACTACATCCTTAACTTTGGTCCCTCAAATCATTACTTAAATGCGAATTACTTTTGCTTCCAACTTGAGTAATGGCATATTTTTCTTACTATGGAGATATATAATTGCTAGTAGCTGCAATTTTGGGAATGTAAAGTATCCATTAAAAGTTTACATCCATTGGCACCTATATAAGATTCAAGAAGACCAATGAGCCACAGGAGACCCCTAGTAACAAGATTATAAGGTAGTGCCTATCTAGGAGATAAATTTATATACAAATTAAATTTTCTATCTTTTTTCTGATTTCATCGCTAACTTAACTTTCCATCTAAAATTGCAATAGAAAATGGCCTAATGGTTACATTTGGTTGTCTAATTATAACCATAATAGGACTATATAAGATAGAATATGAAATTTAGAGATTTTGTTATATCCTATTTGTTTGTTTGCTGAATCGTGATAATAAAGTCGAATATATTCACATTATATCATGCACATTTTTTTGGTATAAACTGCATATCAGGGTAAATGAACCTAAAATCCACAAACGCAAATGGTAAAAATCACTTGTGAAACAATTGCCTAATTTACTTTTATTTGTTTATTTTATTTTACTTTCCTCTCTTTTTAAATTATTTTCTTTTTTATATATTTTTCCCCTTCCATCATTCTCTAATAAAATTTTATTAAACAGCAAACTGTACTAATATACCTAAAATATATAATAAATATTATTGACACCCAAAATTACCCCAACTATTAGGGGTGATCGGGTCCAGGGTGGGTAGGGTCTAGACCTAGACCCTGTACCCGACCCTGTTATAACCGGTTCTCTTTTTTTGGACTCTGTTCCCGACCCTGTTTGCATTGGACCCTGTTCCCGACCCACCATGTTTTTCCGATCCGGGAACAGGGTTAACCCTGTTTATATCGGAACCTATTTTGCAAGGCTGGTGAGCAGCTAGGAACCGGGTTGACAAAGGCGGCGTCGTGATTTCGAGTGGTGCGGAGCAGGGAGAGGCGGAATGGCGACATCGGGATCTCACGGGCTGTGGGTGTCGCGGGAGGAAGGTGACAGTGGGCGAGCGGAAGCAGCGTTAGCGCTCAGATGGAACAAATTAAGGTTTGCTAGCGTTAGTCATTGGCAGAAACAAACAGGGTAGAGGGTAACGCCGGGTCGTCGGATCACTGGATCTGTGGCGTCGAGTCACTAATCGAAGGTCGCAGTGGTCGAATCTAGCTACAGGAGCGGAGCACGGTGGTGCGGCGCGGTGCAGGGACGCAGGCTCGCAGGTAAGAGTTCCGGCGAGATGGGACAGCGACGGCTTCGTGGGTCCGGGGTAGATCTGATGGGCGTCGGAGCAGGAGCGTTGCAGGTGGAGGCTCGAGTAGAGGCGGTGGGCTCGCGAGTGAGGCAGAGCACAACGGTGCTGGGTTGAGCTGCTGTGAGGAGCGTTGGCGAAGGAGATCGGAGGCGCGAGCGTCGCAGCAATCGGCTCATATCTGTTGGCGTCGGGCTCTTCTGTGGTGCAGCGACAGCAGACGCGAGGATGAGCGAGCGTCGGCGCTCGGGCGGAGAGGTAGGCGTGGGCTCGCCGGTGAGGCGGTAGCGCGAGGGGTGCGACGTTGCTACTTGGAGGCCGGCGTTGCAGGGGACTGGCGATGTAGGGAATCGGCGGAGGTCGCGAGCTCGGAGAAGTTTGCGGGTGTGAGAGCCTGAGAGGTAAAGATAGAAACAAATTAGGGTTTTGGTCTTTTTGGGTTGGTTCTCAAACCGGTTCCCAAATCGGTCCGGGTGATCTGGTTCCCGAGTGGGTAATCCCTCGGAACCGGTTCCCAGACTGGTTCAAACCGGTTCTGTATTTTGGGAACCGGTTCCCAAACCTGTTTTCCGGGTGGGCCGATCTGGGAACCGGGTTGACCCGGTCCGGTTGCACACCCCTACCAACTATCACGTGCTGATCAAAGGATGAAAATATTCGAAATCATCATCTCTGTCACGTATGGGCTATGATTTACATCGGGCTAGCCCATGTTAGTCATGAAAACGAAGGATGGCCAAGGATTTCAAGAACCCTTAGGCTAGATTTCGACAAGCCTATAAGTGGAGATACAAGATTTGACGATAAAGCAATTGATTGCCACGCATCCAAGCCAAGAGACTCTATTGAAGACATAGAATTCAGATGGAATCGACGGCAAGATTACGGCGGGAATGGTTAATGCTTAAAAGGACGCCAAAATCAAAGGAGCGGTTAATATTTGCTGAACAAGTCATGTGAGCATTGTCAAATAGGTCAGAATGCAACAAAATATGGATAAAGTGGTTTAGCAAAGAACGTGGAGCGACTTTTAAGAAGGAAGCGACCGACCACCAATGATTATCAAATCAACCTATAAATACCATAGACAATCCAATAGAGAGTTCTCGAACAACACACAAAATTCCTTTATCTTACCCTTTTAGTTATCTTAACCTAGTTTAGCTTAACTATAGCTTCAAATTCCTGTTGTAGATTCAATCCTGACGAGTGTCTATATCATAAGTAGTGCTATTGATTAGATTTCAGTGTTATCCTACCATCCAGTGTCGTTGATCAAATTCTGACGTTGTGTCCTCATATCCATCTAGGAGCAGTGTCTACTAGGTGTTATTTTCACCGTCCAGCGTCGTCGATTAAATTCCGATGTTGTGTCTTCATATCTATCTAAGAGCAGTGTCTACTAGGTGTTGTTTCCACTCGCGTAGTTAATTAAATTTCAACAATTAAATTTCAAAATTGTGTCCTCGAACTCAATTAGAAGCAGTACCTTCTCAGTATTATTCATATTTGTGTGTACTCTTTTTTGCCAAAGAAACTCATAACTTAATTAGGTAATAGAAATCTGACAAAAAAAAAAAGGCAATGGAATTTTGCGTTTTCAAGAATTTAGCTTTTAGAGTTGCTCCTTCTGACACCGATACGCATTTTCCCCATGTAATTCGCCATAATTATCTTTTTATTATGGCTAAGCTTAAATCCTAGGAAAATGTTAGACACATAAATTTTGGTGACTTGATCATTATTTATTGTAAAGAAAAATAGAGATTAATTTTAACCTCTAAACAAAAAAAAAACTAGAATTAAATTATATAGCATATAGTTTTAGAATCATTTTTTTAGTTTTGCATTTGCATTGAACCGGCGACGGATGGGTTCAAATTGATGGTTTTGAGTTTTAATTTGATGAGTTAGAATAAACGAATCGAGAGAGGAAAATATGACCTAGCCCATTGAGATATTTGCCTAAATTCGTTGGGATATTTGCCAAATTGAGAGATCGATTTGTGTTAGGAAACAGAATCGTAGTCATCTATTCAGTGGTGCAAGATTTGTCCGAGGATGTGGCCTAATATATTTCAACGTTCAAAAGGAATGTTTGATTAGTAATCATGGGCATATCAAAAGCATATATTAGATGAAAAAAACTAGCTGCAAAATAAAAAGAAGAAAGATTCGGTCAGCAAGAGGAGAATATTTGATTGAAACAAAAAAGGAAGGAAAATGTGCACTCATCCATCAAGGGGTCGGTGAGTGGAGAAGTATAAATCCTCTAGACTTTTACATGCAAAAGGGGGGCCACAATTCTGAGGGAGAGCACGTTCATTCACGAAATAAGGGAGGAAAGCGTGAGAGGCAGAGAGAGAGAAGCGACTGCCTCAATTCAGATTTATTTTATTTTATTTATTTATTTACGATATTTCTCTCCTTCCATCACCACATTCACGCCTCTACCCCATTTTTCTTCGGGCAAATCACAGACTCCACTAAATTATTTTTACAATTCCTCATGATCATGGAGGGTCGCATGGACTATCCCATGATCTGACCATCACTACTTGGAGGCCGACGCACAACCAGTAGAGAGAGACACGTCTCTTGGCGAAGCGACCGGCGAAGTCAGCTGCTACCACGTACTCCAGCGAGCGCCTGAACCGCCCATCAAGACATCGAGCCCCTTGGCGAACCTGTTGTTCCCGATGTGCCAACCTAACACCAAGCCCCGCCACGACATAGACGCCCGTTGCCCCTTTGAGCCGCAATGCCTTGACATGCTCGAGCTACAGAGCCCCGACGACGAGCTGCCGCGTCCTTGCACCGTTGCCAAATTTTCAACGACGATCACTTGAGGGACGCCTATCAACAACTCTCTCCTCTGGTTTTCCAACATCCGTGGCGTCACAACAAGTGCAACCTTCATCCACAATTTCCATCGACATCTGGCTCGTGTGCGATATCGAGCATCATTAAGAAACTGAGTTTGATTGTGGTGGATTGGGAAATAAAGCAAAGAAAGAAAGATTTTCAGAACGTCCAGTAGACTCCAAGTGGTTATCGTGGAATCAGTCAAGGGGCTTGGTCAAAGTAAAAGTGTTCTTGGTGGCTTCCTGTGTTGAGAAAACATTCCTCAGACAAAATTTAGAGACACTAATATTTTCAGGTTAAAAGTCTAATGGGAAATGATCAAACGATGTTAATCAGAATCGTGGTTTATTTTGCCTCCTTACATATCCTGACAAATCCTAAATACTTGTGTAGTGGCTAGTGGTGATTGGTTGGATTACTTACCATAATTATAAGGACTTTCAAAAGGAAAGTCTTTCTAATATCTATCGGTGATTCAACTTTCCTATAACAACTTATTTGAGGCAAAACATACTTTCCAACTTGAAGCACTCAACTTATGAAAACCCAAACTGCTATATGGGCAGCATAAATTATGGAAAGTATCAACCTCAACGATCCTGAAGCAATCGGATCTTCTCGAAGAGATTCAGGCCAACAAGAAGATTGGCTGGATAGGTATGTCCAATGGTAAGAGGAGGCTTCAAAGCTAAAGAAATAAAATTCACATTTACAAGAATTGAAACTTTTAATTCAAAAGTCTGAAGAGTGTTTCGTGATCTTATGTTTTCCTCTCTGTGAACATCATTGTGTAATGGTTGAGAGTGTGTGAGTAGTTATACACGCGAGCTAGAGTGTTTAAAGCTTAGATCTTGTAACCTCTGATCGGATTCCAACTAGTAGGCCGTAGTTTCCAACTAGTAGGCCGTAGTGCGGGAGAGTGGATGTAACCTTGCAAAAGCCAAACCACTATAAACTTTTGTGTATAATTCTCTATCATTTACTCTCTCTCTCTCTCTCTCTCTCTCTCTCTCTCTCTCTCTTTTGAGATAGAATTGCACACCGGTAAGATTTGATCACTTTATCAAAACTTGTCTCGTTGTAATACTTGATTAAATTCTTTCATTTCCGCACAATCACCTATTCACTCCCTCTAGGTGATAGATCTAGCCATAACAATTGCTATTAGAGCCTGGTTATTCTTAATTGAAGTGCTTTATTACTTCTGTGTTAACAGTCTTTTGATGGCTAGTAACATTGCACCACGTCTAATGGAAGGTCAGAGTGATACAAGGCCCCCTTACTTTGACAGAAAAGATTACAACATCTGGAAAAAAGAAGAAGATGAAAGCATTCATCATATCTAAGGATTCCTTAGAGTGGGATGTTGTTCTAAGGGGCATAAAACCCGAACCTCCCTTGACCAAAGAAGAAGGCGAAAAACCATAAACTTCAGTCATATCTGATGCGAACATTGTCAAAAGAGAAGCACTACAATCTATTCATTATATTACACGTTATCTCCATCTAATTTAATCGCATTTCCTCTTGTGAATCAACAAAAGAAATTTGGGCTAGATTGCAGGTGACATATGAAGGAACTAATCATGTCAAGAAAACGAAGATCAACATTCTTGTCCAACAGTACGTAGCCTTCAAGATGAAACTTGAAGAATCCATAACATACATGTTCAGTAAATTTACTAACATTGTCAATGAATTGGCATATCAAGGGCAACCTCTATCAGATCTAATGAAAGTGAACAAGATTCTTCAAGAACTGTTAAAAGAGTGGAACAACATCAAGACGTCCATTCGAGAGATTTAAAGGATATCACCTCTTTCTGTGGATGAACTAGTGGGAATACTCTAATCCTATGAAGAAGAATGTTTGAACGAAGAAGACACCACAGGTAAGAAAGCAATAGCTTTAAAGTCTAATTTTGATTCAGATTCAGACGAAGATGACGAGGAGATTGCACTCATGGTAAAAAAAAACTTCAAAGAATGACCAGAAAGGGAAGGAAGTTTAAAGGAAAGAAATCCTTCAAAATGTCTGAGCAAATGAGAAGTTTGAACAACAAAGAGGAAAGCAAGGATGTGGTCTGTTTTGAGTGCAAGAAGCGAGGATACATCAAGCCAAATTGTCCTCTTTTGAAGAAAAGAAAGAACAAGTATGAGAAGACCAAAAAAGCTCTGAAGGTCAAAATGTGGAGTGACACTGAGTGTGAAGAAAGCGATGAAGCATATGCTAATATCTATCTTATGGCAAAATTTGATTTGAAAGAAGAATTCGAGGTAAGTAACTTTGATATACCAGTTGAAGTATCTAATTATATAAAAAAAATTACTTATTGATTACAAGGCTAAGCTTAAAAAATACTCAAAATTGAAGAAAGAAAATTCAAGATTGAGACAACAGGATTCTTTCCAAAAAGAAAAAAATTGAGTATCTTGAAAAGGATCTTCTTCAAACAAAAGAAAATCATGATTTTGTTTTAAAAGAAAACAATTCTTTGAAAAAGGAAGTTTCATATATAACAAAAAGGTTTTCACTTGGCTCGAAAACTTTGGAGCATATTTTGTCTGTCCAAATCTCTTATTACAACAAATTAGGGCTTGGATGTAAAAAAAAAAAAAAAAGGTTTTAGAAAATGATTTTCCAACTTACAAAGAAAGGAAGAAGCAAAGGCCTCTGAAAGTTTTCTATGAAAATCATTTTAGAAAATAGTTTGTAAAACCTATTGGCCAAAATCTTCTTAATTGCTCAATATGTGGCTGTGAAAATGACTGTTCCAAAGGTTGGAAGCTAATTTAGAGGAACTTTCTAAGCATGGCCGATCTTTCTAACTAGAGAGGACCCAAACAAATATAGGTACCAAAGAAGACTTGAACTTGCCTTAATCTTTGTAGGTACCAGAGAAAAAGAGAAACAAATAGTACCTTGATAGTGGTTGCTCAAGACATATGACCGGTGATGCAAACAAGTTTGTTGAACTTACAAAGTTTAATGGTTGAAGTGTCTCCTTTGGAGGGAACAACAAAGGAAAGATCATTGACAAAGGAATAGTTGAGATTGGTAACTTGACTATAGGAGACTTATCTCTTGTTAAAGGCCTGAACTATAATTTCATCAGTATCAACCAATTATATGACGCTGGGTACAAGATCTGCTTTCAAGAGGACAAATGCTTAGGTACAGGCAAAGATTTGAAGCAGTCGTTTATTAGAAAAAAAAAACATTGAAATATCTATCAACTGGATATAACAACTGATGACGTTCAATGTCTAATCTCTATCAAGGACAAATCAGACCTTTGGCACAAGAAGCTTGGACACATAAGCACCAAGCAAATTTCAAAGCTCTCCTTAAAGAAATTAGTACGAGGATTGCCAGATCTAAAATTTGAAAGATCTGAAGTATGTTCAGTATGTGCCCTAGGTAAATAGGTAAGGAGTTCTTCTAAACCCATCAATTATGTCAGTACTAATAGAGCTTTGTAGCTTCTTCACATGGACATCTTTGGACCAATAGGAACGCAAAGTCTGGAAGGTAAAAGGTATTGCTTGGTAATAGTAGATGATTATACAAGGTACGCATGAGTTTTCTTTCTTGCTAACAAGCATGAATCATTTTCTCAATTTTCAAAATCTGCTAAAAAGATTCAAAATGAAAAAGGTTACACCATTTTCTATGTTAAAACTGATCATGGGGGCGAGTTTGAAAATAAAAGTTTTGAAAACTTTTATGAAGAAAGTGATTTTAAGTATCAATTTTTAACTCTCTATACACTTGAGCAAAACGATATAGTAAAGAGGAAAAACAACTCCTTGCAACAAATGGCAAAAACTCTTCTTATAGAAAGTAAAATTGCATCACACTTTTGGGCTGAAGCAGTTTTAACAGCATGTAATATCATAAATCAAGTTTCCTCATACAGTCTTTAGAAAAGACCCCTTATGAGCTTTTCAAAGGTAGGAAACCAATCATCTCATATTCTGAGTTTTTGACCGTAAATGCTTTATTTTAAGAAATGCTAATGACCAGTTTGGTAAGTTTGATGAAAGATTAGATGGAGGTATATTTCTAAGTTATTCAACTACTAGCAAGGCCTTCGGAGTTTACAATACGAGTTCTTGCATAGTGGAGGAGTCCATCAATGTGAAGTTCGATGAAAATTCTTAAATTCATGAGGACTCTGATCAAACAAAGCAATCTTCTGACGCAATTAAAGCACAAGAAGAAATTAAGGATTCAAAACCAGATGAACAACCTCAGCAACAAGAAAAGACTAATAAAGATGACAGTGAGAAACGCACAACGTCAAATGACAGATTCAACAGAAATTGGAAATATAAGTCAAGACATCCAAAGAGTCTGATCATCGGTGACATTGACGACAAGATTAGAACAATATCGTCTCTAAAAGATGCCATTGTTACTTTGGCGCTTATTTTAGAAAATGAACCATGGAGTACTAAGGAAGCCATTTTAGATGAAAACTAGATCCAAGCAATGCAAGAGGAACTATAACAATTCCAGATAAATGAAGTTTGGGATTTGGTTCCCACACCCAAAGACCATATCATGATAGGAACAAAATGGGTGCACAGGAACAAGCTCAATGATTAAGGAAAAGTCACGAGAAACAAAGTAAGATTGGTAGCCAAAGGTTATTTGCAAGAAGAAGGAATTGACTATGGCAAAACTTATGCGCCAGTAGCAAGGTTAGAGGCAATCAAACTTTTACTCGCTTACACGTGTTTTCATGGTTTCAAACTTTTCCAGATGGACGTGAAGAGTGCATTTTTAAATGGATATATCAAAGAGAAAGTGTTCATAGAACAACCTTCAGGTTTTGAGGAACCAAGAAAACCTGACCGCGTTTACAAACTAAAGAAGGCCATGAACGGTCTGAAGTAAGCTCTTCGTGCTTGGTATGAAATGTTAACAACTTTCCTCACTTAGAATGGCTTTGGGAAAGTAATGTTGATAATGCTTTATTTATAAGGAAATAAGGTAATGAAATTTTAATAGTACAAATTTATGTTGATGATATTATATTTGGATTTCCTAATGAAAATCTTTGCAAGAATTTTGCTAAGTTAATGTAGGACGAGTTTTAGATGAGCATGATTGGAGAATTAATTTTTTTCCTCAGATTGCAAATCAAGCAAACAGAAAAAGGAACATTCATTTTCCAAGAAAAATATGCGAAAGAGCTTGTACAAAAATTTCACATGGAAAACTTGAAGAAAATGGAAACTCCTATATCTTCATCTTTAAAGCTTGACAAAGATGAAAATGGCAAAAAAGTTTATTAGAAGATGTATAGGAGTATGATTGTCTTCTTGCTTTATCTCACCACATCAAGACTCGATATCCTTTTTAGTGTATGCATGTGCACAAGATTTCAATTAGACCTTAAGGAGTCTCATTTTTCTATAGTTAAAATGATTATTAAATATATTAATACTTACCCCTCTCTAGGACTCTGGTATCCTAAGAGATCAGAGTTTATGTTATATGAGTATTCCGATATTGATTTTGCAGGATATAAGATTAACAAGAAAAGCACATCCAGATTTGTCAGTTGCTGGGCAAAATGATTGTGTCTTGGTTTTCTAAAAAGCGATCAATTGTTGTTCTATTGACTACTGAAGTTGAGTACATCACTTTGGATAGTTTCTACACCTAAATTCTTTGGATGAAGCAACAACTGAAGAATTATGGAGTAGAAGACTCGAATACCATAATTAAGTGCTATCAACCTAACAAAGAATCCAATCTTACACTCTAGGGCCAAGCACATAGAAATTAAGCACAATTTCATATGAGATCATGTCAATAACGGTAAAGTAAACATTCAGTTTATTGATTCTCTAAATTAGTTGATATTTTACAAAACCTCTTGACAAAAAAGCTTTTGATTATATTTGAGAAAAACTTGGTATTATTAATTCATTGGCTTCAAGTGTCTTAAGATTTTGTTCAAAAAAAAAAGTGTCTTAAGATAGCGTACATTAGATGATGCTGAGGAGATTCACTATTATCTTTTCAAATTTTGTCGATAAGAAGATTTCTAGAAGCATATCAGGTATGATTTGTCTTTTCCTTACTTAATTTATTATAGAATAAATTATTTTATCTTGGAATATGTTTACGTTATTCTTTCCAAAACCATTTTACAGTTTTTCTCTATTTTCCCTTAAAAATCGAATTTTCTTTGAAACTCCTCAGTCACGTCGGTTCATATTCCTTAAAAAGAAAAACACTTATCTTCTCTTCTTCTTCGTTCCTCTTCAAACATCCAAAGACCATCCCTTCAAAAAACCCTTCCCGCAGCCTCTCTTTTGCAAAAAGTTCAAATCTTTTCCTCTTTTTTGGAACCATGGCACCAAAAACTACTCCGAAGTCGAAGCCCAAACTTTCTAGTTCACAACGATCAATTCGCATTGTGGGCTTGCAGTCTAGAGTCAAAGGAAGCCCTGGATTTTTCGATCTATCTTATTCTTCTGACAACATTCAAGGTACGGAAACTTCTTCAGACTTTTCTCAATTAAGATCAACGATTAGCACTCTCAAGGCATTAGGAGATATTGAGGATGTAATTTCTCGGCTGTTGGCTAAGTATGGTTTTGTTAGTAAATAGGCATTATGCCTCCTACTAATGTTGGTGATTTGAGTGCTACTAGATCAAGGAAAAGAAAAAGACTGAGATGGTGGGTGAAGGGGCAATTACGATGAAAAAGTGTATGCCAATTTTAGAAGGAAAGTTACTAGATATGTAACTGATGCAAATCATGCAGACAAATTGATTTAATCTGAAGAGCATTAGCTTTACTTCAGAATTCTTATGAACAGGGGAGTAGTTAAGTGAAGGTCTGTGGATTTCAATTTTTTCGAGTCTACTGGTATTCATCTTAAGCAATTTTTTTATTATCGACTTTTGACTGATCTATGTGTTACTGAATATCCTGCATTCCCTACTCTGACTGCATATTTCTATTCAACATTATTGTTTTACTCAATTGATACTATTAAGTTTATAGTGTTCAATAAGCCATATCTGATTCAAGCATGGGATTTGGCAAAAATTTTAGGAGTTAAGTATCCAAAATTTGAAGCTATAGATGTTATTCTTGATGTTGCCCATACATAACTCTCTGGAATTCCTGATTTTACCAGAGATGATAAGTCCCATATGTCCCATTAGTTGTTTCCTTTGAGACCATTTGTTCTTCACAAGATTATTATCAGTTGCTTAAGATTGAAAGGATCCTCCACAACTGACATTTCCCGCTATGAGCCAAACTGATGTGGACAATCTTGAACGGTCACTCATTCTCTATTGCTCATCTTGTTCTACTACATATGTATAGAATTGTTCTAAAGAACAAGGGGCAATTGCCCTATGGATCTCTGATTACGAAGATTTTTCGTGAATTGAACATTGAGATTCCAAGGAAATTGAGCAAGATTCAACTGCCTCCATTGAAGATAGCTAAGCAATTGATGCGAAAAATGAGTTTCAAATACACTGTTGGAGGTTGGAAAAGCATAAAAAGTAAACTTTTGAAAGTGGATGCAGATGAAATGGTGCCGGACTCAGTTGATCGACCCACCAAGAGAAGAAAAATTACTAAATAGAGACAAAGCTCTCAAGCTTTCTTCCAAAGGCTCAATGAAGAAGTGTTAGAGGAATCTGAGGAGGATACAATTGATTTGGATGACATCATCGATACCTATTAGTCTGACATTGATGATGATGTTGATGACGAGAATGAAGCCGAAGAAGAGATAGGAATAGAGACAGTCGCTGATCAGACAAAGGAAGTCATTGCTGAAGAATAACATCAAAAGGATGTTGAAGATCAACTCAGAACAGCAGATGATCAGGCTAGTATGGTAGATGTTGATCTAGCTAATGATTAGGAGAGTGTTGATATTGGTGCTGAGCATCATGAGCGTACTAGGTATTAGGACATCACTAAACCTCAAGAGCTTGCTTTGGATCAAATCATTGCTGGTGAGTAAGGTTCAGTCTCCGATGTAGGTGTTGCTAAAGCTGACTCTTCTCAAGTTGAAGCATCTATTCAAGGGGAGCCTGATCATACGGAAGATCCTATGGAACCTCTGCCTGAAAACAATTCCATGGAATCTGATCATGTAGAAGATCCCAATGATGCTTACAATGAAGCTAATGTTGATAAATGAGCCACCAATGGTGTAGGCACTATTCAAGAAAGTCATGAAGTAGTTGATGTAATTGCTAAAGCTCTTTTTGATACTTAGGCAATTCATGAAGTCATTTCTATGGCTCTAGATTGCATATGTCTTTACTTCTGACTTTGCTTCTATTTCTATTGAAACTACTGGCAGAAGAGGTGAGCCAATTGCTTATCCTACTCACTCTTCTGACCCAGTTGTGCAGGATAAAAGGAACAGAGTTGCACATGTTAAGGGGAAGTTTGAAGCTGATAAACAAAGGCAAGAAGATATTAGTATAGTAATGAAACTTGGGGTAGAAGTTGACCCTTCAGGAGTTCCTGTGATTGACAGTACTAAGGATAGATTGTTTGTGCGGACTTTACACAGCACGAAAGAACACTAGGACAACATGGAAAAAGAGCTGAAGAACTTAAATGTCTTCCTCATAACTCAAGTTGAAGCGTTGGACAACAGAATGACAACCATGGATCGAACTTTGGAAAATATGCAGTATAATGTCCTTGTCAAACTACCTTTAGAACAAAGAGTTCCATCTCCTGCTCTAGTTCCATCTCCAATTCCTACTCCAAACCCTGACCAAAATCAACCATCCTCCTCTAGATAATTTTCTTTATTTCTCGAAGTTCAGATTATTTTGATGTTTGGTTTGTAATGTTTGTGGATTGTTGTAGTTGTTGAACTTGTTAGACTAACCTCCGTACTTTGGTTTGCTTATAATATTATGCTTTATCTAGTGTTTTTTTTTTATTATTGTTGACAGAACGGGGGAGAAAGGTGGACCAGCAGAACTAAAGTTGAACTTTATTATACTAACATTATTTCTAGAGGTTTTCAAAGACTCCGAGCAATGCCAAAGCCTAAAGGATTGGCTACTAATCCTTTCCTTATCTCTTATCTTTTAATTTCAAAGCATTAACTATAAGAATCTTGCCAAATTTCCATTTAAATATTCTTATAGTTTGATTGCGCCTTATTTTCAAATTTGGCTTTAATCAAGAGATATTTAAATCTTAAATTATTTTATCTCTTTAAGAAGTTCTGCTTGAATAAGTTTGTCATTATCAAAAAGGGGGAGATTGTTGAGAAAACATTCATCAAGTAATTTTGATGATTGACAAAACTTAGGGACTTTTATTATAATATAAACACTTTCAAGAGAAAAGTTTGATGGAAAATGATCAGATGATATTAATCAGAATCGTGGTTTATTTTCCATCCTTACATATCCAGACAAATGGCTAGAAATGAGTCAAAATACTCATACAATGGCTAGTGGCGATTCGTTGGATTCCCTACCATAGTTATAAGGAGTTTCAAAAGGAAAGTCTTCCTGACATCCATCAGTGATTCAACTTTCTTGTAACAACTTATTTTGAGGTGAAACATACTTTCCAACTTGAAGCACTCAACTTATAGAAACCCAAACTGCTGTATGGGCGGCAAAAATTATGAGAAACATCAATCTCGGCGATCCTGAAGCAATCAGATCTTCTCAACGAGATTCAGGCCAACAGGAAGATTGGCTGGATAGTCCTCCTGGAGATGTGCCCAAATGTTAGCTTGGACTAGGAGGAGTATAAGAGGAGTTTCAAAGTTGAAGGAATAAAATTCGCATTTACGAGAATTGAAGCTTTTAATTTCAAAGTCTGAAGAGTGTTTCGTGATCTTATGCTTTCATCTCTATGAACGTCATTGTGTAACCATTTAGAGGTTGAGAGTGTGTGGGGAGTTATATATACGAGCTAGAGTGTTCGGAGCTTAGATCTTGTAATCTTTGATCAGTTCTTATCAGTGGATTCCAGTCAATAGGCTGTAACGCGGGAGAATGGACGTAGGCTTACAAAAGCCGAACCACTATAAATTTTTGTCTACAATTCTCTATCATTTATTTCTTTTTTCTTTTTTGAGATAGAATTGCACACCAATAAAATATGACCACTTCATCAGAATTTGTCTCATTGCAATACTTGATTAAATTTTTTTCATTTTCGCAAAATTACCTATTCACCCCCTCTAGGTGATAAATTTAGCCATAACATCCTGTAGCTCTTCACCATGCGTTCGAGATCTTCTAACAACATTGGAGAAATGCTCGCTCTCGCACCTAACTTTCCCTCTGTAGGTTTACCAAAATGGAGTGATTATTTTTTACATTGCAGCATAGTCGCAACACCTCACCAGTCCGTGAGCGCTGCCGCCGTTCACCGTTTGTAGAGCTACTTACAATCCGGTCATCCGTTGAGCCAATTCTATTAAGTTCAAATTTGGCAGTATTACTTGTGAAATTATGTAATTATCTTATCAAATTTTGATTTGGATATTTTATTACCTAATATATGTCAATCAATATCTAACGTGCATATTTGAGTGATAGGCATATCCCCATTTAGGATTTATATCCTGATTTGTAATTGCATATAATCTTTGATTCTATCTATAAGGCTTTAGATGGAATCATTGATCTCGCAGGAATTTATAAATTTGATATTTTGATTTTTAAGGTTCAAGATCAACTTATTGATTTTATTCGCGAAATTTCTTATTGTTTCCATATTTGAATCGATTGGATCATACCTTCGTGGATTGAATGGTTTGAATATTTTGATTGCTTTATTTATCCTAAAAGTACATAAAAGATTTCATTTGCATATCATGTAGATTAGAATTGATTTCCTAGATAGAATTGCATGATAGAATAGTTAGATAATTTTCTAATTATATTAGAACGCATATTTAAATGATATCTAGAAGATAATATATTTAAATTAAGTTGCATGTTGAGATAAGTTTCTAACTTAGGATAGGATTTAGGTTAGTCTATTTCCTAACTTAAAATAGACAATATCTCACTTTAGGTAGATTTTTATTTTTAGTAATTTTTTATTACGAATTTTGCACGTCATATAGAGTTAGGCGCATAGAATGTATCATTTAGTAATTGTTGCTAGGTCCATTTAATTAGAAATTGCCCTTCATTAGAATTAGGTCAATTAATTAAATTGCATGACATAAAGCTTAGCTTTCATTTAAACAAAAGACAATCCTAAAAGAAAAAGGATTGAGTGATTATGTATTAATTAAAAATAATATCCAAGGCTGTTGATGTGAATTATGAGCTAATATTGCAAATGCTTTCATTGCTACGAGATAAGTATCATAGTTTATTTATAACTTCGTTGGGTGTTAAATTGGTAATTTGTGCACCCGCATAATCACCTCACATTTTAGGAAAATGAATTAAAATTAATTCAAACTGCTTGCAAAATATCATTTCGGAATAAAAACGAGAAAGTACCGAGAGGACGTTAGAGAAATTTAGTATAATTAAGTCCATGAACTCATAATCTCTAGTTCGCATAAGTAAAGTAATTCTTTTGTTACTTTACTTAGGTTTCTAATCGACTCATCAAAGAATAGATTAGTGATGATTTCTAATTGAAAAATTATTTGCATGTTAAAAACTTAAACCCTAAATCGCGAATTGATATTGACTTGGAAGAGCTTGAACTAACTTTAGATATAGTAATCCATTAGTCAAACCCTAGGTGGTGCACTTAGGTTAGGTCGCGACAGAAAGTACTATATATCTAAATCTGGTCCTTTTGGACTCTGAGAGACAACTACGGCCATCCTCTTCTCTTGTCCTATCTTAGCTTTGTGCATCTAACTACAGCACGTGAATATTTTACATTGCTCTCTCTCTCTCTCTCTCCATCGCTACGCTAGTCTTGCAGCCTCCAGTGTTATCAAGATCTGCTGCTCTACTATCGTCACTGCCCTTATAGCTCCGCCTCTCTCTCTGCTCGATGTCGATGTCAATGGTGGAGCATAAGCGGTCTCATGATCTCTTCCAGCTTGGGAGAGGTGGCTTCCTATCTATAGCTTTGTGTGTCCTTTTATTATTCTTGGTTTTAATTTTTATTGGAGTTTCAGCATTAATCATGACAAAAACATTTGGTGGATTCCCCTATTTTTGAATTTGCTAAAGAATGATAGTAGTTCTTATATACAAGTAATGATATTTTTGCTAGCACATCCCAAAAAAATTAAGATTTCAAAGGCATAATCAATAGACTGTTGATTTACAATGACCAAATTGGTGTGACAACGTTTGGTCTGAACTTCACATTGTCAAGGGACTAACGAAGAGCAATGTCACGTAATCTTTGAGTTTGGTTCCAGAATGGCTGTAATTATCTCTATCGATGTATAACACATCCATCACCCATGAAAAATTGAGCATTCATGTGAGAATTGGCGTTGAAACCGCGGTTGGATGAAGAAACTCTTCATTAGCATCCTTCCATGATTAATGACCCCTTTCCAGAGTTCCTCCCCAGCTTCTTGCTCTGAGACACCATGGTATCTCATGAGCAACTCCACCATATATGCTCCGTGCCCCCTCTTCTGCTCAAACAATATGTCAAATTACATTGGTGTTTCTAGATTAAGTGATAGTCGATCTACTTGTATCATATTTCTAGAGGATAATTATGTTTTTATTATACCTGGTGAGAGGCAATGTCATCCATGAGCCTACAGATGGTTTGTGCAGCCTTCACAATCTTGCAATCATCGACCGACCATTCAAGAGTATGTTCTGTGACCACATTGCCCATTTCCACAAGTGATGTAGTCCCTAACATTCCATAACTAGTCGTTATTAGTTAAAGGGACATGTACTCCTCTAGTGTTGTTACGTAGTTGGTATGGAACCATTTGGCTTCTTGAAAGTATGCACTCGCTAGCTTCTTCATCTAACAATGGAAATATAAACAAGAACATTGGGTTTCTAACTAAAGATTGCCTTCGATGTGTATAAAGTGTACCCATGATGCTTACAACTTCTTTTGGGTAGACAAGGCGATACAATATTCCTTCTGTGGCCAATTCATTCCCAATGTATTCATAGAGCTGGAGAAGCTCCTTGTAATAAGCTTGCATATACTCTCGCAATCCACCCATGGCACCAACATCCCACTTGAATTCAAATCTTGGAAAACGACACACTTTTTTTTTTTGGTCGGTGGAAAATGACACACTTGACTTTATACAAAATCGATCAAATTCAGAAGTTTGAGAAAGAGAATGTAGATTCCGTACTTTTGGATTGCTTCAATGAGGGGTTCAACTTCTTTCAACGGAAGTTAGGGACATTGTCACACCCCAACCTTCGAGTGCATGCCCATCCCTCTCTGGTCCATAAAATTTGCGACTTCCCAAGACGAGTCGCCGATCCTTTCATTTTATTGCACATGCGAAAGCTAATAATAAATCCCCAGACATCAACAGCTTGGGACAGAAAAGCAGGATAACAAGTTCACCAATAAAACACATCTTTATATATACACCGAGTCATATACAAAAGTCTATGGCCAAAAGACTACAAAAAGCTAGTCCTCCAAAAAGAAGTGGTCCTAACGGACCTACACTTCAGATCACCTCATCTCTGCTCCAGGTCCTCCACTCGACGACCCTAAAATTGAGCCCATGATGGGATGAGATATAAATCTCAGCGAGTTCACGCTCTAAACCTTGATTAGAAGGGAAATACGCTAAGAAGTGTCCTAACCACACAATCACAGAGACTTATATAGTCTCAGTTCCACCTTGCAGGTCAGTACAATACATATCACAAACCAGAGCAGCACTCAAGCTCAATTAATTGGAACGTAATACTCAAATCTCAAATAAGTACAAGGGTCCTGATTATAGGGCCAAATCGTTATGACACGACCCATACCGTGCCACATAATTTTGTCCCATAATCCAACACATTCAACTCAATTAATCATGCGTTCCTAGTTTTGATCTCGGCATATAACACGGCCTACTCTCTGTTCGGCGATCTTCTGGCATTGCCAGGCATCGTCTCACCCTATTGAGCACGGCAACATCTCCATCAGACGACTTTCCCGAAGGAGCACAAGTCTAGAATCTACTGTGACCGGCTTCCCGTTGTCTAGGGGCATCCCATATAGGAGTAACATCCAACTTAACAGCCCGGAACTGGTTCTCTTAACCAACACACGATCATTCAATCTCGGTCCAGGACAACGTGCCTTGCACTCAAATACCTCAATTTAAATAGTGATCCCAACCTATTTTCTTCGTATTAAAAATATACGTCAAAATAGTCGTGTGTGGATACACGGTTAATTCGACCCAGAAAATGTGATATCATTCCTTTTTAAAATTCCATTATTTTATATAGTACTTAAAACTATTTTCGATGTCAAAATCCGACACTTGGGATTTTCTGAATAAATATTGAAAATTCACAATTTTTGGAATTAAATACCAAAAATCCAATCAGCACTCAATTTGCATAAATTAACACTCAATTGCAGAAATTAATTACACCAATGCAATTAGCACGAAATTCCGGCCATCGGCTATCCCGGTCTAATTTCCGAAAAAATAAATAATTAATTAATTATGAAAATATTTATCTAGGTCTTAGCTAAACTATTCTAACCACCTAACATGTACAATTAAACTAATTAAGTCTCTAATTTAATCTAACTAACCACCTAATTTCTAATTAAATTAAACTAAATACCCATTAAACGTCATTAGCCTACTAAGAAGAATTTAGTGCATAAACTCACCGGTTTATTTCGAAAACCGGTTCACCGCGACGACGGCCGAAACTTGAATTGCGATGGCGTCGACGGATACTCGGACCGGGCCCAAAGGCCTTGCAAGCCCACAGCAAATTGCTGGGCTTGGTCTAGGCTTTGACATGGCTGCGGGCTGGGCCTGCTTCGGGGGCCCAAGATGGGCTGAACTGCTGAACAATTGCGAGCTGGGCTTCTGCACTTTAAGTGGGCCGGAAATTTGCTGGAGATGGGCTGAAACGTGGGGCTGAGCTGCTGAAAAGAACACTGGCCTGAGCTGCACTTGAATGGGCCGAGACGCACAGCAAGCTGGGCCGAAGACGCTAGAAGCCACGAGTTGGCTTCGTGCATTGCTGCAGGGGAACGCTGCTTCGCTGGTCTTCGAGAGGCTCTGGAATTGACTGAAGAAACTAAAGATTTGGACGCGTGGGCTTGCTGCTTCGTGGGATGTGGGCTGAGCGGAGAGAGAGAGACAAAGCAGCTTCGGCCATGGAGATGGAAACACGAGGCAGAAGGAGCTGGGGGCGTGAAAGGAGAGCACACCGTGGACGTGGGCTGGCGTGGCTTCGGTAGAAGGTGGGAGGCACGTGGGCGAGACTTCGGTGGCTTGTGGGCTTCAAAGGGTCAACAGCATGGGTTTTCTTTGTTGACTGGCGAGAGAGACGCGCGTGTAGATGGAGGCTGGAAGTGGGCTGTTGGTGGAGAGCAAATGATGGTGGGGCAGCAATTGTTTCAGTGAAGATGCGAAGATGCAGAGGTAAGATGAAATGAAAGCAAGTAGAGAGGAATTTGCTCGAGTGAAGAAGAAGATGCGGAGAGGATGGGTTTGAAGGGGACGTGCGCGAGAAGCTAAAGAAAAAAAAAAGAAAGGTCAATAAAAATCATCCAAACATTAATTGTTTGGTCCCCTCCAAAGTCCTCAAGCTTATCACATTGTCCCCTAATACTTTCTCCACATTATAATCCCATTATTTATCCAAATTGATACTAAAAATACAGCCCTTAGTCCAAGCTCCGAATTTCCTCAACTTTGGGTTCAATTCTTCCCGAAATTCTCCAATTCAATGTCCAATTTTGTTGAAGAAAAATCCCGTACAATTTCCTGCAAGTCCCCAATACTCAAATGCTCGACTTGGAAGTCCAAATTACCTTCAATTAAGCCCATCCAATTTCCGCTAATGTCCGCAATGTTTGAAACGATTTTCCGTAAAAATCTCAGAATCTTTCAAAATTCTTCGGAGGATGAGTCAACGTTTCTAAAATAGATCGTGACATGACAGAACTTTCAATTTCTGAAATCAAGTTCAAATTCGCGATTAATTTCAATTTAACGCGATTTTAGCTTGACCTAGTCTACCAGGTAGTTTTTAAGAATTTTTAGTGCAATTGACCCATGATCGATTTATCTCGAGTCACAATGTACATCTTCAACTCATTGGCGGCTCTTGGTTGTCGTGAAAATCTCAAGGTTTCAAATACTAACACCGGGTACAAAAATGACAGAAAAATCGATCTAGTGCCGTTCGACGAGAATTTTGCAATTAAGTGGCATCACCCTCGCACTAATCACATATCTCAATCGAATCGACCTATCTCCGGTCTCTGATCGATTTTTGACGGTGTCATAATGACCCTTGCAGATTGACACAGTTGAGCAGTTGATTCCTGGTCGAATTCTCAAATCCATTGCATTAAAATCCCTTAATGGCTTCCTCAAATAGTCTTGTTATCTCATGAGTGATCAGCTTAAAGAATAGTACTATCGGCGCGTCGATGAAATGCCCGAATTATTTAATTGAAAACAAATTCTGAAAATTCAGATTGTCACAGACATCACTTTGGTTAGTATATTTCTAGCCATGGCTAATTCCGATGAGAAATATATTCTTGTGGTCCAAAAGGACAACTCCACAATCATGTCTCTAGCAAATGGGAACTTCCTTGAAACATCAATCTCCTTCCACCACCTATGATTAAACCAACATGATCGTAACTGAAAGTACTTTAACCAATAACTTGGCATAGATAATACTCATTTTTTTGCTTGTAAAAGACTTTGAAAAATAATATTTAGAAGGCTAAATTGATATTGGAGGAGTTAACCTTTGGAAAACACAAGAAGAATAATTGATAGCTGAGCAATTGTTAAAACATTATTGATAATTCAAACATTGATTAAACATATTCTACAAGCTAATTTTAGATTATGTTATCACATGAAATTAATGAACCTAGTAATCTTGCCAAGTTCCTTATGGTGTTGCTCTTGCAATAAGTTGAAATCTAGTTGAGCCAAGGTGAACAAAACTTCATCATGTGAAGGCTCCTCTTGGTAGAGTGGAATATAACGCCTCGCCTTGAGCCTCGGCAATCCCTTGCGAAGTGGCTGCTTTAGGGCATGACTCACTTGTTTCGCAAGACTAGTCCTCACTTTGCTTTCATCAATCAATTCAAGGTGAGTTGTAGAAAAAGGAAGTGCTTCGTCCAAGATAGAATCACCATGACACCTTAAATGGCAAGCTTCATATAGGCTTAGCAATCTCCGCACATCGGTGACAAGTGATTCCAGAAATTCCCTTCACTATCCTTGAATTTGTTAAAGACCTTTGTGCAAACAACCAACATGGAAAAAAGATGCAATCAATTAGAAATTAGGAAGGGGATAAACCTGGTTAATGTTGTAGATTTTCTTGTACGTGTTTCTCTTGAAATTTAATAAAGCAATAGGAGGATTTTAATACGTATCTTATCATATTGGTTCATTACATTTAAGACGTACCCAATGAAATATTGTAACTTTGTTGTCCCAGCAATCAAAAGATAAGAGCGACCATGTAAATGTCATCCACCTTAAATTCTTCATGATGAATTTGAGAGTAACTTTTGTGAATTTATTCTAATTGCTCATCTACTTCACGTTCAAAAAGGGGGTCAATTCCCAAGCGTTGTATTTGATCAGTCAAGACAAGCATCTGTGAAGGCTTATCCACGACACCAGCCAGCATCTTCCTCACCTCTCCTTTAAGTTCCTCAATTTGTTCCTCCACTCTTCCAAGGAATTTGAACTTCTGCAAATTGTACGCTATTTCAAATTAAAGGAAGCATGAAATACTTATACTTTACAAAATAAACTTAATTTCGATGTCCCCGTCTGTGTACCCCCTTAAGATATTTCGAATTTATACGCTCACATGTTATATGAAGTTGGATCCATGATAACAACGACCGTATGAGGCTCGGGAATTAATGCCATAATGAGATGTTTTTTTTTTGTGGCAGTGGACATACAGTGGTCGATGAAGCTTTAAGAGTGTTCTTTGGGCTGAATAACAAGTATTATTGTTGTTTTCCAACCTTCTCTATGTTTTCAGGATTTTCAAATTCATCTTTTTGTGCGGAGAAGGGAACATGTACATGTATGAGACCAATTGGAATCATATAATCGATGTGGAGGAACTCGAGGAAATCGAATTAAGTCTACAAAATGCAATTGCAAGAAAACAAAAGTAGAAGATAACAGAAGAATTAGTAAACACTGAGTTGGAGGGAGAACCATATTTAAGGAAGTAATTCCCCTCTATGCTCGGATGATAACCTGCCGACCAACGTTCAATCACGTAATTTGTTCCTTTCTTGGGAGCAGAACATGGAATTGCTAAAACTTGCGAGTCTGGTTAATTTTATAAAGAAAATTTAATATTCTCAACATCACAGACAGGTGTGGAGAAGGATTTTTAGACTCAAATTCACTCGTTGATAAGGTCTATTGTAGATCAAGAAAGCTTTAGCTGGGCTTCAGACCATAGGTACTTGAGGCAACTTTTATATATATATATATATATATATATATATATATTTTTATTTTTTTTTTTTTTTTTTTTTTTTGGAATCTCATGTTTTGTCTTTTCTCTGTTAAACTCAGGTAACACTGCTTTCATGTTGCTTACATTTACCCGGTAAAGAACATGAAAGCAAAATATTCAAATCATAAAATGTTCTTTTGTTCGATCCAATATTTTCCCTGCTTTTTAGCGCAAATGTTAAATTTATAAGAGGAATGTCAGAATTTCCATAGAGGTAATGTTTAACCACACGAGAAAGTTGTGTTATTCTATATGAAGTGCATAAAAGGAAATGTATTTTCACGTGCTATACCATTACTATTCACGAAGTATGTATGCATGTATACAGTTGAGTCAGAAGCAATGTATTAAATTCCGAGTAGGAGCGAGAGGCATGTATGAGGAAGTCATCCCCCATATGCTTGGATGAAAATCTGCTGACTGGCGTTCGACCACATGGCTTTTTTCTTGAGCTGGAGGAGAATATGGAATTGCTGAAATCTGATGAGACATTCTTCTCTCTTTTTAAAGTATTTATAGCAAGGAACGGCTTAGCAATTCTAGTAATTGCATGGTCATTTTGGGATTTTTCGTCTCCCAAGATAACAATACGTGCCAAATGCCAGTGGCCCACGTTATGCACCTGAGTACGGTTGATTTTTAGTAAATGCATTATCATCGGGTTCTATCGGGTCGGTTAATGGACGGCGTATAACATGGGTACCGTGCAGAATTTTGGAAAGACTCTTTAACCTGCGAATTCATGCTGTGTTTAGCTTCTTCACCGTTCATTTTCCTATCAGAAGTTGGTCTTCCTTTGCGGTCGCTTGCTGCGGACAAGAAGGTTCTACGTATTTTCTATTATTACAGTGCACGGTAACCTTCTAACCGAGTGATGAGAGCGTCGTGCCCATGCCTTTTTGCTTTCACGGCCTCATAAAGTGCTCGCACCTCATTAAGAATGGAGATTCCTATTGTAACAACCCGGGCCCCACTATGTGATATTGTCCGCTTTAGACGTTACACAGATTAGAGGGGTCCAAGCCATTATAAACTGGCCCAAGACTCCCCCTAAGCGATGTGGGACAACAAGAGAGAGGGACCCCTTCCTTGCACATGTCCGAGGACCGAGGCGCGTCTCGGGCCGTCACACTCTCCCCCCACGCGGTCGGGAGTCAACTTTAATACCATTTGTAACGACCCAGGCCCCACTATGTGATATTGTCCGCTTTGGACACTGAGTTCTTACGGCTTTAAAACACGTCACACAGATTAGAGGGGCCCAAGCCATTATAAACTGGCCTAGGACTCCCCCTTAAGTGATGTGGGATAAGAGAGAGATGGACCCCTTCCTTGCGCATGTCCGAGGACTAAGGCGCGGACGCACCGCCATTCCTCCTCCCCACGCACCGCCGCTCGGGTCGTCACACCTATCACGTTGTGTGGTTCCTGATTTGATTCTGAATTAACACGTGAAGATGTTTCTGTGAACTTGTGAACTTGTGCACTTGTGGTCTACATCTACGCCCAACCATACTGGTCTAACCAGGGCAGCAGCAATTCATTTAATGTGGATGTGGATTGGCCTTGCCATTCTTGGTCAGGTCATTCACAACTTCCTCCCTCTTTCTCTTTCGTGGCGCGTTCTTAGCTCATCGTGTTCAGACCATCCCGCTTCTCAAAGCACTCAAGAAAGCTGCCTCTAAAATATCGATTTCTAGCCTTCCAATTGATTTTCACGTTGATTTAGACAGTAGAATTTTGGAAAGGCTCTTTAACCTGCGAATGGTGCAGACTATCAGACATATCATGCATCCTGTGTTTCGCTTCTCCACCATTCATTTTCCTATCAGAATTTGGTCTTCCTCGTTTTCGCTTGCTGCGGGCAAGAAGGTTCTACATATTTTCTGTTATTACAGTGCGGTCAACTACTAACAGAGTTCCGACCAAGGTAAAAAAATCTACTAAGTGATGTGAGCGTTGTCCCCACACCTTTTCGCTTTCACGGCCTATGCGGTGCTGCAACCTCGTTAAGAATGGAGATATCTACAGCGCTATGTGGTTCCTGATTTGATTCTTAATTAAAACGTGAAAATCGTTCCTGTGACTGCGTGCAGCGCTTGTGGTCCGCATCCGTGCCCAACCTTACGTCATTTATCCAAGGCAGTAGTACTTCATTTTATGTGGGTGTGATCGACCTTGTTGTTCTTGGTCAGGTCATTCGCAAGTTCCTCCCTTTTTCTATTTTGCAGTGTGCTCTTAGCTCATCACATCCGGACCATCCCACCTCTCAAGGCACTCAAGAAAGCTACCTTCCTCTAAATTAGTAGTTTCGTGTCTTCCAATTGATTTTCACATTATTTTTAGACAGTAAAATACCAGTTAAGAGTGTCAAACTCTGGAAAGCTCATTTGAATGTGTTGAGAGCTACACTTACAGGGGCTATATAGGCCCAGAGGCCATCGTAACCATGGAAGAAGCTGGATCGTGGGATTCTACTGTTACACTAAAAATGAATTCTACATGACCATGTCCCTGTAGGAGGAGCTTTCATTCCGTGCTAATGGTAGATCTCATTCTCTTCTTTCCATACTCCGTACCGATCAAATCAATTTGTTTATCACCATAACATTCTAAATCACATCCTTTGAAATTTGAAATGCAAATAGCTCATCGAAAGCTTGTTAATCCTTTTTGGACAGATAAATTATACACTTCATTTCATTCTTCAATTAAAAAACCATGCTCACTAAAAGCTTTAATTTTATCCCAACTGACGTATGTATCCGACATCTTGTTGCCACTCATTAACATAGTACACATGCATAGATGCATCATCTTTTGAACAGTGGGTTCAGTTTTCTAAAATCCAGCTGATGAACTTCTAGTTCACTAAGTGCATATCAAAACTAGTGCACTGGGTCTATGAGCACCGAATGTATGTAACCTTTCAGTGTAATATGAGGATTGGTATAATGATC
This sequence comes from Eucalyptus curtisii, assembly GCA_017140595.1. Lineage (NCBI taxonomy): Eukaryota > Viridiplantae > Streptophyta > Magnoliopsida > Myrtales > Myrtaceae > Eucalyptus > Eucalyptus curtisii. Next base: position 27,384,280 of record CM029499.1, read on the forward strand.
TCCTCCATCCTTATACAACACATCCATCACTCGTGAGAGGTTGAGAATTCCCATGAGAAGCGGCGTTGCAACAGCAGTCGGGCGAAGACACTCCTCATTGATTTCCTTCCACGCGTCATTCACTTGCTTGTGAAGGTTGTTTTCCGCTTCTTGTTCTGTGACACCATATTGCTTCATGTAACATTGCACGGCCGAGTCCACATGTCCTCTTGAATGCTCAAACTGCAAAGATATGTATGACAAGACATTTAAACAAGACCGTCTATGTTTCATAGGAGTTGGGTTGGGTCTATATCTTCATGGAACACTTGCAAGAACAAAAAGGTACCTTATGAGTGGCCAAATCATCCATGAGCCTGCAGATGATTGTTGAAGCCTTGAGGATTTTTGGGTCGTTGAACAACCAATCTAGATCATCTTTTGTGACAATATCTGGCATTCCCACGAAGGACGTCACGGCTAACAATGGGTAACCACTTGATACTAGCGCAATGGACATGTACTCATCCATGGTGGGCTTGTGCTGTTGGTGCAGCCATTTTGCTTCAGCAAAGTAGTATCTCGCCTGCCTTTTCATCTGAGAATGCAAAAGATTATATTTCTATCAATCGAGAATAACAGCACTAAGATTATAGAATATAGTAGAGGTGGTACGATCTTACTGCTTCTACCGCATAGTAGAGGCAGTATGATTTTCCTGTGCAAGCCAGTATTTCTTCAATTTCGACGTAGATATCGATAAGTGCTCTGTAAAACTCTTGCATGTACTCTGGAAGTTCATGTATGCAATCAATGTCCCACCTGAAATTATAAAGATATTATAAGATAGGGTATACACTACGTGATAATTTTAAACTTTAGATTGTACAGGGATTTGGGAATCACTATATTACCATATGAGAACTATGAAAAGGTTGATCAATCAAACTCCATCTTACATCATACAAGCATCGGTGAAACATAATCTACATAAAATAAGATGCATGTGCTGCAAACCAAAAGGCAGAAATCCGAATTTTACCTTTGAATTGCTTGAGTAAAGAGCTCTAGCTCTTCATAGGTGCCATGGACATCATATATGTCATCAAGAACTGAAGTCACTGCTATCACTTTGGTCATCATTCTTCTAGCAACCACTAATTCGGGCTTAAAATGAACTCCCAGAATCCAAAAGTATCCTTCCATGAGCCTGTCTCTTGCAAACGGTAACTTCCTCTTGAAGTCTAAACCAATCCACCACCTACATGTAAAATGGCATTATTCATATAAACCTTCCATAGAGGGTAAACTCTAAAAAAATTTAATGATGTGATTTCATAGTTGATCAACCTTGCAAGATCAAATAACTCCTTCTGGTGTTGCTTCTGCAAGCGGTTGAAATCTAACTTGGCTAGTGATAGTAGGACTTCGTTATGTGAAGGTTCTGCTTCGTACATGGAGATGTACCATCTCGCCTCAAGCCTTGGCACCCCTCGATGAATTGTTTGCTTTAAGGCATGACGGACTTGTGTTGCGAGAGGAGGGCTCAGTTGCTCCTCAATGGATTTGAGATGGGTTAAACTGAAAGAAAGAGCTTGATCAAGAACATCTTCGCCATGCACACTCAAATGGCTAGCTTCGTACAAACTTAGTAGTCCCCGTACGTCACTTGCATGTTTCTCACTGAACTTTCCACTGGGGTCCTTGAACTTGTTGAAGATGTCTGCTCATAGACCACAGTGAAATAAGGATTTCTATTTTAAACATCTCTGTTAGACAGAGATTCTTCACGAGCGGTCTCAACTCCAGCAATGTGCTGGTACCCGGAAGAATCGATAGTAACAATGACAACCAACTTACGATGATGGTTGAAGCCACTTGTAGTTATTATTTTTATCTCTTGCCAAGGACAGTCCCAATAACAATTATTCCTCATGATATGAAAGCCATGTGACCTATCATTTAGCGTGTATTAAGTGAACTATATGTAGAAATCACTCTCTATATCTCTAGCATTTTATTAAAAGAAACAGTCACAAACTAGTTGTATTGTAGGGTTTTCTAGGGATATCTGGCATATGTGGTCAAGAACGTGAAGTGTGCCTCAAGTTTAACACATTTATGAAGTTCCTTACGGTCAAAATTTTCTAGTAGGAGTACTATTTTAGGTGCATTATACTTTTATCGGATTGTGGCTTTGGGGTTCTGTTGTGCAATAACTTGGGCAGGTCGTTTGTAACTTCAGGTGATTGATTGTCGAATGACCTTGATCCACGGTAGAAAGGCAAAGGGGATAGATTTTGGACAATGTCAAAAGATCAAAGTATATAGATCATCAATTTTGTGGCTGAGTATTAAAAACAAAAGAAGGTGATTCACCAGATGAAACTCGGTAGCCTTGTTGTCGCAACAATCTGAAGAGGAGAGCAGCTGTGTAGAGGTCATCGATATCCCTATCTCCATTGTTGCAAACAAAACATGTCTCATTTAGTTGTTTCAACACGTGATCAATGTCGCTTGTGAAGTGGTGTGCAATGCCTAATCGTTGTATTTGATCAATCATGTCCAGTTTCAGGGACAGCTTTTTGGCATCAGCGTATAGCATTCTCTTCACCTCGTCCTTCAGCTTCTGGATTTCCTGTTCCGCATGCTGATCATGGCCATTATCCTACGCATGACACAGAAAAAAATATGTCAATCTCTCTGATACTAATTGCATGAGAAGTTTATTGGCCCAAAATGAAGAACGAGAGAAGCTTTCTACTGGTGTCAATTTCTCTCTGATACTAAAGACTGCAAGGGACCGGGCCAAAATCGATAGCTTTGTGCATCAAACAGCAGCACGTGGATATTTTGCTCTCACTCACACAAGGGCTCTCTCTCTCTCTCTCTCTCTCTGTGTCTGACCATTGCTGCCCCCGTCTTGCAGTTTCCAGCGTCGTCAACATCCCCTACTCCACTGTCGTCACTGCCCCAATAGCAAGTTCCCCCCCCCCCCCCCCCTCTCTCTCTCTCTCTCTCTCTCTCTCTCTCTCTCTTCTGCTCGATTTAAAGTCAATTGTGGAGCTCAAGCGATCTCATGATCTTTCCAGGCCTGTGAGAGTCTGCCTCCTCCTCCAGATCCGGAGCTAATGCCTCCAGATCTGTAGCCTCAACCTCCATGGCCGTGGAAGGCGGTGGCTCCTCTATGGCCGCGAGACTCAACCTGTGACGTCAATATCTCAACAGCTATAGAGGAGTCGCTGATATCATGGTGGCAGAGCGCAGAGAGAGAGAGAGAGAGAGAGACCAGCCTGGACATGACGAGGATGATAGCGGACCGTGGAGCGGCTCAGACTTGTGGCCAAGGCTCAGCCTGGAGGCTGCGGCGGCAACTTCGCTGGTGGCGAGAACAGAGGGAGAGGCAGCATCCAGTTGCTGTCAGGAGGAGGATCGGAGGGAGAGGGAGAGGGAGGTCTGGTGGGGTTTGGAATTGGTACGGTCAAGACTAGAGTTAGATGAACACATCTCTTCATCCTATGGTGAGGAAATCGGATGTGACCGCAACAAGTGACAACAGATCTTGAATTCTTATTGCTAAGGGGAAGAAAGACTTCAACAAAATGGAGTTCTTTCCGAAATAATTGGAGCGCTACTGTGAAATATCGAGTTGCAGTGTGCGTGAGAGAGAAAGGAGAGGGGGGATTTGAAGTTGGCACGATGAGGACTAGTGTTACGTGAACAAATACGGGATTTTTTTTTATGATAAAAAATATGGGTTCAAATTGTCCAAATAATCCTAAACTTACTATTGTATAGTGACTAACTATTTGCCCGGGTGATGTCCAGTGAAGCGGTGTGACCAGACCTAGCTAGGTACCCTTGCTGGCACTAACCTTCGCTAACCACTAGCAAAAAGAAAAAAGAAAAGAGAAAAAAGAAGCATCGATCGTGTCTCATAGAATGATCAGCGTCTACATCAACAATTTGTTTAGGATTAAATTGAGTCCATTAAAAAAGTTGATTCAATTTATATCAATGTAATAAGCTTTGAATTATTTTGATACTTCTCCCTTTCTCTGTTAAACCCAACAACGATGCTTTCATGTTCCTTACCAATTACCTGTGTTCCATAACCCAACAACGATGCTTTCATGTTCCTTACCAATTACCTGGTATGGAACACAAAAGCAAAATATTCAAATCAAATAATACTCTTGTATTAGTACCAATAACACTTTTTAGTGCATACGTGGGTATTGAATTCTTTTATGCATAAGGTGATAAAAGAAAGAAAAAAAAAAAAAAAGATGGTAAGTATGGGATAACTAAGATTGTTTATTGAAATTGTGCACCAAGTGATTCGCAAAGATGTTATTGATAATGATAAATCTCACATTTGTTGTTTACAAGATTTGTTTGGATTTCACGTTGTCTCTTTTCACCTAATATCAAAGGGCTCTCTTACTTAACCCAATATTTTCACTATTTTTTTAACGCAAATCTTGAATTTATAAAGGAAATGTCAGAATTTCCCCGGTCATTATAGAATTACAAAGCGAAGAACGAAGTTTAAGCACATGAGGAAGCTATGCATTATTCTAGATGAAGTGCATAAAAGGAAATTTATTTTCACAAGCTACGCCACTACTACTCATGAAATATGTGTACATATATAGAGCTGAGTCAGAAGCAATGTATTAACTTCCTACCATTGAGCAGGAGTGAGAGGCGTGTTTGAGGAAGTAATCCCCCCATATGCTTGGATGAAAATTTGCTGACTGGCGTTCGACCACACGCCTTTTTTCTTGAGATTGAGAATAAGATTGAATTGCTGAAATTTGAAGAGACATTCTTTTCTCTCTTTTTTTCTATCTCTAATAAGAGTCCGATGTTTGATCAAATATAGATAAAGAGCACAAGAGGCTTTTCTGTGGGTGCCAAAGACCTTATTGATGGGTATTTATAGGCAAGGAACGGAACGGCTTAGCAATTCTAGTAATTGCACTGATATTTTCGGATTTTTCGTTTCTCAAAATAACAATACGTGCCAAATGCCACTGGTCCAGGTTGCGCACCTGAGTCCGGTTGATTTTTAGTAAATGCACCATCGTCGGGTTCTATCGGACCGCTTGATGGACATTATATAACACGTGTACCGTACAGAATTTTGGAAAGGCTTTTTAAACTTGCGAATGGTGCAGGCTGTTGGAGGTATCTCGCACGCTGTAATTTGCTTCTGCACCATCCATTTTCCTATCTTGTGTGGTTCCTGATTTGATTCTGATTTAAACGTGAAGATCGTTCCTGTGAACATGTGCAGCACCTATGGTCCACATCCGCACCCCACCTTACCTTGTTAACCTGGGCAGTAGTACCTCATTTTATGCGTGGCCTCGTCGTTCTTGGCTGGGTCATTCACAAGTTCCTCCCTCTTTCTATTTTGTAGTGTGTTCTTAGCTCGTCAAATTCAGACCATCCCGCCTCTCAAATCACTCAAAAAATCTCCATCTAAATTAGTAGTTTCGCGTCTTCCAACTGATTTACAGTAAGACCCTCTTTGGTAATTTTTTATTTCTCTATTTTTTTATTCTTTTATTCTATAGAACCAATAAATAAATAAAAATCATTTTAGTAACGTTAGTTAATTTTTCTATTTCCCGAAAAGATCAGTAAGCAAAGAATAAATTTCAAACAAAAACAAGAAGTAGAAAGAGCTTACTTTTTTGTGCCTAAGAACAAAAAAAAAATTAAGATCATTTTAGAAAGACAAGTTCAACATAACCTAATACTCATCTTTACACAATCAACAGAAGGTTCGATCTCCTGATCTGGTTCAAGTTCCCATCTTTTAGAATAAGAAAATAAGAAATAAGTAAATAAATAATTCATAATTTTAGGGAAAAAATAGGAATTAGATTCTGAGTAGTTTTACTAGATTTTAATGTAATTTTTTGTTTAAAATTAGTCTAGAATAAGAAATGTGAAAATATTTTGATGCAAATTGGACTCAAAATTGAAAAAAGCTTTTAGGACTTTACTATATGGATTTTTTAATATTGTTTTCTTTTAGAGACAATGCTAGATCGCGAAAACTTGATGACTCTAAGCAATATTTGATCTTCTTCTCAAAAGATCTATATACCCGTTAATTGTAATGCTAAAAAATTTACCATCAATCTTCTCATATTGTGAGTTATAAACCAATGAAACTTTTTGTTACCATTTCCAATCATCAATCTTTGACTTACTATTATGTTAGATTTCCTTTAGTCATTTTAGAATATATTGATTAATTAAATCAGTACAAAATTTTAGTATATTTCAAAAACATGAAATGTTAAGTCTCTAAAAATTGGGATTGAAAATTTTTAGGTTCATACCAAATGTATTTTTTAATTTCTTTTTTAATTTTTTTCCCCTTCCACGATTCTCCAATAATATTTTATTAAATCTCAAACTGTACAAATACCTAAAATATTGACACCCAAAATTACCACTATTATCACGTGCTAGTCACAAGGAATGAAAACATTTGAAATCATCCTCGCTGTCACGTGTAGCTGTGATTTGTATCAACCTAGTCCATGTTAGTCATGAAAACGAAGTATGGCCAAGGATTTCAAGAGCCCTTGGGCTAGATTTTCAATAGACCTACAAGTGGAGATACAAGATTCGATGATAAAGTAGTCGATTGCCACGTGTCCAAGTCAAGAGACACTATTGAAGACATAGAATTCAGATTTAATTGATGGCAATATTTAGGCAATCATGGTTGATGCTTAAAAGGGCGCCAAAACTAAAGGAACAGTTAATACTTGCTCAACAAGTCATGTGAGCATTGTCAAACATATCAAAATGCAACAAGACATGGATAAAGCGGTTTAGCAAAGAACGCGAAGCGACTTTTAAGGAAGAAGCAACCGACCACTGATGATTACTAAATTGACTTATAAATACTGCAGGCAATCCAACAGAAAGCCCCCCGAACAATACACAAAATTCTTTTATGTTACCCTTTTAGTTATCTTAGCCTACTTTAGCTTATCTATAGTTTCAGATTCCCATCATAGATTCAATTCCAACGAATGTCTATATCCTAGGTAGCGTTGTTGATTAGATTTCAATGCCATCATACCTCCTAGTGTCGTCAATTAGATTCTGACGTTGTATCCTCATATACATCTAGAAGCAATGTCTACTAGGTGTTGTTTCTACCGTCTAGAGTCGTCGATTAAATTCCAACATTGTGTTTTCATGTCTATCTAGGAGCAATGTCTACTAAGTGTTGTTTCCACTATACGGTGTCATCGATTAAATTCTGACGTCGTGTCTTCATATCCATCTAGGAGCAGTTTATACTAGGTGTTGTTTCCACTGTCCAACGTCCTCGATTAAATTATAATGTTGTGTCCTCATTTCCATCTAGGAGAAATGTCTACTAGGTGTTGTTTCCACTATCTAGCATCGTCGATGAGATTCCGACTTGAACTCAATTAAAAGTAATGCCTTCTCGATATTGTTGTCAATGTCCAGTGTTGTCGAATTAGCTTTGATATTGTACAAACCACTTTGATTTTAATGGGCTTTCATTAATATGTTAAAGTGAGTTTGAATGAAAACTCAGTCCACGGTAGAGAAAGGCAAAGAAGATAGATTTTGGACAATGGGAAAAGATCAGATTATAGTAATCGTCAAATTTGTGGCTGAGTAATTTAAAGCAAAAAAGGGCAACTCAGCACATGAAATTTGACACCCTTGTTGTGGCAACAATCGGAAGAGGAGAGCGGCCGTGTCGAGGTCGTCGATATACCGATCTCCATTGTTGCAAACAAAACATGTCTCCTTTAGTTGTTTCAACACGCGATCAATGTCGCTTGCAAAGTGGTATTCGATGCTAAAACATTCGTCAATTTCCCTCTGTTACTGAGTGCATGAGAAGGTCATTGGCCCAAAATGACGGATGAGAGAGGATTTTTATTGGGGTCAATTTCTCTCCGATACTAAAGACTGCAGTGGACCACGTCAAAATCGAGTTCCCAAGCCTGACTGACTGGGAAAAAAGTGTTTAAAAAGTCCTCAACATTTTGCATTTGTGTCAATTTAGTCCTAAACTTTTTTTGTGCCAATTTAGTCATAAATATTTTCATTTAATGCCATTCAGTCATTTTTTTGCAACGGCTAACTTTAATCCGATTTTGCTTTAATCCGATTTTGCGACGACGGTCGGCTAACGTGGCATGATCGGCGTTGACGTGTACAACTTTTAATAATATTTTAATATTTTTGAATTTTTTATTTTCTTTTTCCTTTTCTTTTTCTTTTTCTTTTTCTTTTTTTTTTCTCCTCCTCCTTCCTCCAGCCGGTTGCTAAACCTTGGCGACTAGCCAGAGGTGATGGCCAGTGAGGCTTGAGCCCTCACTAGTGGCCATGAGGGTGGCCTCACTAGAGGCTGGGCGAGGCTTGACCCTCCCCAATCTGGCGAGGGCTAGCCTCGCTGCCTCGTGCGAGGCAGCCCTCACTGCCACTAGCGAGCTCACCAGAGGCCGGCGAGGTCGACCTCGACCTTGCTGGCCATCCCCTCGGTCGGTCGCTTGAGGTCCAACAACCAGCTAGAGGAAAGAGGCGAAGGAAAAAAGAAAAAGAAAAGAAAAAGAAAAGAAAAAGAAAAGGAAAAAGAAAATAAAAAATTCAAAAATATTAAAATATTATTAAAAGTTGTACACGTCGGCGCCGATTATACCACGTCAGTCGGCCGGCGTCCAATTAGTAAAATCCGATCAAAATTAACCAAAAAGAATTGAATTGACATCAAGAGAAAATGTTTGGGACTAAATTAGCAAAAAAAAAGGGTTTAGGATTAAAATGGTATAAATGCAAAAGGTTTAGGATTTTTTTAACACTTTTCCCACTTGACTAGTCACCTTGCTAAACGACCATTTCTTTTACAACACACTGCATTATTCAAATAATTACGTCTAATCCCCGTTATCCAAAAACAACAGATTCTCTATTAATTTTATATGCTTTGAACTTTTAATTGAGTACATGTCAATCTAAGCCAACTATTCTTTGGATTGAATCTTAAACATCCGTAGATAATGTACAACTTTTGTGATTTAAATGCACCTCCAAAAAATAGTTGATTTAGTTTGACATATATCTTTTTTCTCAAAATATACATATTCATATTTGTGTGTGTACTTTTTTTTGCCAAAGAAATTCATAAGTTAATTAGGCAATGGAAATCTGACAAAAAAAGGGCAATGGAATTATGCATTTTCAAGAATTTAGCCTTTAGAGTTGCTCCTTCTACGCCGATATGCATTTTCCCTATGTAATTCGCCATAATTATCTTTTTATTATGGCTAAGCTTAAATCCTAGGAAAGTACTACATATCTGGTTCTGGTCCTTCTGGACTGTGAGAGACAACTGCGGCCATCCTCTTCTCGTCCTATCCATAGCTTTGTGTATCTAACCACAGCACGTGGATATTTTATGTTGCTTTCACACAAGGGCTCTCTCTCTCTCTCTCTCTCTCTCTCTCTCTCTCTCCATCGCTGCGCTAGTCTTGCAGCCTCCAGCGTCGTCAACATCCGCTCCGCTACTGTTGTCGCCGCCCCTTTAGCAAGCTGCCCCTTCTCTCTCTCTCTCTCTCTCTCTCTCTCTCTCTCTCTCTCTCTCTCTCTCTCTCTCCTCGATGTCTATGTCGATGTCAAGCGGTCTCATGATCTCTTTCGGCCTGTGAGGGGCGGCTTCCTATCTATAGCTTTGTGTGTTCTTTTATTATTGTCAGTTTTAATTTTCATTAGAGTTTCCGCATTAATTATAACAAAACCATTTGGTGGCTTCCTTATTTTTGAATTTGCTAAAGAATGATAGTAGTTCTCTAAAAGTATATACGGGTAATGATATTTTCCCTCGTACATCCCGGAAAAGTTAAGATTTCAAAGGCATAATCAATAGACTATTGATTTACAATGATCAAATTGGTGTAACAATGTTTGGTCCAAACTTCACATCGGCAAGGGAATAACGAATAGCAATGTCACACAATCTTTGAGTTTGGTTCCAAAACGAGTGTAATCATCTCCATTGCTATATAACACATCCATCATCCGTGAAAAATTGAGCAGTCGAGTGAGAATCGGCATTGGAACCGCAGTTTGACGAAGAAACTCTTCATTAGTGTCCTTCCATGTATCAATGACTCCTTTCCAGAGTTCCTCCCTAGTTTCCTACTCCGAGACACCATGGTATTTCATGAGCAACTCCACCATAGATGCTCTGTGCCCTCTCTTCTGCTCAAATTGTATGTCAAACTACATTGGTGTTTCTAGATTAAGTGATGGCCGATCTAGTTGTATCATATTTTTGGAGGATAATTATGTTTTTATTATACTTGGTGAGAGGCAATGTCATCCATGAGCATACAGATGGTTTGTGCAGCCTTCACAATCTTGCAATCATAGACCGACCATTTAAGAGCATGTTTTGTGACCACATCACCCATTCCTACAAGTAATGTAGTTGCTAACATTCCATAGCCAGTCATTATTAGTTGAAGAGACATGTACTTCTCTAGTGTTGGTACGTAGTTGATATGGAACCATTTGGCTTCCTGAAAGTATGCTCTTGCTAGCTTCTTCATCTGACAATAGAAACATAAACAAGAGCACTTGGTTTCTAACTAAGATTGCTTTCTATGTATATAAAGTGTACCCATGATGCTTACAACTTCTTTTGTGTAGACAAGGTGGTACGATCTTCCTATTGTGGCTAATTCATTCCCAATGTATTCATAGACCTGGAGAAGCTCCTCGTAATGAGCTGGCATATGTTTTGGCAATCCATTGATGGCCTGAAGAACCCACCTAAATTCAAATCTTGGAAAATGACACACTTGACCCTGTACAAAATTGATCAAATTCAGAAGTTTGAGAAAGAGAATGCAAATTCCGTACTTCTGGATTGCTTCGGTGAGGAGTGCAACTTCTTCCAATGTGCCATAGATGTCGTCGATATCATCGAGAATGGAAATCAAGGAGATCACGTTGGTTAGTATATTTCTAGCATGGCGAATTCCAGTGAGAAATATATTCATGTGGTCCAGAAGAACTACTCCACAATCTTATCTCTAGCGAATGGGAACTTCCTTGGAACATCAATCTCCTTCCGCCACCTATGATTAAACCAATATGAGCATAAGTGAAAGTACTTTAAGCTAATAACTCCGCATAGATAATACTCATTTTTTCACTTGTAAAGGACTTTGAAAAGCACTATTTAGAAGGGTAAATTGAAACTAGATGAGTTACCTTTGGAAAACACAACAAGAATAATTGATAGCTTGGGAATTGTTAAAACATTATCGACAGTTTGGGCACCGTTAAAACATAATCTACAAGCTAATTTTAGATTATGCTATCACATGAAGTTAATGAACTTAGTAATCTTGCCAAGTTCCTTCTAATGTTGCTCTTGCAGTGAGTTGAAATCTAGTTGAGCCAAGGTGAGCAAAACTTCATCATGTGAAGGCTCCTCTTGATAGAGTGGAATATAACGCCTCACCTCAAGCCTTGGCAATCCCTTGCCAAATGGTTGCTTTAGGGCATGACTCACTTATTTCGCAAGACTAGTGCTCACTTTGCTTTCATCGATCGATTCAACGTGAGTTGTAGCAAAAGGAAGTGCTTCATCTACGATGGAATCGCCATGACACCTTAAATGGCAAGCTTCATATAGGCTTAGCAATCCGCGTGCATCGATGACAAGCGATTCTCAGAAATTTTCTTCACTGTCCTTGAATTTGTTAAAGACCTCTGTGCAACCAACCAATATGGAAAAAAGATGCAATCAATTAGAAATTAGGAAGGGATACGTTTGGTTAATGTTGTGGATTTTCTTGTAAGTGTTTCTCCTGAAATCCGAGAGAGCAAAAGGAGGATTTTAATACGTATCTTATCAGATTGGTTCATTACATTTAAGACTTACCCAATGAAACATTGTAACCTTGTTGTTGTAGCAATGGAAAGATAAGAGCGACCATGTGAAGGTCATCCACCTTAAAATCTTCATAATGAAGTTGAGAGTAACTTTTATGGATTTGTTATAATTGCTCATCTACTTCGCGTTCAAAATTGTAGTCAATTCCCAAGTGTTGTATTTGATCACTCAAGTGAAGCATCTGTGAAGGCTTATCAACGGCACCAGCCAGCATCTTCCTCACCTCTCCTTTCAGTTCCTCAATTTGTTCCTCCACTCTTCCAAGGAATTTGAACTTCTGCAAATTGTACTCTATTTCAAATTAAAGCAAGCATGAAATACTTATACTTCTTTTTTACCAAAAAAAAAAAAAAAAATACTTATACTTTGCAAACTAAACTTAGTTTTGATGGCCCCGTCTGTGTACCCTGTTTAGCTATTTCGAATTTATACGCTCATTCACATGTTATAAGAAATTGGATCCATGATAACAACGAACGAATGAGAGTGGGGAGTTAATGCCATAATGAGATTTTATTTTGCAGCAGAGGACATACAGTGGTCGGTGAAGCTTTAATAGTCTTCTTTGGACTGACGTACAAGTATTATTGCTGTTTTTCAATCTTTTTTCTGTTTTCAGGATTTTCAGCTTAAACTTTTTGTGCGGAGAAGGGAACATGTAAATGTATGAGACCAATTGGAATCATATAAGCGATGTGGAGGAACTCAAGGAAATCGAAGTAAGTCTACAAAATGCAATTGCAAGAAAACAAAAGTAGAAGATAACAGAAGAATTACTAACAACTGAGTTGGAGGGAGCAGGATATTTAAGGACGTAATCCCCCCATATGCTCAGATGATAAGCCACTGACCGACGTTCAATCATGTGGTCTATTCCTTTATTCGGAGAAGAACATGGAATTGTTGAAACCTGCGAGTTCAGTTAATTTTACAAAGAAATTTATTTTCAACATCACAGACAGGCATGGATAAGGATTTTTAGGCTCAAACTCGCTCATTGATCAGGTCTATTGTAGGTCAAGAAACTTTGGCTGGGCTTCATACCATACTCGAGGCAACTTATGCATACTTTTTTTGGAATTTCATGTTTTGTCTCTTCTCTGTTAAACGCAAGTAAAAATGCTTTCTTGTTCCTTACTACTTACCTGGTAAGGAACATGAAAGAAAAATATTCAAATCAAATTATGCTCTTTTATTTGATCCAATATTTTCCCTGCTTTTGAGTGCAAATGTTAAATTTATAACGGGAATGTCAAAATTTCCCTAGGAGCAATGTTTAACCATGTGAAGAAGCTTTGTTTTATTCTAGATGAAGTGCATAAAAGAAAATGTATTTTCACATGCTATGCCACTACCATTCACGAAATATATATATATGTGTGTGTGTGTGTGTTTGAGTTGGACGCAATGTATTAAATCCTACCATTGAGTAGGAGCAAGAGGCATATTTGAGGAAATCATCCCCCATATGCTTGGATGAAAATCTGCGTGGCGTTTGATCCCATGGCTTTTTTCTTGAGACGGAGGAAAAGATAGAATTGCTGAAATCTCAAGAGACATTCTTTTCTCTCTCTGTTTTTTTTTTTTTTTTTAAGGCTATCTCTAATGAGATTCTGATGTTTGACCAATATAGAGGTAGAGCACTAGAGGCTTTTTGTGTGTGGGCCAAATACCTTACTAATGGTTATTTATGGTGCATTTGATAACGCTCCCGGGAACAAGTGTTTCTATTTTATTGTTCTTGGGAGTAGAAGACAAAAACGCGTTTAGTAAGTTTTTGGTTCCTGGAAACAAATCTATAACAGAATTAAGAAAAAAAAAATTTGCTTCTTGTTCCCGAAAACAATTGTTAGAAACAATTTTTTTTTCCTTTTCTTTTCTTTCTTTTTCTTTTCTTCTCTTCTTCCTAGCTGGTCGCCGGTCATGGTCGCCAGCCGGCAACCAGCTAGAGGAAGCTCGGTGACCTTGCCGGCCACCGACGAGGCTTAGGGGAGCCTCACAGTGGCTAGGGCGAGGCTCGACCTCGCCCGGCCACTGCGAGGCTTGGGTTGCCTACCTCATGGTGGTTGGGTCGGCGCCGCCTGGCCTCGCTCAACCACAACAAGGCCGAGCCTCGCTCGGCCACCGCGAGGCTCGATCTTGCTCGACTACCGTGAGGCTCCTCGAGGCCGGCGACTTCGCCGACCCACATCTAGCCGATCGCTAGTCGACAACCAACCAAGAGGAAGGGGAAGAAAAAGAAAGAAGAAAAGAAAAAAGTAATAAAATTATTAATATACTAAAAGAAATTATAAGTTACAAATATATTAGAGATTGTACCAAACATATTTCTATTCCCGGAATAGAAATTTTTTATTGTTATTAAACGCCTTAAAATGCTCAGAATCTAAAACCTAAAATGGTACATCTTATGATAAATTTACTCTCCGTTAATTTTTGTTAAATTTTATTATCAAATTACTGAGTTGGATGACAAGTGACAGTTGACTAATGGCTTGTCCAATTTGGAGCACGTTTTTATCAAATATTTTTATGCATTTTAAGAGACTAAAAAGAAAAGAAAAAAAAAAAAAAAACTTTCTGAATTTTAGAAAAATTTCGGAATTTTTAATTTTTTCATTTAATTTGTAAATCCGAAAATGGGAACCGGGCCGGGCTGTCGAGCCCAGTCCGAATATGGGCTGGCTCTGATCTCGCGGGTCTGGGCCATGGACACAAATAGGCTTATCCAAAACGTGCCCACTCGAATAGAAAAGGCATCGAGCCCATTTTGTTGAAATTAAAAGTACTAAGCCCACTTGCTAAAAAACAGCCCAAGCACCCTTGAGACTAAAGCCAGTCTGATTCCTCTAAAGCCCAAAAGAAGCCCAAACTCATAAAGCCTTCTTAAGCCCAAGACCCACCAAGCCGTACTCCCCACCTTCATCAGAATGAGCCCATCATCATTTTTGCGCTCTCTCAAGCTCACGTCCACGTAACCTATTTTTTAAGCTTTCTTTTACTTTTTTTTTATTTTTCTTTTCTTTTCTCTCCCCCTTTTGCAGGTCGTCTTCTTCCTTGGGCGTCTTCCTCAACGAGACTCACGCCCTCCCCGAAGCTCCTACGTTTATAGACGAACCTCGGCCAAATCTCAAGCCGCCGCCGAGCTACCACCCTTCACCTGTCGTCCACTCCGACCACCACTCGCCGGCCGACCTCCCCGCCGTCGGCCGAGAACCGCACCACGGCCAAACACAGAACAAACTACGGCGACGATGGGAACGTGGCGAACGACTACACGGCCGACGCCCAAGGTCGCCCAACACCGCTGGAACATCCCAATCGAACGCGACGCGCCCGGACAACTCGATTTCGGCCAATAGCGGGAGGACGAAAACTAGATCTTACTTAGGCATTTCGTCGAACAGGTGAAGGGCGCTCGCAAATCATGCGGTTTCCGGCTCAACCAGGATCCGACCCCAAACCGAGACTCTAGCCAAACAAGCGACAAAAAACATCACAACCAACATGGGAATGGACGGGGCCGGAGTTCGGGCGAGCCGGTGGGCCGCGAGCTCCGGCCGTCGTGCCCAAAACAGGCGACGAACAAAGGGCTTGCCGCTCCTTCTCCCTCTCTGTCTCCCAACCGAGCCCCCCAAAATAATCCCTCTCAAACGAGCCAGGCCCCCCTCGCTTTTAAGCACCGGTGCGCATGGCTTCCTGCCGAGCCAACTGGCGCTGCCGGCCTGCCCCCGACCGAACGTCTCGCGCGCGCGACGCCCTGCCCTGTCACCTCTGTCCCCCGTCGCGTACGTCGTGCTTCTCTCTCCCGCCTTTTGTCTCTAGAGTGAGAGGAAGGGAGGAAGAGAGAAAAAGGAGAGGGCTGGGCTAGGAAAAACTAAAGAAGCCAGGCCCAACGAAGGAGAACGAAAATGAGGGAAGGAGGCAGGGCTGGCCCATCCCCGGTACAGATTCGCCCCTTAGTTTTTTTTTTAATATAAATTAAATAATAAAAAAATTAGAATAAAAATTATCAATAATAATAAATTTTAATTAATAATGCAGATGCTCCTAATGTCTAGATGCCATGCAATTTGATGATAATTATTTTTGCTATCCCTGAGTTATTATACCATTAATGAATGATCAAATGAATCGCCAAAATTTAGGTGTTAACATCACTTCGATCATTCCACGAGTGATTCCTCTTTACCTGCCACCATTCTATTCCAATAAAAAGTTGCTATCCAAATTCATTTTGCGAAAATCATTTACTTAATCATTGAGGAGAGATTGAATGAACATATTTATTCTATTATTTAATTTATGTTTTAGGATCTTGCCATTAGCAATTATCTTGACATATCTGATAAAAGATGTGGATTACCTTTGTTTTGTCTGTTCATAGTAGATATTAATGATTCTCTTATTATGGAAGTTCACCTAAGTTCTAGCATCTGTTGCATGACTTGTGGAACAACTATTTAGCATGATATGCATGATGCAGCAAATTCTACTTTCTATCCGGCAATCGGCCAAGGAAAGACATGTTATGCCATTTTATGGATGGTCAAAGCTATCTTCAGAGTGCCTCTTCAGGGACGGCTCGCATTAAAGCCGACGTCCTTGTGCTGCTGAAGGGCTTGCTCTCATAGCAATGAACAAAGGGGGAAGATTTCTCACGGAGCCTTAGCGACGGAAATTAGCCGTCCCACAATGCCAACACCAACGCTCGTCGGCGACGGTTTTATACGCTTTTAGGGACCCGCTTGGGCAGTCGCCCATTTTCTTTTTTTCTTGTAGTATGGTTGAGAAAAATAAGCATGCAATAGCTATCAGTCAAACCCCAGTCTCGAGTTAAATCTAAGAACTTTCGCCAAAGATAGGAAATAGTCAACATACTTAGTTCCACAAATTCAACAACTTACGTATTCAGCCGAGTCTTCAAGTCCATTGGAAAAACGTCTGAGATAACTGGATTTGATCTTGGAAGAAAGTGATCAGAAGCAACCGTTGTAAGATTTTTTCTAATGTGAATTACATTAATTGATATTGTAATTTACCATTTTACGGGGTTGGTCTAAGGTGAGATAGAAGATTTCTTGATGGTCTTTGTACGCAAAACTTGCTCTTTTCTGTCAACGATCTGAACCGGGCTTTCAACGTATGACATTCGGTCATCCACGTCCAATTCCTCGAAATTGAGCACGTGGGTCGGGTCAAGCTCATACTTCCTTAACATCGGCACGTGAAAGACGTCGTGCACTTGCGCCAATCTCGGCGACAACGCAAGATGATACGCCAGGGTCCCAATTCTCTCTAGAATTTCAAATGGACCTACGTACCTCGGACTCAGTTTTCATTTCTTGCCAAAGCATGAAGTTCCCCTCATTGGTGACACTTTCAAAAAAACGTGATCACCAACTTGGAATTCCAACAGTCTCTGATGCTTATCTGCGTAACTTTTCTATCTACTCTGAGCGGTCTTTAATCTGCCTTTGATCAATGCAACGGCATCTACTGATTGATGAACCAACTCTCGGCTGTAATCTTTCTCTCCCCTACTTCATCCCAACACACTGGTGTTCTACACGCTCTGCCATACAACGCTTCAAATGAAGCCATCTGGATGCTCTGCTGATAACTATTGTTATAGGCAAATTCCACTAGGTGAAGCTAATCTTCCCAACTTCCCTTGAAATCTAGTACACAAGCTCTCAGCATGTCCTCGAGGGTCTGAATTGTTCTCTTAGACTGGCCATCCGTCTGAGGATGATATGCCGTACTGTATTGAAGCTTGTACCTAGTGCACTTTGCAAGCTCTTCCAAAAGGCGGTGGTAAACCTCGGGTCTCGATCTAAGGTTATCATAACCGGCACTCCATGCATACAAACTACCTGACGCACGTACAAGCGTGTCTATTCAAACTCAGGTCTTTTCGAACTGCAATGAAGTGAGCCGACTTCGTTAGTCTGTCGACTACCACACAAATCGAATCATTTCCTCTCTGACTCCTCGGTAGTCTGGTCACGAAATCCATTGTGATATGCTCCCATTTCCATTCTGGGATCTCGAGAGGTTGCAGAAGCCCTCCTGGCTTGCAATACCACGCTTTTACCTGCGACATGTCAAACACTTAGTTACATGCTTGGCAATATCTGTCTTCATTCCTGACCACCAATAGTGATGACGCAGATTCTGATACATCTTGGTACTTCCAAGATGAATGTTGTAACTTCTATGATGTGCTTCAGATAAAATATCTTCTCTAAGCTCCACATTATCAGGTACAACCAAACGTCCTTGGAACCTCTACGTTCCATCTTCAGAGATCTGAAAGTCAGCATTTCTTTTCTCAGTGTCCTCATGTAGAATCTTCTGCACATTTGGATCTGTCGATTGGAGTAACTTGATTCTGATCTAAATATCTTGTTCAATTCTGAGGGTGGCCATAAGACTTGAAAGGTGACCTACCTCAAACTTGAATACCGAATCTCGAGCTCTTTTGATTAGGTTCCACTCCTTAATCAAAATATGAGCAACTAAAGACTTTCGACTCAAAGCATCGGCGACCTTGTTCGCCTTTCCTGGGTGATATAAGATATCACAGTCGTAGTCTTTCAGTAATTTCATCCATCTGCGTTGTCTCATGTTCAACTCCTTTTAAGAGAACAGGTACTTGAGGCTTTGATGGTTCGTGAAGATCTGGAATCTTTCCCCGCACAGATAATGTCTCCAAATCTTCAGGGCAAAAAAAATTGCCGTGACCTCTAAGTCATGCGTCGGATAGTTCTGTTCATGAGGTCTCAACTGACGGGAGACGAATGCAACAACCCTACCATGTTGCATCAGTACACAACCCAACCCTCTGAATGATGCATCACTGTAGGTCTCAAATCCTCCTGGACCAGATGGAATGGTCAGCACAACAGCCGTAGTCAGCTTTTCCTTCAGCTCTTGAAAACTACGCTCGCACTTGTCTATCCACACAAATATCTCTTCTTTCTTCAGGAGTCTGGTCAAAGGCGATGCTAAAGATGAGAATCCTTCCCCAAACCGTCTATAATAACCTGCCAAACCCAGAAAACTTCTTATCTCTATTACTGTAGTCGGTCTTGGCCAATTGATCACGGCTTCTATCTTACTTGGGTCCACTGAAATTTCGTCGCTTGAAATCACATGCCCTAAGAAAGCAACACAAGTCAACCAAAACTCGCACTTGCTAAACTTAGTGTACAGCTGATGAACTCTCCGTTTCTGCAGCACTAATCTCAGATGGCTCTCGTGCTCTTCGTCACTCCTTGAATACACCAGAATATCATCGATGAACACGATCACAAATTAATCCAGATATTCCTTGAATACTTGGTTCATCAAATCCATAAAAGCAGCTGGAGCATTCGCCAACCCGAATGGCATCACTGTGAACTCATAGTGACCATACCGAGTATGAAATGTTGACTTAGGAATGTCCTCCTTCCTAATTCTCAGTTGATGATATCCTGTCCTCAAGTCGATCTTCGAGAATATCAACGCTCCTTGTAACTAATCGAACAAGTCGCCGATCCTCGGGAGTGGATACTTGTTCTTAATCGTTACCTGATTGAGTTGCCGATAGCTGATGCATAGGCACAACGAACCATCTTTCTTCTTTACGAACAGAACTGGTGCTCCCCAAGGTGATGCACTAGGACAAATAAATCTTTTATCCAATAATTCATGCATCTGCACCTTCAATTCTTTCAACTCGGATAACGCCATCCGGTAAGGAGCCTTAGAGATTGGCTCTATCCCGAGTGCTAGCTCGATCACGAACTCAATTTCTCTCTCTAGCGGTAGTCCTGGCAATTCCTTTGGAAAAACATCCGGAAATTCTTGCACAACTGAAATGTCTTCCATTTTCAGCTCCTCAACTGTCGTGGATATGATAGTTGCCAGGTAACTTTGACAACCCTCGTCTAACAAACGAGTTGCCTCTGGCGACAAGATCAAGACAATCGAGGGACTTCCTCGACTTCCAACAAACTCGAAGCTCTCACCCTATAACGGGTCGAACTAAATCGCCTTGCGATAACAGTCCATCTTAGCTCATTGCTTGGTGAGCCAGTCCATGCCAATAATTAAATCGAATTCATACATGACTAGGACTAATAAATCTATTTTCCCCACCCTCTCACAAATCACTAACTTGCAACCAGAACAACCCAAAGCAATAATAACTTTATCCTTCAAGGGTGTAGATATGCAAATTGTTGACTCTAATAATATAGGACTGACCCCTATCAACTTAACATATTGCTCGGCAATGAAGGAATGGGTTGCTCCCGGATAAAACAAAGCGTAAGCAGGATGGTCGTTCAGCGAAACCATACCTATGATTACGTCAGGAGTAGCCTCTGCCTGACCCTGTGTGATGGCGTACATGTGCCCTAAATTGGAGGTCTCGGTTGTCTTCCCTGTGGCATGTTCTAAGGGGCATACCCTCTGATCTGTCCCATTTGCGGCGGTAATGGTAATTGCGGTTGTCCTCTTGGTCTCCTAGGACAATCTCTGGCCAGGTGACCTTGCTAGCCACACTCATAACAAGCGCACATCCTTCGAGGGTACTGGTTCAGTCCATGTCGCCTTCCACAAGCGCGACACAAATCATTCCTAATTGGCACTAGCTTGCCAACTCCACTTCTCCTATTTGGTGGGACTGGGAATTTACCTCCAGGCATGGGCCTCTTCCTCTAGCAAATGCTTTCTCTGTGAGAGCTTAACCTCGATCCAGATGAGGCAGCTTGCTCATTCAACCATCTCTCTATCATTTGAGCTCGACAATAGACCTCTCGATAATTTGTCAGATCTAATGGTAGCAGGGGTTGTTTCAGCTCCTTTCGAAGACCATTTCTAAATCTTTGAGCTTTCTCTTCTAGGTCCTCGACCAATCTTGGAGCATACTGTGAAAATTCTGTAAACTTGACCCCATACTGGTCAACAGACATCGACCCCTAATGAAAAATACGAAGGCACTAGAACTCCTCCATCTTTGTTCTCGGGCCATACCCGAAAAATACTGATCATTAAAAGCTCTGAGAAAGGCGTCCCACACCGGGATCACACCTTCAGGAAATATCGTATCTTTGGCAGCTCTCCACCAAATGTTGGCATTGCCCTGCAACTGATAGACAGCTAGGGTTACCTTCTCAGCTTCAGTGCACATTAGAAGTGCAAAGGTTTTCTCCATATCCTAAATCCATAATGAAGCAGCCTCAGGGTCTCCAGTACCCGTGAATCTCGGCGGACTCAACTTCAGAAATTGCTCCACAAGTTTGTGTATTGGCCTTTCTCTCTATGCCATGATGTTCTCAGGTTGAACCTCGGCAGGTGCAACAACAGGTGCGGCGACAAGTGCGGCCTCAGCGGCAGCGACAACAGCAGCAGTAGCGGCGGCTTGAACGACAGCTACAACAGTAGTAATGAATGATGCGGCTTGATCCCGGGCCTGTTGCCCCATCAATTCTCTCATGGCATCCAAAGCTTGATCGATCATAATGGTTCCTTGATCACCTAGGGCTGCAACCCTACTCGTGCTAGCCTGTGCTGGCGCTCTACCTCTGCCGCCTCGGGTACCGACCCTGGTCAACATCTTACCCCAAGTCACGGCATGAACAGTCCTCTTAGTAGGAGTTCGCTGCTCCTGATCACTCATAGCTTAGCTTTATCTACTAAAGCTTGCTTCCAATTCCACATCAAATCAGAAACCAGAGTTACCTAAACCACAAGCAATACTAACAATCAACTACCACAGACATGCACCAGCATGAATTTAAAGGACTTTCCTACTGCTATCCCATAAACCATCGCACCTTATCACTCCAATACCTAACCTTTGCTCTGATACCACAAAAGGGGGATGTCAAGCCCCGATCCTCGAGTACGCGCTCATCCCTCACCTGGTCGATTAATAGCGACGTCCCAGGATGCATCGCCGATCCATTCATTTTAATACACAAGCGGAAGCATATAAATAAATCCTCATAAAAAAAACAATGGGATAGAAAAGTAGGACCAATTTTTCACAAAAGACCTTTTTATAAACACACGGGTTTATACACAGAAACCTACAAAAAGGAATCGACATTCACCAAAATAGAATTGTCCTATGCCTAACTAGTCAGACAAGAACGCCGATTCTTCGGGCTTCACCTTCTAAACTCCAGGCCTCGGGTCCTCCACCAATGTCAACTAGGGACCTGAAAATGATTATACAATAACTAGTGAGTCAATGTCTCAGCAAGTTCTACCCCCTAAGACTCGATTAGAAGGCCAATACGCCATACGGGCTGCCTATACACAACATGGATTAAAAGACTTACCTTGGCCTCAGATTCCACCTATAATTCAACACAGTTCAAATAGGCACCCAATCAATCACCACAAATCGAAACATCGATCAATCTACCTAGTGGATTACATGTAAATCAGACCATTCCCCGGTCATTCCATTCAATATTATCTATGAATCCGATCAACATCCATGATTCCTTAAATAAAGTGAAATATAGATAGTACTATCCAATCTCCATATGACATAGAGCCATCGAACGAGTATGCATAACGTTCCATCTCCGAGATGACATATAGAGTCATCGAGCCATTATAACATACCTGTGCATAACGTTCTATCTCCAAGACAACATATAGAGTCATCGAGCCGTTATAACACACCGTTTGGTCATACCGTCCTATCTCCAAGATGACATATAGAGTCACCGAGCCAATATACAAACAATTCCTTCTCAAGATGACATGAAAGTCACCGAGCTGTTAAATCATACCGTCCTATCTCCAAGATGACATATAGAGTCACCGAGCCGGTATACAAACAATTCATTCTCAAGATGACATGAAAGTCTCCGAGCTGTTAAATCATACCGTCCTATCTCCAAGATGACATATAAAGTCACCAAGTCGGTATACAAACAATTCTTTCTCAAGATGACAAGAGAGTCATCGAGCTATTATAGTATAACGTCCATTCTCCAGATGACATACGAATCATCGAGCCGTTATAGTATTTTTGTTCCGAAGACACAATCAATTTTACTCTTTTCATCATACTTTATAAAAGTACACGTGTGTGGGTACATGGCCGGCCTTAACCAAAATACAAGGTTTTCAATTTTGAACCTTCCCACCATTTTCAATAGTCCTAAAATAGATTTTTCGTGCTGTAGACCGATGCCCGATAACTTTCCAATTAATTACCAAAATTAATTAATTTAGGAAAATAATCCTAAAATCACAATTTAATCAATTTAGCGCAAAATAAAGCTCGAATAAATAAACAGAGAGTACCATTAAAATCAACATAAAATTCCAGTCATCGACTATCCCAGTCTAATTTCCGAAAATAATTAATTAATTAATTACGGAAAATATTAAATAAATGCCAATAAATCCGATTTAGGACCATAATGCCTAATTGGAAGCCGAAATGGACCTGGAAAAATTCCGAGGTTCGTTCAATAAGTACTAGAACCTATTTACCTGCTAATTACACTAACTATTTGTCTAACATGCATCCATAAGGCACTAAATTAATTACTCTACTCTAATCTATCCACCTAATTGCACTTAATTAAATCTAATCAACCCCTAAGAATCATTAATCTACTGAGTGAGGTTTAGTGAGTTAAACTCACTTGTTAACGAGCGGTTCGGTGCAAAATGACGGGAACGTCGGGGGGCTCAACTTTCTTAAGGCGGGCCTAGCAACGAGGCTCGGAACTACCTCAAAACGGGCCTAGAGCTTGCTGGAAAACCCTCTGGTTTCTCCTCTGTTCTTGGCTGCAAACAAAGAGAACAAGGGCTGAACAAGGCAAGCAAGACCGGTGAAGGCTCGGGGAAGGCTGCACGGCACTTGGTGGGATGAACGATGGCTCCAGCAGGCTTCCATAGCCACTCACGGCGGCTGGACAGTCACCTGGATGCATGGACAGAGGCGGATGACGAGCTGGGACGCATGGACAGGCAGCACGGCGAGCGGACGTGCGACAGCGAGCTGGCTACTCCGGCGAGCGTGCGGTGGCGTGCAACGGTTCCAAGCAGCTAGCTGGCTTCCGCTGGCTTCTCTGCTGGCTGGGGGTTTCAAACAAGGCAAGGAGGGGGAGTGGTGATGGCCGATTGGCTTGAGGAACAAGGAGAGGGGGACAAGGGCTTCACCAATGGCCAAATTTTCCATTCCATGGTCTCCTTGACCATTTCCAGCCATGGCTTCCTTCCTTGGCTATGATATAGCCAACAAAGCTCCTTTAACAACCTTGAGATGGTCCAAAATGAGCTAGGCAAGGGAGCATACGAATTTGCTTGCCATTTCCTCCAATTGGACACTTGTTCCTACTTGTTTCGTCATAATTCGGCCTCAATAAATTCAATCGATACCTTAAATATCAAATTGGTATTTTTCATCATCAATTGATCCATCTTGCATCCCACTTGCGTGATCAAAAACGATCCCCGATTTTTTTCTGAACAAAAATGGCCCTAGGACGACTTTTTCCTAAAAAATCTCGGGTTTCAGAAAAATCTTCTGAGACTGAGTCGACGCTCCTAGAATTTATTGTGACATGAAAGAATCTTCAATTTCTGAAATCGGACTCAAATTCGTTGTTAATTTCAATCAGATGCGATTTTAGTGTGACCTAACCTACCGAGTAGCTTTCAAAAATTTTTAGTGCAAATAACTCGTGGTGGATTTTCTTCGAGCCACAATGAACCTATCCGACACATTGGCGACTCTCGGTTGTCGTGAAAATCTCGAGGTTTCGATTACGGACACAGGGTACCAAAATGATAAAAAAATCAAACTAATGCCGATCGATGAGAATTTTGAAATTTAGTGGGATCAACCACGTTTAACCACTCATCTCAGTCGAACCGACCTATCTCTAATCTTTCATCGATTTATATATATTCCGTAATGATCTCGGCAGATGAGCACGATCGAACAGCCGATTCCTAGTCGAATCCTCAAGTCTATTTGCTTTAAAATCTCTTAATAACTTCCCTAGGTATTCTAGTTATCTCACGAGTAATCAACTCTGAGAATAGCACTATCGTCGCGTCGATGAAATGTCAGATTTATTCAATTGAAAACAAGATCGAAAACCTAGGATGTCACAGCTTTGGCCCTCCAAATCATTACTTTAACGCGAATCACTTTTGTTTCCAACTTGAGAAATAACATATTTTTCTTACTATGGAAATATTATAATTGCTAGTAGCTGCAATTTTGGTAATGTAAAGTATCCATTAAATTTTTGCATTTATTGGCTCCTATAAGAGATTCAAGAAAATCAATGATCCACGGACACCCCGATTACAAGATTACAAGGTGGTGTCCATTTATGAGACAAATTTCGTGTACAAATTAAATTTCCTGAATCTTTTTTTCTGATTTCGTGGCTATGTGATCTTTCCATTTGAGATTGCAGTAGAAAATGTCCTTATAGCTACAGCAAACATTTTTATTTCTCGAGAACTATTCTTTCCTTGTGATTAGTGTTTAATCACTAAATGGGAGCTAATCAATTAATTTCTTCCCCGGATGTTCTCACTTGATACAGACGAGGTGACATGGCATTTTAGTCGAGTGTCTAATCACTATGTAGGAGCTATCCCATCATTATTTCCCTTTGATTAGTGTCTAATACATATGTGGGATCGATTTCTTACCGAATATTCTCGCATAGTACAAACAAGGCGAGATGGCGTTTCCACATGATATGTCTCATAATAACAGAATTTTGCAATTCTGATTTTGTTGATGCTATCGCCATCCGTGTCTATCTATAAGACATATTTCATGTACGAATTAAATTTCCGGAATCTTTTCTCTAATTCCGTCACTACATTAGCTTTCCGTTAAAGATTGCGATAGAAAATGCTTTGACAGCTAAAACAAACATCGTTATTTCTCGAAGACTATTCTTTCCCTTTGATTAGTGTCTAATCACTATCTATGAGCTAATCAATCAATTTATTACCTAATGTTCCTGCATG
This sequence comes from Eucalyptus curtisii, assembly GCA_017140595.1. Classification (NCBI taxonomy): domain Eukaryota; kingdom Viridiplantae; phylum Streptophyta; class Magnoliopsida; order Myrtales; family Myrtaceae; genus Eucalyptus; species Eucalyptus curtisii. The sequence goes on from CM029499.1 coordinate 27,410,273, forward strand.
GTACTGACAAGAAGACATGGTGTTCCAGTACACCCCTCCCCCACCCTAAAACTTGTCCAATATTATGCTTTAACCCCAAGCAAGCAAAAAAACCCTTACACCTACATCCTTAGCTTTGGCCCTCCAAATCATTACTTTAATGCGAATCACTTTTGTTTCCAACTTTAGAAATAGCATATTTTTCTTATTATGGAAATATTATAATTGCTAGTAGGTGCAATTTTGGTAATGTAAAGTATCCATTAAATTTTTGCATTTATTGGCTTCTAGAAGAGATTCAAGAAAATCAATGATCCCCGAAAACCCCCGATTACAAGATTACAAGGAGGTGTCCATTTATGAGATAAATTTGGTGTAAAAATTAAATTTCATAAATCTTTTTTTCTGATTTCGTGGATATGTGATCTTTCCATTTGAGATTGCAGTAGAACATGCCCTTACAGCTAAAGCAAACATTTTTATTTCACAAGAACTATTCTTTCCATGTGATTAGTGTCTAATCAGTAAGTGGGAGCTAATCAAATAATTTCTTCTACAATGTTCTCACATGATACAACATGGCATTTTAGTCCAGTGTCTAATCACTATGTAGGAGCTATTTAATCATTCTTTCCCATTGATTAGTGTGTAATACATATGTGGGATCAATTTCTCACCCAATATTCTCACAATGTACAAACAAGGCGAGATGGCATTTCCACATGATACGTCTCACAATAACAAAATTTTGCAGTTCTGATTTTGTCGGCGCTATCGCCATCCGTGTCTATCGATAATATACATTTCATGTACGAATTAAATTTCCCAAATCTTTTCTAATGAAATTGAGAGGGTCAAATATTGTGTGAGATATTATATGTAATTTGGATTTAGAAAATACTTAAAGTGCTTGAGTTACTCAAGTATGGCTATAATATCCATTGTACTACTCGCTCTATCTATAGTGAAACTTGTGTTGTTTTTCTCCTGGACATAGGTCACCTTGATCAAACCACGCAAATCTAATATCCAATTTATTTCCTTGTTTCGTGCATTTTATTCAATGTATACTCTTTTTGTTCGTGCAGGGGAAATGACGTTTCTCTTCCATCACTTTTTCATAAAATGTTAATCCCCACAAGAAAAGTAAAGCTACTGTAATTTCTTATGCGGTATTGAGGATATCTTCTCCATCAACCATGAATCGATAGGTTCCTATAAACTTAACAATCTTGTAACTTCAATCGAATCAAATTCACATAAGCTTTCATCAAACAGTCTTTAAACTAATACAAGATGCCTACCTAGTACATAAACTACCAGCCACTAGGTTGTTGATGGAGTGATCTTTGTGCCATTCAATAACCTTGACCATGACCTGGATCGATACATTTCACGTCTATACCCATGAGAATCAATCTTTTTGTTCTAATTTATTTTGCATTTATTAAATGTTCGCCTTCCAACACATCCTTTTTATCAGGAAAATATAACAAGACACCACGTAACCAAAAACTACCCATGCCAAATTGAAAGATAGAAGTGCATAATTTAAGGCCTTTGCTCTCAACTTGAACTAGATGATGCGAGCTATATAATTCACGCAGTGCTTGTACATATGAAAATGATCACTCAACTTGCAACATACAAAACAAGTGATTGTGCCAACGTTGTCCACCGGCGTCTTTGAGCTAATCAAGTCAAGATGCCTACCTATCTAACCAAATAAAAGGAAAAAGTGAATGTCGATAGCTTGCAGATCAAATCACAAGTGAGCTTTGTTTAGTCACGTTCAATCAAGGATATTTTGGCTCTTGCTACCCGGAAAATGGAAATGAGTCAGAAATAAACCACACATAAAATCAGATTGATCTAGATTAATCGGATTGAAGTGAAGTTTTACTCTATAAAACATTTCTTTGGCGATAGGAAGAACCGTCTTGTGGAATTTTTGGGTCTTAGCTAACACCTTATAAACGGAACTGGCTTTTTTGCACTTACTAATCAATGGAAAGGGAGCATGTGATGTCACGTGCCGAATTCGGTACAATCGGATATGGGAGATGGAATTTTGGCTCGGACATCCAAATAGGAAAATACAGAAATAAAGTATAAGATGTTGACTGAGACAAAAGAAATTACAGAAGGTTCACTGAGACAACTATGAAATTCCAAGGGGCAGACATATTAGAATTAACCCAATTGCTTGTTGTGCCAATCAGAATAGTGAGAACGTGCATTAGATATTGTAATATATGCTGGGCACAGTGTACTGAGACCGTTATAAGGATATGACAAATAAAATATCCTTGATATTGATAGAGAAAATGAACCACTCATATTATAGCACATCAATATATTCCATAATCACATTTTTCACTGACTCCTCTTGTTTTATTTTATTCGAAATCCACTAGAATAAAAGGGGGCTCTCAGGCCAGAAAAGAGCAGTGACCATGGGTTAACACACAATTCAAATTGTTCGGAATTGTCTGACGCGATCGATGATGGCTTGGTAATTAAACTTCATCTTTCAACCCATCACATTGGCATGGATTGACGAGTAGACAAGTGACAAACTCTTTGAAATTGGTTCCAGCATTAACGAAGTGATCTGTTTCATCTTCATATACCGCATGAGTGGCTCCTGCAAAATTGATAATTCGTATGAGGAGTACCCTGGGAATGGCAGTCGGACAGCGCAGCTCTTCATTAGTGTCCTTCCATGCATCAGCCACTTGTTTACAGAGTTCCTTCTTTGCCTCTTCCTCTGTGACTTTGTATTGCTTCATGAAACACTCCACTGAAGATGCTACATGACCTCTCTCTTGCTCAAACTACAAAAAATATATATCATCGAAATTATTTTTTCTCCTATTGATAAAACCTACGGACAAAATTTAGATAAAATGATGTTGTTCACTGGTATAGCTTTTGTATACCTTGTGTCCAGCAATGTCGTTCATAAACCGACCAATTACTTGCGAAGCCTTCACTATCTTGGGGTCGCTAGATAATAACCAGTCAAAAACATCTTTGGTTACAGTATCTCCCATCCCCAGAAACGATGCCACCAATACCGATTGAATACCAATGGTTGTTAATGCGATGGGCATGTACTCCTCCATCGTCGGTACGTGACTATGGTGGAACCACTTGGCTTCAACCAAGTACGCTCTCGCTTGAATTTTCATCTAAGAATTCATTATCAAATGTAAACTACATCAATATCCAAGCTTTAATGTTTTTGGTGTACTTAGATACATGATAGTCTCTCATCCTTATCCAAAAGCTCAATATTTTGTTTCAAGTGGATAGAGTAAAAATCAAATTTGATTGATGTAATGTCGAATGGCTTACCGCTTCTTTTGCATAGAAGAGGCAGTATGATCTTCCTTTTCTGGTCAATTCATAGCCAATTTCATCATAAAAATCAAGAAGTATCTTATAAATCACTTGCATGCACTCTGGCAATCCTTCTTTGGCATCGACGTCCCACCTGAGTTCAAGTTTAGAAAATATAAAACTTGATCCTAATAAATAGTTGGTCAAATTAAAATAAGTAAGTTTAGAATCAGTAAACTAAGAAAACCCTCCAAGTGCCAATTGTACCTTTCAATTACTTCTGTGAAGAGTTCTAATTCTTCCAATGTGCCATAGCCATCGTAGATGTCGTCAATAATGGTCAAAATGGCCATCATTTTGGTTCCTATTCCTCTAGCGATCTCGTACTCCGGCTCAAAATGAACTCCTAACATCCAAATATATAGCTCCCCAAGCCTATCTCTAGCAAATGGGAACTCCCTCTCTATATCTATATCCTTCCACCACCTACAGTTTACCAACAAATCTCATTTAAGGGAAACAATCAATGATGGAATTATAGAAAGTACTTCAAACCAATGATCCAAAGAGATTAATACTCCTTGACAAGTACAATTATTTTTAGTTCAAGATAGATTGTGATTACATTAATCAGTTTATGACAATTTGATGTTTTTAGAACATTTAACTACTTCAGACGTGTTATCATCAAGTTAACCTGGCAAGGTTGCCGAGTTCCTTCCGGTGTTGCTCTTGCAATGAGTTGAAATCAAGCTTAGCCAAGGAGAGCAGGACTTCATTATGCGAAGGCTCCTCTTGGTAGAATTGAATGTAACGCCTTGCCTCTAGCCTTGGTAGACCCTTTTGGATTGGCTGATGTAGGGCATGACTCACTTGTTTTTCAAGATTAGGGCTCACTTTTTTTTTATCAATTGATTCAAGGTGAGTTATAGTAAAAGCGAGTGCATCATTCAAAATATCATCGCCATGATAACTTAGATGGCAAGCTTCAAATAGACTTAGCAATCCTTGTACATCGGCAATGATTGATTTGCTGAAATTCCCTTCACTGTCCTTAAACCTGTTAAAGATTTCTGTATGGCCAAATGGAATATGGGAGAAAGATGCTATCATGAGATGCTGAGCAAAGCACCATGTTCAATATCTAGATCAATTGGAAACAATGGAAAAATGACATACAAAACCAGGGAATTAGAAGAAAGGATTGCTCACCTTTTAAAATGAGAAAATCTAAAGAACTTGAAATATGAGAATTATATACGAAAATGGGTTACTAAAAACAAATCAACATTAGAGTAAACTAAACATGTCAGTGATATTATTTCTTCACTCTAATCAATCAAATGGATTATCAAGCTAGTGTATGCAATATAACTTCCCCAACTCATTGATCAATGAAATTGGAACATTACATACCACATGAAGCATTGTAACCTTGTTGTCGTAATAAGCGAAAGAGAAGAGCAACAGTGTGTAGGTTGTCGTTGTTATCCTCACAGTGAAACTCGAAATAGCTTCTATGGATTTGTTCCAACTGCTCATCTATCTCAAGTTCAAAATGATAGGCAAGTCCCAAGCGTTGGATCTGATCAATCAAGTTCAACTTCTGTGATGGCTTATCCATAGCACCTGTCAACATCTTCCTCACTTCTCCTTTCAATCTCTTAATTTGTTCCTCTACCATGCCCTCAGAACTCTACGATCAATATAAAATTGAAAGTCCAACAAAAAAAAAAAATTAGAGGAAATTGACATAAACTGAGTAAGTATGCAAGAAACATATTAGGTTGCCTATGACTAGTTCGACCATGATAAATATGAACTGAAATTGCCTAAAGATTATCCCATTAAGACTACTTCTATTAACAGTAGAGAAGTTCTTTCTACATTTGTTAAGTCATATGTGCATCCCATAAGGTTCGCATAGAAATTTTGAATAGTGTAAGGATCAACACTCGCATGGGGTTTCCAATAAACTAGAACTTCTTTTTTCTTATCAACTGCTGCGAGATGATCCTCAATAGTCCAAGATTATTCTTTACACTCTCGGTGAATATAATAACTAAAAAGTTTTCCGAAAGTAATCCAAGAAAAAGAGTAACTTAAATGCTACCGTGGAGGTGGAGTCAGAAGCATATTTGAGAAAGTAATCCGTCCATATGGTTCGATGAAAAATTGCCGATCGGCGTTCAGCAACCGGGCTTGTTTCTTCGGCAGGAGAAGGAAAAGGGACTCCTGAAATCGGAAGAGACATTTCTTTTTGGCTATTTTCTACGTCTAGGTGTATGGAAGAATATAGCTGAAGAACACTGGAGGGAAGGTAGAGGCTTTTCTGGGAGTGTCCAAACGTTATGGATGGGTATTTATAGGCTATAGCATCTAAGGAGCCGAAAAAGCAATAGTTAATCTGTTAAAGCATCTTCTTCTCGTGTATATAATATTCGTGATGACTGTCGTGTGCAGAGGACATTAGAATTTGTCTCGAATTTCAGATCGTTGGATGAAACCGATCCGACGATAATTATGGACGCTCGACTATCGTTCGAGATTGGTGGGCGGAAATGCAATGGTGGCCTTGCCAATTGCCATGACCATGACGCCACTCCATCATGTGTAAGTCGACTATGGAAAGAAAATAAGGAGAGACCATGATGGTCTTGACTAAAAGAGACATAGCTTCGTTCAGCTGAAGAAAGGGAACATGAATGTAATGATGGCAATCCATGATATGGAACAATAGGGAAGAATAGAATGTCCTTCACGATCGGTTGGGAAAGGCTAGCCAAATGCGAACGATACCTCTGCCGCACGTGGATTTATTTAATAACCTAATACCACTGAAAACCATATATCAATACATCTATAACAAATGTACTCCAAATTAATTTTTGTGTCTCAAGAACTATTTAATTGATACACCCATGCCACATATATCTCTGACTAATACAAAAAACCCTAAACTAATATATGTTTGCCATATTTATCCTAAATTGATATACTTGCACCACATTTATTCCTAATTGAGGTAAATCTGAGATTTTTTTTAAGTAAATGTGACACATATATAATAATTTGAAATAAATGCAGTACGAGTGAGTCAGTTTAGGATTTTTTAAGATATAAAATTATTTTGGGATAAATGTGACCATGCATACCAATTCGGGAGTTTTGTGACGCAAAAAGTAATTTCATGTAAATGTAGCATGAATATATCAGTTTGGAGTTTTTGGCAGTGTTAACCCTTGTATAATTGTAGAAGGTACGGAGCTCTCAGATCTTGGTTGAAGTGTGTCTTTGTGCACCAAAGAAGAGGGTGGTATCTGTGAGCATTCTTCATGTAAGTTTATTTTGTTCATTGCAATTACACTCGAGTGATTTAACCAATTTAATCTTATGTTAAGATTTCTATAATTCATTTTGTGAGATGGAAAGATTATTTCCAAGAGAACTATGAGGGCTAAACACTGTATGAGATATTTGTTGACACCTAAATTTTGACGGTCCATTTAGTCATTTATCGCATTAAAAATTAGGGTTTAATTTTATCCCTAAAAAAATATATATATATGTATTAATTACATAGCATATAGGTTTAAGTGCATTTCATTTTAATTTGCATTTTTATTTATTGGACCGGTGCGGATGGGTTCAAATTAGTTGGGCTAGGCCCACGAAAGGAACGAATTAACCCAAGCCCGCTGTTTTTTTTAATCAATTATCTTGTGAGAAATTAAGATTTGATGCAATATTATGGTGATTTTTTCTGAAAATTGAGAGAATCTATTGCAATCTTATCTTTAGCAATATATGACGAAATCATGAGAGAATATTCATAAGATAAGGAAAATAAAATAATTTTCGTGATCGGGAAGTTATAAGCAATCTTCGTAAGATGAAATATTCACAAAAGATCACGTTTTATTTTACTATAAAAAGGTGCCGTGTACAACGACAAGGGGGGGTTGGTTTTTCTTTGAAGAAAAAGCAGGAAAAAAGCAAAAGGGAAAAGTGAAAAAGTGAAGGTGAAAGTGACGTGAAGGAGAGGAAAGAGAAGACACAGTAAAAGCAGATTTACTGTGCTTCTTCTCCGGTGAACCTTCACCGCCCGAGGCCCGCCGCTCGCCGCTCCGCCGTCGCCCTGCCATCACCGACGCTCAACAGCACCGTCGGAGCCCAAGCGCCGCGCCTCGACAACCCAAGCCCAAATCGAGCCGCCCCACCGCCGTCCCGCCGGTCATCCGCAACCGCCCAGCGCCGATCCGCCCTCGCACCCGGTCCCGAGGGAGTCACCGGCTCGCCACCCATCGAGCCACCGGCGACCCAGAGCGGCATCTCCGCCGATCTAGCCGCCGATTCTCCGCGCAGCCGCCGATCGTCGCGCCCACGTTGCTCGTCCGCCGCGCCGCGCCGCCGACGCCCCCGCAAGTCCGCGACCTAGATCTACCGCCGACCACCACCCCCGCCTCGCCGCTCTTGCCGCACCACCGCGGACCACCACAACGCGGATCTGCCCCGCCATCGCGACCCGGCCGCTCGCCGGCCCCGCGATCCGAACGCCCTCCGCTCCAGATCCGGACCGTCGCGCCGCCCGTGCTCCGCCTTACGCCGGTGATTCGCGATCCGCTGCTCGCAGCCGCTCCGCCCGCGACGCCCCTCACCGTCGCTGCTGAACCACCTCGCCGGAACCCCGAACTCCGGCGACCCAAGCCCCGGCCCGGCACCGACGAACTTGCTGCCCTCTATTTCCTTAGGTTGTTTATTTTTTCTTTTATTTTTATTTTTATTTTTCTTATTTTATATTATTTTGCTTTACTTTTAGTTAGTTTTATTATTTATGTTTAAGTTTGATTATTGTAAGGTGACTTTTAGGTTTGATTATTATAGGCATTATCCATAGGTGTTATTCCTAAAATTACTGTAATTATTAATTTGACCCGTAAGATGTCGGGTCAATTTTTTAATTATATTAATTCTTGGGATTTGTTGATATTTTAAATTGTTGAATCAATCTAATTATTAATTTGATCCGTAAGATCTCGGATCAGATTTTTAGTCATTTTGAACTGTTGTCGTGATAATTAGGGTTAGGATAATCGTTAATTTGACTGTGAGACAACAGGTTATTTTTTCGGTTATTTTAATCCTTTATTTTGTTGATAGTTTAGGGTTAATATTTATTTAATAATTACTTATCTTTTAAAAAAAATCAAAAGGAAAAAAGGTCAAAATCTTGCATCAAAGCATGAAGATTTAACAAGTTAGACATGTAGGTAATAAATTAGATTTTTTTTTAGGATTATATTTTTAGGATTATATTTTTAGAGATAAGTTAGTTTCAGACTTAAATAATTTTTTTAAAATAGGATTTTATTGCGAATTAAAAAAAATATAAAAACAAAAAAAATGGTGCATTCATTTAGGTTATTAGTTTTTTTTAATTGCATGTTTAATTACGTGTTAGTTTTAATTTCTAATTTCATAAAGAAAAAACACAAAAAAAAAATCATTTTGCATATAGGTTAGAAATACATGTTTCATTTTAAATTTAGATAATCTCTTTAGATAAATTGCATTTTAGATTAAGATAATGTCTTAGTTTAAATTATGATTTAAGATGGTTTAATCTTTAGTTTAAATTAGATAGAATCTTAATCTAGCTAGATCATTTTTGCATTTTTTCTTAAATTTCGAATTTCATAAAAAATGAAAAATTAAATTCGTCTCTGCATAAGTTAGACTCAATTTTTAGAATAGGTTGCATTTTTAAGAATAGAGATATCAAATGCACGTCATTTAATTTGTTATTAGGTTCATTGAATTAGAAATGGTCCGTCATTAGGATTAGGCCATTTTAGTTAATTTAGATTGCATATTTAATTATTGCATTGCTTCATGTCATATAGTTTAGGTCATGTTGCCATGTCATATTAGATTATTAGCATGCATCGCACGATATTCATTAAAAAAAAGGTAAAAATCAAAATTAAGTTTGCATGTTAGGTTTATCAGAATTTGCTTGTTAGATCATGAAGTTAAAATGCACGTTTCGATTTCAAGATAAAAGAAAACCCAAAAAATGCTTTGTGTGTTTATTTCTTTTAGTGGACGTCTTTTGATTGTTTAATAATGGTTGAGCACCCGTGTGGCCACTCATTTGCATGATAGGTTAGATTAAAATCAATCCAAGCTGCTTGCAAAAAAAAAACAGTTTTAAAAAATTTTAAAAAAAGAAATGGTACCAAAAGGGCACTAGGATAGTCTAGTGTAACCAAGTCCCCGTATCCTTAGTCTCTGGTTCGTAGGAGTAAAATAATTCTCCCATTATTTTACTTAGGTGTCTAATCGACCTACCAAAAACTGATTAGTGGCGACTCCTAGATAATAATCTTTGGCATGTTACAACTTTAAGTCGCGATTTGATATGGGCTTGGGAGAGCCCGAGCTAAGTTTAAAGACTTAGTAGTCCATTAACCTAGTTTTAGGTGGTGCACCCAAAAATTAGGTCGCGACAGCTTGGCGACTCCGTTGGGGACAAGTGTTGAAACACTTAGTGGACTTAGGCCAATTTTTCTTTTCTTTTTAAAAAAAAAAATGTTTTTGTTTGGCAGCGAGGATTCCAAGTACATCCCTAACATTTCTAAGGTGTTAAATGTTCTTGCAGATGGGAGGTATAAGGGGAGTAGTCTTTGCTAACATTTGTCTTGTAGGTTGGAGTGTGAGATGAATGATTTATTTTTCCAAATTAGAAGTGTTGTTTGCATTTAAACTGTTGTGCATGCTTTACCGCTTTAGCACTACACTATTTGCACACACAACCCGCGATCGGACTGGGCTGCGATAGGATTTCTAGGATGGTGTTGAGAAGTATACTCCCTCCAAAGCGAGACTGCTATGTAGAGGTTGACCTTCTCTTCCCCGAAAGTTCTTCATGGTGTCGAATGTGTTTTGTCCATATCCGCGAGACTGCGTGACTATTGGACATTCCCTTCGACTGAGCCGGAGTTAAGGGGGCCTGACACGTTAATGCGAGACTGCAACGGTCAGATCACCCTCTTAGCTCACTTTGTTAAGCCATTTAGATAGAAATCGAGCCTCACGTTTCATGCGTGTGTCTATGTGATTGTCATCTATTTCCGGTGAAAGTAAGTTGTCTAAATTTTCGCAATTTACTTACTTTATTGTAATTTCTGTCGGCCCATGACAATAGGTTTCGTCGTCAGTTTCGTTTTATATGCAATGGGGAAAACCGACGTACAATTCATTTCCACTCCCAAAAAAGAGCTCAAGATGTGGTTGGACCAGTTAGATCAAGATGGCCAGAGTTATGTGAAAGCTAGGATCCCCCGACTTCTTCCATTATTAGAAATCAACATTCATTCTGGTGTGATACAAGCACTCCCTCATTTTTGGTGTCCACAAACTTCCACCTTCATATTTGGTGAGTTCGAGCTGACCCCAACGCTTGAAGAATATAGTGTTGCCATTAGAATGCCTCTGGAAAAGAGCTTGTTAGACCGCCTATCGGTATAGATTCTATTTCTGAATTATCACACTTTTTAGAAATCGAAACGAAAGAGTAAGGAAGGTCGTCAAAGCCAATTGTTTTGCATGCCCATTTTCATTTTTGGAAGAATGTTTTGCAAATCAATCAATGATTTCAAAAGCTAGGATTTTCATATTAGCATTTTTCGGGCTAATCGTTTTTCCTTATCGAAGAAATGCCATTAATCCTTCAATTTCATGGGTGGTTAATCGTATTTGCAACGGCTTAAATTATGTCAATATGGTTTTAGCCGAAACATTCTTGTCATTAAACCGTTTCAAGCAAAATGAGGAAAAGACTATGCGTGCCCTCCCCGAACTTTTGCAAATATGGTTTTTCTCACACATAAAAGGTTTTGGGCACCTTATGAAACAATTTAAAATTGATGATTTAAGGCACCCCATACAAAAATTTGCGGTTTTGGAACGTTTCTCCCCGAATAAACAATACGCCCGTTGGGTTAATTTTTTGAAAAATCCTAAGCCCAAGGCATTTATATGGTATACTAAATGGCTTCATGTTGAGGAGGCTCGTTTCTCTCACAAGCATGATGGGCCAATTCCGTTGCTAGGCCTTTCTGGTGCTACCTCTTATTACCCGTATAGGGTGGCCCGTCAGTACAGAGCTCTTCAAGAAGTTCCTCCCCCTCAAGACGGAATTGTTCCAAGTTCGTTTCATCCGCAAAGGACTATGATTATTTCAATGAGGTCCAGATGATCATTGCTGCATGGAAGGAGTGCCATCTAGAGAAGATTTTGGTGCCCAAGAGACTGAAAGGCAAGGAGGAGATCCACCATGCGTCGACATTCTACATCCAACAACACCGGATTCCCGTTGCCTTACGCCCAGTGGTCCCTGATGTGACCGAGAAGCCTACTCGCGAGCACAAATTGAGCATCTTAAGCGGAAAGTGGAAATGCTTGAAGCTGAAAATAAGAAGCTTCGCAAGACGTTGGGATCCCGAAAGCATATAAAATGAGATGTTTTGAATTTTTGATGTTTAAGGATCTTGATTCCAATTTTCAATACTTTCAATTTTTAGTTCGATGTTTAGGGACTTGAATTTCAATTCTTAGTTCATTGTTCGGAAGTTTGACTTTATATTTCAAGTGAATTTTCAATAAAATCAGACGTTTAGACCATTGTTGTGGGCCATTTTCCTATCTTGTCATTGGTTCTTACATTATCCATTTTCCTTAGGTGACAACGGATCCACCGCGATCGCCTATTGTTACAAGGTCAAGGGCTAAAATGGCCGACCAGAATGAAATGCGTGATCGTATGTCCGCTGTGGAGACTCAACTTCAACAAGTACTAGCCTCTATACACTTGTGACGGATCGCTCCAATTCCTCCAAGCGAATCCAACATCTCCACCTGCTCTTCCCGAAATAGTCGTCCCAAAGCAAGCAAACAAGGTTCAAACGGTTGACGACGATATGCCCGGGCTGGATGATGACTCGATCCTTGTTGGAAAAGTCAAGCTTGACAGCATTCCTAAGATAGATCAAGATGAGCGTGTTGCAAAGCTGGAAGAGAAGGTGAGACAACTGCAGGAATCACAAAGCTCACTCCCGTTCGACCTCTCAGTCTATGAGAAGGTCAAAATGCCGAGCAAGTTCAAAATGCCGGATTTTGAGAAGTATGATGGTACATCTTGCCCAAAATCTCATCTGCAAATGTACCACGTGCGCATGGCCCAGCACATCAAAAATGAGCCCCTCATGATCCAATCGTTCCATGCAAGTTGGACTGGACCCGCACTAAACCGGTACGTGATGAAGAATGTGAATCTCCTCAACACCTGGAACGAAGTGGCTGACGCGTTCCTCACACAGTACAAGTTCAACATGGACATCGCACCTTCCCGAGAAGACCTGGAGCGGATGGAAAAGAAAAGGAGCGAGTCATTTAAAGAATATGTTGTAAGATGGAGAAACCTGGCGGCTCAAATCACTCCTGAGCCTACCAACAAAGAGCTGATGAAATTATTTGTGAAGACCCTCCCTTCGGAGTTTCGTAACCGAATGGCCGACGTACGTCGAAAGCTTCAATCGGCTTATTCCCGTAGGAGAACAAATTGAGATGGGGATAAGGGAAGGATGGTTTACTGAGCCATCTAGTAAAAGATTCACTGCCAAGAAGGAGAAGGAAGCGGTTGTAGATGTGAATATGGCTTATAGCCAAGAAAATGTCAAACGTGCCCCGGCTATCCAGATGAATCAAAGGCAACAACAAACTGCTGGTCGTCAATCATTTGCCCAAGCAAAAAGGCATTTCACTCCTCTCCCTGGATCTCCATCCCAAGTGCTAACAATCCTCCGAAAGAAAGGTTTGCTCACTAGTGAACCAAAGCGTCCTAACCGTGAAAGCAATCGCGATTCGACCCATCGAAGAAGTGTGACTACCACGGTGGTGAACGGGCATTCAACCGATGAATGTTTCACCCTCAAGCACAAGATCCAGAACCTCTTAGACACGAAAGTCTTTTCGTTCCAAACCGCTCGGCCGAACGTACAGAAGAATCCGCTACCCGAGCATGAAGGTACGGTGAATGCTATCCTGGAACCTGCAGTCGGTCGAATCAAGGACTCGAAGGTGCACGTGGCAGATGCTTACAATGGACTAGTGAGGGCTGGATATTATCCAAGACAAGAGAATGTTCCCCTATCGCTGATGAAGGAAAGAATTGCCCAAATGGTGGATGACGGCATTATCGTATATGCTGATCGTAATTGTGTAGTTTCCACTATTTCTCACATCATCATCGATTGGGAGGAGGAGGAGCAGGCTGCGCTCAATGCCGACAAGGAAGAAGTTGATCCTTCTCTCGCGGACATGCCTCCGCTAGGCGATGCATCGATGAGGAGATTGTGATCGAGATACCTCAACCATACGAGTATGTCAACAATAAGGCGGTGCCTTGGTCTTATGACTTAGATGTTGACCTTGTTACAAGGTCTGGTCGAACCTATGGTCAAGCCGTGCTCAACCCGCAAAGCCGTCACCGATGAAGAGGCTAAGGAGTTTCGGCCGTGATTAAAGCAAGTGAGTATAATGTGGTCGATCAATTGCGAAAGATGCCTGCTCAGATCTCCTTGCTCGAGCTTCTCCAGACATCCTCTGTGCATCAAAAGTCACTAATGAAGGTGTTGAGTGAAATTCATGTACCAGAGACAGTTGAGGCGGACAAGTTGGAAGAATTTGTGGGATCGGTCCTTCTCAAGGATTTGATTGCCTTTTCTGATGAAGAATTCCCTCCTGAAGGCCGGGGACATAACAAAGCACTCTACATATCCGTTAAACACAAGTCTTCTCATGTGTCTCGAGTGCTCCTTGATAATGGGTCCGCTCGAACATATGTCCATTAGCCACTCGCACCGCCTCGGGGTAGACCCGTCAAGGGTACATGCGGCGATGACCTCGTACGAGCTTTTGATGGCACAAAAAGGAGGTGCTTGGAGAAATCCATCTCGACATACGAGATAGGGCCGCTTGTCTTCAACATTCCCTTCCGTGTGCTTGGACATCCCTACGCATTCGGTTTCTGTTGGGTCGTCCATGGATACATACTTGCTGAGCAAAGGTGTCCTTCAAGTCTACATCAAGCTGTGAAATTTGTGATCGGAAGGAAGCTGGTCACCGTGTATGATGAGGAAGACCACCGGATCTATCACGAAACGGCTATCCCCTATGTAGAGCCGGATTCTGAGCTCGAATCAAGTTACCACTCATTTGAGTTGGTATCCACCATACATGCTTCTCGAGGTTCATCACCGCCCATTCCTAAAGTTTCGAGATGCTGCCCTCATGGTAGGAAGAAGAGTAATGGTCGGAAATGGTTTCATTCCGTGGCAATGGTCTTGGGATGAATGGTCGAGGCATTCGAAACCCCATTGAAGCCCCTCGAGGTCCCCTTCGCTGGTTTGGGGTACCGTGGAAGAGGTAGGGAAGTTCAAGAGGACAAAGACGAGGGAGGCAAAACCCGCTACCCCGAGCATTCATGAGACATTCCCGGTCCTCCTATAATGATGCGGGATGAAGCAAATACCCAGGGGCAGCCTAGTGGCAAATTCGATTATCTGGTGAAGTATTCGGTCCCTCCCAGCTATTGCGTTGATCCTCGTCAGATAGTCCCAGATGGATGGGATAGCATGGATGACCCAACACCCCTGAAGACCGAAAACCTTGAGGATGAGCTGGGAGTTGCGAGCTTATTTGACAACCTCATCATAGGAGCCATTGATGAAGGATCCCCGAAGAGATGGGCCTTGGCCCACAAGAGTAACTTTTTTTATCTTTTCGCACATTCCCCTACGCGGGAATTTTTATTGCTTTCTAGGGATTGTTTTCGTTTTCTTCCTTTTCGTTTTCTTCTTAGGACTTGAAATGCATTTTCCATTCAATAAATTGTAATTGATTGATGAATTTCAATAAAATTACAACCTTTATTTTGAAAGTATGATGAGGCACACCAAACCAGCCCGGTGATGTTATCCAGCCGATAAACAAAAAGAAAAATCCAAGGAGAATTCTGAGGCCTGGGCTTCATCATGCTTTCCTGTGTCAAAATGTTAAAAAAATGCATTTTCAATTGTTTTTCAAAAAATTTCAAAAAAAAAATCTTTCAAAAAAAAATGATTTACCCTGTTTGTCTTTTTGATCCATCTACTTTCCATTTCAAGGACAGTCGTATAATATGCAAAGGTGTGGAAATGGTCCAATCCAATGCAACAAGTGCTGACAATGGTGGTCCTGAAGACTCGATCGAAGATGCCATTAAGGTGCAGCGTAGCTGGGAACAACATGAAAAAAGCAAGGCTCTTACATCCGAGCAGACCGTCACTATTAATTTAGATAACACTGGAGAAGCTAAAGAGGTAAATGATCTTGTTCTAAGGGAGCTATTGCCAATTTTTCCAGATACTAGGGGCAAGTTTGCTCCAGATTACAACGACCTATATGGGGTGAAGAAGATACTTCCCGGTGGTGCTTTGATCCTGGCAGAAATGGATGGTCGTGAGTTTTCCACCCTAGTGAATTCGATCTTTGTCAAGAAATATTACCCACGATTGAATTTGATGTGTCATGTTTTGAACTGCAATCATTTTTATGATGAATAAATTGCTTCAATGAGTTGCAGATTTAGTGGTCTAAATTTGTTACAAATCTTGCATGTTTTCCTTGATGAATTGTGTGAGATAAATTGAATGTGTCAAATGGGATACTTTGGAATGATGAAAGGCAAGCTTTATTCCATACACTGTTCATACACTAATCCCTAGTGAGTTGTGTGGAAAATTTCCATGCCTGAAAGGAAAAGGGTGATCTCGCAAAGGGTACGTCAACCGAAGTGATGAGAGGCGCTTTCTTCTTCAACCCGAAACACTACGGTATACCCATTGATTAGCCCTTTGAGCCCACACACGTGAAGAGCTTTTTAAATTATCCCTCAAGGATCGTCCCATACTTGGGACAAAATTTGAGATGAATTATAGGAATTTTCTTAATCACACTTGCATCAATCTTCGAGTATTGCTTTCGCAGTGTAACTTGTACGATAATTTGAAGTGCCTTAGGACGATGAAGAGCAGTTCTTTCTGTATCCACACACTTTTATCCATTGCATAGCCCACTTGAGCCTATGAATTCATTTTGTATTAAACCCAGTTGGTGATCATCCCCCACACTAGGGCAAGGCAAAGAAAAGAAAAAATTCGAGTGGCATGGTCTAGAATGATAAAAAAGAAGCTGTGCAAATCCAAAGAAAACAAGTGCAAAAAAAAAAAGGGGCATGAAAAAGCAGTATGCCTGGTAAAAGCAAGACCAATGCCCAAAGAAAAAAATCAAACACTTGATGAAGTGAGTCGTATCCCCAACAAGGTGGTACCAAAAAAAAAAAAACCCAAATGCTGTTGCAATTAATGGAGTTGTGATGTGAAGAAAATCTTTGATGGTGAAGAGAAAAATTGGTGGAAATGTCAAGATGATCACCAACTTTGATCCCCTAAACACTTTTTGAGCCTAATAATCCTTTCGTTTCTTAACCCATGAACCCAGCCTATGTTACGTCCCTTGCAAAGTCTCTTCTGATTAGGGCACTTGAATTAACGTTGGGGTTCACATGTTTTAAGCATCGCTCGAAGAAGTGCGAGTAAGGCAATTTCTACCTCATTTCGCATGTTTCTTGACTTGTAAACCCTAAGATGGTTACGGAATATCATTCATTTTTCAAATAGCCTTGACTCAAAGAGTCCCCTTTGCTAAGCCGTTGACCAAGCCCGCATTACGGTCCATGTTAAAGACCTCTCAGATCGGTAAGGTCGTACCACTTGCAAGATTGCTCAGACCCTTGTTTGACATGATGATGGTGAGATAGAGCGATTGTCAAGATCCTACATCAAAGGTCAGGATGAAACAGCCCTTTCAGTGAGGATGAGTGAAAAGTCCTTTTAGACTAAATGATCCCTCATTTGACACATCCATGACACTCATGTGTTCAGATTGGAATCTTCTTTTGAAATCCTTTCCATTGGAATTAGGTGATGCATGGGTGATAGAAATCATTACGCATGAACCTTACTTGAATTAATGCATGTGTTATTTGTAATCACAAATACATATTGCTTCTCCTATAACCATGTTTTACAGGAGACATGTCCCCAATGAGCAGAGATATCGCCGGTAAGTATATCTCTATCTATACCTTAAATACTTGTCGTTGTACGGGTATTCTCCCTTTTGAGTACACCGACACTCGATGGAGTTGTCCCCAAAGATTTTCCCCCGTTGCGACGCTGGGCGACCGAAGAATGGTTCGGGTCCTAGCGAAGCAAAACCTCTGTTTAGGTGACCGTAGAATGGTCCTAGACAAAACATATTTCCCTATTCAGGAAGAATGGTAAGGTAAATCCCCGTTTAGGCGACCGTAGAATGGTACGGGTCCTAGACACAACCAAGCACCGCCATACCGGGCGACCGTAGAATGGTACGAGTCCTGGGAAAGCAGTCTCTTTATAAAGCCATGTTACTATTCTGGGCGACCGTAGAATGGTACGGGTCCTGGACATGTAACACAAACTATCTCGAGCTACTCTATCCTCCTTGAAGGTAAGTTGTTCTAGGTAGGTTCCTTTGACATCTTAGTTTGGATCTAGATGTCTCAATTATTTTCGTTGAACATTTCACTTTGGATGTGAATGTTCTTCTCAATTTCAATGTTTCAATCTATTGCATGTTATACTCTTCAAGAAACCTGAGTGAGAGTTGGGTACTTGTGGAGCAACGGGAATTTAACATGTACCTCAAGATGCTCTACCACGCCGACTGGTAAGTAATTGTAGGTACATCTTTTCCTTTCACATCATGCATTTGCATTAGCATTTCCATGCACTATATAAATTGCATTTCAAAATATGATTCATTTTTTTTTTTTTTAAATTTCATTCAGTGCATGCACATAGTCAAAATTTAGGTCTCAATGTGTCTTTGAAGGTAACCTCTTCGAGCTCACCTTCAAAGAGGGGCAGCTGTTGACACCTAAATTTTGACGGTCCATTTAGTCATTTATCGCATTAAAAATTAGGGTTTAATTTTATCCCTAATATATATATATATATATATTAATTACATAGCATATAGGTTTAAGTGCATTTCATTTTAATTTGCATTTTTATTTATTGGACCGGTGCGGATGGGTTCAAATTAGTTGGGCTAGGCCCACGAAAGGAACGAATTAACCCAAGCCCGCTGTTTTTTTTAATCAATTATCTTGTGAGAAATTAAGATTTGATGCAATATTATGGTGATTTTTTTTTAAAATTGAGAGAATCTAGTGCAATCTTATCTTTAGCAATATATGACGAAATCATGAGAGAATATTCATAAGATAAGGAAAATAAAATAATTTTCGTGATCGGGAAGTTATAAGCAATCTTCGAAAGATGAAATATTCACAAAAGATCACGTTTTATTTTACTATAAAAAGGTGCCGTGTACGGCGACAAGGGGGGGTTGGTTTTTCTTTGAAGAAAAAGCAGGAAAAAAGCAAAAGGGAAAAGTGAAAAAGTGAAGGTGAAAGTGACGTGAAGGAGAGGAAAGAGAAGACACAAGGTAAAGCAGATTTACTGTGCTTCTTCTCCGTGAACCTTCACCGCCCGCCGCCCGCCGCTCGCCGCTGCCGTCGCCACGCCATCACCGACGCTCAACAGCACCGTCGGAGCCCAAGCGCCGCGCCTCGACAACCCAAGCCCAAATCGAGCCGCCCCACCGCCGTCCCGCCGGTCATCCGCAACCTCCCAGCGCCGATCTACCCCTGCACCAGTCCGAGGGAGTCACCGACTCGCCACCCATCGAGCCACCGGCGACCCAGAGCGGCATCTCCGCCGATCTAGCCGCCGATTCTCCGCGCAGCCGCCGATCTAGCCGCCGATTCTCCGCGCAGCCGCCGATCGTCGCGCCCACGTTGCTCGCCCGCCGCGCTAGCACCAGCATCGCCGCCGCGCCCGACGCCCTGCAAGTCCGCGACCTAGATCTACCGCCGGACCACCACCCCCGCCTCTGCCGCTCTTGCCGCACCACTGCCGGACCACCACAACGCGGATCTGCCCCCCTGCCGTCGCGACCCAGCCACTCGCCAGCCGCGATCCGAACGCCCTCCGCTCCGATCCAAACCGTCGCGCCGCCCGTGCTCCGCCTTACGCCGGTGATTCGCGATCCACGCTCGCGGCCCGCTCCGCCGCGCGACGCCCACCCGCGGCGCCCACTCACCGTCCCCGAACTCCGAACCACCTCGCCGGAACCCTCTATTTCCTTAGGTTGTTTACTTTTATTTTTATTTTTATTTTTCCGGCGACCCAAGCCCCGGCCCGGCACCGACGAACTTGCTGCCCTCTATTTCCTTAGGTTGTTTATTTTTTATTTTATTTTTATTTTTATTTTTCTTATTTTATATTATTTTGCTTTACTTTTAGTTAGTTTTATTATTTATGTTTAAGTTTGATTATTGTAAGGTGACTTTTAGGTTTGATTATTATAGGCATTATCCATAGGTGTTATCCCTAAAATTACTGTAATTATTAATTTGACCCGTAAGATGTCGGGTCAATTTTTTAATTATATTAATTCTTGGGATTTGTTGATATTTTAAATTGTTGAATCAATCTAATTATTAATTTGATCCGTAAGATCTCGGATCAGATTTTTAGTCATTTTGAACTGTTGTCGTGATAATTAGGGTTAGGATAATCGTTAATTTGACCTGTGAGACAACAGGTTATTTTTTCGGTTATTTTAATCCTTTATTTTGTTGATAGTTTAGGGTTAATATTTATTTAATAATTACTTATCTTTTAAAAAAAAATCAAAAGGAAAAAAGGTCAAAATCTTGCATCAAAGCATGAAGATTTAACAAGTTAGACATGTAGGTAATAAATTAGATTTTTTTAGGATTATATTTTTAGGATTACATTTTTAGAGATAAGTTAGTTTCAGACTTAAATAATTTTTTTAAAATAGGATTTTATTGCGAATTAAAAAAAATATAAAAACAAAAAAAAAGGTGCATTCATTTAGGTTATTAGTTTTTTTTTTAATTGCATGTTTAATTACGTGTTAGTTTTAATTTCGAATTTCATAAAGAAAAAACACAAAAAAAAAAAAATCATTGTGCATATAGGTTAGAAATACATGTTTCATTTTAAATTTAGATAATCTTTTTAGATAAATTGCATTTTAGATTAAGATAATGTCTTAGTTTAAATTATGATTTAAGATGGTTTAATCTTTAGTTTAAATTAGATAGAATCTTAATCTAGCTAGATCATTTTTGCATTTTTTCTTAAATTTCGAATTTCATAAAAAATGAAAAATTAAATTCGTCTCTGCATAAGTTAGACTCAATTTTTAGAATAGGTTGCATTTTTAAGAATAGAGATATCAAATGCACGTCATTTAATTTGTTATTAGGTTCATTGAATTAGAAATGGTCCGTCATTAGGATTAGGCCATTTTAGTTAATTTAGAGTGCATATTTAATTATTGCATTTCTTCATGTCATATAGTTTAGGTCATGTTGCCATGTCATATTAGATTATTAGCATGCATCGCACGATATTCATTAAAAAAAAGGTAAAAATCAAAATTAAGTTTGCATGTTAGGTTTATCAGAATTTGCTTGTTAGATCATGAAGTTAAAATGCACGTTTCGATTTCAAGATAAAAGAAAACCCAAAAAATGCTTTGTGTGTTTATTTCTTTTAGTGGACGTCTTTTGATTGTTTAATAATGGTTGAGCACTCGTGTGGCCACTCATTTGCATGATAGGAATTTAGATTAAAATCAATCCAAGCTGCTTGCAAAAAAAGAACATTTTTAAAAAATTTAAAAAAAAGAAATGGTACCGAAAGGGCACTAGGATAGTCTAGTGTAACCAAGTCCCCGTACTTTTGGGTCTCTGCTGTTCGTAGGAGTAAAATAATTCTCCCATTATTTTACTTAGGTGTCTAATCGACCTACCGAAAACTGATTAGTGGCGACTCCTAGATAATAATCTTTGGCATGTTACAACTTTAAGTCGCGATTTGATATGGGCTTGGGAGAGCCCGAGCTAAGTTTAAAGACTTAATAGTCCATTAACCTAGTTTTAGGTGGTGCACCCAAAAATTAGGTCGCGACAATATTGGATGTAATTTGAGGCTAGAAAACATTGAAAGAATTTGAATTGCTCGAGTATAGTTGTAATATTTGTTATATCACTTCATCAATAGTAAAATTCTGTGTTACTCTCATCATGGACATAAGTCACAACAAACGAACCACATAAATTCGATATCCAATTTATTTTCTCATTCCGTGCATTTTATTCAACCACTTCTTATAGTTATGATAGAGTGAATCTAGGTAACATCATTTAATTTCAAGGTCTGATTGATGCATCATGTCATTAAGGTGCTCATGAATGCGGCCATGGAAATAGGGGCAGCTCTCTTAAGAATTTAACCTGACTATGGTGCGGACTGTCATGTTTGTTATTTGCTTCTCCACTATTCATTTTGCAAGATGAGGCTCTGCTCTTTTTTTCTTTTCTTTTTTATGGTGCCCAAGGTAATAGAGAATAAGATTTTAACCTTCGATCGTGCCCCATTCATTGTGCGAGACGTGGAACAAGACGTGAAGACGATGGCATGGATTGATGGCATTTCCGCTACAAAAACCTTTGAATAAAAATATGAAATTTTTAATTTAAATTAACAACCTTCTCTAGGCAAAACATAACACATGATAAGATGAAGTCTTGTTAGGTGTATTAGGGTATTTATATTGTGAAATCGATTAAAGGGATGATAAATTGAAGTCAATTTTGTTGGTTAGTTTGATGAAAAAAAACAATAAATTGAAGAGAGAGAATGTTATTCCAATTAGTTAATTGAAAAAATAAATGAGTATCTTAGTCAAAATGGGGAGCAAATAGGGTCGCTCCACTTATATTGCCTTTTCTTTATTATATAATTTTACTTCTGTTGGGTTGGCGCGTGCTTGTTACTGTAACTACACGATTAACTAAAAAGGTTCTTTTCTGTTGTTATTTTATTTTACTAGAGACTCAGTTTCACGAAATTTTTTAATTCATTCCACGTTCATCATGTCGCATGATCTCCTCCATCATCCGATTGGGACGTTAACTTTCTAAAGATAAAAAATTGCTCTCTTCCATCATTCGGAATTTTGGGTCGTTTCTAATTCTAACGTTGAACCAAACCAACATAGAAAATAGGTAAAAAGAAGGGGTGTGCATGGTCCGGGCAGGCGGTTCCCGACCTAGAACTGGGAACCGCCCTCTAAGGACCGGTTCCGAAAATTTAGAACAGAGATCCACCCGTTAGTTGCATGGATCCACCCAGGAACCGAACAGCCGGTCCGGTCTGGTTCCTGGGTGAATCTATGGAACTGGTCTCACAATAATAATAACCAGGACTGATTAAGTCCTGAAGCCTCCCTTGTCATGCCCGAAATCTTAACAAATCTACGTACTCGCTCATCCTAAGCAAAACCCGGGAAGATTAAGATCAAAATTCCATTATGCTAATTAAAGACGCAGAACTAACATTTCTCCCTCGTCCATCATCCGCCCTCACCCTCGGCAAAATCCACGGTTGGCCACCATTCATCAGCGGAACAAAAACAGCAAAGCATGCCACGCGTATACACACAACCATAACGAAGAAAAGAAGCGAGTTATGCGTGGATTAATAACCGGGTGGGCGGTCCGGGCGGGTTTTAATAAGCGAGATCTGGAGATTAGCGCCTCTCCATTTGGTGCCCTTCGGACTTTTTTCCCACTTTAATTAATTTTTTTTAATTATTTGATTTGGGTTTGTTAATTTGTAATTTCTTTTTTTAATATTAAAAATTAATATATTATTTTAATATAATCGGTCCAAATCGGTGGGCGGGTGGACGGATCCGCCCATGGAACCGGGAACCGGACCGGTACCCACCGGTTCCCATAAATTGGAACCGGGAACCGGACTGGTTTCCTCAAGAACCACCGGTTCCGGGCGGTTCCGGTCCGTTCCGGGTGGTCCGAGCGGGTCCCGGTTCTTTTGCACACCCCTAATAAAAAGTAACATATTAAATTGGTTTTTAAATGACCTTAAAAAGTACTAGTTTGTCTCACGTATAATGGTTAAAAACCTATCAGTATTTTTTATACAAATTAATATATACTCGATCTATACTCTATATAGTTAATTAAACCATCCTAATAATTATCTTGGTATATATCCAATCATGCTACAAAATATTTACATTGCACTACTTATACCGAATGTGTCGCCAATTTCTAGTTGCAACCTATGTGTTAGCATCAAATATGTGTTTGTGACAAGAAGCAAAAATTTATACTAATTTGCATCGAATACGAACCAAAAATGTCATATTATTTTTTGGTCTGTTAGAAGAAAATTTTCATTGCCATAGGGTTAACCGCCTGATGACAAAAAGCAAATTAAACAGTTTGTCTCCTTAAATTACGGTTAATAGCAACAGAACTTACTTTCGTCGCCTTAGGCGTGCCCGAAGGTAACGGAAAAAATGATTTTTGTCGCCTTTGGATAAAACAAAGGTGATAAATTCACTGGCTTGTTGCTTTATGGTAGACCAAAGAATGCACATTCTAAGATTTGTCATTTTAGGATCGATCAGAGGGAACCCAACCTTAACTTCCTCACCTTAGGTCATAGCCAAAGGCAAAATTGATTTTTGTTGCTTTAGGTCTACCCCCAGATGACAAAGTTTTAATTATGTCACTTAGGCCTATACCTAAGGCAACAAAACCATCGCATTAGATCTCAACTAAGATAACAAAATTTCATGTTTGTCGCCGTAGATCCAAAACTGGACAATTTGTCGCATTTGTTCGACCCTAAGGCAACAAAATTCTTAGACATGTCTTTTTGTTTTGTTTTTACAATTTGAAAGCAATTGTTTACCTTGCCAAATGAACAAAAGTATGTAGATTTCATTTATGAAATCAAGTTGGTAAATATGTCTTCATTAACAAATTATATGAATATAATACCATAAAATATAACCAAATTTTGATCAAGTTGATTGAAACATTTACTTATACGTATATTTTTAGTAGAAATTAAAAATAAGGATTATTTATCTATCAATTTCAATTTCGCAGAAAAAATCAAGCGAAGCTCATTATTTGGTTGTATAATTTCTAATTAAACTCTTTTAAACAATTCCTCAAGAAATTGTCCCATTCATCTATATGAAATAATAAATGGAAAAGGAAAGAAACTGAAGAAGAATAAAGAGTAGTTGGGTAAATTAACATACAATTTTGGCCCATAATGTACAATGCCCATCATATTCTTAACAAAATGTCCAATTACGTGGCCACGTGTCAACATGGGATGAACAACAATATGAATGGAAAAAATTAGTAAAAGGAGGGCTTGATGAGTGACATTTTCGCGATATTTTATTAGCTAGGACTAGTTTAGTAATCTTCTCCAATCTCTACCCAACAGCATAAAAAGAAATATAACTCTAGTTAGTGTTTCCTTAATTAGAACGCATGTCAAAGTTAGTGTTCCTCGGTCATCGATTTATTCTTACCATATAAGGAGTATCGCTGTGGCTTGCATTCACAGTCCAGTGCGGAGCAAGGGATGTTGGGTTTCATCTAATATTATGCATTAGTTTAGCTTTATTATATAGCTTTTTAAATGTATGTCATTCTTTTCTTTTCTTTTTTTTATCTATCATACTCTAACTTTCAATTTACTCTGACTTTTGCCTTACCTCTTTGTAAATTGTGAGAGTAGAACTTTACATCTAAAACGAAATGTCCCCATCTCTAGTCAAAGTGAATAATCAAACTCCCCACCTTAGGGTGGCCACTAGGACAATCCCTGTGATTAAATGTATGTCATTCAATCATTAAATCTTAGGTTGTTTTGACTATTTCCTTGCATTATCCTAGATTTCTTAGGACCCCAAAGGTCGGTTCCTTAATATCGTTGCATGCATTATTCGTTATTTTAATGTTTTTTTTATGAACGTGATTGATTGAAATTTTTTTTTTTTTTTTGTCGGTGGTTGATTGAATTGAATTGCACGTATATTTTAGGAACAATTTAATAACCATTATTGCACGTCACATGACCATTATTGCACGTCACATGTGGCATACATATATATTGTTTGGGGCACAATCATCCTTTGTTATTTAGGGTAA
The DNA here is from genome assembly GCA_017140595.1 of Eucalyptus curtisii. NCBI lineage: Eukaryota > Viridiplantae > Streptophyta > Magnoliopsida > Myrtales > Myrtaceae > Eucalyptus > Eucalyptus curtisii. The sequence goes on from CM029499.1 coordinate 27,435,891, forward strand.
ATGCATGTTTTTACTTTTAGAATGCATATCAATTTAGGATAATCCATAGTTTTCACTAAACAAAAACCAAATAAAAAATGTCATTAGAATCACAAAGATCGCATGCAGGTTTAAAGTCAATTAGTCTCATAATATGCATGTCATAAATTGGACATCATTTAGAGAGTCATGTGATTTAAGTCAAGGCCTAATAAAAATCACTTCATGTAAATTAATCAATAATTGCATTATATGCATTACCCGCATTGCATATAGTTCACATAGTACTTCATTATAGAATATGTTCCTGATCTCCCATAGGTTATTCATTTATGCTAAATAAGTCCACATAAACAGCATATTATTAATTTGCATATTATGAGCATTCTAATGTAAATAAGTCCCTACATAAACTGCATCTAATTAACCTGGCGCTGAATGGGTTTAAGCAGGACATCAGAACTTAATTAAATATTTTGGAATAAGCCTGCAAGAGCATGAAATTCGGCCATATCCTTAACTCTCTCTTATACTGCCAAAAATCTCACATGAGATGCACGTCATAGATGTCATCATTAATGGAAGTCATGGCAATCACCTCTGGTCAGTAATCTTCTAGTGAGGATTAACTCTAGCTTGAAATGTACTCCCAGTATCCAGAAGTAGCACTCCACAAGGCTGTCTATCGCAAATGGAAAATTCATCGCACCATCCAATTCCTTTCACCACCCGTAAATTATTTACCAAATCTAATTAATGTTAGGCACTTCATTTGTCATATGGACCGACGAATTTCATATGACTCAGTTCCCTTTGAAATATGTAATTGAGGTGTAGCCACAATCTACAGATGGAGAACAGTTTGCGCCACAAAGACAACATAGGAAAAAGGGGAAGAAGAGTTGGGAAATATGAAAAGTTTGCGCTCCATTCAAGAGTTGTAATTGAATAGCTCAGGCATGATGTACCCTGACTCTGGTGCCTACAGACAGAGATAATCCATGCTGGTGATTGCTCTCGCACAACCCGTTTTGCAAGAAGAGGCTCATTCTGCTTTCGTTCGTTATATGGAAGACATTTATTTTATCTACCATCAATTATGTCCACCGTGACATCAATATCCCCTAAACTCTTTTTTATGTTACGAGTAGCTCCAAACTTATATCAATATGATAAACTTCACCTAGTATATCTTTATCCCAAATTTTGCCTAATGCAACACCAATACATTAATTTTTCCGTGTCACTATTACCCATGAACGTATATTTCAAAAAATGATCTTGGTTACTGATGTCCGGATGATCTTTTTCTATCAATCATCCAAGCTAGTCGTAATCCATGTCAGAATTTTAACGATTAGAGGGTATTTTTGTCACACTAATACAAATTTGAGGTGTTTAGTGACACCAAAAAAAGTTTTTAGATATCGATGTTGCATGGGGTATAGTTTATGATTTTCTATGATATTTGTGTGTATATTCTAAGAGAGGATATTTATTGTCATTATAAGAACTAATCTTATCATTCAAGGTGTGTTACTAGATTAAATATATCATGACTTTTTTCGACATGAATGAATAAAATCTCCAGCAAGTCTCATTTTGAGGCTATTCTCGAGAGGGTGATCGTCCCGCATTGATTTGGTCTAGTGTTCTTTTTCTTTTTTTTTTTGTCAAAATATCATTCTTTCATTACTAGCCCACTAAAGGGGCACCTTCAGTTGGAACATCTAAGCATAAGATTGACATTAAAGGTTGAGGAGGATATGAAAACCAATTACTAGGTAGAGAATTTGTTCGATGGACTTTAGCGACCCAATCCGCAGCCTTGTGTTGAAAACCCTTTTACATGCTGATAATTCTTTTGAATTCTTTTAGCCTTGAGGGCTCGGCTTTAGAACTGCTTATCGGAATGGATAATTGATACGATGAACTCCCTTTTGGCGGAAGTTTATACGTGGGCATGAAATAAAGTATTTCCTCGGACCATGGGAAGTTTACATTTATGCACAGCACAATTGTCGTCCCTGAGAAGGATATCCAATCCGGAATTTGAGCGTATCGATAAGTCCAGCTCGAGTGCATTGGCAGAGAATTGGGAAGGACAATCTGAAACAGACGAGCTCGGATCATCTACTAGTTTCTGTCCTTTACTAGTTCATGGTCAGAATGGCTACTAGTCTTCGTGGTGTCGGAGGTCGCTTCAGTGGCCCCTTTCATGTTCGAGAAGGGTTCTATCATGCTGTGGGGTCCCTGTCTGGAATCAAACCGGTGCACGCGGAATAATTTCAAAACTTGTAAATGACCGACGCGATAGGGGCGATGCTTTGTAATATTTTAATATTTTTAATTCTTTTCTTTTATTTTTATTTTTATTTTTTTTCAACTCTAGACCAACAAGGTGGTCACCGACTCACTTGGCCTTCGCCCAAATCCAAGTGAGGGCCACGACACGCTCGCCTATGGTCAACGAGGGCCACCACTCGCTCGCCCGAACCAAGCGAGAGTTGTCGTCCAGAGTTAGGAAAAAAAATGAAGGAAAGAAAAGAAAAAATAATACTAATAATAAAATTCTAGAAAAAATTTAAAAATTATAAAATTGTCCAAAATTAAGATTAATCGCGTCTTGACGTAAGGCGGTCAAGATCTTAACTGCCCAGACCATGTCATCAGAATTTTCAACCTAAATTGGCAAATCTTAAAAAGGTTTTGGACTAAATTGGCACAACAAAAAGGTTTTAAATTGAATTGGCTGCTAAATTTATGATTTTTTTGACAATTTTTCCAAATCTAAAAAAGCATTTTTAGGAAATTTTTAAAAATAACCTTTTGATTTAAAAGCTAAACCTCGCAAAGATCGCGCCTTTAATTGTAAAAGAATTATTATTATTATGTTCATTGTCAGTGTAAAAAGTTTTTTGCATATTCATGATTGGATGAATGACATGTGGATGAATTTAGTGTAAAATTGTCATTGTCACTATCAATACGATGTATCCACTAAAAAATTGTCTCATAATGAATTATACCTTTGGTCCCCCCACATATTTGTTAGAGATTTGTCGTGATTACTTCCCATTCCCTTCAACTTGATTTCAGTGTAAAAAGTTTTTAGCATATTCATGATTGGATGAATGACATGTGGATGGATGAATGACATGTGGATGCATTTAGTGTAAAATTGTTATTGTCACTATCCATACGATGTATTCACTAAAAAATTGTCTCATAATGAATTATACCTTTGGTCCCCCCACATATTTGTCAGAGATTTGTCGTGATTATTTCCCCCATTCCCTTCAACTTGATTTGTGTCATGTTTCTACATTGAAATTATGTAGCTATATTGCTGCACGTGTCCCCTGAACATGAAATAGGAAAAAAAAAATCGATGGAAATAAGGGTTAAATTGTGAAAATTTTGGCATGAAATCAAGATTTTTTTTTTCCGTTCTTGTCAAATGATACGACGCTCAACTTTAAATCGAGCAGGAGATTTTTTATCTTTAGTTTTTTACCAATCGCGTGGCTGAAATTATTTTGGGAAACCAACACACCCTGTTCGGCGTAAAGAAAGAAAACAGAACTGCAATGGGCTGGGAATCATTTCAAAGTGGAAGTGAAGGGCTTTCCATGTTGTGGCTTGGAAAACTCTTTGGTTTAATCATCTGTAACTATTATGGATATATAATAGAATTTCACGAGCGGAGACAAATATGATAAAACTTGATTTTGATTCTTTTTTAAATGCAATGAACGCAAATCTCGTGTGCGTCGAAAAAAGAAATATGGAGAGGGAGGAGTGAAGAGAGGAGGAAATGATGAAGAAAATGGACGAGAAACTTTATGAAAGAAGAAATAATTAAGCTCGATCTTCACATGGGTAAGGGATGAATCAGCAGAGAAGTGACATAATTTTTTAGCTTGGTCCCGGCATTGGTGTAGTTATCTTCATCCGTATATAACACATCAATCACTCGTGTAAGATTGAGAATTGGAGTAAGAAGTCGCGATGGGATGGCAGTTGGAGCAAGACACTCTTCGTTGACGTCCTTCCACGCTTCGACCACTCGTCTCCATAGTTCTTCCTTTGCTTCTTGTTCCGTGACGCCGTATTGATGGACAAAACACTCCACGGCCGATGCCACATGCCCTCTCTTCTGCTCGAACTGTGAGTTTGTATAATGACCAACAAATATCAAACGAAAAGATTCATTTAACTGGCAATGCGCCCGCATGGGCAAATAACATGGAATATACTCTTCTTGGTAACACACCTGGTGAGAGACGATGTCATCCATGAGCCGACAAATCGTTGTTGAGGCCTTCACCATCTTGGGGCCACTGAGCAACCAGTCGAAAGCATCTTGTGTCGCCAGATCTCCCATTCCCACAAATGAAGTGGTGGCTAGCATTTCATAGGCTGAGGTCACTAATGCAACGGCCATGTACTCCTCCATCGTCGGTACGTGACCTTGATGGAACCATTTGGCTTCAGCAAAGTAGGCCCTCACGAGGTTTTTCATCTAAGGAAGAGAGAACAAGAGAATCCAACGCGTTTTAGTGGCTCCTTTCCGCATCCTCATATCACATCCATACAAAACCACTTGACCGAAATGAAAAAACTTTGTAAATGCAACTTGGACAGATTTCTTCTCTTTTTTTTTTTTTTTTAATTTCTCTTTGGTTCTTTTCTTGAGTCAACATGGTAATTAGTTTATATGATTGCCTAATACACAAGATAATTCAGTCAAGAATGACGTCTCTTCAATGGACAACTACTAGGAAAAAAATGTGATATGAGCGACTTTGATAGTCAGTTACATAATCGAATTCTCATACAATGGAGATGCCAATAAAATCTTATATTTTCACTGCCGGACTGAGTAAAAATCAGTTGAATGGATGCAATATGTAAAGCTCTTACTGCTTCTTTCGCATGGTAGAGCCCGTATGATGTTCCATTCTCGGCTATTGCTTTCTCAGTATCATCATAAACATCAAGAAGGGCCTTGTAGCATACTTGCATGTACTTTGGCAGTCCATCTATAGCATCAATGCTCCACCTGAAATCATATTGGAATGTTGTAGATGAGTATATGGATACCATTGAGAGCTCATAATTCTGTTTTATGGAGGGAAAATTATCAAAAAATTTATAAACTTATTGTAATTATGCTAATTTAGTCCTAAACTTCTTTTTTTTTTTGGTCAATTCAATCCTAAATTTTTGTTTTTGTCAATTTAGTTCTAAACATTTTGTAATTATGTTCATTCAATTCATCCGGTCAATTTTGAGTAGCTAGCACTAACATGGAGGCTATCCATCCACGTAGACACTAATGTGAACAATTTTTAATTATTTTTTATTTTTTATTCTTTTATTAAATTTCTTTTCTTTTCTTTTTCTCTTTTTTTCCTCCTTCTTCCTTCTTCTTTTGGTAGCCGACCAAAGGTAAGAGCTAGCAAGGTCAGCCTCTCAACCCAATGGCAAGGCTCACCTCACTTGCCACTAATGAGGGCGAGCCTCGCCTAATGACAGGCCACCCTCACCTGATCTGGCAAGGCTCGTGCTCGCCATGGCTGGCCAAGGCCTCGCCGGATTTGACAAGGCTCAACTAGTCAATGATGGCAAGCCTCGCCAATGTCCAACGAGGCGATCTCACTGGCTTTCACTAACCAGCCAGAGGAAAAAGGAAGTAGGAGGAAAAAAATTAATAAAAAAATAAAAAAATCGAAAAAAAATAAAACTATTAAAAAATTGACCACACCAGCACCAATCAGCCAAAATTGGGCGGATTGACTAAATTATACAAAAATTTTAGGACTTAATTGACAAAAAAAAATTATGACTAAATTGACATAATTGCAATAGGTTTAGGACCTTTATCTGGATGAGCAAGACCTCAGTTATTACCTTTCCATAGCTCCAGTAAAGAGTTCTAATTCTTCCAATGTGCCATAGACATCATAGATGTCATCAATAATGGAAGTCATGGCAATCACTTTGGTCATAAATTTTCTAGCAAGGACAAACTCTGGCTCAAAATATACTCCTAGAATCCAGAAATAGCACTCCACAAGCCTGTCTCTCGCGAATGGAAAGTTCCTCGCAACATCTAATTCCTTCCACCACCTGCAAATTATTTGCCAAATTTAATGAATGTTAGGCTTTTCATTTGTCACATTAAGTTTGTTAGATAATATGGACCGACTATTCCTATGACTGAGTTATATTTGAAATGTAATTGAAGATTTAACTACAATCTATAGATGGAGAAGAGTTTACGCCCTAGAGACAACATAAAAAAGGGGAAGAAGAGTTGGGAACTATGAAAATTATGCACTTCAATTAAGAGTTGTAATTGAGGCTACTGAATTTGCCTTGACTTGTTATTAAGAAGTTGACCTTGTGATATGGCCGAGTTCCTTCTGGTGTTGTTGTTGCATCAAGTTGAAATCTAGCTTGGCTAAAGAGAGTAGCACTTCATTGTGGGAAGGCTCTTCTTGGTAGATTGGAATATACCGCATTGCTTCTAGTCTTGGCAAACCCTTGTAAATTGGCTGCTTTAGGGCATGACTCACTTGCTTTGCCAGAGTGGGGCTCACTTGATTTTTGTCAATTGATTCAAGGTGAGTTACAGCAAAAGAAAGTGCTTCGTCCAATACATCTTCTCCATGAACCCTTAGATGGCAAGCTTCATATAGACTCAAGATTCCTAGTATATTAGCGGTGAGTGATTCTCTGAAGTTCCCATCGCTGTCCTTGAACTTTTCAAAGATCTCTGTTTTGCCAAACAAAATCCGAGAAAAAAGCAATTAGCTAAATACTGAAAGATTTTCTTGGTCGTCATTTTTACAGAGCTTATTGTATAGATCCACAAATGTTTCTCCTCGAATTCAAATGGATAGAAAGGGGTTTCTCTTATTAGATTCATTATGAAACGTTTGGAGGAAAAAAACCGTGAAGAATCTAATCTAAGTCAACTAAGAGCTCAATTGGTAACATGTCAAACAGTGCCTGATTTTATCTTTTTGTTCTAGGGAACAAAAAAGAATAGAAATCCGTTTGATAACATTTTTATTATCGAGAATAAATTTGTTTGAAACAAAATCAAAAAAAAAAAAAAAAAAAAGTTGTTGTTTTTTTCTCGGGAGCCACTTCAGAATCAAGCCCAAACAAAAAAAAATTCTCTTTTCTTTTCTTTCTTTTTCTCTTCCTCTTCTTCTTCCTCTAGCTAGTCATAGGCCATGGCAATGGTTGACAACTAGCTAGACAAACAAGGTCCGGCGAGCCTCACCTTGGCCAAGCAAGGCTTCGCCTTGCGAGATCTGGCAAGGCCAACCTCGCAGGTCGACCCTCGCAAGAAGAAGAAGAAGAAGAAGAAGAAGAAGAAGAAGAAGGAAAAATAAACAAATATATATAATAAAATTATTTAAAAAATAGAATAAATTCTAAGTCACAAAAAAGAAGAAGAAGAAGAAGAAGGAAGAAGAGAAGGAAAAAAATAAACAAATATATATAATAAAATTATTTAAAAAATAGAATAAATTCTAAGTCACAAAAAACTTTAAGGATCATATCAAAACACATTTCTATTCTAGGAATGTAAAGTTTTTGCAATTATCAAATGTTTTCGAATGCTTATAAACTTATCAAGAAACAAAATCAGAAAAAAAAATATATTTTTTAATAGAAATTGTTCCTAGAAAATGATTATCAAACACACCTTAAATATCTATACATTAATTAGTACTCCAATTCAATTATTTATATTCCCTCGGTAGACATACACCAATTAAATGGACTATTCACGAATGATTCATGAACATACCACATGAAATCCCGTAGCCGCGTTGTCGAAGCAACCGGAAGAGAAGAGCAACCATGTGAAGGTCATTGTGGTCATGATCACCATCATTAAGTTCGAAATAGCTCTCGTGAATTTGTTCTAGTTGCTCCTCTATCACACCTTGAAAATGGTAGGCGATTCCCAGCCGTTGAATTTGATCGATCAAGTCCAGTTTCTGCGAAGTCGGCACGATAGCGGCCACCATCTTCTTCACCTCCTCTTTCAACTTCTCGATTTGTTCTTCTACGCCGTGGAAGTTCTGATGAAACGCATGAACCACAAACCGCGCACGAGTTACGAGTTTTTCGCCTTTTTATTGTTCCAAAGTAGACAAATGCACGAATGGCTCGTAGCATTAGGCACCTCTGAATAATGCCAGTCATCGTCGGACTCGAGGGTCCATAAAATAAAGCAAAACGTTGAAGTAGAAAAGCCTATAGCTGGAATTATGCTATACCAAGGAAAAATGATTCTTGATGCGCCATGCAAATGCTATCACTATTCACACGAAACGCGAGGGCTCTGATATTGCAGAAGCAACATGGTTGATTTAAGCAAATTAGTAAAGTTGCTACCATGGAGCATGAGTCGGAAGCATATCTGAGGAAGTAGTCCCCCCATATGCTAGGATGATAACTCGCAGACCGGCGTTCGGCCACGGGGCTGGCTGCTCTAGCAGAAGGACGAGATGGGATTGCTGAGATCTGAAGAGACATTTCTTTTCCCTGGTACTGGATTTAGGTGTCTGACCAAAAGATGGAGAGCAGTAGAGCGTGGAAGCCTCTTCTGGGAGAGTCAAAACCTTGTTTAAGGGTATATATAGGCCATGGCATCTTACATTCGAAAGCTCGAGAGAACAAGGAACAGGAACACTTTTTTTTCTCCGAAACGTGTTCTCTACGGTTCTCGGACGAGTTTTGTGGATATAATTTAATTTCGAGGTCTGTTTGACATGTTATTCACATGACTGTGGTGGTGCATATTGTCGGAGCTAATGCGTGGCAGTGATTGCTCCCTCCCCCACCCGTTTTGGCAAGAACAGGCTCGCTCTGCTTCCGTTTGTTTTACGGAGACATTTGTTTTTATACCACCAAAAATCTCTCAACTATGTTCATTGTGATATCAATACCCAAATTTTTTTTCTATTTCACGAATAACCCCGAACTTATATCAATATGATATAATATTTAATCAGAAAAATTCCACCAAAGCCTAAACTTTGCCCATTGTAACATTGTTACCCCAAACTTTACCATTGTAAAATCAAACACCAAAAACAATTACATGTCGCCAACCCTCTTTTTAACTTATATTTTCAAAGACTTACTTGGTTACTAATGCCTAGTTGGGTTTTTTTCCGTGCAATCATCCAAGTCAGTGGTAATTTCCTCTTTTTTCTCTTTTCTAGGACCATGTACCAACTTGTTTGGTGATTTCCAGTCAGTTCTTTTTCAGTTGTAATCATCCAAGTTTAAATTGAAGAGAGGTTTTTAACCTCATTTGAAGCATATAAGTGGCGATGGTTCTTCTGCTTTCCTTCAGCATTGTGACTGGCAATATGCATATATGAATTGGCCATAGTCAAATCAGCAAACTAGAACTTATTTGGTCATATCTTCTGCTCTCTGAGTGGCAATATACATATGCATTAAAGATTATTTGGACACTGCTAAGCTGCGCACTGGGTTATGTGCGAAACTAGGCAAATCAGCTCCGTTTGCTTGCCTTGTCCATGTAAGTTGTCCCATCAAAATTTTAAAGGCCGGGGATATTTTTGTGACACTAATACAAATTTGGGTGCTTGACGACACAAAAAAAGATTTGAGATATTGGTCTCATATTGGGTATGGTTTAACGTTTTTTATGGCATTTTCTCTAAGTAAAATTAAGGAAGTCATGGGGAGGTTGTGCTGAGTGTATATCCTAAGAGAGTATATTTATTGTCGTCCCAAGAACTGATTTTATCATACAAGGCGTGCCACGAGACTAAATACATCATCATTTCTTTCAACATGGACAAATCCATAACCAGCGAGTCTCATTTTGAGGCTATTCTGGAGAGAGTGATCGTCCGCATTGACTTGGTCTGAACTTGAAAACCCATTCACATGCTGATCCTTCTAGCCTCGAGAGCTCAGTTTTAGAACTGTTTTTCAGAATGTATAATCGAGAAGACAAACTCCCTTACGGCGAAAGTTTATACACGGGCATGATTTAAAGTATATCCTCGGACCATGGGACAGTTCCAAGCATGCATAGCCCAGTTGTCGTCCCTGAGAAAGGCTGTCCAGAATTTCAGGGCTTGAAAAAGTCCATCTCGGCGGAGCAAAAATAAATAAATAAATTGAACATTTGGGAAGGACGATCTGAAACAAACGAACTTGGATCATCCACTTGTTTCTCTCCTCACTTGTCGATCAGCTAATTCATGGTTAGAATAGCTACCGACATTCGCCGGGTCCAAGGTCGCTTCAATGGTCCCTTTCGTGTACGAGAATTGCTCCATCGTGCTGTTGGGGTCCCCGTCCTGGAATAGAACGGGGGACATGGGGGTTGATGCGGGCGGAATTATATCAGAAAACTTCTTGTCATTTGTTACGCACGTTGATTGCGTGCCAGGGGTGCACATTACCGTCAGTTTATCACTAACGGTCCCACCATTGAGCGCGAGTGGTGGGCAGAGTTTTGGATACAATCCTCCCATCTGCTTCGATGAGAATTTGCCAAGTGGCGACGCGGTTAGGTTTTTTGAGTGGGAGGACTTTTGGGGGGGGGGGGGGACTTGCAGAAACCTGGGGAGACGTTCGTTTCCTTTTCTGTTTCCCTTTCTTGAGATACTAACCAAAGCGAGTGAACATACGAAGAGGAAGAAGAAGATGATGTGGCTTGGCTACCATTCTTGTTTTCTTTTTTGCAAGGGAAAAGATAGAGCTATGAGTGGCAATTTATAGACATTAGATTGGAAAAATTACCAAAAAAGTTATAAATCTATTATATTTACGACTAATTCAGTCATAAATATTTCAATTATATCAATTTAGATATAAACATTTTCACGTTTATCCAACCAATATTGGCTAGAAATTGTCAATGTAGATGTTAGCCGTCTTGGTAATACTGCTAATACTAACATGGACAAAATTTATTAATTTTTTAATTTTTTAACCTTTTTATATTTTTCTTTTCTTTCTTTTTTCTTTTTCCTTCTCCCTTCGTTAGTCGTTGGGCCTCAGCGATGGCTGACAACTAGCCAAATGCAACTACCAGCAAAAGGCATGCGCATTGAAGGCCAACGAGGCTCAACCTCTCCGGTCATAGCTTGTCGTTGGTTGCCAACTATCGCCGAAGCCCAATGACCAACAAAAGAAGAATGGAAAAACGAAAAAGAATATAACTATAAAAGTTTAGGTGAATATTGTCCCCGAATAAAAGAAAATCAATAACTTCAAAAAAATAATACGAATATTAATATCTGGCATGCTTTGAACTTCTAATTATTTTAGGATTTTATAATCAGTTAGCACAAAATTGTGAAAAGAATACCACAATAAAGTTCTATCCTAATGATACTTAAAGCATCCAGATAAAGAATCCAATCGAAGGGAAGAGAGTGGGTTTACCATGGGAAAATCAATTCAAGAATCCAATTGAAAACCACCCACTAAAAAGCATTTAGACAGCTAGATTTATGTATAATGCATCACAAATACATTGTTGTTAACTTAGTATTGTCTAGGTTGATATTAGATCCAATACACTTTAATTTAAAACTTAAGAAACTTTGTCACTAATGATTATGGTTAACACGACGTAATTTTCTCATCTATTTTCAGCTTGATAGTAGTTTGCTAAATTTTTTTTTTGGTCGGTTTGCTAAATTAATACATCTGGACTTCATTTGTAGAAGAATAGAGCCCTGATCACTTGACACGCGGTATGGTAGAATTCTTTGGAAATAAATGTCTTAGCGCTTACCGGTTGAATTGACGAATACAAGGACCGAGTGCAACTGTATAAGGAATTTCACTGATCGAAAGATACGAACTATTTCAGAACCTCTGTGCGTCAACTTACATCCTGCTCATTCCGGATGTCCTGAACCCGATAATTACGATGTACAAAACAAAAATCCGTTCTCTACACTTGCCGCGAGCTTGGTCGAATATGTGCTCATATACTTCCGCGAGTTTGATCAGCTCATTCTGGTTGAGTTTGTAAAATTAGGGGGGGAAACAGAAGAAACAACTCATTGAAGTATATAATCCAGCAGGAGAAAATGAGCTCTTCTGACAATAGATCTTCATCACTTTGCACATCAGTTAATATTGCGCCTCCTCGCGATAAAACCTAATTATAGAATTAATGAAACTCATTTATACAACGATGTATACTGTGAAGTAAAGTAGATCCAAAAGATCACACATGAACAACAGGTAGCTAAACTAAAGAATGAACAAACAGAAAAGATACAATAGCCATCTGGAAGTTAGAACATGAATACACCAGGGCAAGCTATTGGATCACATGGTGAAGACGATCTGCGACTCCATACTATGTAAATCCAATAACTCCTATTACTACCGAAAGATGTTCAGTTTTCCAGTTTTTCTCCATTAATATTCAAACTCTGGCCCAATCTCAGTACCATGCAGAAGCAGAAACCAGGAACCTGTCTTTCCAGCCCAGAAGCATGCCACCATCCTTCTCTACCAATGTATAATTCTCGGAGTAGTACCTCAGCAGGTTCCTTATGACTGAATTAACGTAACTACTGAGAGGGTATTGCCTAAACCCTGCCATCGTCAATCTAGACTTCCACTTACCAAACAGCTCATGTCGCTCCACCCTCTCCTTCCCCTCGCATGCGATGATGTTCACAATGTCCCTTGCCAAACAGTGCTGCTCCACGTTTATCCTCTCCTTCCTGTCTCTGGGCAGGGTCACGTCAATGGACTCGAACATTGCCAAGTAGTAGTCGAGGGTCTCCACAAACCTTGTCAGGAACGGTGTAGTGTTCGTGTTCGACTCCTGCTCAATCAATGTGATCACTTTTGGAGAAAGCGATTTCACCATCCTTAGTAGCCCATCCCTTGGATTGGTGATGTCAACACTCTCGTCTGGCGTGTGGTGTAGCTGGAGAGGGAAGTTCACTGCAAGAGCTTCCCCAGGCCTGACATCAAGCATGTCATGAGTAACATCTGGGGCAAACACCGGCAAACCATTGAACTCCACCGGGATCTTAAATTTCTCGGAGATCACCGCCAACTTTTCTGCAACTGCTTCCAATCCGGCCCCACGAGCGTACCTGTGGACCGGGTCATCAATCCCTGTAATCCGCACGTAAGGGGGCCCGCTAGGTCTTGCAGCAAGCGCTTGAAGGAGAGTCATCCACTGGGTGCCCTGAGCAATTTGGAAGTCTATGATGTGTATCCGATCCTCATTTTTGCATGCTTCGGCAATGGCTCCATTCGCCGCCATGTACCCAAACTTCAAGTAGGGGCAGATCTCATACAGAATGTGCATGTAGGAAAGCAAGTCTTTGCCTTCAGGCTCTCTGCATCGAAGGGTATGGTAGATGTTAGAACCCGATTCCTCTTTCCTGGCCACAAGTCCTTCTATCATGTAGGCACCAAGACGCTGTATGGGTTCTCCACTGATGGATACAGCCCTCCTGGCTTTTTCAATCAACTTCTCAAATTTGTGTGTGTTGTTATCAGAAAGAGATTTCGCGCAGGCAATCAGCAGCTGCTTCAAATCACCTGGAGGAACATCTTGAACCGATGATTCCTCAATGGCTTCTTTATGTTTCTCTGCATGAATGCTTTTACCTGATTGGCTCTGAATGAAAGCAGCAGAATCCTCAGGACAACTAAATTGTGAACCATGGGGATTTTGATCCCATACATGTTCCCCAATAGAAGTATCTGTGACACGCACTTCTTGTCCATCATCCATTAAGACGTCCTCTAGCTCCTGTAAAGTATAAGCTGTGTTCTGTGAATGATGCTCATTTTGCAGTGAGGTGGGCCTGCCAGAACATGAAAGTAAGCTGTCTCTACACCCGTCTTGCGATGGGCTTGACCTCTGGAAACAGCTGGTGGTCTCGAGTGAAGAGTTGTAAGAAGAGCTAACTCCTGAATAATTGTCTGTAGAACTGTACTGCTCCTGATTATCGCTTAACACAGTGAGTGTCTCGCTATCAAAGTTTGTCGAAAAGGGTGAGATAGGAGATTCCCCGATTTCAAACTTCGAATGCCCAAATAACCTGTTGGGAAGAGATGGAACAGTTGGATGAGAAGATGTGAAAGATAAGCCAGCACCTGTCTCACTGTATCTGTATAGTGAGCGTGATTCCATGCTTTGGCAGTATCATAAGCTTTATTAGCAGAAAACTCTCAATTAGCCCGTAATAGATTGCAATAGGACACGCATCCCCTGGGCTTTCCAATAGCTAGTAGAGTTTTAACAGTGGCTCAAGATGAACAAATATAACCCCCTGCAGTTACACGAAGAAGCTAGTTAAGTCTCACAGTCATTAAGATGTACAGAGGCACCATGGATAAAGGATTATGTTCTCGAGTTGCAAAATAGAGAGGATCGAGAACAGAAGATCCAAGCTTCATGAAACGCACATGACAAAAGGAAGACTAAAAAAGCCAAAAAGAATACAACAGATGGGATTTGCCCCCATTGAATCACATGTATCAACATGCACACACAGATAGCTTACCAAAAACCATAGTAGCATTAGTATCAGACACACCACCCACACAGAGAATATCGGCATCGGACTTTTTGAGATTGTTATACAGATGAAATGCCACTGTCTTAAGAAATGAAAACTGATAAGAAAGCTTATGATTCTGCTAAAGCATGTCAATTCTTGCATCTCAACTCTTTGTCGGACAAAACCCGCATAGCGAGCTTGCCAGGTGGATTACAAGCTCTAGGAGAAAACATCCTTGGCTTCATAAACTCTCATTCCTTATAACTCCACATGTGCTACTCTTCTCGTTGTTCATTGTGAAGATCACTATTTTGTCCAAAGAAACTAAAAAATCCAGATCCCATCCATTATCACGGCATCTCCATGCTTTATACAACCAAAAACAAAGAAAAAGCCTCAAATCTTTTCGCTTAAAAAGAAGTTTCTAAATCTGCGGGAAAATTCACGAAACAGAAGCACCTCAATTACTCAATTCGAACGTGGTTCAAGAAAAAAACTTTTGACATCTTAAACTCTAGGAAGCTTCACCATACATCATACTATAGGAGCGTCTCGATATAACAGTAAGAAACCAACGGGTCAGTGGCTAAAGAAGAAGAACGATGAAAGGAAACCCATTCAAATATCCTCAAACACCTGTGCGGCAGCATCAGCAGAGGAGCAGAACCGTACCAGAACAACGGCCTCGTCATTCATTCTTCGACCCCAGTACTTTAATCAAAACCCGGAAAATCTCCGACCCAAAAGGAACACGACAGCGAAGGTGGCTATATCTCCTCAGTTTTATTCTTTTTTTAAATTCCCTACGGCCCAAAACATCAAACGCGACACGAACTCCACCGCATGTAGACCGAACTTAAGGGCAGCACGAAGATGAACAGGGGTTGATTACCTCAGTGCACACGACGCCTCCGGAGTCAAAATGGAGGAACTCTGACCCCCACCCTTCCTACTCCTCCGTAGCCAAGTCCGACTGGAATTGCTCTTCCGTCCCTGTTTTTTTCACGCGATGCGACTTGGAATTTGTCCTGCCACGAACGAGAATCGAAACACAACGAAGCTCCCAGCCGGTCGTTTATATAGAGAAGGGAGAGAGAGAGAGAGAGGGAGGAAGACGACGGGTGGATTTTTTTATTTTCCTGTACGGAGGGAGTAACGGTAACGGCGATGCTGGTCGGAGCGACGGGCACTGTGTCTTAACGGCTGGGACGCGCCGACCAGACACGGGCCCCCCCGGTCCGGAGCGACAGAGGTGCGAATGCGGAACGTTCCGCGCGCCTTCTCGCATGAGAAACACGCGCTTTGATTTTTTTTTTCCTTTTTTCTTTTTTTAGTCTCTTTCTAAGATGAAAATTTGGATTTGCAATTGAAAATTACGTATGTTTTTTCTAAAAGACCATGTGATGAAAAAGAAGGTCAAAAAAGACTTCATATTTCAATTCCATAAGGGAGCTTTCCCATTATTGTCGGCCTAATAATATGTTTTTTTTTTTAATATGATATGCTAAGCATCATCCACCTCCTTTCGTAACATTCAAGAATGTTGGTTAGGGTTAACAAGATTTTTTACCAGGACCGTACCCCTATCAAATTCCTTTTTAAATCTAGATTCCCTCAAAATTAAAATAGACAAAAATTCAATTGTATTCACATAGGGTTAGTACAAATAGGAATTTATATATATGTGTGCGCGCGTATACATCTTTAATTCGTTATGTCAATTAGAGAAACGAGTCACAAAGATAAAATGTCAATATCATTGACATTTGGAAATTATTGGTTACGACTTAACGAATGATTTTTCCACCACTCTCCACTCACCAATTGTCTTTGCAAAAAGTCGAATCGTATTAAGGTTTTGATTCGTTAGTTGTTGTAGCAAAAAGAACAAAAGCATAGATGGAAGGACCCACTCAAGACGAAAGACTTTATATTACAATCCAGAAGGGAGATTTCCCATTTTTATCGACCTAATATATTTTTTTAATATGATAGACTCGGCATTATCCACTTTCTTTTATAAATTCAAGCTTGTTGACTAGGACTAACAATGTGGGCTATGGTTTTTGACTAGGACCGGCATATAAAACACCTTTGACTCATAATGAAGACTACCCATATGAGTTGTAGGATGAAATGTTAATCAATATCGTTGATATTTAGAAAGTGTTGGTTAAAAGTAACAACTAATTTTTCCACCGTCCTCGGTTCATTAGTTGTTTTCTTCAACAAGTCGAATTGTATTAGGGTTTCAATTTGTTCATTATTGTAGGGAAAAGAACCGAGCATAGATGGTCGGATCCTCTTCGTGCCGATAAATTGTCATATTGATATAACATGCTTCAAACGGGGAGGTCCAATTAGAATGATCCTCTTCGCAATTAGCCACTGATATTTTGTTAGATACAAATCGAGAAATCATGTCAATTTTTATGAATACTCAACTTGAATTTTCCAATTCTAGACTTTTAGAAAGAGAAACAGTGCAAGAAATCTAGCATAAGTAAATCCAAATATATCATCGAGGCAGATCATCTCATATAAATTTACTAATTTTGCTCAACTTTTGGCCGCCATTGATGAGCTTTAGCCGAAAGTACTTATTTGAAGTGTTTTTCTGTCCAATCACTGAAAAAGGTTGTGCACTTGAGATTATGGAAATTCCATTTCTTGCAGAAGACTACACTATCATTACTTAAAAAACCATGGAACTTTTTATTTCGACACGTCACTATAATGGTTTTTAAGAGCCTATCTATCCACATATTTTTGAATAAGCGAAAAGACGCAGTAACGTTTGATCAGTCCTCTCATTCCAAAATAAATTAGAGAAACTCGCGAATTTAAAGCACGTAAAATTCAAAAATCATGTCATATTCGTTGAGGATGTGATTAAGTTAGACTCCGAAGTTATTTTTTTGCATGGAACTCTTTTTTTTTTTTTTTTTTTTTTTTTTTTGTGTGTGTTCGTCAGGACAACGAAGGAACGGCTGACGCGGGGCAGAGAAAGAGAACCAAACGTCACTCGCCAAAAGTGGAGGCGGAGGCGCGCCTGTCGTTTGGGTTCGGCCTGTGCTGTCACCAACCGAGAGGGACGCGGACGGTCACGTGACGCGAGCGTGAGCGAGGCCGGTCAGATTTGACCGGGGCCAAGACGGGGAGAGACGCGAAATGCGACGCCACGTGGCAATCGGGAATCTCGTACCTTTGACTCCTTTGACCTTACGTGGCACGCGTAAGTACCTCCAAGGCTCCAACCCCAAAAAGGCATACCTATCCTTCGAGTTATATTTAAAGAAAAAGTGGGTTTGGGGCCTGGGCCCTTCCCAAAAAAAAAAAAAAACAGAACTGAATAGAGGAAAGAGGATTATTCTCTTAAAAGGGTCGGGAAACAGACGTGTAAAGATCGGTTTCACATTACCTAACCGGCCGTGCAAGTAAAGAGTCCATTGGATTCCCAGAACACCCAACGGGGACCAATCCCATCGTTTCGAAAGTTAACAATTTGTGCTTCTCCTGGAACGATATTCGGATTATGTCTTATTTTACATTATCCCTTATCATGTCAATGAACGCGATCAACATCGACATCATCACAGTTGGCAAAACAAAGGCGGCAAGAGCTTCACTTCCAATCAGTCTTTATTGCATTTTGTGCCCCACGGAATGGTTTCCACACACCTTTCTTAAACACCTTACGAGAGTTCCCATGAAGCAACCCCTCGTCTTTACACTCCGTTTACACCCAAGAAAACGACTATTTTTTTTTTCTGTGATTATTATTGACAAGTGATGGACTTAATCGATGAGAACAAAATTTAGTAAACAATATAAGCCATCGATAAAAAGACTTGTCGACAACTTGATGAGTAATGATATTTTTGGATATTTAAGCTCTTTCATATAAGTGTTGACAACTTGGAGAGTCTTGGTGGCCTATTAGTTATCAACGACAAACATCAGTTATCTGAAATGAAGTCATTGACATCAACATCCACATCATCATAGGCAAAATGAAGGCAGCAAGAGCATCTCTTCCAATCAGTTTTTCTCCGCATTTTGTGCCCCACAGAATGGTTTCCACACACCTTTTTTGAACACATTGCGATAGAGTCTCCATGAAGCGACTCCCCGTCTTTACACTCCTTTTACACCCAAGAAAATGGTTTTTTTGTTTTTTTGTTATATTGACAGGTGATGAACTTAATCGATGAGAGCAAAATTTGGTGAACAATAGAAGCCAACGGTAAAAAGACTTGTCGACAACTCGATGAGTAGCGATATTTTCGAATATTTAAGCTCTTTCATATAAGTGTCGACAACTCGAAGAGTCTTGATGGCCAATAAGTTATCGACAACAAACTCAGTTATCTGGAATGAAGTCATCGACATCGACATCGACATGTAATTACGTAGTAATGGTATTTTCGATTCTTGTGGATGATTATTGTAGTCACTTCTTGTAATCTCAAATGGGATGAGGGAGTTATTCATCTGAATTTAGTAATAGCCTAGAGATGGGAAGACATAGAGACGTGAAGATATGTAAATGAAAGGTCCATAGATGTAAAGATATGACTAAAACTACTCAAGAGCTGCTTATAGTGTCGTGAACACTATAAATACTAGTGTTTGTTTGCAGTAGAATCCCAGTGTTAAAATGTTTAAATAATAAATACACATTCACTTAATATCTTAAGCTTTTAAAGTAATTGACAGTGATCTCACAAAATCTCATATGGTATCAAAACAGGAAGTCTCTAGTTCAAATATTTGCAGTCCCCCTTTACCTCCCTAATTAAACATGTTAATGCTTAAACTAGGCAAAAAAATCAGACTAAGCATGTCTTCAATTCAATTTCAACATTTATGTTTGCTATAGTTTTTGGATGTTTTGTTGTCAATAAAATTCCGACGTTGTACCTTTATATTGCATATTTTAACATCAATTATATTCTATTGAAGTATATCTATTAGTTTGCTTGTGTTTTGTGCTTGTGATATTTTCTGTCCAAAACTACCGTAGAACCTGTCTCCTTTAATAAAAATCAAGAATGGATTTGGATAAAAACATTTTGTTATCAAGGCAAATTGCAACGAGACATTTTTTTGGCACCCCCGGTGGGATTAGTGTGGCCGATTTGAGGAAGTATAATGCCGAGAATAATGAATTACAACCTTGAGACATTCGATTTTTCCATATCAATCCAACCAAATACAATGGCTTTCGTGTATATTTTTTCAACTCTTAGTCAATTGAACAGTGGAAATAATTTAGGCTAAGTAGTCCCACCACCATGGAGGATTTTACGAAGACCTAAAAATCCTATCTACCTTTATCCTAGAGAGCAGGAAGCTCAAGCCTATCGACCTATTTACCTTGAACCTAGGGGCAAGATGGGCAAGTGTGTCAACTTGTGAATCTTGATCAAGTGGTTGAACTTGTACCGCAACAATTAGATCTCGATAGAGGAATAGTCAGGCCAATATATAGGAAGTCGCATCATGATTAGCTTGACACTATATCTTACCCAAGTGAGAACTCAAAACTCCTAAATTTGATGTATTCACTTCGCTAGCAAAGATGACCAACCGACCACTAAACACATTAGTCGATTTATTGCCCAATGTGGAGAAGTAGGAACAAATAAATTCCTAAGACTTAGGTTGTTCTTTTGTCTTTATCAAAAGCTACCTTTACTCTGTATACAAATTTATCTCCTAATTCAATTCATACTTGGACTAAGATGGATAGATAATTTCATTCTTAATTTTATAGAATGATAGCTAAGGTATTGTTTGTTGAATTTATCAATATGACAATGAGTCAATCGATCAATTAGTTGCACGATTCAAGAAAGCTAGGAATAGATGCCTAAATTCACTTTTAGATAAAGAAATCACGTATCTGGTTTTCAATGGATTGAAATTCAATAAAAAAAAATCGAAGACCAAAGTCTTATCTATTTATTTCAATCGGCAATGAGAATATCTAAGTATGAACAACTACTAAAGGATAAAGATAGAGGGCCACATGAAGACTTTATAAAAAAAAAAAAAAAACATGATTTTTGTGGGTCGCACGACCCCTAGCAAGGCTATCACCGCTAGATGTGGCTCGCTAGTAGCCACATTTGGCCTTGCCGGAGGCTCGTCAGTGACATCGCATGTGGTAGGGACATTTTTTAGAATCGTTAAAGTTCAGCGAGGACAAAATTGGAGGATAAAAAATGTATTTGCATCCCAAAAATGCT
Source organism: Eucalyptus curtisii (assembly GCA_017140595.1). Classification (NCBI taxonomy): domain Eukaryota; kingdom Viridiplantae; phylum Streptophyta; class Magnoliopsida; order Myrtales; family Myrtaceae; genus Eucalyptus; species Eucalyptus curtisii. The sequence goes on from CM029499.1 coordinate 27,456,703, forward strand.
CAGAGCACACATACCTTGGGCTAAAGGCTATTAGAGGCTAATTGCATCTTCTCAAAGTCCTTAAAAAAATAAAAAAATAAAAATTGGCAAATGTCATTTATATTTATCAGGCAACTCAATCTTTAATGCCTCAAATTAATTGAAAAGATTATATTGAAATTTCACGTAAAAATTTATAACTAAATCAGTGAGATTTAAAAGTTCGCGACTTGAATTGATTCTCACATGATAACTTACGGTGCAGAAATTTTTCCAGACTATTTAGAGCTGCGGAACGCTCGTTCCGATGGGTGCTGATATCAAGCAATTGCCAGGTCAACCAAACGGCGAAAGATCCAACTAGATCTGTAGATCGTACACGCAAAGGTACGGAAACACACGTGCGAACACGTTCAACCTTCGCGATTAATGTTTCATATCCGGGTGGGGTCATCAAAACGATAAGGTTTCCCTTCCGTCGCCAGTCGACTTTTGCAATCGCAGAAGGCCGACGGTCAAGCCCGGGAGGGGCCTATTTATGTCTCCGTATATCTCCCACGGAAAAGCCACGGCGTTCTCATTCCGGCGTTCCCATTTCGGAAGTTCGCCCGCGTGCGATTATCAAAAGCGGGACGGGACCCGACCAGTGCCAGTCCAGTCCAGGTGGCTTCGCTTCGGCGGATTCTTACATTAAAAAAAAAATAGAGTCGGTCGGGCCGGCAGGGCGGGCGGGGTCAAACGTTCGCCCTCTTTGATTTCGACGCTACCGCAATTTGATTTGACCCACCCCCGATCGTTTGAATGCAAAAAGGGCGGTTGGAGGTCTATTTTAATGTTTTTTATTCGAACTTCTTCTCCACGAAACCATTAATGTCGTTGACTCGGACTTACCATCCACGAACGAGTGTTGCATGCGTTGCCAAGTCTGGCGCCGGAAAATCAAAGTTCTACGATATGCCCTCTCATCTTTCTTGTTTAAAAAAAAAAAAAAAAGGATTTTTTGTGCTTTCATAAACCTATGAAAATGTTATTGGGTTGATAATTGGTCGTCACGTTCCGTTTGTTTTTGCTAAAAATGAATTATTTGAAAGATATTTTCCCTAAAAATGATTATTTATATCGCTTGAAATAATTAATTAATAAAAAAAATGTTTATAGGATTTTCGTATATTATAAAAATATATTTTGTTCATTCATTTTTAAAATCGATGTGGGGTAGTTGTTATTAAGAAAAGTATCTTTCAAAATCATTCAATTTCGGCCAAACCAATGCACCCTTACACTTATATGATGAACCATCTTCCTTATATGAAGCCGAACCGCCATTTTCTCGTGATAGTGGCTCTTACGTGTTGTGATGGGGAGCTCCATAGCTACAACTTGATATGGCCTTTTTGTGTACAATATGCAAAAGGGCTTGGTAGAGATTAAAGGTGTAGCCTTTCGAGCCCATTGTAATTCAACCACGGCCCATTAAAAGGACTCAGCAGGGATCTTCGTCAAGCCTCTTCCAGGCATGGCCTCTCTTAACACATGGTCAACATCCCAACGTTTCTCCAGATTCATTCCCTCGTTCCGTTCCGAGCACCTTTTCAGACTATATAGATGGACATTTTCTTTCCGTCACAAAAAATGGAAACGGAACCCATTTCGAAGCCGACGGCACATCAGGTTTCAGTCTAGTTAAGCGGTACAAGATTGATTGATCACGAGGATCTGTTGCTGCTCACGTTCGCGGAATACCGTGCTGCGATCCAAGCAGATAACTCGATAAAACGATCATGTGCTGGTTAAAAGAGGCTAGGGGCACGGTGGAGGGTGGGTCTCCAGCAGAGGCATTCTAATCAATGCACCAACATGCGACCAGATCAGAACTGAGGAATCGAAAGAGCACATGAGACCACCATGTGCATCGTCACATGCCCCCTTGGACCCCCCCGGGAGGTGGCAGATCAAAGGCGAGGAGCCGGTCTTGCTTCGAGGGACACCCACCCATGATGATCGATCTCCCCACAGAAAGAAGTTATTAATGTCTTCACCTACAAGTTAGCTCCCAAACGGGTTAGCTCCCAAACGGGACCCCAATCTCAACCATCGACTGGCCGCTACTTGACCAGTGGGGGGTCATTGATCCAACCTTTATGAATTCATTCCAATGCACACGTGTGTGGGTCATCTCGCTTTTCGGGTTCGCCCACAAAATTACTACCTACACTAGTCTTTCCATTCGATCTAGCAATCGCATGGATCAACGTGTCAAATCGGTGGAATAATCGAAAAGCGATCATGTGTCTGTAAATTGGAGATGAATTGCAAGAGATATTTTTATGTTAAGATCCATTTGCTTCTTAGGCGGGCTTACTGGTGCTCCACTCTTGCCTTCCATTGCGGATCACATCGACAAAACCAACCAAAAAAGGATTAAAAAAAGAAAAAGAAGAAGAAAAAAGAAAAGACGACCTAAGAAAATCGATGGAACATTTGTACTGGAGGTGGCTAAATGCGACGGTGGCCCGAAATGACGTCGTGGGAAGGCACGACTAGATATAATATCGACTGTACGAATGGAGGGGGGGCCCACTTTTTAATTTGGGGTTTTTTCCTCTTTTTTGGGTCGACATTTTTTTCTTAATTTGGGGGTTGACTCCACCGGAGAATGAATGTCTGGACGGGGGTCTTCGTCGGTAGTTTATTCCACACGCCGCACCTCTCCAGTCTCCCGCCGGGACAATAAAAAGGATCCATCCCACCTCAACTCTGACTTTTCTCTAATTACAGTTCGCTCCCCGACTCCAAATCTTTACAATTTAGTCCCCGCGTCATTTTGGACCTTCGAGTCCGGTTCACATTCACCTTTCGTCTCGACAACTATTTATTATTTACACCATGACCCTAATCGGGACGATCTGACTCATGCAAACAAGAAAGTTTAAGGAAGTAAAAATATCGATTTTGAAAGTCGGAGAGTAAAGTGAACATCCGAATATGCACAGGGGTTATCAATGTATATGCACTCTAATATGACAATGAATGGTGACCGAACATGATAAGGTGCAAGCCTAGCATCTTTCAGGAATCGGTCTTCGATGTATTGCCCTAATTTTAAGTTTGCTTTTCATAAATAACCATAATTTTCAACCACTGATCTTTTATTTTACAAGTTTTCTTATCTACTGGCTAGGGTTCTCCACTAGCGGCGCATGGGGCCATTGGCTGGATGTCGAGGACGAATTCTCGCGACGCTTTTTCGAAGAAAAGGCGTTCCTAATTAGACCGTTTGAGAAATAATTTAAAAGGCCAGAAAGCTCGTGCTTTACCTCGAGTGGGGAGTTTTTACGAGGAAAGTGGGGTCAATCTCACCCGCCCCCTTCTTGCTTTTTCCCACTTGTATTTCCATCCTCTTTTGTTATTTTATCTTATTTCTCATTTATATTGATCGAATGCCCTAATTTTCGCCTTTCTTTTTCGTACATCGGTCAAAATAATCGGCTCCTAATTGGGATCAGCCACCCTCCCCCACCTCTTTCAGCTTTTGCTCCATGCGATTTTCGAGATATTCCGAAATAGGGCAGTTCAATTGGTTACTCGCGTATAAGAATTTCAAAATATTATATTTTTTTGCAATCATAAATGCTTGCACAAGACATTGATTTTTTTAGAAACAATGACATTATTGATGTCAACCGTAATTTGCGAAAACCCTGGAAAGCACCTTTCAAATTAATCATATGGAGTGATAATTAGATGATTTCGGATTTTTGAATTTCCCACCTCACTCACGCAAAAAAAAAAAATGAATGGACTTGAGATTATTTCTAGGATTAAAGGTAGATATACTTCGATGATTACCTAGTGTTAAGTGAAAACTAATTGAGAGTGTGTGAGGATGACGGAGTGCCAAATTCCCACTATTAGGAACATAATGATAGTAGGGGATATGTAAATATATCATTTGTTCTAGGTCCACTACCTATCGTGACCTCCATCACCTAAAATAGTGCAAAGTGGTCACTTGTTATTTCAGTTAATCTTCTCTCTAAAAGTGTACACGGTGAAAATGTCATTTAATAAATAAATATACCATGTCCTTTTAAGGGTTTCACAACTTTCGATGCATTCATTGTACAAAATACATTTTGCATCGAGCACAATCCTACGCATTCACGAAATTCTACCGTTGTCGCTCATGCAATTTAATACCGAATATTATAAAATCATAAAAGAGCATGTAGAATTTTTCTTGTCCCGGATGACTATGCTTCTTTGCGAGGTTTTCATTTTTGCTGGCCAATCTTTGAAAGGTCAACTTCATGTCAAGATCTCGCCACGATATCCCTTCGTGTTATTTATCCACTCGGACCTCATCATAAGGGCGTATTTGTTTTTAGAAAAATATCACGATGAAAAAAAAAAAATTCCTAAAAATCATTTTCCTTTTTCCCGAAAAACATTTCTCGCTTTCAAGTTTAAAAAACTATGCATATTTTCTTCGACCGTGTATGATTTTTTGTCGATTTATCGTTTTCAACAAATTAAATGTGCGAAAATCAGAGAAACAATTCGTAAAAGCCTGTTTCACTCAAAGGAACACACCTGAAGATTAATCTTTTTCCGCATCTCAAGCTACATAAGTTTATCAAATCTCAGAGTAATAATTGGGGAAATGCAGTCCCACGTTCTCTCATCTTATAATAATCATAGATAATGCAAAGATATCCCTAGTCAAACTGCGTTGGGCAAGGAGGTTTTGAATCTTGAAGGTATCTCGTGCGTGCGTATCCTACCCGCACGAGATCGATGTCGACATATGTACGCTCAAGATATCGATCGAATCCTCATCAAAGAGAAAGATTATCATTACAAACTATAATCAAAATTTCCCAAGTCGTTTTCCACGGTGCGTCATCCGTTTTGGGTGGTCTCACCATAAATCTCCAAGCTCGTTTACTTAAACAATCTCTTCATTTATCTACCCATTTATGGGATTAGGTGGGCGTTCGGTTGACGGTCGCTTGCAACCCACCTCCGATTTTTATTTTCTTCCCCCTTTCTTACCTATCTGAGCTTCCCAACATCGACAGCTGCGGATTCACCACAATCCCGCTTTCTGCCAGGAGCTGTCGTGCGGTCTGCTCCTTAATTTACCTGAAATGATATTCGCGAGCGTTCTTAATGCTCGATCAGAATCCCCACGCACGCTGCCAACTACTTCAATTGGCAATGAAGTGGAGTGGATTAATGTTTGGAAAGGAAGAGCCTCTTTTTGACCATGATTTTGTCACCGTGATGATAAGGAGGATTTGGTGTTCCTGACCTTATGTTGGGTTTTGGGAAAGACTCAGAGCTTAATCGTGGAGTTGGGATTCCAATTGATGTAAGATGAGAATGGGCGATAGCTACTCCTTTCCTATTTTTGTAGAATATACTTTTGAGATATAGTATCATGACGCCGACCCTGATGGGCTTCCAAGTCGATGAATTCAAAGCATTTGCTAGATATAGTAGAAAAGGAAAGGCATAGCATCATTTAATTTCCCAAGCGAGGCTGATCTCATCTGGCGTTAGAGTCAATAGGGTTTTGCCTTTTGCGCCTACCTTGGGTAGCTCAACTTTACACCAGCCCCAAAAATGGAATTCCCATCTACGAAGAAGTCTCGCCTCCCTATGAGTTCACGAAATTGGGTGGGGGGTAATGTCGCTTTCGGCTCATATCCCAAATCAAATGCCAAGCCTCCATGGACGACAGACGGACGATTTCTCTTGTCAGCTGTTAGGGCCTCATTTTGCGTGATAAATGCCCTAGGATGCACAATTTGCTCACGCTAATTATAGAAACTAATCCATTGTATAACACGTCGTATGAAACGTATTGTAATTAAAAAAGTATCGTGTTACATCAACACTTAAAACCACTGAAAACGTTTAGATTTATTCATTTGCAATCTAGGTTTCATCGACCCATTAGGTTGAATTTGGGATATATTTTTTATTAGCAACTTTTTATATATATTTGGAAAGAGTCATCTATTCAGATTAAATCATCCTGAAAATAGTTTCCGAGCTACAGTAGCACAAATTCAATTCAGTGCTCTAGTTGTACAGCTGCAAAAACATAAAGGGGCCACCCAACTTGAAAAAATTAAAAAGGAAAAGAGGCGCACAATTCAAAAAATACCAAAGCACGGATCCCCAAATTCCCAACAAATCAAAGAGGACTCAGACGTCAAACCCGCAAAAGATGAATGGCAATTAGGGGAGAGCGAACGAACATTTCCTCCGGCGCGCTCCATACCGTACGGGGGAAGTTGGAACGGCGACGGGACCATACGGAACGCCGAGCGAGCGGGCCTGAGTCGAACCGGATTTGCATCCGGTCCAAAAGGCATGAGACGATGGAGATGAGATTCGCATTTCGATACTAAGATAAAATGTCAAGGAGCCAAGGAGCCTCTCGTCATGATAATTACGTATATTTGTCAAATCCCTAAAGATGCATAACACGAGAAAAAGCGGGAGGATTGCGACCTAAAACTGTTCGTGCCAACCATTGTACTTTGCAACCCTTCAAATGATGTCTCAATGTCCATGATAAGTACTGAATTAAAAAGGTTGGTTTTAGATTGCGACAACTACAAGTTGGTTTTGGAGACAGATCAAATGTACGGAACGTTGATTTACGGTATGAATTTTTCATACGGTCACGGCTTCGCCCATTTCTGTCATTTACCGATATCTCTCCGATTCTTTTTTTTTTTTTTTTAATTTTCTTTTCTTTTTCCGGGAGGAAATGATGATTTTAGTTAATTTTTTAATATCGCCAGCGGCCCTGCCCTGCACGGGAGAGAGCGAGCGGCTTTTAACTTGGATTTCCCGTCTCCGTCTCTGCAAATGGCCTCGCGTGCTTTTGCAGCCCGGAACAGATCGCCGCCGTCGCCGCCGTCGCCGCTGCCGTCTTCGCCGTCGCACGCGCGCGGGCGCGCTCTCGAGTGTCCCTCACGCCTCGCCCCGTAGCCGATTCCTTCCTCCGGCTCGAGCGCTTCGAATCTCTCGCCTCCTCCCCAATCTCCAGCCCGTCGCTCTCATCGATCCCTTGCCCTGCTCTGCCTCTCTCTCTCTCTCTCTCTCTACGCGACGTCATCTTTCCAAGGGGAAGGAGAGAGGAAGCGAGGCACGCGAGCGAGCCGTTTCGGTCCGGGGGCGATACTTGTGCTGGCAGGTAAAATTCCGGAGTTTACTTTCAGTTACCTCTAGCGGTCGCCATTACGCTTCGCCTCCAGTGTGCGTGCGTGCGTGCCTTTGCTTTTGCTTCGCTTCGGCTCGTGGGTTTCCGGCCTCGCTTTAAAGGCGCCTCCGATCTGGGAGCCCGCATCGGCGAGACTGCGAGCCCGCGCGTTGCGGTTTTCTTCTTCCCCGAGAGGCTCCTGAGGCTTCGCATGTGTTCGCGGCTCTAGTTCTGCCCCCATTCTCGTCTCCTTCGTCGGCCAATCGGAGGATTCGTCGCCTTGCGGTCGGTCCTCTCGTCCTCTTTCTCCGGCGCTAGCATTTTTGCAGAATTGAAGTAAAGTAAAATGTGGAGACGTCTTTATTCAAATTTTTTCCTTGTTTTTTTTTGGGGGTTCTGGCTGAGCAGATCGCAGTGTTTTTGAAATTTAAGGTTGAACGAATCGGAGGAGAGTCCCTAATAGTGGATCTTATGTGAGTTAAGCTTGTTCGGTTTCTTCGAAAAGACGAATCTGCGATGCAGCTTCTGCGAAGTTTACGAGCGCAGGAGTACCAAAAAGAAAAAAGAAAAAACGTTGACGTCCCTGCACGAGTCCCCTTTCGCGATGAGGAAGTTGTCCTAAGTTTTGTTCTCTTCCCAGCCGGAGAAAAGACTTTTTTTTTCCCCGAGTTCTAGATGATGCCTCGTTCATCTCGCGGTCGAATTGCCTGTTGACTTTTTGTTTGGTGGCTCTTTGGTGGCTGGGAAAAATTCCCAATTATATTTCTCTGGTTTGACCTCTGAATTATCGGACCCACGACTTATATGAAGAGACTGTGAATGCAACGGTTTGACCTGGCTTTGCTAAGAGCTCGAATGCCGTTTTTTTTTTCTTTTGCAGCCAATGGATTGGAGACCCGAATAGGATACGTCGAAGCACCAGAGAGGCGAGGAGATGAATGCGAAGTCATCCGGGTTGATCATCGGGCTTTCGGTAGGGGTTGTGATTGGAGTGCTTTTGGCTATTTTGGCACTCTTTTGCATTAGATACCAGAGGAAGCGGTCTCAGATAGGGAACAGCAGTTCCAGGAGGGCTGCGACTATCCCGATTCGAGCGAATGGTGCTGATGCTTGTACCATACTATCGGACTCAACAATTGGTCCCGAATCACCCGTGAAATCCGGACGCAATGGCATGTCCGTGTGGCTTGATGGATTTAAGAAGAGTAACATGGTGTCTTTCTCTGGAATACCTGAGTATTCTTACAAGTATGTTGGTTTTAATATTTTGGTTGAAATTTCTGAAGTAGTTTTGAAGTATGTGTGCACGTAAGGAATTTGATGTCTTTTGCTATTTAAACTTTGTAATAACAAGACAGTAGATTCTGCAAGTTAGCTCTTTAGCAGTTATAAGCTGAAGCATGATTTATCTTTCTACTCGATTCAACTCTTGCTCCTGCACATGGCGGAGATATTAAGAATGTAATGTTTTGAGATTTATAGAGTTCCACTGAAATTCTCTTATATATAACTCTAGTGCTATGGTTGTCCTGCTGCTTTTACTTGTTTACACATGATGTGCCTGATATTATCATCTGATCATCTAATTCTTCTTCTGGACTCATGGGTTTACCTGCATGTCTTCGCTTGCAGCTCTCCTTTGTTGGGGCTTGTAAAAATGATTGATACTCCTGCTTCATATAGGAAATATTACACCTCAATAAATCTTCACGCTGAACTGTAGTTCATACCATGGAAAATGACCTTTCTGAATACAGTGGTTCATTGTGCTTTTTGGCCTTTTCGTGGCTGAGGTTGCTTTATGATGCTACTACAGAGACCTGCAGAAAGCAACCTGCAATTTCACGACACTCATTGGGCAAGGAGCCTTTGGTCCTGTTTACAAAGCTCAAATGTCAACCGGAGAGACAGTTGCGGTCAAAGTGCTTGCCACTGATTCCAAGCAAGGGGAGAAAGAATTCCAGACAGAGGTAGGGATTATACATGTTAATGCCCTGTTAACTTGGCACTTTACAACTGAAACTGCTTTGACCTCCGCATCACTCACACCAGCAGATATGTTACTCTCTTGTTCTCTGGTGGACATGTTATAACTTGCATCCTGAGATGTAATAGATTGCTTGCTACTTAATTACATGTTCAGTATAATGGGTTCACAAAAGAAAAACCCGCTGGAGTGAGGTAGACAGATCTGGACAAAAGACAAGTGAGATAGACAGTTTGGTGTAGTTACGGGCTTTGGGTATTGTGTCGCACATTCCCACCTTTAATATTTTATTCTCAAGAAATAAAGTAATACTTCTTTTCCCATCCTAAATAGGGGGCCCTCTTCAAAATCCTGCAACAACTAGATTTGAATCATCTATTTATTGTCTACACTCTTTAAGCTTCATTCGATGTTTGGAGCATGAATTTGACTAGATTTGTCGACTTAAGAAATCATATTGTTGGCAAGATTCAGTCAAGATACAATTTGTTTGAACCAACCAAATTTGTAGATATACCTTGTCAGACGTTATATAAGTTTTAGCTTTTGCTGATGCTTGTCCTGCTGGAATCACCAATATGGATGGCCACATAAGTCTTCAACCTTTCTCTTTGATTTACCTTTTGTTCTAAGTAATATTTACATCTTGACATTCGCCTATATGGGCATTTCTTTTGCAGGTTAAGTTATTGGGAAGGTTGCATCATAGGAACCTTGTGAATTTGGTTGGTTATTGCGCAGAAAAGGGCCAGCATATGCTTGTATATGTCTACATGAGTAAAGGCAGCTTGGCCTCTCACCTGTATGGTAAGCTTAAACTCTACTTCCTGCTGGAGGAGATTACATATTTAGAGAGCATTATTTAAATGAATGAAATGCATGCTAGAAAACTGGACTTCAGTATATGACAAGCATGTTCATAAGCTATAAAATTTCCCCAAGTATGTCTGAGTGTTTATGAAAAGTTGGGCAGTCTAGCAGTAAATCGATTCATTGCCATAGGTTCAGTGGTGAGAAGGCTCTGGGTGAGAATGTAACAGACAGTTGTTCCTTCCTATATGACTGTTTCACATAAAGGCCTAACCATGAATAATCCCGTAAACTGCTATATGCTATTATTTTAGATGATTATGAATGGTTTGGCATTGGAAGGCAGTTCTTGGAATGATCTATTGATATGATTTGAGTGCTGGCCGCATGAATGATGAAGTGCGATGATCTTTAGACCATCAATTATCTCACCTGAGTATAGAAAATCCCCTTTTACGTGGTGTCAATTCTTTCCTGGAAAGAAGTTTATGTAAGAAAGAGCATTCTGAAGGATAGTGCATGATTTTCTTAGTTTCTGCTGTATGATGTTGTAAGTAGTACATATTCTTTCCAGGTGATATTAAGGAATCATTGAGCTGGGACTTGAGGGTCTATATTGCCCTAGATGTCGCAAGGGGTCTGGAGTATCTTCATGATGGGGTAAGATTTTGCCTGTCATCCATGTTGTTTTTCCTTTCTAAATCTATTTCACTTTTAGTTTTGGTGCTTTAATGTGCTTTTTTGCATACTGTACTAAAATTTGGCCATTGTTATAATTTCATTTCAGGCAGTTCCTCCTGTAATCCACAGGGATATCAAGTCCGCCAATATTCTCTTGGACCAGACCATGAGAGCAAGGGTATATCTCATTTAAGATTCTAATTTACATGTTCTAACTGAGGGTAGACCAGGGCTGGATAAATATTGCCGATATTAGTTTCATTAGGGGATTAAAATTTTTATAAGTCTGTTTCATTTCTTGAATGATTCTGAATTTGCTGCTTGCCGAAACCATGTCCATGTAGATATGCATGACTTCTCAATAACTCAATAAAATTGAATATTTGCTTATTCTGCTTCAATCAGGTCGCTGACTTTGGACTTTCAAGAGAAGAGATGGTAGACAAAAATGCTGCTAACATACGAGGAACTTTTGGATACCTTGATCCCGAGTATATTTCCACCAGGGCTTTCACAAAGAAAAGTGACGTTTATAGTTTTGGAGTTCTGTTATTTGAACTAATAGCTGGCAGAAATCCCCAACAGGGTCTCATGGAATACGTTGAGCTTGTGAGTTCTCTCTCTCTCTCTCTCTCTCTCTCTCTCTCTCTTCCCCCCCCCCCCCCTCTCTGTGACACTCTAGTTTCAGAATGGGAGAATAACATTTTCCAATATAAATCTTCTGTCTTAAATTGACTGCTGAAGTGCAATGGAAAACAAAACATTTGTTGTTTTATGTATTTTTCACAAACCACAACACCTTCACCTCTCCATCGCACGAGCCACTATTAAATGAAGAAGAGAAGTAGTGTTCTTTCATATTGCCTATATTTCCTGGATAAAAGAAGCTATGGGGTAATGATAATAGTCTCTCCTCGCATTTTTCTTCCTCATGTGTCAAACATTCTGTATTTTCGTCAAGCTTGGTTTAGTACACGCCTTAATCTATTTCTTGTTCAACTATATGGTGCGATGCATAGGCGGCCATGAATTCTGAAGGAAAAGTTGGGTGGGAGGAAATTGTGGACTCTCGCTTGGAAGGGAAATTTGATCTGCAAGAGCTCAATGATGTGGCAGCTCTGGCATACAAATGCATCAATCGCGTGCCAAGAAGACGACCTTCCATGAGAGACATTGTCCAGGTTTTGTCTCGGATCTTGAAGTTAAGGCACAGTAGAAACCATCACAGGAAGTCCCTCTCCGCCGCCACTGATGAAGCCGCAATGGACATGGACCAACAAGAAAGTAGGACTCCAACCAGCAACCACCGGAGAGAGGAATCTGTGGACAGTACAGCCGACACATTTGACCTCTAAATGAACAGTTGTGTCATTTGTTCATTTTTTGTGCCCTTTTCTTTTTCATCTTTCTTTTGGTTTTGGTTTTGGCTTTGCTTTGTGACATCTATACAGTGGGAAAGAAGGTAGGAGGCAGGGCAGATCTTCCCAATGCCGGCATTTTGCTTCTTCGAGTAGGTTTCGCAGCTAATGTCATGTAACATAGTCTGCTCATTCCATTTTCGATCCTCGGATCTTTTTTACGAAGTGACCGCACCATCTGATTCTGTACATGGTCGTTTAAAGAGGGGACTGAATGTAAATGCCTCATGTCCAGTTGTTAAAATGTTACTTTAGCAATTCACGCGCTCTCTGTCCAAGAGGTGAGCCTGAATCCTTTCCCTATGCTAGGGGCGCGGTCCCTTCTGTTCCCCTTTCTTTTTATGTTCTGGTAGTAGTCCGTTCGTGCATGCGGTAACGTGAGGAGCTTGCGGTTGTTGAAGCGGAATCAAATCATCTGGCGCGCTCTATTGAAGGTTTACCCGACATCTCATTTGATGATGGGAGGTGCCAAAATCTGGTGAGCATTCCTTTTCTCACTGCCTTATTTAACAGGGAATTTGGAGCAAATCGTGCGTGATCACTTGAGTCGGTATAAATTTAACCCGGAGCGCCCGGGGAGAAATTTTCGTACGCGGTCGGGGCATGTTTAGTTCTGAAAGACAATTTCAAGAGTACTTGGGAAACTTGTTAACACGACTTTTATTTTTCGAAATCTGCCCGATGACTGATGAGCAAAGAAGGATTTTCCTTAGAAGTCGAAAGGTGTAAGTTATCGATGTAGTGCTTTTTTGGCATCATCATCGTTATTATTACTATCTCATTAAATTTATTACTGAATAACTTATTAATAGAAACTATTACCCGGAGTATGTATCAAGTAATAAATGGGCCAAGAAAGAATTTTAGGAAGATCTATTTTCTTTCCTTCTTTATATTTCCTTAAATCGAAGTATCATAATATTCTTTCTATCCATATAGATCGTATATACATTATTTATATATGTCGATGTTGCCGAAGTAAATTATATTAGTTACCACTTCAAATTCAAAAGGAACCTTTTATTTTATAACATGCCCCTGTGTTTTCAATTATCCGTCCATCATTTGGGCCTATTTCCTTAGAAAATTGCACTTCGTTATTTTAATAAGCATCTAAATTTCAAGAGATAATGACATAAATAATCTCTAAATTTTAAATAAACGTGCAATGCAGTGCCTGAATTTTTAATTTATTTAATATGATTCATCAAATTTTGGTATATATTTACTTAGTCCATAAACTATCTGAAAATGTTCAATATTATTTTTGAATGTATAAATCTATGCATCACTTACACATTGGGTTATAATTCAAAACCATATTGAATAAATTAAAAATTTAGGAATTGCATTATACATTAGATTAAAGTTTTGAGACTATTTGCGTCATTTTTCCAAATTTCAAAAGCCCAGAGAGCAGCAAATGCGTCGTCGTTTCGCAGCTCTCTCTCTCTCTCCATATTATCCATATCGCCATCATCTCCTTCGCCAGAACCAGGAGACTGAGCTTTAGCTTCGCTTCTCGGTCAGGAGCAAAAACCGAGGAAGAGAAAGCACGACGGCGGCGATGGCCATGGCAGCTCTTCAGAGCTCACTGACGTCGCTCTCCCTTTCCTCCAGCTCGTTCCTCGGCCAACGCCTCCCCCCCTCCTTCCTCCCCCCGCCGGTCTCCGTACGTTCCTCCTCCCCTCCTAATCTCCGAGCCGTTTCCCAGGATTCCAAAACTGCAATCTTGTTCAGTAGCTTAGGACCAAACCAAACCCTAATTCCCTCAGCACGCCTTGACCCGCACGCGTCGATTCTCGAATTTTTAATCGCACATGGTTAATTCGGTGTTTTAGGTGGTGGATTGTTGAGTGCAGTAAACCGGATTTCGGGGGTTTTGTATCAGCTGTTTCGCTTGTTAAATTATTCGAATCTCGATTATACGAACTTTGGCTACTGAATCTGAGGCAATGAAGGATTGTGTTCTCGTGGATTCAGCTGCAGAGTGAAAGTGATGACACCGAATTAGGAACCATTGCCAGTAATTCTGTATGTTGCTAGTAATCATGTGACGGTAGTTTCTCCGATGTTGTCGGAGATATATCGTCGAGAAAAGGTATCGGCGTGGCAGTGTGCGACTATTCATTGTCTACCTATGCAGCGAGCATAGAAAATGCAGGAAATTTCTCGTTCTGCGGTTGCGCGATTTAGATCGATGTGCTTTCGCTGTGTTTCACTTGTCAAGCAGCTGCCTTATGTGGGTTTTGATGGATGGGCACCGCCTTTTAGTCGATTGAACTTCTTCTGTTGTTGAGCTGCATGGTCTAAAAAGCTGTTTGAAACTTGATAATTGATATATCTATTAGTTCATTCGTACCTGTTGAAATTGGCTCGGCAGATAATTTGATGCGAATCATCTTAATTCGGTGGCTTTATCTGACTGCTTCAGTCTGAAATATGGCAGAGCCTATTTCCAATTTGGTATTATCAATAGGAGTAGTGAAGGGTCCATTTGGAAAATGGTGAGGTGAATTCTATATTTACTCCATTCTGCTCTCCTCCCTGGCCAAGGCTGGGTTCTGTTGTCTTGTTCTTGTTAGTATTCTGCCAGTGCTATACACCATGCTTTATTGGAGTGAAAGAGGCCTCTTTTACCTTTAATTTCTTGTTTCAGATAAAAGTTAGTTGTTGGGACAGACATTCTGTAGGGGCAGCTAGGATTGGCACTTAGTAGTCGCTGCTTGCAATAAGTTCTTATAGAAAGTGAATCAAAGGTGGTATCTCTTGCACTGACTGTTACCATGAAACCACACATTCTTCTATTGGGGAGTGGATTCAGTATGATATATTCTGGTGTGTCTACTGATGAGCACCATGCTGACATTTCGATGCTGGTCTGCAGACTCTTAAGTAGTGTTTTAGCTCTTCTAAAAAAGAAATGCAGTAGTTTGTCTTGAATTGGTGTCTATTTTGTTCTGCTTACCCAACATGTCTAGAGGCATAACTCATTTCTATCCATTGGATCCCTTCCTCCGTGCAGGTCAATTCAGCAGACAAGCCATGCCTCGTTGTTGCAAAAGTTAGCATTACTTTTTTCTTTTCTTTTTTCTTTCTCTGACTGATCTCTCTCTCTCTCTCTCTCTCTCTCTCTCTCTCTCTCTCTCTCTCTCTCAGGTTTATTTCCTTTTAGAGTGCTGAAATTGAATTACGCTTACAAAAGGGAACTGCTTTTGCCATCAACTGACCTACATATCAACTGGTCTTTGTTTTCCCATTGGCAGCTTAAACATTGGGAGAGAATAAAATGTAAGCCAAACAGCCTTCCTATTTTGCATAAAATGCATGTCAAGCTAGGCGATACAGTGAAGGTAATAGCTGGACGTGATAAGGGAAAGATCGGGGAAATATCTAAGATCTTCAGGCACAATAGCACCGTGGTTGTCAAAGAGATAAACTTGAAGACAAAGCATGTGAAGAGCAGGGAAGAAGGTGAACCTGGGCAAATTGTCAAGGTTGTTCTCGCTTAATTACTGAGAGTTGAGCTAGTTCCTTGAAGACACTGGATGATTACTTCGTGTCTATGGATAGAATCTTTTAGAGCTAAATATCAGTATTTTCTATTTACCCTGCAGCCTTCCGGCGACTTTGATTGAGGAGTTTTATACTTAGAATGGCATCAATTATATGTAATAGGAATGTCTATTTCTAATAAATTTCAAGTTGGTTTTTTGTTATGAGAACTAAATACTTGTCAAATTTTCTTATCCAGATCGAAGCGCCTATTCACAGCTCAAATGTGATGCTCTACTCGAAAGATCAAGAGGTGACAAGTCGGGTGGGTCACAAAGTGCTCGATGATGGAACAAGAGTCCGTTTCCTCATAAAAACCGGGGAGATCATTGACAGCGCAGAGAACTGGAAAAAATTGAAGGAGAGCAAGGAGAAAACTGAAGTAGCAGCAGCCTCATAGAAATGGTTCCGTGGCTCCATTAGACTGTAGTCTCTGGATCTCTTTATGTACATCATTCCTCTCTAGCAACTTCATCTGACCATTTTCACAGAGTTGAAATTGTGCTCTTTCTTTCAACATCCTCATTCAGATGGTAGGATAGGAAAAGCAAGTTTCCTTATATTTAGTCCAAAAGAAATGCGGGTCGTTTCACTTATGGAAGATGAATGTCAGCGTTAAGATGCAAATTTTTGACAAGCTCTAGTTTTTTCATGTCCTTTAAACTGTTTCATTTATCCAATTTTGCAACCACGGTTCATCGGATTGGCAATGATGCCATTGCTGTTCTCCTGCGTGCTCATCGTGCTTATGTGATATGGTTCTTTAATTTCTTTTTCGGGTCCCCTTATTGAGAGCACGAGCTGACAAACCAGGGGAGATACTTGATGGAGTTTACGTGTATGTGGACAGCTCACGTTTACATCACGTGAAGATCAGCCAACTCAGAACTTACTAAATGTCATCCTGCTTTCTGCTTTTTTAATATAATTGGAGCCACTTATGGCCTTTTTTTGGAGTTTGCACTGCGGTTGGCTATTTTTAATGGTTTATAACCAGTTACCACGATTGTTCGTCTGTTTCTAAGGAAAAGATCTCGTGCAACTCTCGTCCGCATGCCAACGAAAGTGATCTGTTAGTGAGGTCTGCAACTTGCAGTTATATTGTAAGCTCTCTATTAGATATTTACCGGCGTATATTCTTGGAACATGCCTTGCTGTATTAAAACCCTAAAATATTTGCTTGACAAAAAACTATGAGCTTAGTTGCTGCTGGTATCACAGGAACGAAGGTAGATCGGAAAACGCCATAAACACAGATTCTCCATTCGAACCACATTTGGTCTATTCTATCTGGGGAACATTGTTTGGATCAAATCCCTTCCTTCTTCCTTGATCAGTTGTCCTGTTCTTTTCCCACTAAAATGGAATGAAAATCAACGTTTGGAGATGTTGGATAGAACAGATGTTGTTCTGGGTGTGTTTAGTTTTGCTCACAACGTGTGAAATTGCATCGATCTTTCATTTGGTTCCAGAAGCCTGGTGAACTGTGAGAGCATCTGGTCAAATAGCTGATTCCGAGACGTTCTTGCTTGTTCTGTTTACGTGAGCATTGGGCGGTTCTAACGCTTAGGTTGCTCGAGTGTGTGCTTGCGGAGACTGTAGGATGGAAATGACCCCTCCATAGGATAATGTTCAAGACATTTCTCGACCCATGGACCCGAATCACATGCCGAATTCGATGTCTGCGTCGTGGAGCGCACGCAACTTTATTTGCATGACAAGACAGCATTTTCCTTCGAGAGAATGCAATGGATAAATCACTTGCGTAATTGGAAATTAAATTACTTAAGAGTGAAATGCGGGGCATGTGAAAACTCCCTCCACCAAGGTAGTCCGCCGTCGGGAATCACGAATATCAGCCGTGTAAATGCTGTTGTGTGATTAGAAGTTAGAACGCGATGTAAATCTCCTTGAAATTAGAACAGATACACAAAATCAAGAAGGAACGATCATATACGTGTGTGTATGACATGTAAGGAAAAACCGCTGCTTTTTTTGGAATAAAATGTCAAACACAATGCCATCAAAACATCTCACATCGATTGTTTACGGAATTTATTTGCTTTTCATATACATATGGTCTTTTCCCCATAATGTAACAATTTGAGCCAAACATTGTAAAAAAAATCATACTCATTTTGAATATTTGTCAAGATAACTCAATGTCCAAAAGTAACAATATGTTTGTGACAGAAGCACAAAAGCAATAAAATAAGTTTTAAGTAATTAGATGAAATCGTGATTTAATATTTAATTACTCAAACACTCTCCCTCATGTATAAAATAGACTTTGGCTTATATAATTAGGGAGGCAAATATGAGCTTGGAAAGATTTGAAACTTAGACTTTCTATTATGATACCATATGAGAATTATACTGAATCATTATCACCTGTTTTAAAAATTTAAGTTTTCAGATAAAAATGTGATTTAATAATTAATTACATTAATAAAGGTAATCGATATTTTTATGTCAGCATGTGCTGGCAACACAATGCATCAGTCTGCCTTTGAATTGATATCTTCCACCTGTCTAAGCTAAGGTAAAGGTATAGATGTAAGGCACTCACATGGCTTGCATATGAAATAAATATATTCCCATGTGACAGAGACAACCATACTTAAAAGATTTCCCTCATTTGGCACTATAGTAATCATTTCCCTGCTATATATTTATATATAAGGAGACGTGGCTGTCCATCTTTACTACTCAGAAACCAGATTTTCCATCCTTCCCCAGTTCCCTTAGCTATCAAGAGGGGCCAAGGGCCATCAATTTCGAAAGAGCTCCCTTTCTCAATTCTCATGTTTTGCAGAGAGAAGAAAGGAGGAAGAGAGACAGAACAGAGATGGAAGACGATAGAAAAAATTCAACTGCACCGGCATACTGTGTCACCGGGGCAACCGGTTACGTCGGTTCTTGGTTGGTGAAGTCTCTCCTCCGACGCGGTTGCAAGGTCCATGCTGCAGTCCGCGACCCCGGTGTGTATCTCCATCCCTTTCTCTTATTTTTCTCTTCTTGTCAGCAAATCCGAGTCGAGTTCGAACGCTTTGAGTGTCTTGATTTCTTTCTTATTCCCCCCTCCTGTTTTTCTAGCCTTTGATGCTCAACTTCCTCCAGTCGTCTTTTGGCTGTAATTTGGTATTTTTGATGATTTGAGCAAAGTTGACGTGGGATTTTTTTATTTTTTTATTTTTGGTCGAAAACTGAGATTGAGACGTCAGAAATTAATTTCATTTGCTAGAATGTGTAAAGTCTATTTGATGATGACCTCCGGCCCCGGAGAGAGCGAAATGTATATATTGGTCTGGACGGGCTGGAACTTGGCCCATGGTACGTGAAGAGCCCAATCGGCCCAACAGGCCCATCAATAGTAGAATTCCACCCCGGATTTTGGCGCTAAGGTCTGAGAACTCATCAAATTATTTTATTCTCACCAAAATTGTCTCATCTTGTTACATCCTAGGGAAGCAATTAAAGGATTAGCAGCAAGAATTAGCATTGGCTTGAAAGTTGCTTTCGCTGAAATGAAGAATGTCATGTTGCCCCTTGAGCTTCATTAGGGCCTGTTCATTCTACTTTCGCTAATTTCAAAATTCGCCCTGATCACTTAGAAAAGCTTCTGGTTTCCCTCATCCTGCAGCTAAATCCTTGCGTCTGCTATCGACATGGAATGGCGGAGAGCGCTTGAAGTTGTTCCGGGCTAGTTTGCAGGATGACGGGAGCTACGATGAGGCCGTAAAGGGCTGCGACGGCGTCTTTCATGTCGCCGCCCCAATGCAATTCGACGTTCACGAGAGCACCGGTAGATTCTTTGATATTGTACAACTCAGTGGCAACTTTTTATGGTGACCATAGCGCAAGAAATTGTCGAATCCCATAAGAACTGCTTCCTTCTTTAATCTTTTTTGTCAAGATGAACGCGTCCATTCGAACATCATCGATCCAGCGGTCCGGGGCACCGTGAACCTCCTGAAATCATGCCTGAAATCAAAATCAGTGAGGAGGGTGGTGTTCACATCTTCCATCAGTACAATCACTGCCAAGGACAGTGCAGGGAATTGGAGAGATGTTGTCGATGAATCGTGCCAGACCCCAATCGATCATGTGTGGAAGACTAAAACCAGTGGATGGGTAGTTGCACTTTTCATTTGCCTTCAATGTTCAAGAGCATCCTAGTGATTTTCTATTGATTTTTGGGTTAAAGCGAGAAACTAGCAAATAGATGAGTGATGTCGTGGCAGGTTTACGTGTTGTTAAAGCTCCTAACGGAGGAAGCAGCTTTCCAATTTGCAAGAGAGAAAGGGATTCACATTGTATCAGTGGTTTCCACCACGGTTGGAGGCCCATTCCTCACGTCTTCAGTTCCCTCCAGTATACGAGTTCTCTTGTCCCCAGTCACAGGTAGCCTTTTGCTAGTTTATCTCCAGTTGATAATGACAACTTCGAGTTCATTAGACATATCAAAATGGGTCTTAAACCCATTTTTAATCTGTATTTAATGAGCTGAATTAGTCATATTAAGTAAATGGATCATAAATGGATTTAGAAAGGTAAAATCTAAAATAAATCAGAATTAAATGAGTGCACAACTTACTTAGACTCAACCACCTCTTTTACTCTCTCTCACTCTCATTCGATCTCGCGATTGCTCATTCCACACTTTGAACTCAATTTAAGTATGATGAGTCTTCCTCGAGTAGGTTAGATATGAAAGTCTTTAGCAATATGGATTAGAATGCGTTGTATTAGGAGTGAGCATAGAGTCGTACAGAACTAGTCAGTTCTGGATGGTCTCTGGTTCCTAAAATTTGGAGCTAACGATGATCTATCCTATTCCTTATGTGGGTTGGACCGATGGTTTTTTTTTTTTTTTTATTGCCAAAAGGCTGAAGAAGAGAACAAAAACAACGTTCATAGATACACTAGCATTCTTCAAGAGTGTTCCATCACCTGAAGTTTAAAACCAACATTCTTTCCAATCCCTTGTTCGGTTCTAGTATTCTATTCCCTACTAGGAAATGGGAAAAAGAAAGAAAAAAATCACACCGGTTCCTGAACCTACTCGGGAAAAAATCAACCCACCTGAAGTTCAAAACCAACTAGATCGGTTGATCCAATTTTAGGATCAGGTGGGTTGATCTTCGATTCCACAAACTAGGAGCCAACTATTTTGGTTAAGTTTTTGATTCGAATATGAGAACTGTCCATCTTTAAAAGAATTACCCTTAATTTGGATTAACGTGGATTGGATCATTTTCAGCTCGACCCACCTGTTTGATAGGTCTAAAGTCCATTAGCATCTAGACTTCATTCAATGAGACATTTAACAAGTGTAAAATTATGGTGATTATATTACGCAGGTGAAGTCGACATGTTCCGAATATTATCTGCCGTGAACTCTAGAATGGGATCGGTTGGTGTAGTCCACATTGAAGATGTATGCAATGCCCACATTTTCTTGATGGAGCATGCCGAAGCAGAGGGCAGATACATATGCTGTGCTGAAAGCTGCCCCATGTCCAAGTTGATCCGAAACCTTGCCAAAAATTATCCACAATCGAACATAACAAGGTAACTTTTCTGGATAATTTACAAATGAAAATTGCATTGCTGCATGGACAATGTTCGCACATAAACCTCTTTTGCTCAATGTCAGGTTGGCAGATCAGGAGAATGAGTCGGTCCCAGCTGAGATTTCTTCAAAGAAATTGAGGGACTTGGGGTTCAGCTACAAGCATGGAGCAGAGGACATTCTACGCGAAACCGTGACTGCCTGCATAGCCTTTGGCTTTCTTCCTCCATTAGCAACTTAAAACTCGTTCTTCTGTCTTTCAATTTGTGAATCCAATGGGCTACAAAACTAAAAACTAATCGCCTGTGGCTGAAATGAAAAGGATGGAAGTTCTGGAGTTGGGCAAGAGCCGTCTTACCCTCTATGTAATTGCAAATACAGTTGACACCAAAATACTTTGTAAATCGACTCTCTCTGGACCATTCGACCGTGTTCGTTGAATGTCGAACCAAGTTAATGTTTTTGCTGTTGTCAGGACACATTAACAGCTGCTGCGGCCATTAATGATGCTCAAGTTTAAAATTCATGGGACTCCACGCGCTTAGAGTCATCAGCATTTGAAAGCGAGCTGGATTTCAAAATGGGAACTGAACTGCATTAATGAATGGCAAGATTTGACCATAGATCCCGGCAAATGCTGTGGAAGTTGTTCATTTTGTTAACTCAGAACTTGAGCAAAGACCAAAGACAAAAGATTTCTGAATTAAAAACATGTCCGTGCGGTAGATTTCGAAAAAATGGTCATAAAACAGAAGTTTCAAGACGCAGAAGAACATCATTTATACGACTCCGGCATGATGACTCAGCTAGGCGAAGAGGGTAAAGTCAAAAGAGTGGTCTTGCCTCATGAGTGAATTTGAACCAGAACATTAAGATTGGACATGATCCCTCTGTCTGTCTCTCTCTCTCTCTCTCTCCCCACTTGAATCTTTCAAGAAATTCAAGCTCCTTTCACCCATCGTCATTAAAGACATGGATCGTGATTGGGTGCAGCATTTCAGGTCTTAAACAGTAATCAGTAATCATTTCCCTTGTTCAGCGAAGATCAGAAAAAGCAAACCCAATGCACTCATTACTCGGGGAGTTTTCCTCATCTGCTTTTCGATTTCTTTCTTGGGGGTTCGCGGTTGAACTTGAATGTCCTCATGAATTGTCGACATCAAATCCCGTTTCGCTCGGTGGTTCTTCCTCTGCAGAAGCTACCGCCTCCATTAAATGTAGGTCCGTTCGGTGGTTCATCCACCCAGAAGCTGTAGGCCCTCAGCTCCTGTCTTTGGGGTTTTGGAGTACCAGAGATTCTGAACATCTCATTCAATTCATTCATGCTTTCATACATGTGTGCATAAATTTGGTTAGTGACGCATTCATTGAGTGGTTATGATGTTAGGCCCCAGGGGGCTTTCAATGCCGGGCCAATGTCACCGCGAAATGATCCTTTGGTCGCGAAGCATGACGTTCCATCACCGATTAAATCGAGTCCTATGAACATATGCCCGAAAGCAACCTCTTAAAGTAACAAAAGTTTCGATTTTGATGACACCGATCACATGCTTCACCGGAGCATTTGATTCGTTGGAAACTTCGGTTGGAGGGAACACAATGAAGAGAAATGGAGTGTCCTAAGCGCTCTTCTTAAAACAGCCGGTCGAGGAAACTTCACATTTTTCCATGCACCTATTGCGGTCGTGTTATGGACAAATTATAGCCTGAAAACCGATTTTTTTAAATGCGAATATATTTAATAAGTGTGTCGAAACACTCGTTGACACGATTCTTTTAATGAAGTAGTGTAACATGTTCTGCATCACTGTTATTGTTTTCGAAGTTCTCGGTTTCACCATTATTGCAATTTTCAGAGTTCAAACAAGTATCAACATTGTCAAATGATAATACGAACAGCGAGCATGAGTCGAATCTGTGTTATTTCGGTTGACTTTTTGTATGCCGAACACTAAAACAGGATTCTTGGCTGTGGTATTTTCTTCCACGATTCCCCACATTATATTAGAATCTTTAGAATCAGCTAAATTCTTTCAGCAGAAAAGGTGACTTTCTCATAAAAAAAAGCAAACCCCCACATGCAAATATTCTCTTTTCGAAATTCCTAGAAAAGTCAATGAATCGAAAATTTCCACAATTTAACAAATGCATTAGAAGTATTCGGTTAATGTAATCCCAAGATTTTTATATACGTTCAATTTAGTCTCTAAATTATATGAAAATATTTAACGTTGTCATTGATCTTAAATTAATGGAATGAGTATATTTAATATATACTAAAAGTTTGGGAATAATATTAAATATTAGATTAAAGTTTAGAAATTATATAAAATAAATTAAAAATTCGGTGATCATACTGAATTGAAGTTTAAAGATCATGTATGTCATTATTCTATCTTTTCATGAGCACACCTTCGGCACATCGCATAATGAATAATCGATACACGTGGGTGGCGGTAGGATGAAACAGAAAGAGACAAGAGAATGGTACTACATGCAAGACACCTTCCCGAATTTTGTTCTCTTGCCCTCTCGAGTAGCTATTAGCTAATCCTCTTTTGGGGAAATTGCTGCCCCTACGCAAGGACCCACATGCTGCTTTGGCTTGTATAGCGTTTACCAATCTTCCCCCCTTTCTCTTTCTCCCTTAAAAAAAAAAAAAAAAAAAAAACTGTTTTGGCCCCTATAGGATCAAATATCTACTCACCTTGCATGTGCATCATGCCAGGTTATCAGAAATACCCCCCCAAAATAAGAAGGTGTTAACGAAGTCCTGCTCCTTCCCAAATGGGGCCCATCATCTCCTCCTTTGCACTATTCTATGACAAATTACACTAGAAAAATAGACGGTGGTGTTTCTCTTTTCCTATATTTTTAATTCGGCCACAAAAAACAAGGCCCTTTTTTTATCTGTCTTTTGCTCGTTCGTGCATGAAATTCAAGCTGGTCACTAAATTTTTAAATAAGCCCTTCGGAATCCATCAAAGTTTTCAAAGTTTTCAAAGCACCGACAAGGTGATCGGCGCATTCACAGGGCCTAACCTCAATTGCATAAATTGATTCTCTCTCAAGTTCTCAATTCTCCGTATGTCACGTGCACTACTCATGTTCATCGATGGTGCTCCAATCAGACCACTGATATTTACCCTAAATCCAAACGTACATCCATCAAGGTTCTGTCAATAGATATTATTAGAAAACAAATGGTATTGACACATCGCCTATATCGCTTAAGCAAAATAAAAATAAATTATCTTGACTGAAAAATCATTTATCCAAACATATGAATTTATACAGGTTTAGAATTCTTCATGTCACAGAAAAAAATGTAGAATAAATATGTTATAATAAGAATAGTAAATTTTAAAATAAACAGGTTGGAATGGACATAATTTAAAGTTAGTCTTTTCCCTCAACTTTTAAGATTCAGGTTTTGAGGTTACACTCAATAATCATTCGAACTTTGTCTTTTTGTTTTGGACCAGGTATTAAATGAGTTGCAGGCCCTTCAACTCAGGAGAACGTGAGGCCAGACCATTCCACCCCGAAAGGCCCCTTTCAGTGTTAATTGTTTTCATCCTGTCACTTGTCATCTACGATCAACTCGATCTCTGATAACTGTCAGATTCTGAATTTTCCCCATCCTGTCTGCATCTGAATTTTAAAACAACATCCATACATTACTATAATATTCAAATCTTTTCAAGAACATAGGACACAGACTTCCTTCTGGCCATTCCATGTTTGATCTAACCGAGAATGAAAAGATTCAAAAAAAGCCCAAATTGCAGAAGAATCGAGTCAAAATATGTTCAAGAGGAGGTTTTGAAGCCAAAAGGAATGGATATGCCAGAAAACCCCACAAGCTTTCATTAAAAGCCCAAAAACAAACAAAAGAATTCAACTCAAGAACTTGCTAAAATCCAAATTGCTCATCATTCCTTCTCTTTACATCCTCCTCCTTCAGGGTTTGCAAATCACCACAAAACAAGGAAGCAGAGCTCTAGGATTGAGCAAGTACAGCTCCTCAATGTGCGAATACAGACCCACTTTCCCGGCTAACGAATCGAACCCGGTCTGACCGGCCATTTCTTGAATGTTCTCCAGTGGCCTGTGAACCCTTCCTGCGATCACCCTGCACACTATCAAGGCCTTCCTCACTGTCGGGTCGTCCTCGACCGCGTCGATGCTCTCGAACGCTCTTCCGCTCGTGGACGTCGTGAACACCCCGATCCCTCCCTTCGATTCCTTCTTCACCGAGAAGCCGTGCCGCACGATCCGGCACACGCAGCACCGCTCGGACGTGCACAGGCTCGACGAGCCATCGAGCCCCAGCGGACACGCCACGGTCGTGCCGTAGAAGCGGAGCAGCTCGTTCCCGTCGGCGAGGCACCGCGGGTGCTTCTTCGGGAGCTTGCTGGCCTTGATCTTGACCGCCTCGCGGTACTCCTCGAACCGAGCCAGGGTCTTCTGCATGTTGTGGACCTTGAGGACCCGCTCGATCCGGTTGCCGCCTTGGTTCTCCGATTTCAGCCACCCGGTCCGGCATATGATCTCCACGATCTTCCTGGACGAGTCTCCTTCCACTAGTTCAGTCACTGTTGAGCAAGAATACAATGGGGTGAGACGGATGTGATTATTAGTCCAAGCTTCATGTTATTAAGCAATGCGAGAAAGAACACGAATAGTGAGGCTTTCAAATTCCGATAAATAGCAACAGCTACAGTTCTCAACAGGCGCTGGGAAAGTTGGATATTTAGTAGAGCCAACCAACTTTTTGATCCTCCAGCTCAGAAATTGATGAAGCAAACGATAAAAAATCTGCAGGGACCGAAGACTAAGGAAAAGGACCCTTTTTTTTTTTCCATCAATGAACGAATTGGTAATCGTCCTCAAGAGGGCAGAATTGCATGAGAAACTTTAAACTTTCTTGCAAGAGCAGAGCAACAACTACAAAGTCGGCCCCGTTAAAGTTGATTCGCGAAAAGGTTCAAAGGGAAATGAAGCAGATTCTGTAATATTCACATGCAAAGGTGTCCTTTTTCCCCCCTGAAAAACAAAAGTTGGCTCTCCGGATTTGCTTTTTCTCTAAATCAGAAAATCCACAAGGAACCTTTTTTTTTGTTCTCTTGGAAAAGAAGTAAAGAATTTCTCCTACCAGCATGCTTGGAGAGATGATGTGCCTCGGCAGCGTCCCATTTGGTGAACTGCTCTCCGCACTTGTGGCAAGTTATGATGGAGATCCCATTGGCGTCAACATCCAGCGACACCCTACTGCTAGAACGGACGCCGCCGCCGCCGCCGACTCTGCCACCGAGGCCACCAGACCCTTCTCTCTCCCCCGAAACAGAACCCCCCTTCCTCGGAGTTGCCCCGTTTGCTGAGGTTGTCCTAAACGAAGGATTGAAGTAATGCATAGGCGTCCCCGGTGTCAGAGTCCCCACGAAGGTCGACCCGCCTCCGCCGCCGCCCTCGCCCCCTACGCCCCCGCCGGCGCCGGAGTCTTGGAACCCGTTGCCGTAGCCGGTGATCTTGAGCTCGCATTTGGTGTTGCTGAGGATGACTTCGTGGGTTAGAGGGTTCAGGAACTCGCTGCTCCCGATGGATCTCGGGCTGCAGCTCGGCGGCTTCTCTGCCATGTGCCTCTTGCTTCCATGGATGACGTCCTTGAGGTTGGCGATGGACCTCGAGCAACCCGACCGGCCTGTCTTTTTGGTCAAGATCGTGGTCAGTTGCTTTCTTGTTTTTGGGTCGTGGACATCCGATGGCTCTGATTTGCAGTGTAGTGACTTCTTGAGAGCAAACCACACTGTTGGCATCTCTCTCTCTCTCTCTACTCTTTGTGGGCTTCTTCCTTTTCCTCTTCTCTTGGTTGTGCTCTATCTCAAGCCCGCAAAAGCTTCATCTTCAGTTCACGGGCTGCCTCTCAGGTACCGAAGAAACGTTTGAAGATTCCCCATTGGAGAGCCATCTCCTGTTGAAGCGAAGCGTTTCTTTTGGAGCTTTACTGCGGACATGCCGACAAGACACACGGACCTGAGAACCAAAACGGGGGCTGTTTTCAATTTTCGAATCCAGGGAAAAAGAAAAGGATAAAGAATGCGGGAGGAATACAAGAAAGAAATCTGTGTGTGGCCTGAGGGGGGGGAAGATGATGACAGGGGAGCTGCTTATAACAGAGGGAAAGGCTGTCTTTAGTGGCGCTGGTTAATGATGGTGACTGAGGAAGGCCACCACAGGACACGACACGACGCCCAGAAACAGTCTCTCTCTCTCTCTCTCTCTCTCTGCCTTGTTATCCACGAACCTTCGTTGGCTCACAGTGTCCTGTCACAGGTTCGTGGTTTTTCTTCTTCACCCATTTAACCCAAAAAATAAAAATGAAAACTTCACAGGGCACCTCCTAAAAATCAGGGCATTCAAACTTTTCCACCGCTGCATTGGTGTCATTATTTTATTTTCCAGTCAAAATGCAATATATAATTCACCTATTAGAGAATCATGTCGGCTTATGTGTTGACATTTGTATATTGTGAAAATATTAGGGGTTGGAGTTAAAGCAGGCCAAAGTGCGTTATTATCAATAGGTCAAGATTAAGTAAAAAGTAAAAGTTGATGCAAACATACCCATATTCATTGTAAATTAGATAATTGGGATATAAAGTGGAACGATTTTTTAATTGCACCACAGTAATTCATAAGTGTATCATACATTGCATGAGAGTTGATTCATAGAGTAACGTGTTGTAATATAATTGAACTTTTAGACACTCGTTGCTTTGTGAATTTCATGCTTGTCTCGCGGACTTTTGTACTGAATGGTTCTTTTTACTATCTGGGACATCCGAACTTCATAAAAAAGGGTGCAGATAATTTAAAGTTAAAGAAAGATGACGAATAATAATTCTTTATTTTTCCCCTGAACGGTGGGCAGTAAAAACGAAAGACCTTTGTCCAGACAACGTGTGCTTCATGTTCCGGTCAAAGTGACTAACCTTGTCCCACAGACAGGGCAGGCAGCTGGACTAAAATCCTTTTCACCTGATGAAGTTACTTTCATCGAAGGCTCTCGAGTACATATCTATCTGCCTTTCATGAACTATCATGTATTTTACAGCGGAGTCGGACAAAAGAGGCATGCCATGCTGACTGAGAGAGAGAGAGAGAGAGAGAGAGAGACCCTTCGATGATTCTACCTTTTTTCTTTTCCCCTCTTTGATTGGTAAAAATAGTCATACTGCCTCAAAACATACGCTTTGACAAAACCCTCTTGTGATTCCACACGACAATGCCTGGAGATTCTAACTATGGGGACTTTCTAGCATATGAAGATCTGGCCAATGGGCGCTAGGAAGTCCCTATAACTAGGTATGCAGACACTCTTTTGCATTATTAGCTTCAACAAGATCGAGAAAGGCACGACATCATATCTAATTTGTCTTGTTTCCTATCCACGTTAGTCAAGTACTGAAGTGTCTGTTGGTAACATTTGGCAATTTCGCCCCAACTGAAATTTAAAGGGCGCATAGCACTTCAATTACCCAAAACGATATACCTAATATAGGGATTGCTCGTCATCAGATACATATCCTTAGGGGAGATGCCGATGGGTGCGTTTGTTCGTTCCTCATCATCAAGGAAAAGGGCTGGGCATATTCGGCCTATGATAGGATGCCTAGCTACATTTAAATACTCGTTGTGCAAGTGAGATTACCAAATGCTCTAGGATAGAGTAGGGGGGGACATTGAACACCGGCCAATCCACCATCTGTCCCAAAAGGGGATGATTGCACTAGAAGATCTTATTGTCCCGAAATCAGCACCTGGTAATTAGTGGTTCCGGAAAGGCGTCGATCTATATGCATAATATAATCCTAACCCCAAGAAGTGGTTGGGAAAAGAATAGCTCGTCATTAAGCTTCGGACCCTCCCCAGAAAAAAGGTTCACGAAGCTTTGAAAATCTAAGAAAGGGGCGTTGAAAAGGAGGGTTTAGAAAAGAAAGGGCAAATTGTGGCCTATCGACTTTTGACAATGCAAAGTGCGATTACTGATTGCCCTTCTCATGCTGTGCTGTGCTTCTGCTTCACCTTTCAGCGAAGGGGGCTCACAGAGAGAGAGAGAGAGAGAGAGAGGAAAAGGACAGTGCTCGAAAGCTACGTGCGTGCACATGCATGAGATTGGCGCATACTTCTGTACTCAAATGAATTCGATAGTTAATGCTTTTCCGATAATGTCAGTGTGGACAGGTTTTTGGGTAGAGAAAGGGGGCACGGTTGCGAAAGCGGCCTGAGGAATGGGCCAATTAGCATTTACGTAAATGCGCAGTGCACCCGATTCAACCCAGAATTGCACACCCTGTGTTTGTGGAAGTGAAGAACTACAAATTTGGCTCGATTGTAACCCAAAAGCTAATCCATACTTGCTGATCTAATGTTGCATTGGTCATGCACAAATTCTAACCCCCGCGAGACATTCGTCCGGCTTTGCCCGAGAATTCAAATGTAGATCCCATGCCCTCTTGCTGATCAATCGGAGCAAACTGGGGGCATCCACCTCCATGACCTCCAAATGTTGGGACAGATGTAACATATGGTAACATGACTTGAAATCTAAAAGACCACTCTAGGATATATGGATTACACAGCGTCAGATTCAGCTTGCAACAAGGAATGATGAAGAGTCTGGGGAGTTTCTTGGTCACGTTACGATTGTGAATGGAGGAGTCATTCCCAACACCCCACGACCTACTTTTGCCATACCTCAAAGGCCTCTCAAGAGGCGATGGAGATCGACCGAATCTCAAGGCTTTGAAGCATTCTCTTTCCGAACACAGGTACATGCAGAGATTCTTCATGTGCAATTATTACTAATGGTTACATATTATGGGAAGAAGGTTCCCGGTGCAATAGATTTTCAAATCGCGACAATTATTACTCGTGGTTACACAGGTTCCTGATGTTTTATGTCTGTTGCAACCAGCTTTTTTTAATAGAACGATGCATACAATCCACGTTGACCAAAGGATCTCGGGCCGCATGAGCTATAGTCGAAGCCCGACTTCAGGAGCCACGCCCGCCCAAGAGCTTTTGGGGAGCCGCTAGAGAGCTCGAATTCTGCAGTTGCGCAATCATCCGGCCTAATTGAATGGCACAACAGCCACATTTTCCAGAAATTGTTATACCAATGGTGGTGAAAAAGGACACGCAACAAGCGCTGTCGCGTCCTTACTCGAATACATGGAGGCGAGTATAATTTTCAGTTAATTCATCAAGTCTATGTGATTGGAATATGTAAGCTATTTTGACCTTGGAGTTAAAATAGTCCTGATGAAAACTTTATCGGCTCCATGGAAGCTTCAGATTTATTGGTTCGATTCTCGTTTAATTGATTTTTGGGGAGCTTGACATTAATATGCATGGGATAAAAAAAGAATGAGACTGTCGAGAGCTCATTTTGATCTCTATCATTCACATTCAGCTTTTTATTTGCGCCAAGAACTTTACCCAACACACGCGTATTTAAAGATGGGCCTAGAATATTCAATTCAAACCCTAGATTTCGAGAGTTTGAAAGAGCATCTATACACACAATTGTTTCAAGTTGATTCAAACCTTTTTTCATTTGATCAAAAGTTAATCAATTTGGTCAAGCGGTTTTAACATCCAGCGAGATTTCTACAAATTCAAACAAAGAGAAGGGGGGGATGATCAAATTATAATATTTTAAAAACAGCACATCAAGCCATATAGGGGATGTAGCTCAGATGGTAGAGCGCTCGCTTAGCATGCGAGAGGTACGGGGATCGATACCCCGCATCTCCACTCCACTCTTTTCCTCTCTTTTTTTGGTTGGAATCTGTCTTTTCCTTTGTCTCTTTTCGTTTTGGATCTAATCCACATGGGCCGCATCTACCTCTAGCAGCAATTCCACCGAGCTTGGACAAGTCATTTGGAAAGCATGCGCGTGCCTCCAATCTCTCTCTCTAAAGAAGAGCAAATGCATATTATTATTGCATTGGATTCTCTGTGGCTGCTGAGAATAAGGCATGTCATGTGGATTTAGGGAGGGGTGAAGGTCTTCGTCTTTCCCCCTAATAATGTTGAGAAACATTCCGCACGTGAGCGATTCGGACAGCTTTAGCATCTCCTTTTGTTTTGAATCTTGGGTACGTACGCCGTCCATCATTATTTGACATACAGGATTCATGGGGTCAGAATCTTCACCGTGTCTTTAAAAAAGGATAAGGATCTAATTTTCTTTTTGAATTCATGCTCGTTGTTCTCGGACGGTCGAGATCTCATTGGTCAATCGAAAAGCAGAATTAATATTGATTCATAATTTCTCATCTGGGGTCATTCATCGGATAGCCGTTAAACTTCTCAATGATTAAAAGAAATGGTAACCACTTGTGTGAAATTGACCAAAATCCCGATCGGGTCATGCCCAAGAAAAAGAACCACTCACCCCAAGCCAAAAAACATATTTGCAGTTCGAGCCACTCACGAACTAAACTCGGGCAAAGCCGATCGTGCAGCAAGGCCGATGATCACGCACATGCACGATCCTCCTCTCGAGGCTCGATGCATTAGAGAGGTAAAATTCAGTTTGTTCCGCCAAAAACATGCTAAAGAAGCTACATTTCCGCCCAAAAAAGGAAAAGGAAAATAAGGCTTGAAAATGGAAAAGGCTATAAGGGTCCACAAACAATGCTGCGAAATTGGCAGATTTCGTCCGTGAGATCATGACAGTTAATACTCCAACCGCGCTTGTTTTTACTCGCGTTAGTCCACAAAAAATGACACGGCAGCTGCACCGAATTCCCTCCCCGTGATCCGAAGTTGGTTTGGAAATTTGAAGGGTCAACTCGCTACATGTCTTCCCTTTGAGACTCCCCCTTCGTCCGGCCTCTTTAGCATCAAGATTTCCGCCTATCCTAATCCGCCATACGTCCATCTTCGGGTGCGCGAGAAAAAAGAACGAGACAAAACTGGTCCGAAGAAGAGACAAACATCTTGTGCCTTCCGACCACCGAAAACGTACCATCGCTTGTCCGAAAGCCCGCGTTTTGTTTTGCTTTGCCTCCTCTCTCGCGCGAATAAGTGGGAGAGAGAAAAGGACCCTTTTTCAGTTTTCAAATTCATTTTGGAAGCGTCGATCGTTGACTATGGAACGATTCCAAGAAGCGTGCGCGAAATAAAACCGGTCGTGTAACTCACGTCACCACCTCCGGATGAGGTTACCACTCGTTAATTTAAAAAATTAGAAACAAGAAATTGTCTGGTTTGAATAGAATACAAGGTAGGAATCGATAGCAACGAATCGATCCAATGGTGAATCATTATGACGCCCCTTCACATTGCATGAAGATTCTTAAGCTCTTCGAGAGGATCGCGTCATCTATTCATCTAACCAATCGAAAATCACAAAGCATCAACTACAGCCCAAGAGAATGAAAGGCACAACAATCCGGATCTCGTCCTTTGTTGGACGAACTGACAACGCGACCCCTTGGTGCGCTTGAAAAATGTCTTTCCAAATCCTAGCTGTTACGTCAATGATATGTCGAGTCCTAAAAATCGATCGCTTGACTTAGCTTCGGGTCTCTTTCGGATCCAAGAGATTTGCTGACCTCAATTTTGTGCAATTTCTTCCATGACTGGCTGAAAAAAAAATAGTTGACGGAGGCAACCCCGCCATGAAATTTCTGATTTCCAATCAGCATCGCCACCACCGCCATCTTCTTTAGTGGAAGTCACGTAATAGGACACGGCGCTCTCTACTCGACGAGTCTACTACGCTCTCCGCATGTCGCCATCGAAGGAACCGAGCAACGACGATGCCTTGCAATTCAAACTCTCGGTGCATCATAGCTCATGGTGGTCCGTCAATTTTGGGAAGGTTACACCTACAAAAGCCCCTGCTCTTTTTTCACATCACCGCAAGAAACATAGGCACGAAGCTGAGGTTCTAGATTTGGAAAAAGACGTCTGGCCTTTGTTCCATTTAGGTAATGGAGTCTGTTTCACGCTATGCCAACGGACTGAACATTGCTTATTTTATTCGTGTGACGAAACAATGACATGTCATATTAATTTCGACGTGTCGTCCCATGTAGTGTATATCATTCGATGTTGGCAAATATTAATGTAAAATGGATCGCTTTTATCGTAATTTTATCTTGCGCTATTCTTGAGCTGTTCTTTATGTTTCAAGAGAGGGGATAATCAATTAGTCGTGGTTAATTATAGAGGAAGCCTCGAATGAAAAAAAAAGCAGGATATGAGAAAATGACGCCCGACGAAGGCAGCCGAGCACCAATTGATGAATAGAAAAGGCAACAAACTCGTACCATTTTGAGGTCCATACCCTGTGCTCCTTTTTTTGCTTATTTAATTAAATAATTTTGGTGCTTATGCTTTACATTACAGATAGACCAGAGAGAGAGAGAGAGAGAGAGAGAGAGGATCAGAATCTCTTTTCTCCCTAGGGGGTAATAAAGTGAAAAATTCTTGTCTCCCTTTTGAAGCAACAGAAGCTTAAATAATATGTTAATTAGTTTATTTATTTATTCGAATCAAATCTAATGGCAATGTCCGGTGATGGTGAAGCTTCCTTTTTGCGGGGAGGAAAAGAACACAATAATTCACGGGGACAGCAAAGTGACAAGTTATGCTGTGATTTAATTGCAAGATCTAAGCATCCGAGAAAAAAAAAATCTTATTCTCTTTTATCTTTTTCTGCAATTTCTGTGACTTTTCCGATGACGGCGAAGTTTCCTTTTTGCGGGGAGGAAAAAAACGCAATAATTAATGGGGGCACGAAGAGACAAATTATGTTGTGATATAATTGCAAGATCTAAGCATCCAAGAAAAAAAAATCTTTTTATCTTTTTTCTGTAATTTCTCATTAAATAACGAGTGGTAATCATTTTAATTAAAAGGGATCCTAGAGTTTTTGGGTTTGGTGCTCTATCTCCTTCGGATAAAGCTATAGGGTTTCTATTCCCACCATCCTAGAGTCTGGGCAAGAAACATGATTCCATGACTACTAAATTTGTAGATGCAAACTTAAGGATTAGACCACGCTTTTCTGGCCCTTTTGTTGTAGGGAGGTTGCAACAAATGTGGGTAATTAGTTGTCTTTGGCATGATTGGCATATGCTCTCACCACCTTTCCAATCAACCTCTAATCATTACATTTCACATGCGGCTTTTTATTTGCTTGTTTATTTATGAAGTTTAGTGCTAGGAATAGGTGAGAACCGTCCTCATAATGGTTTTTTTTACGTGTGATTGCGTGATTCGAGAAGACACTATAATGCCCATTTCTCCATCTATATAAGACATTTATTATCGGACCGTGATGAAATTCTTGTGTCTCGCTATTAACATCCATTTGCTTTTACTTATGTCTTAAGCTCTTTATTACTATCATCTATAAAGTACGTGAATAGTGAGACCACATATTGAACAAACCCGTCTTATCGTAGATTTTAATTTTTTACACAATAGAAAGTGTAATATCAATTGAGATTTTTTCATCATTTTACAAGTCGCGATAAGATAAGGATTATTTTGAAGCAACCTAATGGATTGGTCTTTGAGTCTCTATTGTTAAATCATCGAGACACGTGAACTGACTAAGTTCGCTTCATCACTCTAACAGTCGAGAATTTTGTCATTAATTATGTTTAACAAGTGTTTTAAAGACATCCATTTGAATTACCTTACGTGAAAATGCCACAAAAGTCCTTATTAAGGACGTTTTAGTCATTTTGTTCCCATTTAATACCCGATCATACTTTCCATTTTTACAATTTTCGGATCCCGTGACGTTCACAATTTTATTTTAGCAAAAAAGAAAAAAAATTCACAAACGTTCAACTCGAGACATTTTTCACAATTGTCAATACCTAAAAGAACCTATTTTCTGTTTAATAGAAAACCCGAATTGTCCGAAAAGGGCCTCTAGAAGGAGGGACGAGCACGTGCAGGACCAAGGGCACTCAGGTAAATATAGCAACCCAACGACTCGTTACCCATAATACCGCCAGATCCCCGATTTAAAAAATTTCAAACTCCACCTCCCTTTTCTTTTTACCCCCAAACCCTAACCGCGGTTAACGCTCCCAACTCCAATATATATATATTTTTTTTTTTTTTTTTTTTTCCCAATTTTCTTTTTCAGAGGCACGCAACACTTAAAAAAAATGAAAAACGGGCCGATTTTTAAAACAATATCCATCGCGGAATGACCGTACTGACCCCCGGTCGAGGGCGGATTCCCGACCGATCAATTTTACCGCATCTCAAAGCAACGGCCCTGATCCGTTCAATCCCTTGGGACTCAATCAACGACCCCGGCCCCACCACGACACACGCAGACAGACGCGCTCTCTCTCTCCGTGACGTCTCTGAGAAGAGTAAAAAAAACTTTTTCTCTGAGCTCTTCTTGAAAATGGCGTCGAAGGCGGAGGAGGACCAGAGCAGACCTCCACTCCAGAACCAGAGCAACAGCGCCTCCTCCACCACGCCCACCAGAAGCCCTCCCACCGTACCTCTCTCTCTCTCTCTCTCTTTCTCTCTCTGATCTCTGCAAGTTTCTCGCGCATTCCGTCGGATTTGCATTCGCGGTTTTGGCTCCGAAGTGAGGACGAAGAAGCGCGAGCCGATTGCGGTCGGTGTGATGCGGTTGAGTTTAGGAGAAGCAAGTAGGTCCGATGAGCTCTAGGTTTTGGCTCTGCTCAGTGACGTTGTTCCTTTTTTTTTTGTTTTTGTTTGGTTTCCTCTGTTTCCTTATTTGTGGTTTGCGTGCTCGAGAAGTGATGCGAGCTTTGTTTGTTTGGCGTGCATGGTTTAGAAGAAGTACAGGGCCGATGAGCTCGGCGTGATCGGGAAGAAGGGAGAGATCCGCGGGCCGAGGATGGTCGGCACGACGACGGCCAGGGCGCGGAGCCGGGAGGCGTTCTCGGTCGTCAACAGCGGGCAAGATCTCTGCCCCAGCAGCGCTCCCGCGAGCAATGCCGGCTCCGAGTGCGGCGGGATGGAGTTCACCAGGGAGGACGTCGACGCGTTGCTCAGCGAAAGGCCTAAATCGAAGAACAAGTTCAACTATAAGGTCCGTGTGTTTCCCGTTCCGGCATTTGGGGTTTGCTCGTGCGATTCGATACGTCGAATGTCGAGGGTTCTATTTTGTGGTAGTGTAGATGTGGCCGGGCCAGACTCGTTGTGATTTACACCGAACGAGAATCTCAGCGAAGCGTTTCCGTGATGAATGTTTTCGAGAGCGGGTTTTGGCGTGATGATTCGGCGTTCGGTTAATCCTGTGCATAGAAATCCTCTTATTCTCTGTTTCAACCATTCTATCATCCACACATCTCTCATATTTCACACAGCCATTTTTCATTCGACTAGTTTTCAAGTGTTAAAGATGAAGAAGTATGTAT
The DNA here is from genome assembly GCA_017140595.1 of Eucalyptus curtisii. Classification (NCBI taxonomy): domain Eukaryota; kingdom Viridiplantae; phylum Streptophyta; class Magnoliopsida; order Myrtales; family Myrtaceae; genus Eucalyptus; species Eucalyptus curtisii. The sequence goes on from CM029499.1 coordinate 27,493,376, forward strand.
AATACTGTTTTTTAACAGCTCGAGTGTTTCGAGACATCTGCTGCAGTTCTAATTTATCAATCATTTTGCTTATGGTCCGGGGCTGCCATGAACTTTCTATGTCTATCAGAATTGGAATTTTTCCTTGGGATTTTTCTTATGACGCGGGATTTTAGATTTCAATGGGATGTGGTGATAGAGCAGAGAAGATCAGTTAGATTAGTGGTCAGAGATAAAAACTAATTTTATTAGCAAACCTCTTCGTTCATCCTTTTGTCCATGATTAGTGTTGGTTTGCTTTTTCAGGAGAGATGCGAGAATATGCAGGAGTACATAAAAAGGCTGAGGCTTTGCATTAAATGGTTTCAAGAGCTTGACGATAGCTTTCTACAAGAACAGGAGAGGTTAAGGAATGCCTTGAACTATGTTCAGCAAAGGCTTGATGAATTAGGTAAGGGTTTCCTGGGAATTTGTGGATGTTATATAATATTGGCTCCTACTTGATCAAAGCATTCAATTTGTTATGTCGATATGTTTTGTAACAGAGGTTTCATCACAAAATAAGGAGGAAGAGCTGAGTTCTATAATTGTTGAGCTAAGGAAGAATCTTGCGTCGGCTCAGGAGAAACTTGCAAAAGAACAAGCAGATAAGCTGGTAACTGGCTTATATTTGAGTCATATCTGAATGGTCAGCTTTCGGGAATTCTAAATATGTTTTGATCATAATAATCAGGCTGCAGTAGATTCTCTTTCTAAGGAAAGGGAGGGCAGACTCAACAGTGAGAGGTTGCAGGCTTCTCTTTCTGAGGATCTTGCCAAAGCTCAACAAGAGCTATCGAGTGCTAATCAGAGAGTATGTTCTGAATTTTATTGGGTCAACATTTTTAGTTTTTCTTTTTTATGTATGCCTTTTTCTCTGGGAAGTATGCTGACGAAACTCATCGCATATTGCAGATTTTGTCAATTAATGACATGTACAAACGGTTGCAAGAATACAATACAAGCTTACAGCAGTACAATTGTAAACTTCAGTCAGATCTCAGTACTGCTAGCGAGAGTCTGAAGAAAAGTGAGAAAGATAAAGCAACATTTTTGGAGGAACTCAGCGCTTTAAGAGGTCATCATAACTCACTGAAGGAGCAGTTTGCTTCAGTAAAAGTGAGGAGTTACTTTACTATGAATCTGATATCGTTTTCATGCTGTAACATGCTCTTGTTTTAAACAGCCAACGACAGATCAGCTCATTGTTTATCTTCCATGAATTGATGGCCACTATGCTGTACAGTACTTTTTGGCCACCGAGAATTTTGCTGGTTATGATCCAGGTCTAAAATATGCAGGGAGATCGGTGGCTTCATTGGGATTTGAAATAACTGTTATAACTTTTTTGATATTTTCTTGACACCCATCGATTTTCATCGTAATCACCTTCTGGATGAATGTTTAAAACAGAAGCATTATGCATGAGCTCTTACTTATATCATGGTAGTTTTAGACCATCTTTTGTTACTTTTTTCTTTAAGGTAGCAAACCTGTCTATCTAAATGTAGGTTTAATGCTAATTTGCTTAGGCTAACTCCCTTTTTTGGGTTTAAAATGCTAACCTACTTGGTAATATTGTCAGGCTTCTCAAGATGAGGCTGTGAAACAGAAAGAGGTTTTGTCAAATGAGGTAGTATGTTTGAGAGGGGACTTGCAGCAAGTTAGAGATGAACGCGATAGACATCGAGGGCAAGTGGAGGCTCTATCATCTGAAGTTGTTAAGTACAAAGAATTTACTGGAAAATCTTGCTCTGAGCTGGATAACCTGACGCTAAAATCAAATGAACTGGAGGTTCTCTCTAACACGCTCAGTTTGAACATACTGGCTCTATTTGTTACCAAATGATTGTTTGACTAATAATTGAGGTATTTTTGTTGTAGACAAAGTGTTTGTGTCAGAGTGAGCAAATAAAGATTCTGCAGGACAGGCTGATGGTTGCTGAGACTAGATTGGAGGTATCTTATGGTTTGCTAAAAGTCTTCCTAATAGTGTGCAGCCTCATACATGCTTTCTCGATAGATAATTGAAATTTGTCATGTTCATGTTCCAGTCCATTTTCTTAATCCCAAATTTGCTCTTTCAGGCGTCTGATTTATCTGCCCTGGAAACGAGAGCGGAATCTGAAGAACGGAAAAAACTTTTATCTGAATTACAAATCCGTCTAGCAGATGCAGAATTTAAGCTCATTGAGGGAGAGAAATTACGTAAAAAGTTGCACAACACTATCCTGGTATTTATTGTCACCGGCATGACAACACAATTTATATGATTTACTATGTCATATCCATAACTGATTTTTGTGGATGCTACAGGAGTTGAAAGGAAATATCCGCGTATTTTGCAGAGTGCGCCCTCTTTTACCTGACGAGAGCAGTTCAGAAGCAAAGGTGATATCCTACCCCACATCCATGGAGGCTCTCGGACGAGGCATCGATCTTGTTCAAAATGGTAGAGTCTAAATTAAGCGCTGTAATTTTTCTTCTTTCCTTTTTCTTTTGCAATTTGCAACGTTGTATGATTTAGAAACTCATGTATCTTTCTGCTGTGAAAACAGGGCAAAAGTATTCTTTCACATTTGACAAGGTTTTTATGCCCGACTTTTCACAAGAGGATGTCTTTGTTGAAATTTCACAACTTGTACAAAGTGCTCTTGACGGTTACAAGGTAAATTGTCTTGCAAGTCGTTAGATACTGTTTCGCTTTATTATCTTTGATATGATGATCTACTGCCATATAGAAAACATGGACAAGATTTTTCCAGAGGTAAAATAGGTATATTTTCATATAAGTTCATTGCTGAACCTGCTTTCTTGTACTCAAGCTTCTGTTTATATCAAAATCTGCAGATGCAAAGCAAACATCCCCTTTTTCCATGATGTTAGTTTCTGCAGGTCTGAGTTTTTCCCGTTTTGGCTTCAGGTTTGCATTTTCGCTTATGGCCAAACAGGTTCAGGGAAAACCTACACTATGATGGGTAGGCCAGGCCATGTGGATGAAAAAGGATTGATACCACGCTGTTTAGAGCAAATATTCCAAACCAAGCAATCTCTTCAATCTCAAGGCTGGAAATATGAATTGCAGGCATGAAACTTTTCTATGTAGTTTTTATGAGGCTTTGTGCTTATTTTCTTGTATGTTGTTTGTGAATTCTGCTGGTTCAAACCTTTCCAGGTGTCAATGTTGGAGATATATAACGAATCAATTCGTGATCTGTTACCATCCAATTGGTCAAGTACTGATTCGGCCCGGACAGAAAATGGTAACGCAAAGCAATATGCGATCAAACATGATGCCAGTGGAAACACTCATGTTTCTGATCTGACGGTTGTGGATGTTCGTAGCACCAGAGAGGTTTCGTACCTTTTAAATCATGCTGCTCATAGCAGGTGAGAATATCATGTTTTACTTCTTTCTAATGTCCCCTCCCTGTTTAGCAAAAGAAAAAATGAAGAGAGATGACGGAGGATGCTGCAGAAGAAGAAATGGAAACGGGAAGAAGAGTGTGTCTATCCTGTTGAATTGAATATGTTCATGATGTTTTTTTCAAGGGAGTGCACTTGTCTATATTTTAGATAAGATTTAGGTATGATGTTGATAGCTAAAGAGTACACGAAACAAAAGGATGTAGCAGATTGACTTACTCTTTTATTAAAAAAAAAAAAAAACAATAATTTAGTGACGTGCAGTAAGTAATCATCTACGGTATAACCTTTCTCTTCAGGTCTGTTGGCAAGACCCAAATGAATGAGCATTCATCAAGAAGTCATTTTGTTTTTACCTTGCGTATTTCTGGTGTAAATGAGGTATGTTCTCTCCTCCCTTTCTGTGTGTGTACATATGCACGCTGAGGTGTTTTGGAATGTAACAATCATACGAAAGAATGTTTTTTCGAATAACTATTGTAACCTGGAACTTGTTCTGTGATTTGATAGAGCACTGAACAGCAAGTGCAAGGCGTCTTGAATCTCATAGATCTGGCAGGAAGTGAGCGCCTGTCTAAAAGCGGTTCGACCGGTGATCGTTTGAAGGAAACTCAAGTATATTTCTCTTTCGATTTTCGAAATGAATGTAGTTTCTTGTCCTTTGAATACCTCGTCTGAGCTATTTTTTCCCTTTCTTGTGGAATTTAGGCTATTAACAAGAGTTTATCATCCTTAAGTGATGTCATATTTGCTTTGGCCAAGAAAGAGGAGCATGTACCATTCAGAAACTCAAAACTTACCTATCTTCTTCAGGTAACCGAAAGTTCTTGGTTAGCTTTGTTATATCTACTTTTTCACGCATAGAAGTATGTGATTTTTTCATTTCACATATAATTATAATTTGACTCTTAATTCATCTGAATTACATAGACATAGCTTGTGCTTTTGTTTAATAAGTAAATGGTTTCAGCAGAAAACTGGTGGTTAAAAACTGGTTGCCTTTTTCATTAGAAAGATTAAGTTTAGCAGAAAGTGTTTCTGAAAATCAGGTGAGTATGAGAGGTTTGTGGCAATGGCAATTTAAGTTAGGAGGGATTGTATAAGCGGTTAAGTTGGCAGTTGTCTTGGACTTGGCCAGCGGATCCATATGGTGTGGGGATCATGTGTTCACTTGTCTGCTAATTGATGAGCAATTCTTTCTCTACCTTTCCTTGTACGATGGTTTATTTTGAAAAAGCACTGATCTTCAAAGTTTTGGTTAACAGCCTTGTCTCGGCGGAGATTCAAAAACACTTATGTTTGTGAATCTCTCTCCCGATCCCTCTTCTGCTGGAGAGTCTCTCTGCTCACTTCGCTTCGCAGCACGTGTAAATGCCTGTGAGATTGGAGTTCCCCGGAGACAGACAAGCACACGGTCCTTCGATTCTCGATTGAGCTATGGGTGATTTTTTACTGGGAGGAGCTGTGTTTTTTTTTTTTTTTTTTTCGTTAAAAGATGATATATTTATACCTTTAACTCAAGCTCGCGCTAGTGATATCAATGCTAACATAGGCTGGTTGTCTTCTGTATAGTGAAGCATTCACCCGGGTGTATCGTACAAAGTAAATTGTACCCATCTTGTTTCTCCTGATTACTGAAAAATACGTTGCATTGGGATTGAGATTTGACACTGTAAAATGTGGCTATATCTCAAGTGGATAAAGAGCTTTTAATTCCGCTCGAAGCTCCACAATTTGACTCGCATTTGGAAGTAAATCACTAATCTCTGCTCACTACTATGAGATTATCCCAAGTATGCTTGTCATTCTCGTTTTGGTCCATGTTGTACCTGTTTACTTGCTTGAAAGCAGCGTTCTCACTATTTTCGGATGGATCTGCGCAATATGATGGGGTTGTGGCGGCGGTCGATGATGAGATCTGGTCTCCTCTGAATTGGCAAAATGAGAGCCATAGCAGTAAAATCGTGCTTTGAGTGCTTGCTTTCGGCAGCTCGTAGTTAGCTCCGATCCGATATTTGACAGTTCGCAAGAACTTGACGCATCAAGTCACCCAGGACGAGCAATGATCATTAAATGGAGTAGTTATGTATTTCATGTGATTTGCGCATTCTGCGGTCGCACGTGATAGTTCTGAACTTTCTTATGAGTTAGGCCATTTTGCGTGGGGCACCTATTAAGGGGTGTAGGTTTTTGACTATTTGGAGAAAATGTGGCTCCATGGAGCCTGTAGTCTCTTTTTGACTTTCTGGGCCCGATTTGAGAAGAATGGACCCGATTCGTCGTGGGTTGTTCCACTTGCATCCGATGCTGTCGAGAAAATTAAGACCTAGATGGAAAAGCGATGACGATCCCGTGAGGTCATCGGTTCATTCTTTCTTTTAAAAAAGGAGGAATTTCCTGTAACATTTCTAGTTATATTCTATGGCAGAGTTGAGTGGACATCACATGAGTCCGTCTGAGGAGAGAGGTAGGGTCTGACTAGGAGTAGTCATGTTGGACTTGATTTGGGGTCACATGTTGTCCTTTTCTCCGATCAGTTACTTGTTGCAACACTTTATTGTAAATTTGGACTATCTTGGACAGACTTTATAGAAAAATTATATCTAGAGATGATAAGGAAATGAATACTGGGAAAAGAAGAAGAGGAGGAGGGGATATAGCTTGACGTGAAATTGAATCCACGGGCATGATGCTTTATTTCGATGGAAAATCTTCAATTTTATTAATAAAAGAAACCCGGAAGAAGTTATATTTTTACTTTTCTACAAAAGTCTCGGATGAAATTCAAGTAATATGTAATTCATCCATTCCATGATCCTTGTTAGATTAAAAAAGTTGAGTATCAACGAATGGTTATTTGCAAGACTCGTATTGATCCCGTAAGAAAGCAGTACAATTCACATTTCTTAGCAGGAACCCTTTTGAAGTTTGTCCCGGTTGTTAGCGATCGTGACGATTTTGATAAGTCATGTCCCGGCTATTGGAACTTCGCAAACCGTTGTGCGTGGTTTCGTCTTTCACGGGCAAATGATCCTTCCAAGGCTTCGAAAGGCCGCCCTTGTTGTTAGTGATGTCCTCATCCGAGCCTGTTCGACGACGCGGCTATGCAATCTCAATCTCCAGTTCGTACGCGGAGCTGAAGAGGACCACCGAATCTAATCTCGAAATGGAGATGGTCCACATTGATGGATGCTCTGCTTTCGGAAGCGAAAAGGGGGAGATTCCCCCATAATTCCACAAAATCCCACCGTCTTCGCCAATATCAGAGGCCTCCGCTTGTTGTCGGAATAGAGACTTAGGTTATTGCCCCACCACATTGCGTTTATAAAATGAAATGGGGTGGGTGAAAAAAAAGATCCCCAGCGTTTCCAAGCCAATTTGTTAATATCTTTATGTGCGTGCCATTTAACTATAAATGACTGAATATTTAGTGAATAATCCGTGATAATTGAATGTTAAAATGTTCAATCTAAAAGTTAGATGGATGATCATGTGCGTGTGTAATGAATATATAGATTCCATAAACAAGTCACGCGTGATACTTTAACGCGCATTATCTCGAATTTCTATCTCACATCTCGAGAAGTGCATTGTCGATTAGGAAGAAAAAAGCAGACCTGGATCGAATTTTCACTTGTGGCAAAGCCAATAAAGAGAGAAGAAGATCTGAACAAAACGATGGGTGGAGAGGAAAAAGAGCAGGGACAATTGGAGATGCTTCCCCCCTTGGAAGGGAAGAAAAGTCAAACTTCAACCAATTCATCTCCATCGAATTTGAAATCCGAAGGCACAAAAAATTTATGCCTCGGGGCTTTCCTTTCGGCATCGTCCCTTTTTTTTGATTGTTCGAGGGTAAAAGATGCAATGAACCGCATCATCTCTAAGGTGAGGCATTCACTGGTCCAGGGCCATTGATGTCCCACCACTTACCATTTTATAATAATCATTGAGCGGCCAATTGGACATCGACACGTCAGCTCCCGGGTGTACCTTGCATTATCCTCCCTATTCTCCACTTGGTAGTACATTAAATTGATTTGGGCAATTATTCAAGTAGCCGTTGGGTTACAGAATAATAAAGCGAACTCCCTATTATTGATTTTGGGTTCAAATCTCGTCAGATGCTTGAGAAGTAAAATCTAGAATGCACTAATGATGGACACTACTCGATCCTGTATATATCTAAAAAAAATCAGATAGAGAAAGTCTGTAAATTTTTTTTTTTTGAAAAGTTTAATTTTCTCATTCTTTCTAATTAGTGCATCGAAAATCAAAACATTTTGATGCTAGGGCCCCCACTTATTTACTTGATAGAAAGATAAAACTTTAATTTAAAGACGCTAAATTTTTTAATTCAAGATGATGGGGCTTAATTTATTATAAGTGCGCCCATCACTCGCACACCATTAAATAAAAGTGTGGAATATACTCAGCATTGTGTTCCCGATATACGATTTAGAAAATTCATTATGGTAACTTAAACGATAAATTTAGATATGCAATTTCCAAATGATCAAACTTTTTATCTTCCCAAAAAGATGCGTATGTCGATTCCAATAATTTCTTATTAGCAAAATGATTTCAAAAGACGATTGGAGCACAAACATAATTAGTCGGTGAATTAATTGTGAATTTGTCAATAAATTCTCATTCGCCCCAATCACACGAATTTTTGTAAATACTAGAAAGGGCAAGATTTTTATTTTCGTCGTGTTATTTGTTTCTTTTACGGAAAATAACACAAATGACCTATAAACTTTGAAATGATATGTAGTATTGCCTCTAAATTTTTAATTTGTTTAATATGATTCATCAACTTTTATATATTTTCATACATCAAAAATATATCAATAATTCATAAAACGCATTAAAATAATTTAAAATTTAAGGACGAAATTTTATATTGAGTTAAAATTCAAGGATCATATTTTTAGGAATGACATTATATATTAGACTAAAGTTAAGATATCGTTGGTGAAATTATCCGATTTATTATACAGCTCAAGGGTCTGACCACATCTGGTCCAAGTTGGCTGCGGAATAAAGCCCCAACGCTCATACGACCCGGTTTTACTTCCACGACCGGCTCCGACGTCTGACCACCTCCTCGTTCCCCCAAATCTCTCTCTCTCTCTCGAGAGCGGCCTGCGAATTTTTCCAATTCGCCGTCGCGGAAGGCGGTAACGGCCCGGAGATCCGGCGGCTGGTCTTCCCGGCGATCATCGTCCGAGATGGTGTCTCCGGAGCACACGAATTGGATCTACGACTGCGGCCTGATCGACGACATCGCCGCCGTGGCCGACGGGGATTTCCAGGTCTCCGGCTCCGGGTACACGTGGCCCGTCCAGCCCCTCAACGGATCTTCCATCTTCAGGTCTTCCTCCGATCCCATCCCACCCCACCCCCTTCGTTTCTCTCGCTTTCGGTTTCCGCAAAATTAGGGCTTCAAGCGGAACGGTAATTTTCAAATCGAGACGATGTCTCCCCGGTCTTGTGAAGGAATTGGTTGATTTCTATGTTTTTCGAGGAATTCGTTGCCGTTTTGCTGTATCGGATTGGGGGTTTAATCTCGGCCTTTGTGGAGGGCCTGTGGAATTCCTCAATTCAATAGGGAAATCACTGCTCAGCGAAATTGTCGGCCTCTGATTTTGGGGGAAACGGTTAGTTCAAAGGTTTTTGCTTGAATCCTAGCTCCAAAGGGGCTTATGCACGACACTCCTTGGCTTCAGACAGAGAAGAGAGGAGCTGAAGGTGCGGCTTGAAGCCGTAATCGTAGCCTAGGCGAGGTCATGCCCTGCCATTGAAGCTATTTTCGCCAGCTGCGCGAGTGCTTGCTGGCGCAGCCATTAAGGTCCACTTTGCCGTGTAAACGAGAATGAGTAGGAAATCTCCTTTGGCCATGGCTTTTGCTGTGTTTGTATGACCTTACGTATTGAGTGTGAAGAAATGAGCCAATGTGAGGTTCCTGTTTGGTTTGAGAAGATAAGCTTGACTTGCGCTATATCCATAAAGTATCTGAAGAACATTGTTTTTGGTATGATTATTAGCCCAGTCCCTGTCGTCTGTATCATCAAAATATAATCGCTTCGGGGCTGGATTTCTGTTGCCTTCTCTAGACTTGGGTTTTTCAGCATTATCCAAAGGAGCTTGCTCTGTCAGGGGTTAACCCTTGCAAATACATTATTGGTTGGTCGAAGTATACTTCCGTTTCAACTCTTTCACTCTTTGGTTGCTTTCTGAAACTGCACAATATCAGTGAATCTGTTAAATTCCCGAGATTCTGTTTATTTGAAATGACAGGATTCCAAATTCTTAGGACTAGGCACTGATTGGATCAAGATCTATAGATGATTACTTTCTAGTTGGGTTTGCTAATGTAAAAGATTATTTTGAATTGGATGGACCATGAAGGCTTGTGCTGTGGGTCTATGTATTTCTGTGGTATTGAAGTGAGTGTAGCACATGAGCTGATTTCTTAACACTTGTATTTTTTTTGTAGCACGGAAATTGATGGTTCCTTTGGGGAGTCAGATGGAGTGAAGGAAAATGGCTCGAAAAAGAGGTATATATATCTATGTTAAATTGCAAAGTGATGGTTGGAGTTAAATATTCTATATTTCCAGTTTTTCCGAGTTATTTGATATTTTGTGCTGAGCCTGGTCACCATGTAAGAGACTGTTTTGAGTACATGTGAGCAGAACGAAGTATATTTTGGTTCATGATTGCCAACTAGATATTCTTTTTACTGTGGTAATTGAAGACTTTAATTCTGGCTGAATTTGGGCTTAGGAAATAAAGATTGTCACATCCTTCTTTGAAATTTGAACTTGGGTTTTTTGTCAGTTGTGCGCATATCATGTATTTTGCTTTGCTTGAGGAGGCTATTGCAGGGATTGTTTTATGCAGGATTCTTGTTTATTTAATTTGGAGCTGTTACTGCAGGGTTAGAACTGAATCATGCGGTGCTTCTAGTTCCAAGGCATGTAGGGAGAAGTTGCGCAGAGATAGACTAAATGACAAGTAAATCTCTCTTCCCCTGTGTACACTCTTGCATGTTTATGCACACACATTGTTCTCGTCACAATCGCTTGCATACATCTGCCCTCTCACTTAAGCTTCTTGCTGAAAGAAAACAAAACCATCTCATGCTTTTGACGTAGTACAATGGTATTACTGGTAGGTTTTTGGAATTGGCATCTCTCCTTGAACCTGGAAGGCCTCCTAAGACTGACAAGGCCGCTATATTGATAGATGCTGTTAGAATGGTGACACAGTTGCGTGGTGAAGCTCAGAAATTGAAGGACTCGAACAGTAGTCTGCAAGAGAAAATCAAAGAGTTGAAAGTGAGTCTGTTATAAACATATGGAGAATTGAATTTATGCATGTTCCCTGCCTTTGTTCAGTTTGAATGTTTTAATTCTATCGAAATATATAGGCTTTTCCCCCAATTCCATGAAGTTATTTCGGCATTAACCATTATTTGAAATGGTCGATTGAAATTATTTAGTGTCTCACAATTGCTTTCACACTTGTAGGCTGAGAAAAATGAGCTTCGTGACGAGAAGCAAAGATTGAAAGCAGAGAAGGAGAAGTTGGAACACCAATTGAAGGCCACAAGTGCACAACCTAACTTCTTGCCTCCACCTCCCGCAATGCCTGCGGCATTTGCCGCCCAAGGCCAGGCCCCCGGAAACAAGTTGGTGCCTTTCCTTGGTTACCCTGGTGTTGCCATGTGGCAATTCATGCCTCCAGCGACCGTTGATACCTCACAAGATCATGTTCTCCGCCCACCAGTTGCTTAAGTTGCAACATTGGATCATAAGGGCTGGCTTTCATTTGGTCCTCAATATTTGAATCAGTTTGTCATGTTTATTGGCTGTTTTAGCTTTCGCTGGAAGTGTACTGACATCTTTTCGTTGGACGAGTACCATGTGTACAATCAGAACTATCATGACTTATGATGGTTTCACTTGTAAATTTCGCCAATTTCTCTAATGTAGCTATTTTCCAAGTTCTATTTCCTGGTGGATTCTTTTTTACATTTTCGTCTTGCGGCTGTCCTTTAGGCCTTTTAATCATGGGTATGTTTTTGATCGCATCTCAGTGAAGTCTTGGATGGATTTAATTACTAATCTTTGTTGGTGAAATTTCGTTATTTGCTTTGAATTTGTGAATAAACTTGTCTCTTTTTAATTTTGAATCTGTTGTTAGCCTTCGTTATTCATCAATTACAGTTTATCTATAGCAAATCTAACGCAAATTTGACGGTTCTTGATGAATTTGTTGGCAATGTCGACACACTTTCTACAATGGCCACCAATCAAGGGAATCCTATCTTCAGCAGAGGCTTCGTTCCGCCACTGAACCTAGGCATAACTCAAGTCTCCTGATGATCCAAAATTTCCGTCACTGTACAGGGCTTTGCGTGTAATTTGTAACAGACATATTGATGCTGTCTCTCGGTTCCTTCATTGACAAGATTCTTTTGAGTGGCAAATGCTGGATTTGAAGCATCCTTCCGATATAGTCTCTGACTTCATTTGCCAAAAATTAGGTTCTCTGTCTCTGCAATCCTCGTATAATAGACTTCGCCATAGAAAAGGCATGAAACCCTTCCGGGACAGAGTATCAATGCACACAGTAAACTCTCTCCGGATTCGATTATGTAAAGAATGTGAAAAAATTCCATGTCAACACCAAATATTATATGTTGAAGATTTGGATGAGACTGTCCTTGGCCTTTAATGGTTTGTCCAAAAGCAAAACAGTATTGATGCAATGCATCTGCCAACTATTGGCACTCTCTAACTGATGTGAAAGGGTGGGCGATTTCTATTTAGCTTGTTGCCTTTAATGCGTCAAGCCTCTACTGCGTTATGCATGAGTAAAACAATTGGAGAAAGTGGATTGCCCTGTTGAACATCTCTTGAGGGTTGTAAGAATTGAGTTGAAGAGGCTCTCTATTCATTTGACGCTAAAAAAGTTAACCAATTCACCCAAACATCCACAAAGCCCATTTTCTTGTTGAGACGTCTCATTTGACCTGTCATAAGCTTTTTTCATATCCAGAGAGTTTGGCATTTTCTTTTTCTTTTCCTTACCCTCAATTGATTCACTATTTCATGCACTAACAACATGTTTATCCTGAATTTGTCTTTCTTCAGCAAAATTGCTTTGTTCCAAGGAAACCAAATACAACAGCCAAATTTTAAGTCTAATAGCCAGAACTTCAGCAACGACCTTATATGATAAGACTACAATGGCTTCTAGGGCTGTATTGGTCAAGACTTCAGGGTTGGGAGGTGGCTGGCCAGTAGCTAGCTCACCTACCCTTTTGGGTGAGGGCGAGCTTGTCTAGCTATTGGTGAGGCCAACCTCCCCTTCTGGATTGGCGAGCTTGATCTCAATGTCGCTGGGCGAAGGCGAGCTTGCCTTGGCCCAGTGATGGAAAGGTGAGCTCATCACTGGCTAGTCGCTAGAGCAAGAGGAAGGAGGGAGGAGGAGGAAAAAAGAGAGGAAAAAAAGAAAAAAGAAAAGAAATTTAAAAAATTATTAAAAGGTTCTCCATTGGCACTGATCAATCAAATTTGGCCAGATAGATTGAATTGACGCAATTGTAAAAGGCTTAGGACTTTACTGACAAAAAAGAAGAAGGTTTGGGACTGAATTAGAAAAATTGCAATAGATTTAAGATCATTTTTGGTAATTTTCCCATTGTTTGCCCTATCTTCAACTTTGTTGATAATTTTTTTGACACTTAAATATTAGATATGAGATTCTAAAGGCCGACCTCTAACTCCACTTGTCAATGATATTCTTAGTTTCGGGCTACAAGACTCACCTCCCCATGCCCTCACAGTTTTGTTTCTCTAGGTTTCACCCAAAAAATGCATTGTTGGTAGTTAGGACTGGTATGTTACTCTACATTACATTACCGTCTTTAGGCGATGTGGGATTTGGTCAATTCATGAGCTTTCGTCTGGTTTGTCCCTGAACCAGGCATTTTTGGCTGTGCTTGGCTCTAATACCGTTGTAAGGGTTGACTTCATGCCTCACTTGCCAACGATATTGTTCGCTTTTGGCTGCAGGACTCACCTATCACATGCCCTTACAGTTTTGTTCCTTTGGGCTTTGCCCAAAAAAGACCCTATTGGTACTTAAGAGTACTCTTTATGTAGCACATTATCCCATTGTTTTAGGTAATGTGAAATTCGGTTCATTCCTGCCCCGTTCGTCACCTCGAGATAGAACGGCACTAATTTCCCTCGCAGGACTGGGTTGACTTTAGGCCTCACTTGCCAACGATATTGTTCGCTTTTGGCTGCAGGACTTACCTATCACATGCCCTTATAGTTTTGTTCCTTTGGGCTTTGCCCAAAAAAGACCCTATTGGTACTTAAGACTACTCTTTATGTAGCACATTATCCCATTGTTTTAGGTAATGTGAAATTCGGTTCATTCCTGCCCCTTTTGTCACCTCGAGATAGAACGGCACTAATTTCCCTCGCAGGACTGGGTTGTTAAAGGTATGATATGAGATTATGTGAACTACAATTGTGAGGTTTGCCACACTCAAATTGGATATGATATGATCCGAGACATGATGAAAGATGACTAATGAGTTGCGATATGAAATATAGTGAAGTTGCACACATAATGCTTTGGTTATAGTGGAGATGAACCATCTATGTCAAGGGCTACCTTTTTCATGTGATAGATGGTAAATCCATTTAATCTCTCTGAGAGAAAGGACATCCACTGAAAGTGGAGATCAAATGGAGATTCTTCCCCATGTGGGCGTACCAGCTTTATGTGAAGTGATTTCGGAGTGAGTGTACTTGGTGGTGAACTGTTCATTTCAACATTTTCAAATATATGGAAGGCAAAGATAGGAAAATCTCTTTTGGCGTAGGGCCTGGCCCGAGATGGAGGTCTCTGATTCTGGTCAGTTGGCTTTCATGCCTGACCTTGCTTGTTAAATGGTTGTTTCGCGTTCAAACTAGACCTAGTGATCATGTTCTCTGACCCTAATTTTCATGTAAGAGACCCACATGCAAAAAATCATGTTTTGGCAATTTCCTTCAAACCTACATCTCAATAACTGGAGATAAAGGAGTCGAATAACTGGAAAGACATAGTGAAGTGATAGACACAACGAGAATGGTCTACTCGAGCTGAAATCAAAGATAAGTTCCATAGATAACATAGGCTACGGAAAGATTCCCTTCCCCAAGCCTCCCTAATGGACAATAGCATGCACAAGCCATTGCCTTCTATGAGACATAAATAGGTCTAACCCTATGTTTATGCCAAAGTTTATCATCTTCCCCCTCACATCTCATGAATTCCACATAGTGTCACTTTCTTTTATATTTTGTAAACATCTAGGTGACATGGAAAAGGAAGAAAGAGAGCATCCTAAGGGCCCAACTAATGAAAATAACTTGCGTCTTGTTATGATAGGATTCACTGAAGAGCTTTGAGGTGGGGCAAAATTAACCTAAGGGGAGCATGAACCGAGTTCATACCACATAATTTTCGTGAGAATGAAGGCCATGTAATGTTTAGTTTCAAAACTTTTTGACAAATTATTTCAGTGCCACTTTGGTAAAAAAAAAATGATCACTTAAGTGTCAACACTAATTTGAGATACCGGATATCTAATGTGGCAATATTTTAACATTTTTTTTTTCCAATCAACATAGTTTGTCGAGAAATTCGACGTGGTAAAGTTTAATGAAAATTGATCACTCGAGGGCCAATTTTTATTGAAAGTGATCACTTATGATTTTTAACTTCTTAAAAATGATTTGTTGATTTCTCTTTCTTAAAGATGATTGGATCACTTGGTTGGCCACGCACATTGCGTAAACACTTGGAAATGCATACAAAAACAATTACTCCATCAATAATAGCTTGGATTTAGGTCAAACATCATTGTATTCAGAATAAGAATGTTTTTACATCAACAAAAACTCCCTAATAAGTCAAAAACCTCCCCTACTAAATGCAGCATCACCAGCGACGAAATTATAACTGGGTTTTTCTCTCGTCTTGTCGAGTTTTCTCTCTATCACCGGGTAGAGTTCTTCTTCTCTTTCAACCCTGTTTTCTTTCTCGATTTCGAACATCTTGCGGTAGCCATGAGGGCTGCAACTCCTCATCATCTTCCTTTCTTCTTCAATCCCAGGCTCTGCACAGCTTACCCACATTCCACACCCTAACCCGGTCTCCCCTCGGTGTCTCCTTTGCTGAATTACTTTCCTCCCGCCTTACGGGATTTTCGTTTTTTCATCTGCATGTCGCCATTTTCTTCTTTTAAGACCTTGATCTTCTAAGGCGACATCCCCACTCTTGAAATGGCTCGCGATGAAGATCCCGAGGCATCTCGAGTTGCTGCCCTCTGTCAAAAACTTGGCCGATTATGTTCGAAAAGGAAATTGAAGAATGGCATGTTGAACCCGCACCTGAAGCAGTTGAGGAGTGCAAGTTAACGTTAATCGGTAAAGTCCCTTCCAATCCTTCCTTTAATTTCCAAGCTTTTCAATCGGTCTTGAAGAGGGCATGGAGGTCGGAGCAAGTTGATATCCTGCAGAGAGAAGCGGGAATTTATTTAGCAAAATTCCGGTCTCAATCGAAAAACGAGAGAATCCTAGAAACTGGACCTTGGCAATTCTCGGGACATCTTATTAATTTTAAACCTTGGGTAGCCAGCACCCCTCTTCACTTTGTTATGATTTCTCTACCCGTGCGTTACGGGTCCAGGTGATCGATCCCCTTAGAATGTTGTACATATGACATGATTCGCAAGGCGATAAGTACGGTAGGTGATGTTACGCAAGTAAAATATGATTTTGTAATCGGTTCCACTCGAGAGCGGGCCGAGCAAGAGTAGAGCTGGCATTATCTCGAACCTTTGAAGGTAGGTAGACTAATTAAATTCAAAAATCAAACTCTTTGGCTGGATTTTAGGTATGAACGGTTACCTCACTATCAAGTTACTCCCGTGGCCGATTGGACCATTACACGACTCTGTCCGTCGGTACCTTTTGAGGAGAATATGATGGCCGACTCGGGAAAACACCTTATGGCCCCTGGTTAAAAGCGAAGTACAACAATATAGCCCTTCTTTGGAAATTCTATTATGAACAATCAACTATGGAGGAGGAGGGGGAGGAAACCATACCCGAAACGCCTCCCACCAATGCTCAACCTATCCCTCTTCTACCACCACCTTCCCCCAAAGTAACCGCTTATCCACAACAGGCTATTTCCATCATATCAAAGGGTTGTAATGATATACCAGGCTCTGCTCCTTCGACTCGCCACAATATCAATACTGCTCTAATTCCTGCTGAAGAGAAGCTAAAAGGAGTGCAAATGTAGACCTCGGTTCCTCAAGCAAAGAAAGGAAAAAGTGTTCGTCAGAGTATTAACATAGGCCCTGCTAAGAAACCACGACACTATACTCCATATGACATACCTGGAGGACATCCGGTAGCTTATGATGATTCTCTCTTGTTGGATACGCCAATTGTAGAGGCGGGTGAAGATGGTTTGTGGGCGACGGTGGTTGGCCCTAAACAACCACTGTTCAAAGATGAAACTTCTCGGTTGGGCCGTCGGGGTTTGGGCAATCCCCGACGGTCCAAGCTTTAAAATCCCTAGTGGCTAAAGAAAAGCCCGACTTGTTATTTTTGATGGAAACGAAGAATGGCGATGAAGTTTTATTTCGCCTGAAACGTACCTTGCGTTTTTTGCACCTTCAAGTGTTCAGCCCTGTTGGCTCTGCAGGTGGCTTGGCCCTTTTTTGGAATGATGGCTTAAGGTTGACAGACATTACCTCCAATCCTCATCTTTTTGACTTTATCTGCCAGGATATCTCGGAGGGCAGAACCATGCGGATTACTTGTCTTCATGCACTGCGGTTTTCACGAGCGTCGGTATCTTTGCGGACTTTGCGCGGTTTTTAGCGAGTTATAATGTTTTACCTTGGGTTTGCCTCGGTGATTTTAATGAAATTCTAAACCGTTGGGAGAAAATGGGATCTAGGCCTGCTGACTCTTACCGTATGTCTTCATTTCGAGATGTTCTCAATGATTGTTGCTTGTTGGATCTCCCTACTCATGGCTGTGCTTTCACATGGTCCAATAACCGAGATGGGGATGCCTTAGTGAAGGAGCGCCTTGATAGGGCTTTATGTACTCGAATGGCGAGTCACTTTCCCGAATGCTCAAGTGTTTGCTCTTCTGCAGTAGGATCAGATCACAGTCCACTTGCATTAGATACTACACCCTGTGCGGTTCGACGACGGAGGCAATTTACCTTTGAAGCTTTCTGGAATCGGGATCCCGACGTCGCTCGATCATTCAAACCTCTTGGCACTCTTTTCGAGCGGGACTCTCCTCTCTCAGCCAAGCTTCGCGTAGTTGCTTCTTTGCTTTATCCACTTGGAGTCGGAAGAAATTCTCCCATAACCGACAACGGGCAATAGAATTAGAGCATCGAGTTAGAAATTATGACGAATCAGCATCCTACTTCATCGAATCAATCACGGCAACGAATTTTAAAAGAGGAACTTCACAAAGTATGGCGGAGGGAAGAGCAATTTTGGGCGATGCGTTCTCGGATAAATTGGTTAAAATGGGGAGATCGCAATACTAGATTCTTTCATGCCACTACACTTCAAAGAAGATAACGTAATCGTATAAATGTATTGCGTGATGAACATCAGCAATGGGTTCGAGGATCTGGAGAGCTCAAAGATATGACTACCAATTATTTTTCACAGCTCTATACCACTTCAGGCCCTCGCTGTTATGCACAGATTTTACAGCAGTGTCCACAGGTGGTTAATGCAGAAATGAATGCAATGCTTCTATCACAGGTAACAATTGAAGAAGTTAAAGAGGCTACATTTCAATTAGGTGCTTCAAAAGCCCCAGGTCCGGATGGTTTGAATGGACTATTTTATCAATCTCATTGGGATGTTCTTAAAGTGGATCTTTTTTGGGCAATTCAGCAATTTTTTAATTCTTGATCATTACCTTTAGCTTTAAATAGAACTGCTATTACTTTGATCCCCAAAACCCCAAACCCAGAAAGCTTGGATCGGTATCGTCCCATTAGCTTGTGCAACTATGCGTATAAGATTTTTTCTAAAGTGCTGGCTAATAGGTTAAAACCTCTGCTGCCTACCTTAATTTCTGAGGAACAAAGTGCTTTCGTTCTTTGGAAGTCGATTCAAGACAATGTTCTAATAGTCCAGGAAGTCATTCATCGGCTTAAGACCGAGAAGAAGGAAGCGTCATTTTCAAGCTATTCTTAAATTAGATATGCGAAAGCGTATGACCATGTTGAATGGGATTTTCTTCAGGATTATTTACTCGTTAGGCTTTCATTCTCACTTTGGTCCAGTTAATTATGCGTGCATCTCAACAACAACTTTGTGCGTCAAAATGAATGGTGAATATTTACAGAACTTTCATCCCACAAGAGGGCTTTGGCAGGGTGATCCTTTATCCCCTTACTTATTTATTCTCATTGCCAATCTATTATCCTATCTAATCCAGAATGCTATGGATATGGGCTTACTCAAAGGCACTAAGTTGAATCAATGGTGTCCTACTTTATCACATTTATTTTTTGCTGATGATGCCGTATTCTTTCTTGATGGTACCTTGATGGAGTGCCAGAATCTATCTAATATATTAAACCAGTATTGTCTGGCCACTGGACAAACTATCAATCGAAACAAATCTGGAATTTTCTTTAGTCCATCTTGTCCTATTTCTCTCCAGGAAAATTTGGCTCGTGAATTAATGGTACCTGTTTTACAGCGATGTGGTAAGTATTTAGGGATACCTACTGATTGGGGACGCTCTAAAAGGGATATGTTTTCTTGGCTTATGAGTAGAATTCAGTCGAAATTGGAGGGGTGGAAGGAGAAATTCATATCTAAGGGAGGGAAGGAAGTTTTGCTTAAGACGTGATTCAATCTATTCCTCAATATGCCATGTCTGTTTTTAAGATTCCTATTTCATTATGCAAAGTTATAGAACAGCGTATGGCTAAATTCTGGTGGAATAATGATACAAGCAAGTCTGGAATTCATTGGCGGTGTTGGAAGGGGCTACGAACCGAAAGCGCAAGAGGGGTTTAGGCTTTAGAGATTTGATTAGTTTCAATCAAGCCATGCTTGGCAAGCAAGCATGGCGCCTTCTTCAACAACCTTTATCTTTATGGGGAAAGTTTTTTAGAGGTTTATATTTTCATTCCTCCACTTTTTTTAAAGTCATCAAGGGCTCTCGCCCATCTTGGGGCAAGCGAGTCTCTTGAGCGGGAGGGACGCCATTATAACCAACGTTCGTTGGTCGGTTGGGGATGGAAAATGCATTAACATTAGAGAAGACAGATGGCTACCTATGGGCATTCTAGGTGGACCAAAGGCCCAAGAAGAACCCCTACTAGTAGCCGATCTTATTGATCGATCTACCAGCTCATGGAAGATCGATTTCTTGCACAAATTTTTTGACTTGCCGATCATTCAACAAATCACGAGACATTCGATCGAGACCTACCTTCACCGAGATGCACTCATATGGACAGAGATACTAATCAAGGCACATTTACGGTCAAATCAAGCATATTATGCAATCACAAAGACCACATCAGGTATTCCAACAACTGGTGCTTCTACATCGTATCAAATTCCTACATGGTTTTGGCGCAACCTATGGAAGATGCCTGCAGCTCCCAAGATCCGCATATTTCTCTGGTCCATATGTAGCAACTCCTTAGCGACGAGAGACAACCTGCATCGACGGCATATTATTGATAGCCCTTGTTGCTCACTGTGTAAAAAACAGGTCCCAGAAACTTTAGAACATCTTTTCTTACTCTGTTCGTGGACTCACAGGGTGTGGTCTCACCCCCAGATCGGTATCCCCATCAATCCCAACAATATCCAGCGTCTGGACTCATGGATTGTGTCCACTGTAGGGAATAGCAACCGATTACCTCGACTAGCGATTATCTCTAATGTCTTGTGCGGATCCGGCGAGCTCGGAATGGTTTCCTTTTCGGAGGATCTTTTCCGAGATCCGATCCAGTTGCGAGAGGCAAAGATCGACTCATACCCGTGTCGATCGGTTGTCTATGCCCTCCGCACACAAAAGACTCTCTCGGTCAAAAATAGGGAACATCTCTAGCGTCCCCCAGATCCAGGGGTTCTGAAGATTAATATTGATGGATCTTATCAATAGGGTAGCAATGAAGGCAAAATAGCTTGTATTTGCAAGGATCACCGGCGTAGACTTCGAAGGTTTCTCCAAAGCGTCGCTGCGTCCTTCGCTATACGTGTCGAGATCCAAGCCCTTTCCTTGACGCTTCGGCATCTTCTTGATCAGGGGCTCCAAAATGCAAAGCTCCTAGTGGAATCTGATAATCTCACTTTGGTGGAAACGTTGAATCGTCGAACCCAGCCGCCATGGACGGATCGTGCTCTCTTCTCTGAGGCAGCCTTCCCGTTAACCCTTTTCTCTAATCTCTCGCTAGGGTTCTGTCGAAGGGAGGCCAACGCGGCCCGATCCGGGCTGCAAGGCCCATAATAGAACTCCTTTGACTCGTAGTTGGGCTCTTCTTCCGCCCTTTCCTCTCATGAATTTGCTATGTGCGGATGCTATAGCTGCTAGTTGTATGGGTTACTCGTATTAATATATATTGGTGTTTTACCGACCAAAAAAAAAAAATGCAGCATCACCAGCAAAAAAAACAAGTCAAAAACCTCCCCGACAACGACCTTCCAACTATATGCAGCGACATTGCGTACAAACTTAGCTTCTTTTTTCTACGTAAAAAAGCCACATATTTTAAAATGTCACGTAGGACATTTTGTCTGAATTTATCGCAAAAATGTATTCAAATGATAATTTTTATCCGATATGACACTCGATAATCTGGCAAAAAGATTTGATATTAAAATAAGCGACGTTCGAAAGTTATGACATTTTTAGTGTTGCTTTCCCAACATTTTCCCATAAATTTTCTGCTAAATGCTGATTATATTTCCTTTTTATTTCTTAATTTCACGCGCAATGGGCGGAGCTTATTGCTAATTATCTCGTTACGCTCCACTTGGTGCACAAGGTGTCCTCACTCCCACCACAGGGTGGAGTGCATCAATCCTTAATAAATAGATTATTCTAATTTAGAGATTCTCACAAATTGTGTCCAACATGATGAACAGATGTAGAATCATCGTAAAGTACCCAAACTGCTGAATAAAAATGTCGAATATACCCAATATTATTTTATACCCGGCACATGATTTCGAGGTCATTAAACATTTCTTTCTCCAGGTACGGTAAGATTTTATAAGCGAAGGTAGACTCGTAAGTGATGAATTATTATATTGCCATGTCGATTGCAACAAATTTTCATAAAGGCAGAATAATTTACAAAAATGATAAGGTTTTATAAATATTATATATATATTACCAATTCCATTACTATTCTCGTTTGCACCACTTATGAGAATATCTTTGGGTATAAAAAAACGGATACAATTTTAAAATTTTTTGGAGTGAAAAATGAAACCAGTGGAGAATCCGACCCGCATTTCATTCGAGTGGGCCCCCAAAAAAGGCCCATATTCTCCGCAACCCGTTTACTTTCACGACCGGCTTTGACGTAGGACCACCACCGCCGCCACCACCGCCACCATCTCATTCCCTCCCAATCTCTCTCTTCCTTCTCTCTCCCCCGCGCAAATCCTTCCGCTTGCCGCCGGGGAAGGGTGGGGGGAATTCCCGGCCGTCCGGACCGAGATGGTGTCGCCGGAGCAGGCGAATTGGATCTACGACTGCGGCTTGATCGACGATATCGCGGCGGCGGCGGCGGACGGCGGCCCCTTCCAGGTCTCCGGCTCCGGCTTCTCGTGGCCCGATCAGTCGCTGAACGGATCCTCCATTTTCAGGTACTCCGCGCCGACGCGTTCGCCCTCTTTTCGGTTCGCGAATTAGGGCTCGAAACGGAGTGGTGATGTGTCCGGTGCATGTGATGGGATGGCAATTGCGATGATTTTGAGGAAATCGTGGCCGTATGCCGTACTGTGTTCGGATGGGATTTCGGGCGTTTGCGGTTGGTAGGTCGGAGAGCCTGTGTAGTACAGTGAGCGCTTTAGAGACATTAGGAGAATTGCTGCGAAGTAGAGAGAAGTAATTTTGCAAAAACGCTAGGACATATTGTAAGGATGGTAAGCGATTATCGATTCGATAGGGAAATCACTGCTCAGCAAAACTTTAGGCCACTGATCTTGGGGAAGGTTCAAAATTTTTTGCTTATGTCCGTTGCCCTCGTCTCTAGAGGGGCTTGTGCACTCCACTCCTTAGCTTCAAATGAGGACCGAGGAGCTGAAGGTGGGGATTTGAACCCTTAACTCTAGCCTGGACGAAGAAGGTTATGCTCTGCCATTGAGCTTTTCTCGCCAGCCGCGCAAGTGTTTGGTGGCGCAGCCATTAGGGCTGTCTTTGCTGCGTTTACGAAAATAAGTGGGAATCTTCCTAGGCCATGACGTTAGCTGTAATTTGAGTGTGGGAAGGAATGAACAAACACGAGGTTCTCGTTTGGTTTGAGAAGATGAGCTTGACTTGCATTATATCCGTCAAATATTCGAAGGACATCAGTTTTATATGATTATTGGCCCAGTGCCTATCCTTTGTGTTTAGCAAAATTTTATTGTTCCGGAGTTGGATTTCTGTAGCCTTCTTTATACTTGGGTTTTTCAGCATTATGCAAAAGGAGCTCCCTCTATCAGGAGTTAAGCCTTGCAAATACATTACTGGTTGGTGGAAGTAGACTTCCATTTGCAACTCTTTTGAGGGTTTACTATTATGAAGCAGCATTTGGTTGCTTTTTCAAAACTGCAGAAAGTCTGTGAGTCTGTGAATTTGTGAAATTTTCCAAGATTCCGCTTAGAATGACAGGATTCCAGATTCTTGGGATGCTTAGGCAGTAATTGGGTGAAGATTTGTAGATGATTACTTTCTTTTTGGGCTTGCTAATGTGAAGTATTAATATACACGGTTTAGACCATGAAGGCTTGTGCTGTGGGTGTTTGTATTTCTGTAGTATTGAAGTGAGTCGTCTGGTGAAGGAAGTTACGATGAATTTCTTAGGGTGCAGCACGTGAGCTTGTTTTTTATGATTGAGAATTCACTAACTTCTATGGATTGTGTTTATCTTTTTGATTTCTTACACTTGTATTTATTCTATAGCGCGGAAATTGATGGTTCCTTAGGGGATTCAGATGGAGTGAAGGAAAATGGCTCAAAAAAGAGGTATTTGCGTTTATGTTAAATTGCAAATGACAGTTGGAGTTAAATTGTTAGTGTTTCCACTTTTTCTGAATCATTTGAAAAATTGTGTTTAACTTCTAGTAGTGGAGATGGCTACCATGTAAGAGACTAAACTCCAAATGTGCTGCATCGCAAGGATTACTTGTTATGGTTTCAGTAATAGCCTGTGAGCACGTTCAATGCTAATGTTGAGGGCATGTGAGCAGAACACTGTGGATTATAGTTGATGTTGACTAATTATCAGTTCTCTCCGTCATGATTGCCTATCTAAATTTGGTTTCTACTGTTGGTAATTGATGACTTCAAGTCTAGCTGAATTTGGGCTTAGGAAGTGAAGATTGTCCAATCCTTGTTGGAAATTTGAACCGGATATTGTCAGTTCGACAAATTTTATGTATTTTGACTTGCTTTAGGAGGTTATTGCAGGTTATTGGTTTATGTATGATTTGTGTTTATCTAACTTGGAGATGTTGCTGCAGGGTTAGAACTGAATCATGCAGTGCTTCTAGTTCCAAGGCATGTAGGGAGAAATTGCGTAGAGATAGACTAAATGACAAGTAAATCTCTCTTCCCTCTGTGTGCACTCTTGTATGCATATGCACTCACATAGTTCTTGTTACGATCACTTGCATACGCTTGCCCTCTTTCATAAGCTCTTTGCTGAAAGGAAGTAAAACCATTCCATGCTTTTAACATAGCACGATGGTATAACTGGTAGGTTTTTGGAATTGGCATCTATCCTTGAACCTGGAAGACCTCCTAAGACAGACAAGGCCACAATATTGATAGATGTGGTTCGAATGGTGACCCAGTTGCGTGGTGAAGCTCAGAAATTGAAGGACTCAAACAGTAGTCTCCAAGAGAAAATCAAAGAGTTGAAAGTGAGTCTGTTATGTTATATAATCATTGGAAGAATTTAATTAAGGCATGTCTTCCTGCCTCTGTTTAATTCGAGCATTTTAAAACCATCAATATTTGAAGGCTTTTCTTCCTCAATCCCATGAAATTGTTGGGCACTGATCATAATTTGAATTGGTTGATTAAAACTATCCAGTGTCTTACTGTTGCTTTCACATTTTTAGGCTGAGAAAAATGAGCTTCGTGACGAGAAGCAAAGATTAAAAGCAGAGAAAGAGAAGTTGGAACACCAATTGAAGGCCATGAACGCACAACCAAGCTTCTTGCCTCCACCTCCTGCAATTCCTGCGGCATTTGCCACCCAAGGCCAAGCCCCCGGAAACAAGTTGGTGCCTTTCATTGGTTACCCCGGTGTTGCCATGTGGCAATTCATGCCTCCAGCAACTGTGGATACCTCACAAGATCATGTTCTCCGCCCACCAGTTGCTTAAGCAACGGTAGATCATATGGGCTGGCTTTCATTTGATCCTCAATATTTGATTCAGTTTGTCATATTTATTGGCTGATTTAGCTTTTTCTGGAAGTCTACTTACTGCTTTTTGTTGGAGTATCATGTGTACGATCATAGCTATCATGACTTATGATAATTTCACTTGTAAATTTCGCCAAATTTTATGAGGTAGCTATCTTCCAAGTGTCTTTTTCTAGTGAATTGACCTCTACATTTTTGTCGCACAGCTGCCCTTTAGGCCTCTTTATCATAAATATGTTTCCGGTAAGATTTTCGGCTACAAAACGCATCTCAGTGAAATTTCGATTATAAAAAACTTCTCTTTTAATCTCTTCAGCCTTCGATATGCGTTCATGCTAGTGGGTTTATTGCAAATCATTGTAAATTTGACAGCTCTTGATGGATTTACCTTTTCACTATCACCCCAAAAAATTAAGCTCTGCCTTACTTAAATTGTCAGAAAGTTGTCAGAGTACGATTAATATTTAGATTTGAAATCATTGTTTATATGTCTGGTACTGGTCGTGATTAATATTTAGATTTGAAATCATTGTTTATATATCTGGTACTGGTCGTAATTCATGGGAACATTCTGTAGTTCTAATAAGAGGGAGAAGGATTAAGGATTGAGATATCATATTATCCAAGGACGTTCTAGTGGTACATTTTTATCCAAGATTTCTTTTAAGACACTGTCAGTGTCTAGAAAATCTGCCTCCTCTTGGCGCTCTTTGCAAACTCGAAGTGATAGATCTCTCTGGTACCCTATCGGGACAGCTGCCTCCAGAGATGGACAAGCTTGATTCTTTATGAGGTTACGCTTAGCCGGCACCCGTCCCTTAGTAATATGAACTGTTCCAAGATGGATGGGCATCCTTTCGCAGTCCACAATGGGTTTTCAATCAGAGAAGTAAGGGGAGATTTGGAGTGGTGGAACAACATTAAATGGCTACGTATGACATGAAGATCAGCCTTCAGGAGAGGTTCCAAGTGTTCATTGCTACTCCACCAAGAAGAGGAGGTTGGCAGGTAAAAAAGAATTTCCTCTCTTCAGCATTGTCTGTTACTGCATCTAATTCAATACTCAGTGATGTGGTCTCTTCCACTACTGTGGTGTTCCTTTTTCTTTTCTTTTTTTTTTTTAATTCTGAGGTACCATTTTTTTTTAAAGCCTGAAGAGGATGACGGGCATTTGTGCAGTCGTTACCAGTTGATTCATTCAGAGAGATTGAAGACAGTTGTAATATCGAAAACGCTGACATTCTTCAATGAGCTCTGCAAAATACGTCAATAACAAAAATGAGCAAGAAAGGGGAATGCCAAGGTTAGTGATCAACTAGAAAGCTCTTTCAGAGGCCCTCCAGTGAATTAGGTAGTCCGTACCTAATCGACAAACAAGCACATTTTCGTTTGTAAGCACTGAGCGAGTCGCCTTGTCTACGAAGCTTCGCTGCTCCGCCTGCAGCACTTCCTTATTCTTTCATTCTTGAATAGGAGAGGCCTTCATCAATCAATCTTCAGTCACGTTCCATCCCCAAGCAAAGCACTTCATAACTTGCTCTGGTAAGATTGGCTCATTAACCAAAAAAAATGGACTCATTTCACTGGATCAGCTATGACCGTTGCTAGGTTAGGGACAGCTCCGAAGAATGGAAGGAAGACGGATCCGTTTCTTTAAACAGCTGTCCAGACTTCCTCGGCTGCTCCTCGATTGATGCGGCCCCTATTCCTTCCTTATTCATTATAAGAGAATCAACAGCTTGCTTGCGACGATGGGGAGACCCGCGGGAGGGAAGTGGCTTGGCTTCTATATATTCTACCATTTCCGAATCCATTTCTTCTACAGAGTCGGATCCCCGGCTGTGTCAAGAGAACTGCTCTCTTGCTCTAGGAGATATAGGGAAATGAAGAGTCGTGCGAAGAGAGAAGAGACTATTAGGAGACAGTAAGGCAGCGCATGGTAACATTTCTGTTTCTTTGAATTTCTGTTCTTTTGTTTCTCGGAACAAAAAAAGAACAGAAACCCATTTGGTAACCTTAAGTTGTTTAATTCCCCGGAATAGAAAGTTAGCCTAGGAATAGATTTGAAGCGAGAAACGAGAAACAAAAAAAAATTGTTTATTGTTTCCGAGAACAATTTCTAGAAATAAGCTAATTTTCTTTTTTATTTTTCTTTTATTTCTTTCTCTTGCCGCGGCCACCTCCAACCGCCCGGAGCCACCGTTGCCCGCCGTCGCCACCGGTCACCGGCCGTCGCCGCCAGTCGCCGAACGCCTATCGTCACCACCGACTGTCGCCGCCGCACAGCCCATCGGCTGCCACCTCCCGCCGCCGCCAGCGGTCGTGCGGCGGCAGTGGCAGCGGGTGGCGATCAGGCGGTGGACGGGCGGCGGTTGGCATTCGTGCGCAAAAATAAAAAATGAACAAATACAAAAAAGAAACTGTTGTGTTATCAAACGCATTTCTATTCTTTTTCTATTCCAAGAGTAGAAATTTTGTATAGTTACCAAATGCGTTTTTTTATTCAGAAATTATTCTCCGAAATAGAAATAGAAAAGAACTATTTCTGAAAAAAAAAAATTTGATCAAGAAGCATTATTAGTGCAGCCTAAACTTCCTTCTTTTCAACCTACGTGTGTGACTGGAGTGATCAGATATAGTACTTCTTTTATTTTTGAGATTTGGGAAAGATAGACTGGAAAAAAAGATGCTAGGCTGTTGGGAAGTGCTTCTTTCTTATCCTCTCTTCACTGCTTGAAGCGAGGGTAGGTTGAGTTGAAGTTTTAGGCCTAGGTCAGATCAAAGAGTTAGACTCCGAGATGCCGCCTATCTTCGAAGTCTGTATTGACACTCTAGAGATCACTCTTTCGATCACCCAGTCTCACTAGCCATCGAAAGCTTTCATTTCCCCATCCCATCCATGATCCATCCTTCCCGCCCCTTATTCCGACGTGATAGCCTACTCTATCAAACCTTTCATTCCTGTCCTAATCCTTTCTTTCTGGCACCCCCTACTCCCTAGAAAGTCTTCCCCGCCTTCTTCTCCTGTCTCACTTAAAGCTGCTCCGCTATGTCACCTATCCGGTGTTGGTAGGTAGTGCCTTTCCTTCACGGAGTGGCGCATCTCGTCTCTTCTTTCTCAAATTGCTCATCTTCCTTTACTTAACTTCCGCTTCTCAGCTTTTGCTTGACTGGTTTGGCCCCTTCAGCCAAAACTAGATGATGCTCCACGAGCGGCCCCGGTATATCTCTTTATGACCAGGCTGGTGATCTTTGAGAAATTCTACGAGGTCCCGCCAGCAGTCGGGAAGACCCAATCTTTGTGAGGCAAGAAAAAGTTTTTTTTTTTATTCTATTTTTTTTTTATCAATGGATATAGTGTAAAGAGTAAAGACAGGGAAAATATTCTTATTCTCCAAATATCCAAATTTTTATGCCTAATACTCCAAAGATTGTCTGGACTCCATAGGAACAATAATCAATTTTAGCTTGAATGGTTTGTAGAGGAACCCTACCTTCTCTGATCCATTCGACACGCGCAATTTCTTTTCCGTCGATGCGACTTGCAATTTCTACTTGAATTCCTTTTGTATTTGCCTATTCGGTTAATTCAATAGCCTTTTTCATTGCTTTGCGAAATGAAACTCTATTCTTTAATAGAATTATAAATTCTGCAAGACTATTAGGGTGTCCATAAGGGTTTGTAATTCTTCTAATAGCAATGTTGAGTTTTTTATTAACAAAATGAAGTTTTTTTGTATATTCATCTGTAATTCTTCGATTCTTCGTGTCCTGCCTTTTATTAAAGACTTTGGGAATTCCATATAGATTATGACTTATTGCAACTATAACTGCGGTCACAGAAAAAAGAAACTTCTCTTAGACTTCAGCACTTGAACTCGACTTTCCAACTTGTTGGAAGTCGGCGCTTTCACTAGAACTGAAACTCTATCTTCTATTCAACTCCCTTAACTTAAAGACTTTGAGGGCTTACTTTGTAGGGCTTTCCACTCACGCTACTCGAAAGGAACTAGAAGTAAGCCTTTCTCTAAGCTAAGCCCGCTAGCCGCCAACCAAACCAATGCGCCATCCCTATCCCTTCTTGATGAAGCTTCCTTTGATTTGAATGAATGAGGAACGAAGGCGCATGCAAGAGAAAAGAAAGCCCCTATTTGGGCATGAGCCCTAGTACATTGACCTCTCACAGACCCGAAACTCTAGTTTTTCAGCTATTGAAAAAGAAAATTATAGAGACGAACAAAGCCATTTAGATTCTCAATAAGGGAGGAATGAAGGTTACTTAAGTTGAAATTACTTACTCTTTGGATATTGGAAGGATTGAAAGAGCATTGAAACTATTCAAGGATGAAGATAGCGAAATTGAAAAGGCATTAGGGTGATATAAGTCGCTATCAGGATTCCCCTAACTCAAGGCGCTCGCTCCTAACTCAAGGTGCTTGCTAGCGAGATACTTGATTGGAATAGAGGAAGAAAGAAAGCTTGAATTGACTTGCCAGGATTGAAAGAAAGATGAAAGTCCGTTTTCAACATGCTTCAATGAGCTCTGGGCCTATAACATAAATGCACAAGTGATTACCGTCTATCACCGCTTGAGATATAAAAATTTTGTATCGTTACTAAACGTGTATTTTTATTGTGAAACTCATCCAGAAAGCAAAAATAGCCAAAAATTGTGTTAAAAAAATAGAATAGTTAATACCTAAATGTTGTAACTTTACTATTATATAGTGATCTACACGCATTGATTCTATTTGCGTCAGCCAAGTTTAGATGTTTGCCAGCAGGCACCATACATGCGCCCTTTTCTCTCGTACTTATTCCGTGGCTTCCTTTTTGTCAAAAAATCGAGCTCCACATCACAGTGCTCCCCAACACAACATGATTAATGCAGTCTCGAAGAACTGTGATTTCATCATTTACTCCCAATTGTCTGATACTCCAAATGAATCAACACAACACAACTACAAGAACTTGATGCATCAAGCAAGAGCAACTAAAAGAAGTGGTCTTATATATATGCTACGACTGATTATATACCGTCAGTTATGTACAAAGTCTACTTGGAATTAGAAGCCCACATACATACTATGTACAATTTCTTCAGTCATTTGCCTCTGTCTTCCACAACCCACAAATATTAACAGTGAACAAGTCTCCCAGAGGAATAAAAGAATAGTTTCCCACCTGCATATGATGAAAAGTGAATACATTAAATTCTGGAATTATCTGAGAAGCAGCAGCCAAAAGAGAATTGATTCCAAGAATCAAGTTTTGCTATAACTCCACAAATTGATGGACCTTGTTTCTCCCAATCCAGCATAGTGCAGAAGAAACAAATACTTAATCTCATTTAAGTAACGACCTAAATCAACTGCTTTTCTTGGCATGAGTGCTAGTGTCATACGATTGATTATAATCTTTCACTAATAGACCATGCTAATGAACACTAGCCTGAATCAAGAAGACTCAAAAATTAGCTCAGAAGAACGTTCTGTCCTAATAATGTCAATGAAGCTACACAGTTACAATAACAAGATCCGTCACTAAAGTTAAATCATTGTAAACAACTTTCAATAATCTAAGCACAGGAGGGTTTTTTTACCTCTAATCAAGCTCATCGCCTTCATCTTCAAAATTATTCTCCATCCTCAAGACTTCTTTGTTGCTATTTACATTTTCAAGAGGATCCTCCAAATTCATGCCCTCCTTTTTATTTACAGTCTCAGGCCCGGTCTCGGGATTCATGCTAACATTACTATTTACAAAATCCTTACTTTCTTTGGGCATCATGAGACCATATAGAGCAGTCTCTTCAATGCTATCCTGTTGTGCGACTGCAAAGGCACTGCCTTTAAGGCTGCTCCTGCAAGAAAAATTGCTTCTCTCTGACAATGCGGATGGCTGATGCTGTACTCGTCCATTACTGTTGCTGCTTGTGTTAACCATTCTGAGTAAGAAAATCAATCCGTCAGAAAACCTACCCCTCATGATAATTAGACAAAGCACCAACCAAATGATAAACTCTAAAAAGACGAGCAATGCACATGACGCAAGAAGTTTTATGATACATCCATTCTAAAACAGATGACTGATAGCAAGTAATGCGCACAAAGAAACATATAGAAAGGTTGTGATGCAAAATTTGGAAAAGAGGTAGGAAGTCAATGGAAACCTGGCGTGTTGATTCTTGGACATTTGAAGATAGTCAAAAACTGGAACTAAGTCCTTTGACCTTGCTTCAATTACGTGGGTTGAGATCTTTTCAATCTCAATCTCCCCTTCTGAAGCATTTTCTTCATTCAATCTGACGTCTTCTGCCAACATTACCTGGAAGATAATCTGGCAAGATAAGGAACCAACAAGAAGTTACAACCTCAAAGCAAACAACAGAGCAAAAGTTGAAAAAAAAAAAAAATTAGCAGCAGCCAATCATCAAAATTCAGAAGCATGCACAGTACCCCGGGTTTTGCCCATGATGGTATCTGAGCTTGGTGCATCTGAAGTTCAGCTTCTGAAATATAAAAATGATGCTTTTCCTCGGAACTAATCCTCATCTTTGCTGCCGCATCTATTCCAACAACAGAATTGCAACTTTCCTTGATGATTCCTTCAGGGTATATCTTTTTGCTATCTGCACTCCCATTCTCACCATATATGTCGAAGTTGTCTTCCCGTTCTCTCCTGGTATGTTTCTGACATATATTCCATTTCTGAATTGCCTCAACCACCATTCTTTCATCACAATCTACTGCTGATTCATATGCATTCCCCACTTCAGCCAGTGTTGACATGGGATCTAGTCCAGTTGATATTTGCAATGCATACTGTATCATACAACCAGAAGGGGAGAATACTAGTAGATGGTACTTAGACTTTGAGGAATTTCGATCTGCATAAGAGTCACTCCTTTTGCAAATGTGAAAGCATGAAGCAATAGCCCCTGGCAGGGAATGAAACATGCCCGTTGCAACTGCAGCTGCACCACTTACAGTGCCTCTCCATCCATTGCTTCCATTTCTTATTCTGCTTATAGCAGAGAGTGTAACTGGATTGCCTGCCACACAAACATTCTGTTGACTAGGCATTTGTAAGTCCGCAGTAGGTGGCCAGCGAACTGCTGACTTAGTTGCAACACCCAATCCACCATTCTGAGCAGAAAAAGTTGATTCGGCCGACTGAAAACTAACTGATCCTCCAGAAGGATCTATAGCAAACAGGTGACTTGTTCCCCTTGAGGAGCTAATCATTATCCAACAGCTGTCATCACTAAAACTTATATCCTGGATAACCTGAGAAAGGGAACCATCAAATTAATATTGGCGAATACAAACTCCCTATTTCCCTCTACCTTTTGGTTAAGCTAGTGATTCATATCCCTTTTTTTTTTTTTAAAGGTCGAAGATTCATACTTGATAATAGCTAAAAGTGGTAGGTTAAGCTAGTAAATCATACTCGCTAATAGCTGAAATTCAACAGAAAGAAATAACATTACTCACAGCATTGGTGAAACCACGTTGCAGCCGGTAGAGGTGTACACAAGATGATCCCACATCAAACGAAGTGGAGGTTCCAGCAAACACTGGCGTTATTTTGAAGACATTTATGTTGTGACCTGTGACTGAAGCAGTAACTAGAATGGTCCCACTAGGATCAAAGCACAATGCAGAAACATGGCTCTTGTGTGCCTTAAACTGCGCAACCACGGATTTACTTATGATATCCCTCACAATGACCTGGAAAACCATAATGAAAAATAAGAGGGGAAACGACATAATCAATGGGCCAGGAACCATCCATTGAACAATTAATCTGTTAAACAAAAATAGAGAAGCTAATCCAGATATTAACCTACAAGAAAAACCATGAGAAAAACCGTACATACCATCCCAACATAATTGGCATCTTGAGGATAACCATTGACCACTCCCACGCCTTTCCGGCCACAATTCCCGGACTGTGGAGAGCTGCTATCAGGTAGAAGGTCAGAGTAATATCTGGATAGCTTCTTATAACCCATGTCTCCAAGAGTCACAATCCCAGCTGCAAGATGCTTGCTTGATTCTTTGGCATAGTGCGCTGCCAGGCTGCCGTTTGAAACCAAACCAGAAGAGCTCGTAGAAGATTGGAGAGGCTGTGGAGTGACACGTCCACTGTTTGAAATTACAACTGGACTTCCACTATAAGCCAACCACCTAGGGCCCACAGCTAGAGGTCCATAGCCTACACCACTAAAACCAGGAGAGCCCGAGACGACAGGATTTGTAAGAATAGTATATGCCCTTTCTAGAGATGTGGTGTGAAAACAGTGTATCTGCAATTAATCGAGTTTTTTATGAGGGTCGGTAATGCAAGAGGCTACAGTGATTATATTTCTTATTCTAGAAGCGTACCTGAGCTGCTTGAGAAATAGCAACAACCCGAGAGCTGCACCTCACAGAATAAACAGCTGATCTGAACTTTAGAACATGTACATATGATTGAGACCTCAAGGAATAAAACCGAACAGTAGTAGGTACAAAAGTATTATCATTATTGTTAGGTATGTTTCCATTATGGTGAGTGGTGAACCCATCCTGGAAGTTAGTGCCTCCTGAACTGTCACCACAGAGTACCAGCAGGGGTCGGCTCTCACAAAACTTGTCCTCCAATTTAGTTGATGAAATTGGATTGGGCAACACTTGCATGAATGAGACAGGACCATCATGTCTAGATACTAGGTCGCGCACATCATCAGCTTCTTCAACATCCCAAACTTGGAAGCCAGATCGGTATCCGAGCAGGAGAACTCTCCTATTAACATCACCTTTACCCTCTAACTTGTCAAATCCAGCCCAGAGCACCTTTATTACACCAACCAACAAAAAAAGAAAAAAAAAAAGATGAGACACTCACAACTAAATTCTCAACTTACAATAAAGAAGCTTCCAAGGCTAGCCACAAAAGAGGCAATGATTAAAACTAGAAGTTACCAAGAGAAAGCGAAAGGAGATTAAGGTAAGCTCTTTCAAAATAGGAAAATGATGTCAGCATCGCAGGCAAAACAGAGCCAGTGTCAAGACTTCTTACGGCCTAAACGTGATCATCAAACTTTGTTTTTCCTTCACAAATGCAGAAAAGCACAGTCGAAGCATAACTTTACAAGATTCATTAAAGATCAAGTAGTAGCTGTCATTCTCCTGTGGGCATGAGATATCGCCAGCAGCTACACATGATGAGAAATACAAGGTGGAAATGACAACTCCAGTAACTTCTCCCAGAAAATAGCTGGAACTGTTAATTCCCTAAGAAATGGTTATATCCATAGTTTCCAAATACTTCCATTGATTTTCACATGACAAAGAATCAAACCAAAATCTCCATCTCAGTAAATAACGTGGCACCAATTACTAGAATTGGACATCTGCATTTAATTCTATGGAGATTTTATCCACAAGAAGTCCTCCTGGTCCAACTCATCACTTAGAATTTAGCCCAGAGGAGCTTAGAGCTAGCCCTTCAATCAGGAAAAACGTAGTAACAAAAAATTTAGATGAGGTGTCATCACATATACACATCTTCTAAAACTCTCACCTAAAAAAAAATCTTATCTTGCTTTATGGTTTTCATGTTTTAAAAAACAGGACTCAAAGAATTTCCACCTCTCCCCGCCACCTAGCAAGTAAAGGGGCCAACTCCTCCAGCCAGTGACAGAAACTATACACATCAGCCCTTCATTGGCGAAATAACCAGACAAATTTAGACGCAGAACATAGTGCACTCTTTTAGTTAAGAAGGCAATTGACCCTAATGTGCTCCCTATTACTATTACCAAGATCATGATCTATTTAAGCTCTTTGCCGGTACACATGTAGCCCTGGTACAACTGAAGGAATGCTCTTCAAGAATAGTGAAATTGAAAAGGAATAAAGAGCCGACGAGCATGCTATACAATCCTAACGTCATCTACATCCATGCTTATCATTTGGCACAAGAAAAGCAGAAATGACATCACAATAACAACAAAAAAATCTCTGGCCAATTTATCTCACAGGTCATGCGGATCATCTGCGGCCCAAATCAAACATTTCCCTTCATTATTGACTACAAAATAAGCACGCGCCATGTCAAAAAAAGACAAACGTATTACGAGCTCAACGTACAGCACAAGACCTTCGAATAAACAAAAGATAAATAACAAAGTCAATTATTGTTGGCATCTTCTGATTGTCCGCAATCTGAATTCTTACATGAGATTAACGATAGCAACTAATGATAAAAGGGCATGTGTTTTGCAGAGAGGACAATGCCCTCTTCTTGCATCAGCTAGATATTGCAACCGGAGAATTATATTAAATACAGCATGTAAGGAATCTACAACCAAAAAAGTCAAAGTAATGACAGGCGGTGGCCGCTTTCCCAATAGAGATGAACATACCAAAAGAAGTAATTTCTCTATCCTAGTTCAACTATATCTGTCTCCAAGGATACTAAAGCTTCATTTACCCAAATTTATGAATACCAAAGAACTAAGATGCTGCATGTTCATTCGATACAACCAAAAGATCAGCTTATTCCATCTGCACGCTCTTGAACTTGACTTTGAGTCAGCAACTGGCTCCCCACTTTTCTCGCAAGGTCACACCATCCCAGGCAACTCCCTCCCAAAAATTTTGCTACCCCTTCTAATGGACAACATCCATAGTAAGATAACGCTACGCCTACTACAAGGTAGCCACCGAGCTCGAGAATGCAGCATTTCCAAAGGACATCGCTTTTAACCTCGACATACTGATTATGCGTAACCCTATTCGTCATTACTCCTCAATGATGAGAAAATCAGATGACAGTACAAAACCGTAGCATGGACAAGCTAAAAGCTTCGACAAAACGAGCAGGCTAATGTAAATTCAGCAACTTTTACCAGATCATGGCCAGAATCATCATCCCTATCCACGATCGACGACGCGACCGATGCGGCGGACCGCGCCACGGTCGAGGCCCCCGAGGAAACGATCCTCAAGTAACTTGAAATGGCGCGAAACGAGCTAGGGATGAAGCCACTGACCCGGCCCGATCGCGGTGAATTGTCGCCGCGGGTCTTCTGGCCATCGCTATTCCTCATCCCCGAAGCCGGCGAGATCAAAGTCAACAACAACCAGGGCACAAAAACCACCGCCGATTCTCCGAGTTCTGCTATAATCATAACCCCGGGCTGTTTCTTCTTCTTCACCACCACCCCAAAA
Organism: Eucalyptus curtisii; assembly: GCA_017140595.1. NCBI lineage: Eukaryota > Viridiplantae > Streptophyta > Magnoliopsida > Myrtales > Myrtaceae > Eucalyptus > Eucalyptus curtisii. The sequence continues at coordinate 27,529,789 of CM029499.1, forward strand.
AAAAAAAAAAAAAAAAAAAAAAAAAAACCCTAAATTTCAAGAAACAGCCCAAAGGGATTCAATTTCAGGTGACGAATGTCTCCATCCCTCCTCAGAATCTTCGACAGCACACAAATTTAAAGAATGCCAAAAAAAAAAAAAAAAAAAAAAACCAAAACCAAAACCAAAACCAAACCAGGTTGAATCAGAATCGAAACAATCGGAAACAAAACCCAAGAAAAACGCTTCGGGATTTCTGTCGCGTTCCAAAACAGCAGCACGAAAATCAAAGCTTCTTCTCACGAAAACTTTCTGCCAAATCTCTCTAGCTTCCCCTCTCTTCACTCCAATCAATCAATGGACAATGAAGAGGATATGGTACAAATTTCAATCAAATTAATCAAAAAATCATTCGAAGCAAAATGAAAAAAAAAAAAAGGCTGGGCTTTGGTCGGGAATTGTGGAAATGAATATAGTTTTTTTTTTTTTTGAATAATCAGATAAAAGGCATCGAAATCGGAAGGCGAGAGAATATAGGATTCGTCACGAAACAGGGAGAGAGAACACAGGAAGGAAGAGAGAGAAACAACGGAGGAGAGAGAGGGAGAGAGGGAAGGAGGGAGAGAGAGAGAGGATAACGAGGAGGGGTGACGTCATAAATAAAGAAAATAAAAAGCGGGACTTTGGTTTACGTATCGCACCGCTCCGTTTCTCTACATCCCGATTCCTTTACTTGCGGCGTAAATATTACTATATTGCCGAGAAAACCGGGGCAATTTATTTTGATTTGCATTTTTATATTATTTTTTTTTGGGTCGGTATTATTATAATTATTATAAAAGAGGTTCTTTTGTGTTTCCATTGATGCGTAGTTTGCAGGTGGCGAATGGATGATGATGAGCTCCTCGTCGTTGAACCAAAAACGACGACTTTCCTGTCGCACGTTTCGTAGCTGTTGCGGTTTGGTCGCATTGAATCACAAAAATTCTACCTTGACATCGATCAGATTTACGTTATTTCCACATCAAAAACTCTACCTCGACGTTGATCATCGAATGTACGTTTTACCGCTCCCGACTCCGACCCGTGTGATTATATCAGCAATTTATACCGTCGCGACTCACACCAACTCTAGAGCCAAAGGAAAAAAATTTTAACCACAGAGAAACAAAATGGAAGGGAGCAATGGATTGAGAATATACCTTCTAATGGGACGGTTTTGCACGGAGAAATAAAGGGAAAAATCCAAAGAAAGAAAATACAAAACTAGAAAGTGACGGGTCCGTGTCGTGGGTATGGACGAAAACGACGATTGATATGAAATAATACAGGGTCGCAAATCCTACGGCCTTGATCACGGGGAATACGATGACCATGATGTTCTTCCCTTATCTCTGCTGTGTACGGATTTGACCATTTTACCCAGCCCGTAAAGGAATCAGAGCGGGAAGGAGGAGGAGAAGACATGTACAACTTTTCCTCCACAACTTTTCCTCCAAGCTAAAAAAGTCCTTCCTTGCCGCTCAAGCGTGTGACCGGGACGACGTGCACATCTCAAAGCTATGTCCAACTTGCGTGCCACGGCAGAATCCGGCATCCCAAATCGCGTTCGGACTCCACCTAACTTTTTTTCGAGAATCTCGGGTTTGCGAAGTATTCCTGTTAAATTATGTCCCGAGCTTTGCCCCTTTGGGAGCTCGATCCGCTTCAGACGCTGTCTTCTTAAATGTTGAGCTATTCTTGCAGGATTACGATGACAAGTGCTTGGCTAATCAATTTCGACAGATCGCGCTTGCGGAGCTTACTATATCTAGGAAATTCAATGCTAAAGATTTGGTTTTTCCTTTTCACGGACATTAGACGTGCAGAAAGGAAGCTTGGCCAATTAGGCCGGAAGGACCCGCTACGATTGGGCCCTTCCTTGAGAACGTCCGCAAAAGGAAACGAGAGGAACGAAGGAAATCCGTGGGATTTGCCTCGATGGATCGCTTGCGGAACGTGCAGTGCGTGTTGACGACGAAACGCAAACCGCACGCGTGTTCCCTGCCTTCGCCCGATGTTTGTCGCCCGTCTATTTCTACTGGTTATGACCTTTTTTCAAGAAAAAATGGTTGATTGTTAAGTCATGTCGGCTAAACCCCATTGGGCAGTTCGATGAAATCGATACTACTTGACAAAACATTGTAACTAGACCTTTACCATCGCTATAATTCACGAGTTTCGTATATTCCGTACACTTGTGAACGATTTTATCTATCGTATCAATTTGCTCTTATTACGATCACATTTTGTTTTTCTAATATTTGGTGTATCTCTTAGAATTAGTTAGAGATATTGCGTAGATTTTTTTTTCTTCTCTTTTTTGTTAAGCAATATATTGTATAAATATTTGTATTGTACGTTAAGTAATGCAAGTGAATGACAATTCATTTCACGTTATCAGAGTAGAGAGCTTAAACACGCTCGACAATTCGATTCACATTGTTTGTGAAATGGCTGCGGCGGAAGTGTCAACAAAGAAGATCGGCCCTTCCTCACCATATCATCTCAACACCTCTGACAATCCCAAAAGTGTACTCGTTTCATGCGTGCTAACCCGGGATAACTATGCAACATGATCGAAGGCGACAAGGCGTGCATTGCAGGCAAAAAATAAACTCGGGTTTATTGATGGATCGCTAAAGAAGCCGGATCTAGAAGCACCCAAATTTAATGTTTGGACATCTGTAATTCCATGGTAATTTCATGGATCTTTAATTCCCTTGACAAGAGTCTACAAGGAAGCGTGGCATATGCAAAAGAAGCAAAAGTACTATGGGACAAGTTGAATGAGAGATTCGCTCAGGGTAATGGACTTTGCATCCATGAGATCAAAATCGAGATTGGACTCCTACAGCGAGGAGGACTCTCGGTGGTGGAATACTACACCAAATTGAAGGTCTTATGGGATGAACTCGATGATTATGATGATGTCCCAAAATGTACATGTGATGCGGCCATAAAATACGCAAAGAAGAAGGAGGTGGAGAAGATCCACCAGTTTCTCATGGGCCTTAATACTAAGACCTATGGGAATGTTCGTTCTCAAATTCTCAACCTCAAGCCATTTCCGTCCCTTGGTAAGGTTTATTCAATGATCACAGAGGAGGAATGCCAACGATCAATTGCCTGGGGAAGAGAAGAGAAAATCGAGGGTGCTGCTTTCTCAGTTGGAAAAAGCAAGCCCAAGGAAAATATCATTCAAGAAATCTAAATATGACCACTGTAGGAAGATTGGGCATGAAAAGTCATTGTTGGGAGTTAATTGGATATCCTCTGAATTGGGAGCCAAAGCGAGGTGCGAAGGCACGTAAAGGGAACCTTCCACAGCGGTTGTGCATTCTGCACAGGCCAGTAGTGGTGGTTCTGACACTATTGTTGATATCAATCGAGACTGGCTTGAAAGAGACTGAAACAACAGCAACAACAATTAGTAGTGATCAATATCAATATTTGGTCAATTCACAACGATGAAACCACCCACTTTGAATGATCAACTCACATGTAAGGTCAATTGGCCCAATGATGTCTCCCCAAATTGGATAATCGATAGTGGCGCCTCTGAACATATGACAAGGTAGCTTTCTCTTCTAAATCAACCAAGGATCATCACGGGTGGATTTCTTATACGAACTCTTGATAGAAAAGTGACTCATGCCATCAAGAGAGGCAATGTTCATTTAAGCCCTAATATTATTTTGCATGATGCGCTATATGTTCCAAACTTTGAGTGCAATCTTATTTCTATCGGAAAATTGAGTTCAGATTTGCAATGCTCGATAACATTCTTCTATTCTTGATGTGTCATACAGGACCTACCCTCGAATAGATCAATTGGAGTGGGTAATCTTCGAGAAGGGGTTTATGATCTTGGATGCATGGGCACACGTTCAGCTTTTTCAGCAATCAAGGGACAATATTAACATCTGGCATCAATGATTGGGGCACCCATCATAGCAAGCTTTAAATTTGATCGCCGGTATTTAAATAAATAAAGAAGGGGTTGATTTGTGTGATGTTGGTTGTCGTGCAAAACAAACCCGTTCCTCTTTTCCTTTAAGTAATAATAAAGCCAGTGGATGTTTTGATTTGTTGCAGATGTTTAGGGGCCATATCAGACAGGATCTCTCTCCGGTGCACATCACCTTTTTACCATCGTTAATGATTATAGTCGAGCAGTTTGGGTTTATTTGATGAAGGAAAAATCAGAGGCATACAAAGTCTTTGTTAATTTTTAATCATATGGTAAAAACCCAATTTGGTCAAGTTGTTGAAATAGTGCGGAGTGATAATGGCTGTGAATTTCTTTCTAACTCCATGAAGGATTTTTTCTCCAAACATGAAGTCATACATCAAACGTCATGCACCTACACGCCACAGTAGAATGGGCGAGTTGAAAGAAAACACCAACACATCCTCAACATAGCACGGGCACTCCATTTTCAAGCAAATCTACCAATTCATTTTCGGGCTAAATGCATATTAACGGCCGCTTATTTAATTAATTATACTCCAACAACACTGTTATTGTTTGGAAAAATGCCTTTCGAGCTTTTTTGTTTGGGAAACCCCCTCATTATAGTCATTTGCGAGTTTTTGGTGCACTATGTTATGCCCACAAAATGTTGAGGGGCAAAGATAAATTGAAGAAAGGGAAAGAAAATGTGTATTTTTGGGAAATCCATACGGTACGAAGGGTTGGAAGGTTTTTGATTTGGAAACTAAAGAATTATTAGTATCTCGAGATGTTGTTTTTTATGAAGAGAATTTCCCATTTGCTCAGCAACCAGCACATGAGAATTAAGAATCTCTTCCTCTTTTGACACCAGCTCGTGAGCTGGATCCTATTGATGAAGGGTGGAATCGATCTCAAGGGGAGGAAGAAAGGGTACCAAGCCAAGTTTGTAAAGAAAAAGGGCAGATAATGATGCAAGATTGTGATAGTACCGCTCATGTTGAAGAGCAACCCAGCGAGCAGCCTGATGACCAAATTCCAATCCCAAATTGCCCTACACAACAGAAAAGATAGCCAACCCATCTGTGAGATTATGTGTGCCACGCGGTCTAAGCGAAGACCCCAACTCCACATCCCACTTCATTGACATCTTCAGGTAGGGTCCATCCAATCAAGAAGTTTATTTCTTGTGAACAATTAACTAAGCCTCACCTCGTTTTTTTAGCTGCTGTGGATTCTGATATTGAGCCTGGGAATTACAATGCGGCTATTAAAAATCCTTTGTGGAGAGAAGCAATGGTGACAGAAATTAAAGCCCTTAAAGATAATAAGACTTGGACTCTAGCAACTTTGCCGGAGGGTAAGAAACCCATAGGGTGCAAATGGGTTTACAAAAGAGCTAATGGCAGTATTGAGCGATATAATGCTTATCTTGTGGCCAAGGGATTCACTAGGATAGAGGGTGAAGACTTCCATAAACCTTCGCACCAGTGGCTAAATTAGTCACTATACCATGTCCTCTTACAGTTGCATTGGCTTGTAATTGGGAGATGCATCAAATGGATGTCAACAATGCATTTATACATGGCGACTTGGATGAGGAAATTTATATGAGGCTTCCACTTGGTTTTACAACAACGGATTCAATCAAGTATGTCAATTACAAAAGTCTTTATATGGTCTTCGACATGCATCTCGAAATCGGTTTTCAAAATTCTCTAATGCATTGAGGGAGTACGGTTTTGATCAATCATTAGCAGATAACTCGTTATCCACATATTCTCATGGTGGTACTTTTCTGCTATGTTAATATATGTTGATAATCTCATCTTGGTAGGTAATAATTCCAAACGGTGTGCGGCGTTCAAAGAGTATCTTGATGAGCGTTTTCATATAAAGGACCTTGAGCAATTAAAATATTTTTTTTTTTTGGAATTGAAGTAACAAGGACGGATTCAGGATTATTTCTATGCCAGAGAAAGTATGTATTTGACATCCTATCGGAATGCGGCATGCTAGTAGCTAAACCAGCGACTTCTCCAATGGAGCAACAACACCGATTAGCTAGAGCAATTGGACCCGCCATAACAGACCCAAGTCGTTATCGTCAATTAGTGGGACGTCTACTTTATCGCACCATCACTCGACCTAAATTATGTTATTTTGTCCACATACTTTCCCAATTTATGCAGGAACCGAAGGAGCAACATTGGGAAGCAGTTATATGAGTTCTTCGATATCTCAAGAAAAATCCATGACAAGGGATTCTATTATCAGTCTCGACTTCACTTTACTTGACTGCTTTTTGTGACTCTGATTGGGCAAGTTGCCCAATCACTTGGCGATCAGTTACTGGTTATTTTGTCATGCTTGGTGGTTGTCCCGTGTCTTGGAGCACCAAGAAACAGAATGTAGTTTCTTGGTCCCTTGCTGAAGCTGAATATCACGCTATGGCAACTGCCATTAGTGAACTAATTTGGTTGCGCACTTTACTTGCCTCTCTTGGGATAGTGCAGGACAAACCGATGAGTCTTTATTGCAATAACCAAGCTGCCTTGCACATCATGGTGAACCTGGTATTTCTTGAACGAACAAACCACATTGAGATTGACTACCACTTTGTTCACAAATGTGTGCAATCAGGCGCCATTAGAATTGAGCATGTGCCCACTAAACTTCAACTGGTAGACATTTTTACTAACACACTGGGTCGAGATCGATTTGCATTTCTTGGTAGCAAGTTGGGCACTCGTAACCTCCATGCGGCAACTCGAGGGGGAGCATTACGGAAGATCTGCTAGAGATCGCATTTTGTTTTTCTAATATTTGGTGTATCTCTTAGTATCAATTAGGATTTCCTTTTTGTTTTTTAGTTAGCATAATATTTGATGTATCTCTTAGAATTAGCTAGAGATATTGCGTAGATTTTTTTTCCTTCTCTTTTTTGTTAAGCAATATTGCATAAATATTTGTATTATACGTTACGCAATGCAAGTGAATGACGATTCATTTTAGCTCCATTTTTGGATAGAAGTGATTAGGACGACCCTCGGCTGAGCCTGAGTTCTTGCCAAAGCCCGCGTACGACAACTTCCTATATATAAACGTTCAAGTCAGGTTAGACTTTCTTGTTGAACGCCTTTCCCAAAGCTCATCCAAAAAAGCATTCAGGCCCTCAGAGCTCAGGTAGCCAAGTCCACGATCAGATTTATTTGGGGGAGGAGAATTACCAAAACCCGGCCTTGTAAACAAAATGAGCCATTTTTCAGACCAAAAAACCAAAAAACAAAATGAGCCATTTTGTCTTGGAGGTAGCGAGGATTTTGTCTTGGAGGCAGCGAGGAGAAAAATGACCGATTCATCTACCGTTCAAATTGTCGCCAGTCGTTAGAGCTTAGAAGGATCGCAAAAACAAATGTGGAACGGTGTCAAGCACCTTAATTATCTCTACTGCTCTTCTCGCATGCTTCCACCCCAGCCAGTTTCTGGAGACGAGCTATTACGAATTTTGTACAGTTTCCACCTAAAATCTGATACATACCACTTGAACATGCTCATTGTTTTTTGAATTCTAGAACCTTTCGGTCACAGGTTTCAAGATCAGTTTCAGGTTTTACTCAAGTTCCACGTGTGTTATTAATTGAATGATCGCAATGAATTATTACCTCTAATGACTACCGTTTCCTACTACAATCCACTTACCATAATTTATATATAGACACACGAAGAATATGAAACATCAATAAAACAAAAGTTTTGATTATGAAATGGAAGCTTGAACTAATGGTTTCAAATTATACACTCATCATCAGACGATATGGAATACCGCAAGATTACGCAAAGATATAGATTAAGAAAAACACAAAAACTTGTTTTGGGTTTCATATTCCACCTACTTAGAATCTGAAATTACCTATCGAAACAAAAACCCCAATTTTGGTACTTTAAAACCTAGAATCAGATAGTGTCCCACCAATCCGATTAGTCGATTCTAAATTCTACCTTGAAACCATATTCACCCTTATCAGTTTTGGCTTGCACCAGGGCCATGCAAGCGGACTAAGGTCTTGTAGCTAGTTGAATATAATCCATTTTTCATCACAAGTACTGAGAAAATTATTCAATCTATTCCTGATAAATATGATCCGCTTCTTTAATATCTACTTACAATTGGCACACGCCTTGTAGATTAATGTCATAACCATTTTCTTTTTTGTTCCCACGATTACTGAAATTACAATTAAAATGAAGTTGCGTACCAATATTATTGTTTCGTGAATGACTTTAGTGTTAGGATTTGTGTTCTTTTTATTCTCTTTTGCAAGTCGCTGCTCTAGATCGCTGGCATTTGCATAGAAAGCTTTCTTTGCCAGCAAAATGCGTTTCACCTACTCTGTGCGTCGCCATAATTAATCATTATGGAAATTAATTAACATCGGGGGAGTGGTATGGCATCAGAAATGATTATATGTCGTAATTCCAATTTAGACACATGTATCCAATTTTCAAATTAAATTAACCCCGTGCAATCAAAGGCTTAAGGCTTTTCCTTTCACATGCCTATTATGAAGTTCGAACCAATTCCAACCCTCATTTGCTTCGCCAAAAATGAATGACTTAGAGCTTTTTAAAAATTATTGCATGAAATAATTAGTTAATAAAAAGTATCTTTATTATCAAAAATAATTTATGTCTGGATATGGCATCGAAATGATTATATGTCGTAATTCCAATTTAGACACATGTATCCAATTTTCAAATTAAATTAACCCCGTGCAATCAAAGGCTTAAGGCTTTTCCTTTCACATGCCTATTATGAAGTTCGAACCAATTCCAACCCTCATTTGCTTCGCCAAAAATGAATGACTTAGAGCTTTTTAAAAATTATTGCATGAAATAATTAGTTAATAAAAAGTATCTTTATTATCAAAAATAATTTATGTTTGGATATGGCATCGAAATGATTATATGTCGTAATTCCAATTTAGACACATGTATCCAATTTTCAAATTAAATTAACCCCGTGCAATCAAAGGCTTAAGGCTTTTCCTTTCACATGCCTATTATGAAGTTCGAACCAATTCCAACCCTCATTTGCTTCGCCAAAAATGAATGACTTAGAGCTTTTTAAAAATTATTGCATGAAATAATTAGTTAATAAAAAGTATCTTTATTATCAAAAATAATTTATGTCTGGATATGGCATCAGAAATGATTATATGTCGTAATTCCAATTTAGACACATGTATCCAATTTTCAAATTAAATTAACCCCGTGCAATCAAAGGCTTAAGGCTTTTCCTTTCACATGCCTATTATGAAGTTCGAACCAATTCCAACCCTCATTTGCTTCGCCAAAAATGAATGACTTAGAGCTTTTTAAAAATTATTGCATGAAATAATTAGTTAATAAAAAGTATCTTTATTATCAAAAATAATTTATGTCTGGATATGGCATCGTAAATGATTATATGTCGTAATTCCAATTTAGACACATGTATCCAATTTTCAAATTAAATTAACCCCGTGCAATCAAAGGCTTAAGGCTTTTCCTTTCACATGCCTATTATGAAGTTCGAACCAATTCCAACCCTCATTTGCTTCGCCAAAAATGAATGACTTAGAGCTTTTTAAAAATTATTACATGAAATAATTAGTTAATAAAAAGTATCTTTATTATCAACGATAATTTATGTCTGGATATTTTCGTGGACAATAAAAATATTTTTCATTACGAGCGATTATTAAAAAATTATTCTTTAAATTATCCGTGTTCCACTAAACAAACGGATTCTCTACTAAAAAAAAAAAAAAATCATCTCTCTTATTGTCTATACCATATCTCGAGAGGGATAAACATGTGAGAATATTCTTAGAGCACGAATACATATTTCCTAGTTCACATAATTAAAAAAATATAATTATATTGACAACTATTTACATCGAATCATTATCTGATCACTACTCTTTAACACAATAGTCAAAAAGATAATGCCCAATATCAAAATTCGGTGAACCTATGCCTTTTTCTCTCCCTAAACTAACAAATAAAAAAATAAAAATAAAAAAGGATTTTTCCTTATCCTTAATTAGTGCCGTGGCCCATCACCTTTCGCAATTTCGAAAACAAAATCTTTTAGCTGTTTATCATCATCACAATCATGAAAGAAAGCAGGAAGAATAGGCGGAAAGACTTAACACGTTCGAGCGGGCCATTAGAAAGCGATGGTTCGCTGCCCTGTCCTGCGCCGTAAATGCCAAGACATCGACCAAACTAAAAATAAAAAAATAAAAATAAAAATGCAAAGGATGTGTTTGTACCGCGTCGTGTCGACACAGAGGCTCGAGGAATGGATTCGCGTGTGCGATTTGGATTCGAGATTGGAGTTCGAAACAATCTCGTACTGCTAGAATAAACTAATTTCATGTCTATACTGCATATTGAGCTTGCACATTTCTTATTATCAATCGAGGCAAGCGAAAGATGATTTGTGTATTATCCGAACATTCATTGTAACAAAAAAAAAAAAAAGTTCATGGTAACGAGCTTATGGCATCTCGTGAAACTCGCGAAATCAGGCCGTCGATTTTATTTTATTTTTTTGACTTTTTGTATGTTCCAGACCAATTTAGTCCCGCAAATGAATTTTATGCTACCAGTACCTGGTACACTTGCAATGGGGGATCTGCAGACTATGCACATGGGCTTGAGCTGGGCTCAGCCTGACGGACATGGTGGGGCCCGTCTGCTTTTTGTCCATTTGGGTTGATTAGGCCCGAGCCTTTATTACCAGCAAGAGGCAGCCACTTTTGTCCTGTTATTTTTCTTTTCTTTTCTTCTCTTGTTTTAGAAATTTCCCGCCGCCTGGAAGGAGGCGGAATATAATATTCCTTTTCATTTTTATGTTGGATTTTCAACATTTCTTTCTTTCTTTTTCCTTTTTTAATGACACCAGGGCTTACTAAAGCAAACACCAACGATTTGCTAGAGTAGTTGGTGTTTACCATTTTCTTTTTTCTTATATAAATGAAATGTGTAGAGTTACTCGTGCATTGTATTACTTCCTAATATTCACATGATACGTCGGTATTCCACGGATTGCTCGAGAATAAATGGATATGTGGCTATCTGAATCCAGAGCAAAGAGAACGAACATACTAGCCACTTGAGCAACTACTGGAGGCCAATTGTTGCTAGTTAAATTGATAGTGAGAGATTAGTCCGATTCATCATAGTCCCTAAGGGCAAAAATACCGATTACCCAATTGACTCTTCAAATTCTCGCCCTTTAAAAGATGCAAATGTCAAAACCTCACCTATAAATCATTCTAATGAAATTCAAGAATTTTTTGATTGTATTGTTAAGTTTAAGTAGGCATGACAATTCTCAAGTAGAGATGATATAGGGTGAAAAAGTTTAGAAGTGGAACGAGAATTGGGATATGGTTGAAAGGCTTAGAGTTGTGGATTCCATTGCTACACCATGAAGATGTTTTGCAATAATTTAATTGCAGTTTTCATGATCAAGAACCCAAAAAAAAAAAATATTGATATCAAGTATTTAGTCATCAGTGAACATGTTAAAGAGAAGAAAATGATCATAGAATACGTAAACATTGGATTGATGATAGCTATTTTTTAACTAAAGACATACCACTAATGAGTTATAAGGATCATGTATTCAAAATAGGCATTAGTCTAATAAATAGAAGAATTTGTGATTTCTAACATTTCTGTACTCCTTTTTAACGCATTTCTTTAACTTGTTGATCTGCTTCCCTTTATGAAGTCCACACAAGTATCATAATCAATAAAATCTAAAGTACTAAGTACTCCATCATTTATTAATTGCTTAATTCTATCGATAGAAATATGTCTCAATCTTCGATGCCATAACATAGAGGAATATTCATTCATAACACATTGCTTTGTGCTAGTGTTATCGTGAACGTGTATCACATTATAAATGGTATTGTCTTGAAAATTAATTCAAAAGAGACCGTTAGACAAAATATCACTCCAAACAATTTTAAAATTATACAATAAACCGAAAGTTGAATCCAAAAATTCAAAGGAGTATCTCAAAGGTACAAGTCTTGAAACTGAAATTAAATTCCTAGAGAAACTAGGAATATAAAAAGTCATTTCTAAATTTAAAACAAAACTACTATTGACAACTAATATGCATATCTCAATAGTTTCCACATGCAAGCGCATCTCGTTTCCCGAATAGATGCGTTGTTTATTTCCTAGTAGTTTTCATTGGTTTTGAAAACCTTGCAAGGAATTCAAGATATGGATTATATAACTAGAATCAATACACTAAGTGTTGTGACCTACATAAACCATATTAAATTCATAACAAACACATGAGAGTATGTTACCATTCTTTTTGAGTCGGGCCTTAAATTTGACGTAATCTTTCTTCATGCGCCCCTTCTTTTTACAAAAGAAACACTTGGATTCCTTCTTAACGTTAGTTTGGGGAGGTAGATGCATTTTACCTTTTCCCTTTTGCTTATCTTGCCCTTTATACTGCTCCCGTGTAACTATATGAGCATTTTCTCCTTTTTCCATCAGTAGTTTCTCTTCCTCTTGAGCACACATGGTCATGAGTTCATTGATTGATTATTTAGTGTTATGTGTGTTTAGGAGCATACTCTTGTAGAAGAGTATTCAGGATATGGTACACAAGAAAGAATTCTGATATCACAACCTCAAGATTCTTTAACTGAGCTGCAGTGTCCTTTATCTTCATGATGTGCTCACGTACACCTCTTATACTAGTAAGCTTCAATGATGATAATTTTACAATTAGGGTCATGGCATGCGCCTTCTCTGAGAGCTTAGATTGTGTATCAATAGCCTTCAACTATTCCTTGGCATTGTTATGCTAAATGACTAAACAACGAATGCTCACAAAAAGTTTTATTTTTATGTACATCACACTCAAATAGTTAGATTGCTTTCACTGTGCATAAAGTATATTCAGCTTGAATGCTATCCGTAGTAGGAACATATGATTCGTCTGACCGTGAAGCATAATCAATATCCATGCACCTCAACTAAAGAAGAATTAACTTCCTCTATTTTTTATAGTTATTTCCATTAAGCTCGGGAACAATTATATTGGAACTAAACGTAGGTGGTAACACTGCATCATAATCAAAGAAAAAATTATGTATCAATATATTCGAGGAAAATAAGCTTAAATCATATTTTACCAATGTAAGACATATTAAAAAATATGAACCTCATCACATCAAAAACTGCCTATGGGCTAAGTTTCTAATTTAAATAGAATTATAATTACTTCATGATGAAACTATCAAATTATATTCTCTTCCTTAATCCCTATGGGTAAATTAAGAAAGACAAAATAATATTTCATCATAATTAATCACATCAATATATTGAAAATTCATGTGGGATAAATTTCATAATATTAATGTGACTAATCACAATTAATGCATTTGACTATATATGATCTAAAGGCTCTTAATGTATATGATTTAATATAACCAATGATATTGTGGCAAATCTTCACAAGAAAATATTCATAAAATTGCACGTAAGGGAAAAACAGTAAAATCACGTGTACAAGGGTTAAAACTAGAATTTTACACGCAAGGGTAGAATTGGAATTTCACTTGTAAGGGGTGAAACAGAAATTTTAGGCCTAAAATGCCAAATCGTAATTTTCACGGCCAAAAGGGGCAAAATAGGAATTTCATCTAGCAAAGGTAGAATCGTAATTTTCTTTTATGCGGAAGGGCTAAATCGTAATTTGGGGCAGATTCGAAATTCTGCAATAACATATGGGCAAAACAGAGAAACCACGCGCGCCCATTTATGGCGCTTTGGCGCATGTGTTGCACGCGCCTGCTGCAGACCCTTGGGCGCGCCTGAGGCCTTCTTCCCGCAATTTTTCTTCTTCCGCTGTTGCTCCATCGCTCCACCGCGACCAAACTCCGTTTCGCCGCTTGGGTCATCTTCTACAGCCTATGTCCGATCAAATTGATCAATGGAATTCGAAGACAACGTCGGGACGAACGTATAGTTCCAAGATTTGGCAAAAATAGCCAATAAATTGACCGTAATTAAAGCCCAAAACAATTTGCCCTAAAACTCTAACCATTGAAAGTTTCACCGCTCAATTAGCCTTAGGCGGTCGGTACGATGAGTTTTCTTCCTAATGTCGGTGTGATCATGCAAATCCATTATCGCGTCGTGGGTTGCCCGAATTTGACCGGAGTTTGAAATTCCATTCCAAGCTACAAAAGATTTAAATTTTACCGGTTCATAATCCAATTAAAACATACAAAATTCCAAAATTTTCACCAAGGGAGAGATTATAAATGCACTTTGATACCAACTGTTAAACTAAATCTAAATAAAAACGGGCGATCCAATTTATCATTCGCAAACAAATACGTGCATAATTCGGGATCGATTATTTGCAAATATTGAAAATGGATGCGAGGAGCATGATCGATCTATGAATATGAAATCGCAAGATCTATACATTTTGTTCCACCAGCCAATACTCCTCAAACGTGATTATTATGTGTTTTTCTGTAATGATAAGGTTTGAACTAAACAATCTGACGTTTTATTCTGTTTCTTACGTTATTGACGTATTCCATCGAGACCGTTATGGTAACATATTAACGAGTAAATATCACGTAATAAATGTGGATAATAAATTGGACAAAAAGTCGAAATTAATTGGGAAACACATAATTGGGATCATGTTTAAATTGATAAAATATTATAATAGGTCAATGTTAGAATCATGAATGGTCGAGAGTTTTACTTACAACAAAAAAAAGGTGGTTTGTGTTCCTTGAGCAAAAAGTTTCTCTCCTTGACGAGTGGTGAAATCGGTTTTGCAAATCGCATGGCGGGGTCGTCCTTTGATCGAGTTGACTTCGTGAATTCCAATCCTCAAGTTTCCAATGCAGAGCTAGTGTATAGACTAAGCTTACTTACAAAACGTAGCTAGTGTAAAGATTAAGGTTACTTGCAACAAAAGTAACACAATATAAACCTAAACATCAAGCTTGTCATTCACGTGGTGACCTAAGATTGACGATTTGTAGCGATAAATTAAAAATGAAAATGAATCGCCACAAGGCTTGGTCGCTTTCCCAACCTGTTGTGGTTGGGAGGTCGGATTAAGCAGGCGTTGTAACAACATTTAAGATCTCCTTTCTCTCAAGTGAGGGTGAACCGTTGTATTGTATGAATATCTTAATTTCGCTATTGAAGATCGTGTCCCAATTATAGATAAAACAACCGAATCTCGATACATTGGGAGCAGCTTCTTCTTTTGTTTTATTTTAATTTTGAAAAAAGTTTGCCTTAAATAATTCTCGGGTTTCATGAAATGACATGCCAATCTCATGGAATAAGTAAGAAGAAAGCTGATATTAAAGGATATTTCCAAGCATAGTATTCTATATATAGTGAGCCAAATCCTCTTGTTATCTCACTTCTCGAATGTTCCCCCATTTGCATCGAGTTATAGAAATACCGACTACTCATTATTTTCTCTCGGTAACTACTTGATTTACACGTACTTAATAATTGCCCCTTACATACACACACTTAAATAATCACTAAAATTCTATCAAAATAAGAATACTTTCCCTTTATGCATAATTAAATCGGGTTCATTTGTTTAAAGGAAAATTGTTTTGGAGAAATTATTTTTTGACTTTCCGATGTTTGAACGACGGAAAATTAATTAACTTATAAAAAGCATTATGAATGGATTGAAAAGGTCAAATTTAAATCGGAGGAAAATGCCTTTCTATTTTAATAAGAAAGGAATCATTTTCTCCAAATCACCAAATAAATAAAAATTAAATTATTATAAAGTTTTTAGTAAGCAAACACACCCCTAAAGTCGCGCTCATGGAGCCTAAATTAAAGGAACTCACTTTGATAAATAAAAAGCCAATGCTGTGGGCCGTACATACAGATCATAATAGTTAATTCGAATCGACGAGGATGGGCAAAAGGCCACATGGATTGAACTTCAAATTCATGCATGTTCGCACATCACGCTCCGCTTCATCGTACGCTAATTATTCCCGACAACTCATCGTCCTCTACTGCTAATGATCCCGCAATTGCAGCTCAGTTATCAGGAAAAAGTGGAGTCGACGCCTTACGGCGGAAGCAAAATGTTGATATCTCCGTTATAAACCCGATGCTGGGTAAGAAACAGCTGCCCTAGAATCACCTATATTTCCCAACGTGCCATTCACTTTGTACAAGTTACCACCCATTAATCTATAATACCGTAAGTTTAGGTTAGACTTATGGAACATATGAGTCGGGTCAAAAATAACTTGACTCAAATTGACTAATCTCTGTGCAAGTATCTAGTGACTTATACACAATCCGATCCATATTATTAAAACGCTTTGATATTTAACCTAATTTAGGAAACCCATGCTCAAATTGAGGTAAAAGCATGGAGTGAGCGAGTGCGAGGTTAAGCAAAAAGAGAGTCATAGAGTTAGATTAGGTTTAAATAAGTTGTGAACCTATTTAATACCCGTATTATTTTAGGCTTTATCATTATGATTTCATTTATGATACATTTACTGAATATAACTAATCTATATAATAACTCAATCAATCGAATATGGGTTAAAAAAGTGGTCGAAGGCTCATTTTGATAGATCTGGTTTAGGCCAAATAAGAGTTTAAATAATAAGTTTTGTTTAATCACATTGGTAGTACTTTCATAACCCTTTATTGTCTGCACAATTTTTTTTCTGACCCCTCGCGTTTAAGCACTTTTATTACTGACTGTTAGATGCTCAATGTGATTTAATTTACATACTTAACCTATCAAATTCGACGGAAGAATGATTCCTGTTGTCCTTGGAAAGATTTTTCCTTTTTAACATTGGTATTGCTTTTATTATTTGCTTTCGCCATGGATGAATGCAAGAAATATATGCTTTATACTTATGTGGGGTTACCATATCACTTGGATGAAAATTCGAAACATAAGTTCGATAAAGATAGGTGATTAAATGAGATTTGTATCGTTTGAAATGATTACAATATAAGTTCATTTGATATGATATTAGCCATAATCTCCTAAAGAGTCATCAATATTAGGTTTAATCTTAACTTTCGCTTAAGTTCAAAATCAGTTGACACATCCAAAAATCGTTACTAATTTTTCAAAATTAGCATTAGTAAGGCCAGTTAGAAATCCATTATCAAAATTTACATACATATCAATACTCTCATATTCGTATGGAATAATAATGACCTTTTGATATGGATAATTTTTTTAAAAAATTAGTATAGATTTTTGGACGACTAAATAAATTTGAAAATATGGTGAAAATTGGGAAACGAAATTGGAATTACACTTAAAAGTTGAGGATTCTTAAGAGAATCAGCCATTACCGACGGTCCCGGCTAGCTGTATCTTTCCTTCCCCCGCAACGATTCTTACTTCTTCTTCTTCTTTTTTTTTTTTTTTAAAAATATATTTTTTTAACCAAAAGGAGCGCAGACAAAACCGACAAATCCTCCCTCCTGACAAGACCCACCGCGATCCGACGCGCTGCTCCTCTTCAGACTGTTAAAGTGGCCCGAACGCATCCTACCTCTCACGTGCCGCCCACTCCGCACGTGCCTCGTACCCCGTCCCCTCCCTCCACCGTTCCGAGATTCTAACCTGCCAGCTGAGAAAATCAGAGAGAGAGAGAGAGATCTCATTCCTTCTCTAAAACCAGAGACGTTTCGGGGGAAGCATTCTCGCTCCGGATCACCCCCCCCGGCGCCACCCGGCCCGAACCCGATTAGGTCTCCGGTTGAATGCTCGATCGCGGATCTGGAAGTTCCCCCGGAGCTCGTAGAGGTTTCTCGGCGGCGGCGGCGGCGGCGATCGCGGCGAGCTCGGAGCAATGGAGTCGATACTGGCTCGGGCGCTGGAGTACACTCTCAAGTACTGGCTCAAGTCCTTCTCCCGCGATCAGTTCCGGCTGCAAGGCCGCACCGTTCAGCTCTCCAATTTAGGTAACCGAGTTCTACTCTTATTCGTTTCGCCACTGCGGTCGACGAAAACGGTCGTTCGCCGCTTTGCGATTGTGCTGTGTTAGATCGATTCGCCGCTCGTTGTCTTGATTTTGCTAGTTCGTTTAAGTGTGATTGATCGCCCACCGCTTTGGTATGACTTGTTGGGATACGTGATAAGCCTGGTGGATTGACGATCTCATTCGGCATTTTAGATATCAATGGAGATGCTCTGCATTCGAGCGTTGGGCTGCCGCCGGCGCTGAACGTGACGACGGCGAAGGTCGGCAAGTTGACGATAATCGTAAGTTTTCTCTTCTTCGGGCTTGTTTTGTTTATTCGGAGTTGCTTGTCCATCCGTTGTTTGGTTGCGAGAGACGTTTGGAGGAGCAGGACAAATGAGATGGGAATTGCTATGTTTACTACAGTGGAAGTCTAAGAGATTGCGGCTCACTTGGTGCCCTGGCGGATTAGGAAGTTTTTGGGTCCAGTCGAGTCTCATCTACTGTTAACTTGAGTTGTTTGATTTGTTTTCGTATAGCTTCCATCCGTAAGCAATGTCCAGGTGGAGCCAATTGTGGTGCAAATCGACAGGCTTGATCTGGTTCTGGAGGAGAATCCAGATGCTGAAGCGTCTAGGACTTCATGTAGGTAATGTGGACGTCATTATGCACGAGATATTGCATCATGCTTCTTGTTGATCTTGTTTTCTGGATGACTTCAATGTTTGAATTCAATTCTTCTGCAGTACACCATCATCTGCTGGATCTGGATGGAGTAGTGGTTATGGATTTGCTGATAAGGTCAGGCTCGCTTTGATCACAGTAGTTCACCTGGCATTCAAGTACTTCTCTGTTTGGAGTTATTGGGCATAATTTATTGGTCTACTCCAACTTCTCACTTCCTGACTGCAATTGGCTATCATGTGCATGATTAACAATGGATTCTGAAACAGCATCTTACCTTAGATTTTTTGCGATCTAAAAATCAGATGAGTCACCTACGGTCCAAAGCTTTTCATTTCATGACAAATGTAAAGTCTAGAATGTGAGCTCACATTGTTTTTTTTTTTTTTTTTTTTTTTTTTTTTTTTTGGGGGGTTGGGTTGGGTTTTTCTGTCTCTTTATTTTCTTCTCCATGAATTTGCCCTATTTCATGGCTGTGCATCTCATTGCATTGTTTTTCCTTTTTGGTCGAACATTGCCTTATATTGAAGGAATTCCCTTTGTTCTTAATGTTTCCTTGTCCCCTCTTTTCCTCTCCTGCCTGGTAGTCTCTTCATAGTACTAAGTTAATTTTCTGAGACACTTGATTTTCCATCTCTCTAGATCCACCTTTATCATATTCAGCTGAAGGTCTCTCCAGATCCATGCTAGTTGAGCGCTTAAATTGTTTATGAATGTTGCTGAATGTGGAAATACTGCTCAAAAAATTATTTACTCTGTACTTGTAAATTTCTAGATTGCAGATGGAATGACTTTGGAGGTTACCACTGTCAACCTTCTTCTTGAAACTCGCGGAGGTAGCAAGGGACAAGGAGGAGCTGCATGGTGAGTCATTCACTTTTCTTGGGAGGTATAGGGCAGAACTGACCAATCAGTGGGAATTACTTGTTTTTGGAATACAATCTATATGATTTAAATGGGCTGGTTTACCCAGAGTTGGTTCCAAAACCTATTCTCACAAGATCACTTTTGGACTTGCAAACTTATCACTTGAGAAGGCAATAATATTTTTCAAGAAAAGTAGATTATTGACTACATGACATGTAAATTATCAATTTAAATTAGTGGTGCCTTGGACTTTTTTTCTTTAAATGTCTCGCGTCTTAGGAAAGTTTTGTTCAAAATGTTAAATAAAGGACTGTGTGCTTAACACATATCCGCTTACGTACTTCTATCTTGGTGTTTACTGAAGGATTATTCTTGATACAACTGTTAATCCTAGACACATTTCAATCGAACTAATAAAATGTTTACTACTCTCATCGCCCTGAAGGCATTTCATAGTAAGTCATCATATGCTTTTGATGACCTGCCATATTATTGGCGTCTTGACATAATCATTCTATGTTACTTCGTGACACGTAGATTGACTGTCAATGAAATATATACTTGCATATGGCCTATTTCCAAAACGATAGTGTTCATCTGTTGATGGTGTGACGTTATAGTTCATGTAATAGGCGAAAGGACTTCCTGTTTCCAGCTCAATAAATTGATGCTGAGCTCTCAGTTTATCATGGTGATAGAGTGTAGGAGAGTGGGAGTGGCTATGTAAATGGCTATGTAAATATGGGCAAGAATATGCGATATGTCTGATGCAGCTTGGATAAAGCATTTCCTTTTAGGTGTAGAGATCTGCATATGTAGATTTTTGTCAACTATCATTGAAGTTCACTGGTAACGGTTTACTATCTTTTCTTCCCAATTTGTATCCTCCACTTTATTTTTTCTTTAACTCAGTATGTTCTGGTACTTCTCTTTTGTTGTTCCTTCCATCTCAAATGTTTGAATAGAACAGCCTGCTGCTTACCACTTCTCAGAGTTCCGTGGAGATATTTGTTTGACTATTTGGGATAAAATCTTCCAATTAATGGTCTAAAAACTCTAAATGGATTTGCTTCATGTAATCCCTGACTAGTGCTAATCCTGACCATTTCCAATCTCTGTTTTTCTTCATTCTGGATTGGCATGTGTTTTTGCCACTGTACGTACTAATTACTCATAACACAGGGCATCACCTTTGGCATCTATAACTATACGTAATCTTCTGCTGTACACCACAAATGAAAACTGGCAGGTGGGTCTCCTTGTTATAAACAATTTATAACTGGCTTCTTATGTTTCATGCCGATTCTGACAATGTTATCGCAGGTTGTTAATCTCAAGGAAGCACGTGAATTCTTCAGTAACAGTAAATATATCTATGTATTCAAGGTAATTTACTTGCTTAAATCATCTCCAAATGCAAATGCAGTGCACAGCTCATCCCGTAATTTTGTCGAAGGGTATTATGTATGGAATTATCATCTGGACTTGTTTGCTGCATTTATAGGTATATGGTTGGATGTAGCCATCGAATGTTCTGAAGTGCCCATTTGGACACGTGCTTGTGTTTGTGTGAGCTCAAATGCTCTTGTGTGCATTCATATATACTTTTTCAATTATTTTGAAAGCTTAGGATGTTATCTGTTTCAAGTAAGTGCTTTCAATTTTTCCTGACCAAGATCAAAGATGTGGTAGTGCATTCTATGCTGATGGCTAATGACGCTTGGTGATTATAAAGCAGAAACTTGAATGGGAATCTCTATCTATCGATCTTCTTCCTCATCCTGATATGTTTTCGGAGGCCAATCTGGCACGTGCACAAGAAGGAGCAGACCAAAGAGACGATGATGGGGCAAAGCGAGTTTTCTTTGGTGGGGAGCGTTTCATTGAAGGAATATCAGGAGAGGCTTATGTAATAACTTCTACTTTGCTAGAAATCGATGAATTTTTTTCCCTGATATCGTTTATTGGCTCTGTGAGCTTAACAAGGTACTTTGTGCGACAATTAAAAAGTTGATGCATTTCCTATGACATTATGATAGATCACAGTGAAGAGGACGGAATTAAATACACCACTTGGTCTTGAGGTTCAGTTACACATTACAGAAGCTGTTTGTCCTGCACTAAGTGAACCAGGTATCTAGGGTTTCCTTTTCCTTGATCTTATTCCCAGGTGATGCTTGTCTCATAAATAGCTGGAGTTGATATATAGCATCATATGAACAGGACTTCGTGCTCTCCTCCGCTTCTTTACTGGACTGTACATCTGCCTTAACAGAGGCGATGTGGATTTAAAGGCTCAACAGGTTTTAGAATTCACCACTATTTTGTTTTGAGCAAGCTTCACTCTGTTGCTAATCTCTGCTGAAAATCTCCATCTCTTCTTTAATATGTTATCTTGACAGCGATCTGTAGAAGCAGCTGGTCACTCTCTGGTATCGATTATAGTGGACCACATATTTTTATGCATCAAAGATGCTGGTTCGTTGTGCTATAAGCCTCTAATTCTTTTTCTATCTAAGTTTTCTCAGAAATGGTGACTCAAGTCTAATGGCATTTCAGTTTCGGACGTTCTCTTTCAACTTGAGATAATTCTTACATTCATATCTACGTGCAGGGTTTCAGCTGGAACTTTTGATGCAATCACTCCATTTTTCTCGAGTATGTCTTGTGGCACTACAGTTGATCTCTTGTTTTTCTTCCACATTAGATTTTATTATTATCAGATGCCATATTTTTGTTGCGTAACACAAGCTGAAACTTAATCTAGCGAAGTACTCTTGTTGTTAGAAATGACATAACAATTAGTCTCTAAGCATTGTGGTCTCTAATTGTTGATATTGAACTAGAACGAGAACCTCATCGCAACTTTAATTTTTCTTTTTTCTTCTATTTTTCATGTTCTTTTGCCTAAGTTGTCTTGCACATTTGCAGAGAAAATATCTTGAATCAGCAATTTGAGGAGTTTGTTAAGTAACATTGGATTGGTAATATATTGGTTAGTACTTAGTTCCATGTACTTCAAAAGGTTTTAGTTCTAGGGAACTGATGCTTTTGGTGTGTCTAAGTCTAAATATGTACTGTCAAAGCTTAAGTGTGATTGGAATTGCTCAATCAATGAAGGTTTCTGTATTTTGTCAAAATGGGCCGAATTTTGCAATAAATTAGCATTTTGAAGTCAAGGATAGGGTAAAGTTATAGCATTTTGGAGATGCATGTTGTTAGATGTTATAGCTCTCATCTAACTGAAAAACTTCAGGACCAGACGAATCTTTGGTTAAAAAGGGGAGCAACAAGTAATGTGCGATAATCGGCCAACAAAAGGATGTTTGACAGCATAAGTTCTAGACCTTTTCCATGAACTAGTTATTTTGCATCCTGGTTGAAGCATATCAGTGCTTGGCAAATTGTTCGACATTTTCTTGAAAGTTGCACTTCAACATTTTGGGATGCATGTTTTTAGGACGCTGACATTTTTATTAGAATTTGTTCTCTTGGTAATTTCTGGTTATATCTTAAGTGCATGACTAAACGTAGATATTTTTTTTTTTCTTTTTCCAGTTTAGACAATGTAACAGCCCATTTCTGTGCATTTTTCATAGATCTTATTTGGATTGCTTGCCTTAAAGTCGGTCTCGTCTTGCGATAATAAATTTCATGTTGGACCCTGCAGGCTAGTGTTTCTGATGGAGAAAGTGCAAATAACTTGACAAAATTGATGGTTGGTGGTCTTTTCTTAAGGTTAGCTCCTGTATTTTGTTGAATAATTTTTGTTGCAAATGTCCTCGTGGAGGAATGTTTCTGTTGCGAAATGCTTTTCAACTTTCGCAGTTATAGTTCACATGCTAGATAAAGGTGGAGCTTCAATTTCTTATCTCGGCGGTTTTGACACCATTTGGCATTGTCCATAACATATTCTGAAAGTAATTCTGCCCTTCAGTCAGACTTACATTATTGACTTTCTTCATACAGTTTGGAAATACACAATGACATTCCTCAAACTCATTTTCCGTTGAAATGAAAAAATAATGCTGTTAATATTTCTTTCAAGTATGGAGAAGTATAAATTTGCGGTATGGAGCTTAAGGCCTTGTTTGGGAGAGTAGAAAGGAAGAGGTAAATTGAGGGAGGGAGAGAAAATAAGTCGCAATTAATCTGTCCTTCCATTTTCCCTCTCCTCCCAAACAAGGGAAAATTTCTTCACCTATTATTTTACTCTATTAAAACAATCTATTTCCTTCAACTCTATTCCAAAAAATGACTTAAGTTCTTGAATGATGTCTTGTGTCCCTAAGTCGATTCAACATACTTTTGGATGATCAAAACAGTGCCTTATATTAGCAAATACATTTCAGGGACACCTTCTCACGCCCTCCATGCACTTTGGTTCAGCCATCAATGCTAACTATTGCCAAAGATATTGAGGACATTCCTGACTTTGGTACCAGTTAATTTTATCGTGTAATCGCCAGATTATCATGGACATCAAGGTTGTTGGTTGTCATTTTAAGTTGGCTTTTTTCTCTTGCAGCTAAAAATTTTTGTCCTCCAATTTATCCTTTGGGAGAACATCAATGGCAGAGAAGTGTAGGTGTTCCTTTGATATGCTTGTATTCTCTCCAGGTCAATCCATCCCCTGCCCCACCCTCCTTTGCATCTGAGACAGTAATCAACTGTCAGCCTCTCATGGTATTCATCAATTGTCTATACTTTTCCTTCTATAGTTTACTTGCAGCTGGTGCATATAAACCTTGGTATTTCTAAAGAATGACTTGAACCATTTTTTGGCAGATATTTCTTCAGGAAGATTCCTGCTTAAGGGTATGTTCCTTTTTGGCAGACGGAATTATTGTGAGTCCAGGAGCTGTTTTACCTGATTCTTCCATAAAATCCCTTTTATTTATGCTCAAGGAGTTAGAACTTACTGTCCCGTTGGAGTTTGGGAACCATTTAACTTCTGATAACGGGAAAGACATTGTCCAGAAATCTTTGACCGGAGCAAAGCTTCGTATTGAAAACTTATCATTTTCAGAATCACCTTGTCTGAAAACGCGGCTACTGAACCTAGAAAAGGATCCTGCCTGTTTTTGTTTATGGGATGACCAACCGATTGATGCTAGCCAGAAGAAATGGACCAGTGAAGCATCATTGGTGAGTTTGTCTCTAGAAGCATGTGCTGCTGTCACCGAAGCACCCCATTCTCGTAACAATGTATCAGATTCATGGCCATGTGTTGAGGTTAAAGATGCTCGCTTCGAAGCAGCAATGGTTACTTCCGATGGGAAACCCTTGACAGATGTCCCTCCTCCAGGTGGGATTGTCAGAGTGGGAGTTGCATGCCAACAGTATCTATCTAACACTTCTGTTGAGCAGTTGTTCTTTGTGCTGGATCTCTATACCTATATCGGAAGAATCAGTGAAAAGATTGCTCTAGTTGGAAGAAAGAGCAGAGCAAGGGAAGTGAGAACTGAAGCTGTTAGTAGAAGGCTAGTGGAAAGAGTTCCCAGTGACACTGCTGTGAGTTTAGCTGTAAGGGATCTACAGCTCAGATTTCTGGAGTCTTCTTCCTTGGTGATGGAGGACATGCCACTGGTTCAATTCATTGGAGATAATATTTTCATCAAAGTTACTCACAGAACCCTTGGAGGGGCCATTGCTGTTTCATCCACCTTGCGGTGGGAGAGCATTCAGGTTAATTGTGTAGATACTCCCAGAAATTTGGGTGATGAGAATGGCTTGGTGCTGAGTACTGAGGACCATGGTAATCTGGTTGTGGGGAGTGAAAGCCCTAAACTAAGAGCTGTCTTGTGGATAAATAACAAAAGCAAGTTTCAAACAAATGGCCATGTTAATCCGGTTCCATTTCTGGACATAAGTACTGTACAAGTGATTCCATTCAATGAGGATGACGTAGAGTGTCGTAGTTTAAATGTGTCAGCTCGCATTTCTGGTGTTTGTCTTGGTGGTGGAATGAACTATGCCGAGTCCCTGCTGCATCGCTTTGGAATACTTGGTCCAGATGGTGGTCCTGGAGAGGGACTGTTGAAAGGGTTGGATAATTTGTCCTCAGGGCCTCTAGCCAAACTATTTAAAGCATCACCACTTAATGCAGATGATCTAGAAAAGAGTACGAAGATATTTTGCAATTGGTTATCCTTTTACCATATCATATGTTTCTGACTCATAATTATGGCACTTGACTTATACCTTGTCTATCTGCTGTGTTGGAATTTCAGGAGATGGAATAGACAGTGGTTTTCTGGACTCAGCAAAGCCAGATAATTTTGACATATCCGTAGAGTTGAAAGACTGGCTTTTTGCTTTAGAAGGTCCTCAAGAGATGGCTGAAAGTTGGCAGTGTAATGACCTCACAGATGTCGGAAGAGAAGAGAGGTCATGGCACACGTCTTTTAAGAGTTTGCGAATAGAAGCTAAAAGCGAATCCAAGCATGGAATTAGTTGCAAAGAAAGATCTAATCCAGTGTGGAAGTTTCCTTTGGAGTCAGTTATTGTAAGTAAATATATGGAAATTTTAACTTGTACTGACAGTTTTAGTTTATCAATGAGCTTTTCGTTGCTAGCTGAAGGTAAATTAAATACCACTATTGATTTTAATATTTTCATGCAATTTCTCCTGTTTGATTCAAGCCTTTCTTGCTAACATTGGCTGGGCAAGTACTTCTGACAAAAACCAGAACTTGTCTGTTGGGTCATGATGCACCTGAGAAATCTTATTGAAACTTTCTAGGTGCAGTGCTTGGAAATATGCCTTTTTGCCTGTCTATTGCATTGGTCCACTCTCTGTGTCTTGTCACTTAATGCTTACATTTGTCTGTTATGTGTGAGGTCAACTTGCTTTATCTGAAGCTGTAGCTATCTGTTTCCTTTATCTGTTGATTTTATTTGGTGATGCCATAGTTGGCTTATCTCTGTTATTAGGTTGACCGTATATGGGAAGACTTAGATCAGCTTCTTATGTGCCTGTACTTTTTATCATTCTTAAAATTTCCTTAAACTTGGATCCATCCTACTCCATCAAAGATGTTCCTCATACCTTTTATGACAAACATGAATAACTTCACGGTGGACTGGTTTTAATGCATTAGAGGGGGAAGTCTATTTTAAATTAATGATGTTTGAATGGCACAACTAATTATCAGAACATCTAGTTTGATGATTATTTGAGAGCTGGGAAGTCACTCTGGCTTAAAATCACAGAAAATGATTTAGTGTTTAGCTGGGCTATAAATGGGCTGGTAGGTGGATAGACATTTTCTATCTGTTGTTATATTGTTGATTTCAGATGTGATTATCTAATCTGGTGGACTGCTTTTGGAAATCTGCATGAAGTTGATTATGTTGTTAACAATGCCGATTGCCCTTGCAGGTAGATATTGAAGGCTTGCAGACCCTGAAGCCCCAATACCGGGGGGAAATGCTTGTAGCTGGTGTACATTCAAATGGGATCAAAGAAACTTTTCAAATGAACGAGGGGATAAATCTTGAAGTTCGCATGGTAATCTCCGAGGATGATGTAGATAGTGAAACGGCCAAATGGATGGTTGAAAATTTGAAGTTTTCAGTCAAGAAACCGGTAAATATACTGAATCACATATCTCTTTCTGTTTTCCATACTTCTCTGCTGAGAAGCGCCTTTTTTTTAGATTGAAGCAGTTGTCTCCCGGGATGAGCTTAGACATCTCGCCTTTCTGTGCAAATCTGAAATTGATTCGATGGGACGAATTACTGCTGGAGTCCTGCGTGTGCTGAAGCTGGAAGATTCTGTTGGTCATGCTGCCATGGACCAGCTAAGCAACCTTGGTAATATTAATTTAAGTCCTCTGGAGCATATATTATTCAGAGTTTCCTCTTAGGAGTCACACTATCATTGTTTTATTTTGGTTATTATGCAATGCTTCCCTCTCTGAAAAAGGAAAAAAAAGGGATGTTTTTAGGAAGTTCTTTAAGATCGGATGTGGCAAGAGGCAAGAAGAGGTCATTATGTTTGGAATTCCGCACTTTATCTTTAACTCTGTCTTGTTGTACTTAAGAAGTCCTACTCGTACCAAGTTGTAAAATAGAGGGAAAATGGGGGGTTGGGGATCTGACCCATTGGTTATCAAAAATTGAACCTGTGGATCAGACTATTTAGAATGTTCGGAAGTAGCATCTAGGAGGCTGCTTTGACAGAACGAGATAGATCGAATTTCTGAAATCCTAGTGGTAGTGTATTGCTTTGCAATAGAAGCATGCGCATCATGTTTGTGTACACATTAGTGCAGCATCTTTATCATCCTCTCAGGTCCTGCTTCTAAATGCTGATATTCTCAGAGAACTTGTATAGATTTATCTTGTAGTCTGAAATTGGGCAGTATCTAGTTGAGGCATGAATCTTTAGGGCCAAACCAGGCTGTATCATGCAATGTTACATGGGCACACTGTTTGCTTGCACCATTTTTCGGATGTGCTCGTGTTGATTTCAGAACTAATGATTTGCAGGAAGCCAGGGTCTTGAAAGAATCCTGACTCCAGACAAGCTCAGCCGGGATAGTAGTGCTGCCAGCATCAGTCTTGCTTCCCCACCTTATATGACTAACGAATCTCCTTCGATTCCCTCAACAGTGGCTTCCCTTGAGGAGACAGTTTTAGAGTCTCAAGCCAAGTGCACCGGTCTCCTGGCTGCTTTGGGCAATTCAGGTGCTTCTACCCAACATATCACCGATGTTGACCAACTCGCTCAGAATCTTGGAAACATTCAGAGGCTATTGAAGCAATTGAGAACGAATATTTAATTGGCACTTTCACTCCCTTGCTCTACAATTTTGACGGAAGAGGATCTGAAGTGTATAGTATGTGCCCATTCTTTTTGTGTACAGTATACAAATATGTTGCCCTGTACATGTCTAGTTTTGTGTGGAATAGCAATCGGGCAGAGTAAAATGTGTGATCTGTATACATAATTTTGTCATGAGAAGGATCATGTCCCGAGACATAAAGGAACCACATGTAATAGGTTCAATTTTGTCCTTATGATTTGCATAACATTGAAGAAACTCTGCTCATCTCTTTAGATCCCACGTTTGGTTATTCTGGATAGAGATCAAGTAGGACATTCGTAAAATCTGCAGGATCCTTTTGCTTCAGCGTCCACAGCGATATTTCTTGCGCTAAATGGCATTAAAGAGAGATGTTCTTCTAGGCTGGTGTCTCTGGCATCCTTATATACTGATCATTTGCTGAATTGCCCATATAAGACATTTCATCATGCACGACGAATTTGTACTTGCCTACACGATGAATGTAAGCCAACACGACCGTATCTTATCATGGTCGCAAGTCTGTTCATCTGCTGGTGTGCTCTAGACCTGCGGCTTTTGTTCATTCTCATCTTAGCAAAAGCGAATCGGGCAGAGGCCCATCTGGGAAGTTAAGGTAGATTAAACTGGATGTTTCTAGTGTACAAATCCCAGTTTGCGAAGTGAAATGATTCACGGAGAGTACATTTGACACCAAAAAGTAACTACATAAATCGTTCAGACTGATGCACAACCCAATCATCCACTTGCTTTCTTCGTTACCAAAAAGCAGTTGTCCGCTTGCATCTGTGCGGTGATGCTATTCGAGTCTCCATCGAGATAAGAGGTTGAAGCAGCTCCCATTTAGCTGATACATGGTGGGGAACATGCCCACACAAGAGGGATTCATAACTACAAAGGGAGTTCTCCAGTCCATCTGCCATGGAAGGCTTAGGATGTTGATGCCGTAATTGCATCCCAGCGCCATATAGTACCATCCTCACAGCAGCTCAGGATCGTGCTGTGAAAAGGAAACAAAGAAGAAAAAAAATCTGACTAAGTCAAAATCATAAGATAGATTCCTGGCAATTTGTCATCATGATAGTCTGAGTTACCTCCCATCAAATGACATGGCGGTCTGTCTGATTGGGGATTTTGATTGGGAATGAGACAACCTGACACATGATTGAGCAGCGGGGGTAAAGATATAAGTGCCACTCATGAATTCCTAAAACATTGATTGACGAAAACAAAGCAAAGCCAACCATACTTTGCAATTAGAACAGGAGGGCTACTCTGCAGCTCCCATACGTAGATCTTCCCTTCCCTATTTCCTGGTATGTGATCAAGACAGAAGTGATCCCCCTTGTTGCATAAAATCTTGAAAGTTAAATACACTCGTTGAATCCAAGAAAGTGAGGCATGACAAGATCAGTTGTATATACTTATGCTAAAGATTATTGACCAAGAAATGATCAAGGCAAAGTAAAGGAGCGGTAAGATTGCAAATGGAACTCAAAAATGCCAAAGCTGAAGGACGATGGGCTTTAAGGTACCTATAGCAATTGAGTGATAATGAAAGTCGCAGGAAAATTTGATGAACCAAATGTCACACTCTGGAACTGGATATTTCTGAAGGATATCCACCGACCCCTGAGCCCACCATATACAGAGATAATTCAATTATCAACTTTTCTATTGATCGAGAGGGGAAAACCAATTCAGCATGCATGATCTAACCTCTCCCGGAGATTGTTCCTTCATTTTGGGTTCCCAAAGCACAATCTCGTTGTCAACACTCTAGAGGCAAAAGGGGAAATAATAAGCACACAATCCAATAGATTAGAGAATTTGCATCATAGTGTAAAAATTGACCAAAGAAAATCAATTCAAATAGAGTTCAAAGAGAGAGGGTGAAGAGAAAAACATGAAAACAACTCTAATATAGAGACCCAGGCTCAAAAGCTTTGACCATGTGTGATCCATGAAGTCCACACTCGAGTAGTGAAAGATTATTGAAAAAAAGAACAGCATGCTCCAATGCTCTCATTTCATTGATTTTGCAACAGAAAATGCAACATAAACTATAAAGGTGCATTTTAATCGATCGCGATACTCGGAGTTTACATCCCAAAGATTGAGAAAGGAAGATCCTTAAGATCTGATCAAAGGTTCACACTGGTTAGCTTTAATCAAGTACTTCACCTTTGACAGAACAAAATCACCAAGCCACCTGTTGCAGTCAACATAGTTTGAATGAACTGGAGCTATGAAAACCTGAAATATAATAACAAACAAGTCAATTTGAAGAACACATTGTCTTGCCGCAAACAAAATTATATTAGAAAAGCTCCTCACTGGAAACTGCACGTATTTTGTGGGAAACTTCGATGGAAGATCTGTCCATGTAAATGACTTCTCCACATATGTCCAGAACTCTGCAGCAAGGTCAATAAAATGATCAAGTAGTTTTAAAGGTCCAGGCAGAGTGCACTAAATTATGATTAAATATTTTCAGGAGCTTGAAAAATTCCTTTGTAACAGGACAAATGAACTACATTAGAAGTGGACCAACTTGAGCTGCGATCTCTACAACTTCCTATGAAACTAGAAGAATGCACTACACTAGCTGGCAAATAAACCTTCCTTTAAGCTCAAGAGCTGCTATCTCTATGTGGTACGACAACTCATCTAATGTCAGATTTATCAGTATACAACAGTAGGAGCATATTTCTCCTTAAATCAAAAGCAACCAACATTAAAAAATGCATTGCCATCTAAAGATTCGCATGTGCAACATATAGAGGTCCTGTAGTTTTAAGCATTGCCAACAAAGAGCAAACTATATGTAGCCGGCATGAACTTTACCTTTCATTGACCAGATTTTAACCGTATTGTCCATACCACAACTTGCAATACGGTACTTGTCGGAAGGATGGAAGTCCTACAAAGGCCAACATAATACCGCAACAATATAGCAAAAGAATAGGTAAATAGATTTTCAATTCTCTTTTGACTCTTGAGGCCTGCAGAAGAATAGAAAATAAGAATCTGTGCAGCCGAGACTGACCACGCTCAAAACTTCATTGCGATGACCCCCGGCTCCAGCAAATATCAGGATACAAATTCCCGTATGAACGTTCCAGAGCCTAACGGATTCATCCTGAACAATTCAGATCAAGGCTATAAGCAATAACCAGCATGGCAAACAGTTACACAGGATCCTTAGCAGGTCAAGACTTAATCTCGCAAGAAAAGATGTTCCCCATAGGACACTAACCAATTAGACTAAAAGAAAAAGAATCCGAGATGTGCAGAATACAGAGATCTGTGACATTACTTTGCTAGCAGACACGATGAGGGATGGGTTCAATGGTTGAGTCCTGATTTCATTTATTGAATCCCCATGGCCTACAAAACTCTGCACAGGAATAACATAGGAAAGATAAATGAAGAGCGAATGAGTATCCGCATTCCTACATAAAACTACAATCTTTTATGAATCACTGGCAACGAGTATGGCCGTCTGACAGATTTCTAAGCTCCAGCAGGGCTAAGCAAAATTATGGATGGATCTTCAAGAGAATGACTTTATGAGTTCATGTCGAAATTGCATAGCTTTATTTGGTTTGTAAATATGGAAATAAAAGTACCCTGTGTATCTTCTCATTGCCAGCATCAATTATACGGATGATACCATTGATTCCTCCCGCCACCACAAACGGCGTTCTATCGATATTGCACGCCCAGCTGACCGTGTAAAACGACTCGTCCTTCTGATCTACATAGCACATGGAAGTCCCGAGGCTCCATTAGATAGCTCATTCTTACGGAATGCACATTATCCACAAGGGGGGTAAACCACCAGAGAAATTACTACAAGTTGTTTGGCCTTACATCTTCATCAATGTATGACTGCAGCACGGCTATTACTCCCCCTTCGAGACACTGATAAACAGTAACCTGGAAGGAAAAAAGAAAAGAACAGAACAAGTAAAACACTTTTTGCTCCACGGTGATCTTCTATAAACTGAAAAAAAACACGATATTCCTATCCAAATTGTACTGACCAGGTCAAAATAAAGAATGCTACGAAAAACCCAGTTCAGTTAAACAGCTGCAGATGCTCGAGAAGAGGCAAAAACCCATAAAGCTGAGAACTTGGGGAGTACCCGGTTGCCGCCGACGGTGGCGAAGACGTTGAAGTAGCGGGAGTCGATGAAGTTGAAGACGACGGCGTAGAGGGGACGCTTCCCCTCCTGGAGCCTGTTGGTCACCCTGTACTCCCTCTTCTTCGACGAAGTCAGAGTCCCCGCCACCGGTTCGCACCCGAGCGCGATCTTCGCCATCGCCCCCGATCCGCCGCCGATGCCTCTTCCTCGAGTTCGATCCGCGAGAACGCGAGAGCCGGTGGAGACGCAACGGCGAACGAGGGAAATTTATTGCTTTGGAAAAGACCAGAAGGGAAGGCTGGGTGTTGTCTGCAGGAAAGAAGAGAGCTCCTTGAAATTAGACCATTTACTCATGTGAAAAGACGGGAAATTTAGTATTTTGGAAATTTATATTTGGTCTTCAAACTTTCATTTTGTCCATTCTTTTTTCTTTTTTATTTCTTAGTAGAAATATTTGCCCAATTTTGTTGTACTCTATGAATCACAGGAGAACTTACGTTTTAGAAAATTAGCTTTGTTGACATCCGACCCGACAATACAATTAATCGTGAGTTCCATTGTCATGAATGTGACGCTGGCAGCACAAAAATCTAATATCTATTTGTTTCGAAAAATTAATAATTTGGATAATATTTTGGGGATTTTAATCATCATTGTCGCCTACAAAAAATGAGTTAATTAAAGATATATTCATGACTATACATTTTTGTAGATAATGAAACTTTTTTGAAACCTTTTTTTTTTTCTAAAGATGTAAATGATCAAAGTTAGAAAAAAATTTAAATTATTAAATTTCCATGAAAATAATGAAGTCTTGAAAAGGAAAAAAAAATTAATAATTTGAGTGAGGTAATTCTTATGATATATTTCGATCTACTATTTTATAGTAGCGTATCGCTAATCTCAATTAAAACTCACCTACTAATTTTACTTTGGACCTTGTGAAGTAACTAAATACATTGTAGAATCATTAATCAATTGATCAAAGAAAAATTACATTTGAACAATAGAAAAAGTCTACAACTGATTTGAATAACTTAATCCATAACATAAAGCAACTTACATTTTTATATGGGAAGTTACTAATCTCCATTTAGTAAACTCTTATGAAAAAGTAATGTCGATCAGCATTAAAATATTTTATAACATCAACGTGATCAGTAATTTGTTTATACATTTAGTGAGATAAATTTTAATACACATCACTACGGGCAAATATCGTAAAAAGAAAATCTTAAACTATATCAATTGTGAGTCAAATGCAATAACCCTTTTTTTTTTTTTTGCGCACAAAAAATCTTAAATTTGTTAACTGTGACACAAATATCTCATACTTGTTTTTGTGTCATGAATAAATCCAAATTTATACATATGTAATATATATATTACCTATTTCGTAAGGTAGTGTGAGGTTTTTTATAACACAAAAAAGTTAAAAGAGTATTTGTGTCACAATGAATAAATTTTGGATTTTTAGTGGCAAAAGGAACTTGAAATATTTGCATCATAATTAACATAATATGATTTTTTATATTTAGTATTAACCGTAATTTATTGCCCAAAATATCCAAATATTTAACTGAATACAAATATCCAGAAAAATAGAGGGAAAGGGGGAGGGAGGGAGAGAGAGTAACAAAAGCTTATCCATCTCGTCTCTCCTCTCCCTGAAGCTTCCCAAGCTCTCTCCCATGGCAGCTCAGCTCCACTCCCCCTTCAACTCCACCCTCCTTCTCTCCCCACCCCGACCACTCCATCACCCTAACCGCAGCCTCCGTCTCCTCACCCCAAAATGCACTTCCGATTCCGCGCCGCCGGACTCCCCTTCCCCGACCTCCGACGCCACCGTCGCCCCGGACAAGTTCCCCATCGAGCGACGGCGCCCCTCCGAGATCGTCCGCGACCGCCGCTCCCGGCCCTCCCTGGCCCGGCCGGAGCCCCCGAACATGGAGGTCGGGTGGAGGCGGACGAAGGCGATCGACACGACGAAGCCCAAGGGGTACGCGATCGCGGACTTCCTGGAGAAGCTGGAGGGGCTGATGGGGAGGGAGTTCGGGTCGGCGGACCTGCTGGCGAAGGCCGGGGAGATGGTGGCGGAGCGGGCGAGGGAGGAGGCGGAGTCGCTGAGGGAGGGAGGGGAGGTGGAGGAGCGGACGGTGACGGAGCTGTTCAGGGTGCTGCGGCTGATGGAGATGGACCTGGCCATGGTGAGGGCGGCGGTGCAGCAGGAGACGCTGGCGGAGAGGGTGGAGCAGGCCAGGGCCCGCTGCCGGCAGGCCATCCTCGTCGCCAATTCCTTTTGACCGTCCGAGTCCCGACACAGAGAACTATGTTAGTTTTTTCTGTTTTCATTTTTTTTTAAACAGAAGCTGAATCCACATTGGCACACTGCTTTTAGTAGAAGTGGAATTTCGGATAATTCGTATGTAAAGATATCGCGAATTTAAGGTTCGTGTCTGTCGATATGTAGTTTAACATAGTGATTTCTCGATTACAGTATGGAAAGATTTTCCCTACTCTGATAAGCTCATTATTCCAGGTTTCTCAGATGTGATCACTGCTCGGAATATTTTTTTTTTTGACATGATCAGAGAGTTTTCACGAAAATACATATGCGTGATCATCATTAGGATGACGTTTGTCTAAGTAATCATCCGTCCATAATGATCGCGTATTTATTATTCTTTTTAAAAGAGTCGCTCCATAAAAAAGAAAAAAAAATTATCATAAGTTATCCCCAGTTAAATTCGACATCGAACCACATTAGAAGAAGTTTGCTGCTCTGAATTTTTTTCATTGTCGACTTCCTCCTCCTCCAACCTATCATAAAACCCCCCCGTGTCATCATATTCACATCTTTATTTCAGCAAGATTGCATATCATCTCTGAGATATTTTTTTTTTGATCTTGTGTTGAGCAGGTAACCCCTCTCCACTTTTTCTAAACAGATTTTATATAGAAGCAGCACATTAGCAAAATCAGCACCACATGCGCAAATCAGAACACGAGTTTTCCAATGAGCGAACTCAAACGGCCAAAATTAATTAAAGCGCCTTTTGAATTTTAACCTGGAACAGAAAGACCACTAATGACATTATTGGTAATAAATACGATCCATCATTTTCTTTTTGTTGCTCGAATGTTTTCTTTTTACCTTCGAAAATCAGAACCGCTGACAAGTAACTTTTGCAACGAAATATTACGTTTTCATTCCGTCCGATAATTGCATTTACTAGTATCTATTGGCAAATAGCCCGTAACTTAGTAAATTCTCAGAATTATTACGAAGCATAGAGCTGCAAAGATAGATGCTGAGACATGGCAAGTTAGGTAAATACTTAGATATATTAATAACCTTCTTCACTTCACACCATTAATTAATAAATTTCGCAATGACTTTACTCTTTTTATGAAAGAACCAAAATGAAATCAATCATCAAAATCTGAGGACCCAATTCGTGAAAAAAATAAATAAATTCAAAGACGATATCGCACAAATGGAAAAAGTTTAAAGATTTCTCATGCTACTATTCCCAGCATTTTGATATATTAGTAACCATAAGGTTAGATGAACGAGGGAATCCCGTGAAAATTTGTCACAAGAGCGTCGGAGGATGATGCTACGGTAAAAACAACATCAAGGCAAACCTGTACAAGAGGCTATTGACCTAGGAACTACAAAGTACTCGAACAGGAATGCAGTTAGTCCTCGCACTTACTTTTTCGCCTTCGACTTTTTATGCTTTATTCCCTTTGTTTTCCGGTTTTTCTCCGTCTTTTTCTCAGATGCCATCTTGGCATACACCATTTGGGATTCTTGGATGATGAGGCGCACGTGGGGATCGTCCTTGGGCATTTTGCTCAGCACAATCCTTGCAGACTTGAGGTCTCCTGAAGCCAGAAGGGCTTGATACATCCTACCAATGTTCATAAAGTAGAGACATCCACATCAAGCTTGAAAAACTCAGCAGATACAGTCAGTTAACTCGTATGACGGCCAAGGATTAAACAGCTTAAATCTGATTCACTTGAATGAGACGGATTAATGGGGAGCTTGAGAGAGTAATTAAAATATCACCTCAAGAAACTCAGAATATTGTAAGGGAGGTCAGCTGCTTGATATTCCTTCCAAATCAAGATAGACTTATCCATGTCTTTCGTACTGACACAAGCGCTGAGAAGAACATCGAGAACCTTCCGTGAAGGGGCAAGGCCAAGATCATTCTTGATCACTTGAAGCAAGTTGAAGCCCATCTGCAGATGTGTTGTCTCTTCCGCAATGCTAAAGAACACCTGCATGAATGCAGGAAGAAGATAGAGCGGCAGTGATTGATATATTCCAGCATCCTTGCATGCATCAGTCAAATTTTGCATCCTTTGCAAACTAGCAGGCAATTGCTACAGATAGGAGATAGCAAAGAAGGCCATTTGTGTCTATAACTCAAAATAAGTATAGAGAGAGGGGGAGGTTGGGAGATGGGAGGTAAAGGAAGAACAAAACCACTTATCTAGTTGACTCCAAAAGAAGGGCCTTAAAAAGTACCCTAAGCATAAATAACCCTGATTTTCTAACATATATGAACTACAATTCTTGATTATCTCTTGCATTTCCAATCCCAGAAGCCAACTTCCTGACCAAAACTATTAAGAGTTTTCAGCTTAAGAAAATAGAATAGGTTCGAACCTCATCAAAAATTGCTTCCATGGCCATTTCATCATTGCTGATACGATCTTTGAGTTGCTTCAGCAAATCAACAGCAGCACTGAATCAGATAAAGAAAATGTTATAAGCAACTGACTGCATCAATGACACATCCAAGAACCAAAAGATAACAAGTAGGACCTTAAATGATTGAATCGAACAGAGTACAAGAGGACTCTGTAACATCCATCAAGCCAGAAGTCCCGATCAGTTAACTCCTCAAGCAGCTTAAGCAATCTACTCAGCTGTCCATCTGATTGAAGGTGCTCCTACGAGATCATGAGGCAATGTCATCAACTTTTCATAGTATAACTACCTAGAGCTGCCTCATGAGACTTACAATCAGACTGATAACAGCTTTAGGTTCCAGATTGCAGCCATCCTGCTTGAATTCCCCATACATTTCAAGAGCATCACAGATTTGCCCATTTGAAGCAAGAGACGAGACAAGCACGCTCTTCATTTCGTTTGAACCTTTCACGAGTACTCCCTCCTCTTCAAGTACCTGTCACGATAACATAAATCTTACATATGAACTTAATATAAAGAACTATGCAACTTTCACTGACAGTCCCAGAAAGGAAACACGTACTGATTGAAATTTAAATTGGAAATTACTGCAACACCTATAATGCTAAAAGAAAGTAGGGAGGGAGGATTAACATATTAGTTTCTTCTTCAGTTGTCCTCTAAGTAAGAGTTCCCACGCGGATTAGTTTAGCATCTTCTAAGGTGTAAACAGATGCTACAAACAAGATAAAAAGGACAAAGAGACTACCAACCCATAAACAAGATATCAGTGAAAAATACACCCCATGAAAAGAAGGCAAAACAATATGCCAAGGATATATACACTCCTATCTTTAGTTAGCTGGTGAGACATACAGGAGATCGATGGACTGTGTTTGATGCATTTATTAAATAATGATAAATTATTTCCCAACATTTTTTACTTTATCAATAGCAAAATTAGCCCTCATGACCATATTTGCATTCAGTGTTGAATTGAAACATCTAAAGATGCAGAAAGCTTGTATATCATCACAATTTCTCTTTCAGTGTACTCCAGTTCGGGAATGCATAGGACTACCGAGTCTAGGAGTAGCGGGAGTCCCGCAGAAGAATTTACTCCACACAAAATTACCTTTTTTGCCTTCTCAAACTGCCCGCAAGCTGCATATGCACTAATAAGGGCCATGCAAATATGCTTCGTTACTGGCAACCCACTGCGCTTGAATTCCTTATAGTACTGCAAGCAGAAGAGAAAAGTTTAATGTAAGAAGCATCAACATACAGCCTCCGAGTAAAGTATCTATTAACATGTAACAAAATGATGCCACACAGATCAGAGCTTTCTAATTGACTTGAGGGAAAAAGGAGCTTCACTATTCACTTCCCCTCTCTTTAACCAATATATATCAATTGGTCCATGTATAAGAGAAAATAAAATACTCCAGTACTTCCAACCCATGTATTAACTGAAAAAAAAAAAAAAAAAAAAAAAAAAAAAAACCAGCAAATTCAATAGAGGACCCTGCATTATGGTCAAATGTTTCCCATTTCACATGATTTTAGGCCAAGAATTACATTTTTTCTAATGTTGTGCAAGACCCTCCAAATGCCTTCACTATATACAAGGCAGTCAAAATGCCCAGGTAAGTTGTAGCCAATTAGGAAGTCACTAGAGGTGTAACATATAAGAGTGATACACCAACTGAATCCCAGTATGCAATAGGCAGACATCAGTGGCTAATTATTGCGTACTCGTGACAAGATAAAGCGAAAAAAAAGATTACAAGATAACTGATATAATATGCTCCAAAAAAACAACTCATCCATGGTGGAAAATGAGTTATAGGGAAACATCAAGACTGATGTTATCAACAAAACATACGATTCCATTTGTCCCAAGCATTGCTTACTAAAATATGTAGCTTAAGTGGCATCTATCGTACATTGTCAAAAGTTTAATGTAGAACAAATTTATCACCAGCACCTGTCTTTTACTTATGTATTACAGAAAAAACAAGTACATATTGTGAAAAAAAGTGTTAGACTACCCACCAGAAGGTACAAATACAAAGTCACCTCATTGTGCCTGAACCTAAAACTCATCCTAGTTAGCGTGTCATCCAAGCAACAAGATCTTGTCGAAAAGAATGCCAAGAAGGAAAAGTTATTTTGTGCCATCGGTTCAATACAAAACTTCATATACAGAATACTAAAAAGCGCATTGGTCTGTGCATATAGATATAAATACTATAAAGCACACATCCACATACATGTATATGAGTTTTGTCATATAGAGTATTCTTCTTTTGAGTTCAAATTTGTATTGGAGTTAATCATTCTGAACATTCTCTTCATCACTCATTTACGAGAAGCATGGTTAGTCTTTTCTTCTTGTAGCAATCAGATACTTCATTCTCAACTAGAGGTCATTGAAAACCACTGTGAACACCCCCCCACAACGAAAAAAAAAAAAAAAAAAAGGCCTTACTAAATGGTTACTCAGCAGATATTTGAAAAAAAAGGTTTAAGTGGAGAAGGTTCAGTTTATTGTCTACTACACTTAACACTATCATCGCTTTTCTTATCCACCATTTCATTTATTCTGGCACATATGCAGCATAAACATGCATGTGCATGCGGTACTGTGTGCTTTCACCTTATGCACTAAAACTTGAATTCACAACTAAGATCTTATCCACAAAATAAGAAATTATGCATAACGCCACCTATTAGAACAGTAGCGATTTCCTTGCCAAAAAAAAAAAAAAAAAACCTTCTGCACATTTAAAGTTCATGAGGAGTTAAGAACAAGCATGGCTTTCACCAATGAAAGCTTTCACAACAGTTTAATTTGAAACCAGGAAGACATAATTATTAAATGTACATAAGGCTTACTAAAATGCAGGAACAAGCATGGCTTTCACCAATGATAAATGCACAACAGTTTCCACTTTCCAGGAGCAAAATTACATATAATAAAAGAAAAACGGGGACATCTAATAAGTAGGAGCTGAGCACAGAGGAAGGACATCAATACCTTATTTATATCCTCTTCAGTATTGCAATTGCATATTAGATAGCTATAAGTCTGACAATCTGGTCTCACATTTGCCTTTTCCATTTGCTTTAGAACCGTCAATGCACGGTGCGGGTCTTTCTGCAATTATCCATATTTTAGCTTTAATTTTTCAAATTCCTCAAGGTGTATGCCATCACGGCTCCAACAAGGAAGAAGACAATTTTTCTCCAAATGCATTGTCCCTGTAAGCGTGTGTGCATTTATTTTTTTTTTGGGTGGGAGGGAAGGGGGGGGGAGCGAGCGAGCGAGCTTAAACCATATCTATGAATTTGACAGTACCTAAAACCAAAAATCATACCCTCACAAATTAACTAGGAGTAACTAGAAAATTTTTTTCACAGAAATGAGACAGTGGGAAAAGAAATAAAGTCGTCATTGACAAGGGAAGGCTGCACAAACCATATTTAACAGTTATTACTTAAATCAACTTTCAATGCCATAACCTTTCAAATCTGTACGCCATTTCTCATATCAGAAGGGCTATGTCAACAGTTATAGGTGCAAAAACCACTGGGCATCATTCACCAATGAACTTCAATAGTTATCAGCTATGTTACCGAGACTTGGCTGCCAATATCAGATAATACGAATCTAAGTGTCCAACTCGCCTAGCCTCAAACTTTAGGTTATGGGCAGTGGGCTGAAAAGGATAAAAAAAATTACTAGCAAATATCTATATGAAGAGAAGGTCGATATTATGCAAACATAATGAATTTTGCAAGGGAGATTTCAATTATTTGCGTGTCTCTTGCAATATAATTTAATTGCCGTGTAAACTGTGTCACCCTAACTTTTAATATCTTAAGTTTCTCCATTCCTTTTGTTTAATGGCCTTGTAAAATGTTAAGATGGGCCTCTCTCTTTCATAAACATAATGGGTTTTCCATATATTGATATTGGCCATAGTATATAATTCAGCCAGAGCCCATATACAGAGGTCAAGAAACAGCCCAGTGGCAGCCAGTATACCTCTTCTTCCTCGATCTAGGTCTAGGGTTTCCTTCAAGCTTCGCTAACTCTTGCTCTCACTTGCTTTTAAGACATGGCACATGGACACGATAGGAAATTTTTGAAATGCTCTTGAAGAATCAAGAAAGCTGCTCAAGCGTACAAGGAACTTACCTCACGATAGTATCCTACCATTATAGCGTTATACATACTAGATGTAGGTGCCAAATTCATTCTCTGTGCATCTTCAAGCATGTTATAAGCAGAATCAAACTGCACGAAGCAATTTCAACGTGAACTGACAGAAGATAAAACAGTAAATGACATTCATCAAGTAGATGTGCGGTGAAGTATACAGGAGGAACTTACATCTCTCATTCTCACGGACAAATTTATCATACTTCTGAAAATATCAGTATTGGGAATGAGATTGTGGCGATGCATCATTGAGTAGATTTGGTGCACCTTAAAGTTGAATAAAATGAAGAAAGGGCAGAAATCAGAAACACATAAAATCCAGTAGTAATAATTCCTAAAGCAAAACATGCCTTATATTTGAGATTTAATTCACCTCGTATAAAGACTTTTCAAGTATACAGAACTA
This sequence comes from Eucalyptus curtisii, assembly GCA_017140595.1. NCBI lineage: Eukaryota > Viridiplantae > Streptophyta > Magnoliopsida > Myrtales > Myrtaceae > Eucalyptus > Eucalyptus curtisii. The sequence continues at coordinate 27,571,676 of CM029499.1, forward strand.
TTAGAAAGGCAACGTATACAAAAACAATTTCAATGTAGACAAATTACAGAGGAGAATTTATCAATCAAAAAGTACAAGAGCTTAGTGCCGCAGGAAAAGTATAACGGAAAAAGAAAAAGATCCAGTGAAAGTTACTGTCATCAAGAATTAAGAAGACAAAATTAGACTAACCAACTGCTCTTACAACAGAAACTAGCCCATAGAATGACAAACACTTAAAACATAAAAAAGCTTGCGAGGCAGGGGAATTGGCTTCATCAAGATACAAAAAGTAGGCCTCATTTTATCCCAGAAAGGTTTATCCTTTCAGACAGCAGGTTAGCCCTAAAGTTTCTCCCCAAATCATAATCCAAAGCGAAAGGAAATGGGGGTGAAGAGAAAAAAGGGAAGAGGGAGGGGTGGGCTTGACTTAAGATAAGTAGGCCTATATAACAGTCATCAACTATAATTGCCACATGTGAAAATTCACTGAGTTAATGTGGGAAGAACAATACAAGACATGAGATGCAGAAGAGACATAATAAACCAAACGTACCAAATTGAAGTCATGGCTCTCGTCACTAGCTCGTAAAATAGCATTTACTACCTCTATGGACAAGGAGAAACCAGCATCACACATTTCTTCCACTATATCCAGAGCAGTCTTCACCTGCAGCCAAATAACATGAGCCGACAAACAGATGAGTGGACAATCAAACAATATCATCATGAAATTAGGTATTACATTAAGGCACCCTTTATTTGTCTATTCAATGTCCCTCAAGTCCAATCATACGTAACAATCAATTGTACCTCGAGTGAAGCGCAACAGTAGTTGATGAGACTTCCATATGAAGTGGAAGAAGGTTTCACCTTCAGCTTCTCATGAAGACTACGGAACTTAGAAATGACATCCTCAACCTTAAAAGAAGTATAAAATAATTGGTTGAGAAGCATATTATAAGAACCAAATAAACACTGTCATCATATGCACAAGTAACTCACCAGGTAGGGCTTTAAGCTAAATGCGCTGACTAAACTAAACTAATTTTCAGACTGCAAAAGATATTAATGTATATCAACCCTTTATGCTAGAACACGATATTATTAAAGTGGTAACAGTAATATTGTGGGAAAAAGAAAAGTTCCTGTGAATCACTAGATTTTGAAGCCGATATACATCAGAAATCTATTCATATTTGCTTACACACCTTGCAGTTGCATAATTAACATGTTTAATCAGAGCTTTTATAATTTTTTTTAATTTTGCTCCTGACCAATTTATTTGCTGTACCAGCACAACAATTCACACAGGGTCCTGATTAAATTATAGATCTGCTCATGTGGCCAGTAAAACAGTAGATCATCAAGAGAATATCTTCCTGGTTTGCACTGTAAACCTGAATATTACAAAGGAGACCTGTGGTCCAGATGAAGGTTGTTTGGAACTCACCACCCATGTATTGACCAAGAAAAATGGGGAAAAGGTGCTGGCAGAAACAGCTGAATATCCTAGCCAGACTTTCTGTGGACAAATATTTTAAAACTTGCCCCTCATAGTCCAGGTCAAAGTTTACGATGGTTATTAATATCAAGAAAGACTCATATTTGGAAAAAAAATAAGTTAAAAAAGGTTACTCAACAATGAAACATATTGGGAATGCTTGCACAGATAAAAATTGAATCAAACATTTCCCAATAACTCAGAACAGGCATGCGTGTAAAATCTCATAAGTTTTAGCATAAAAAGGTGTTACGGACCTAAAACCCATAATAAGTTATTTGGCAACATACCTCGTAATAACTATTATGCAAATATGTATACTCAACTCAACTAAAGCACGACCATAAATCATCTGTCAAAAGGGATTGATATTAAGAATTTTTACATATTGGCAAAGTCAAGCAGCCCAAAACCTAAAATCTTAACTTGCGAACCCATTTGGAGCTCTCAATCTTAGTGATTATAACATTGAACTACTATGGGAAAGTTCATGAATCTTCGTTGATTTTAATTTGCAAAAATCAGAACGATTTCCATCTGATTTCAAATTTTTATTCCTCTTTAATTCGAATCATAAAAGAGAATGACTATGTCACTGTCTTTCTGACATCCATCTTTTATTTTAATATCTGTAGCAGCAACATTCATATTAAAAAGCATATACCAGTAAGTCATACAGATCTTCATGGCATATTGAGACCTGAAATCTACCAATAGTGGGTGCCTCCATGTGTGTTCCATTTAAATAATTTCATAGATTTTTTTTTCTAGTCCCTGTATATACCCTATTAAAATAAGTCGTCCAGCTGTTGGGCAGGCAACCAAGCACACAAAGGAGAGAGAGAGAGAGTAGAACCCAAAAAATTAATTATAAAATTAAACAAATAAAAGAGTGCTGGTACACTTAGAATACCAAATGAAGTCTGTGCAAGCAAAACAATAGCTAGGAGACAGAGGTGCTTCTAAGAATAATGGACCCAAGGAATTACCAGCAGCATTCATGAGAATCCTCACCGCTAAATTTGGCATATAAGCAACATAATCAAAAATGAACTTCGTCACATGCTCCGCTCTATCATCTGCAGCATATTGTTCAAACCATCAATTCTAGAAATAGTTCTCAGTTGCAAAGAAATATACTGTTTAAAAAAATATTAGTCGTTCACAATTGTCCACAGAACCCAAGAGTTGCTCTGCACAAAAAGTTTGCAACATCAAACTGTAATATAATAGTGGAGGATCATCTACCGATGGAATCCAATTCCAACCAGATCTTTGAATGACCTGAAATAGTGACTGACTTAAAACCATCGTATTAACTTCTATTTGACACCACAGTCTCTGACACTGCTTGTCTAAAGATGTTAGGAAAGTATTTTTTTAAAAGTGGACAGAACTGAAATAGTTTATTAATCCAGCAATGTATAATAAGCTCCATCAACCACACCTAATTAGGTACCTAAAAAAATGTAAAAGACCTATGCCTATTAAGGTAAATTTGTATGTAAAGGCTTATTTTACACAAAATACAAGAGCACAAACTTACGATGGTCTTTAAGCGACAGAAGGAATTGTTCTGCAAGGACATCCAGCTTTAACCTTCCCAAAGAGCTAAAGATGCTTGTTAGACAATCCAAGGATGATATATTCTGGATGTCTATGACTTGTAAAAAATGCAAGAGCTCCTCTCGATCACTTTCGCATAAAGCCAACAAGTAGTTTCCTGCAACAAGAAATAAGAAAAAAACCTGGTGATGAATCAAGATCACAATATCAAAGGAGGTGAGCACGTACAACCTGAAACTATCGATATTAGAAGCAAAAAAATTAGCAAGCAGCAGTAATATAAATAAATCTTGAAAAGACCGCATCTAAAAAATATATGTTCATTATTAAAGGCAAATATCTCTTGAGATGGAACCTCAATATTATGTCAGTGGGGCAATATAGCAAGTGCAGAAGCAACATTAAACAATCTTTCTTCGCTGTCTTTAAATCACTGCGACACATTTCCCAATTTCCTCTGCAGAAAGGTATGATTTTGTGTTAGGCAAGACTCCTTTCACAAGTAACATATATGTAAGGCTCTCATATATGCCTGAAAGCAGGGTTAGGAAACTTGTTTAGAATATCTTATTGATCAGGTTTGAGGAGTAATAATAAACGAATGAGTTATGATCAAGATAAAATAAGATATATTACTTTTAAAGTAACTATGCGATAATATATGAAGCATCATCTTGAGTGGACCAGATTACTTGTCATCCCATGTACAACAAATGCAAATTTAATTAACCTAATGGACCAAGAAAGAGAAAATCACTGTTACTAACTTAGCATCTCTTAATTTCTCTTTCATCATGTATTATGCCCCAAGAATTTACAGTTCTACATCATTCTTGCACATTACAAAACTTAAAGGGTTGGTAGCAAAAGGAACACGACGTTGACCAAGCCATCCATTATTAAGCAACAAAAATCTTACTATCTTGCTACTGATGACACAACACAACGCAACAAGCCTAATTAAGAAATCTACCAAATGTTTTAGCAACAGAGCCAAAAGTTGTACCTGCTAAGTCATATTTGTCTTCTGCCTCATGACATGCTACATGGTTAATGAGTTCTCGAATCTTTTCTTCTTGATTCGTTCTCACATAAAGCAGCATCTCATAATAACCGAGCCTTGATATAGAGCTAGGATTATCATCTTTTATGAGTCTGCCAAAGAAATGGAACTCTTCTACCATCTCCACGTTAATCAAGTACATCAGAAATGGACCATAAGTATCCTCCTCTATCCGGAACCCTTGCTCCCTCATTGATTCGAATAGCGTAAAAGCCTTGTGAATCTCTTCCAAGGCAACCTCCTCATCATCACTTCCCCTGGCCTTCTCTATGCAAATAGCCATCAATGCATTGTATTCTTTTACTCCGGTTTCATGTCCCAATTTACCAAATACCTGCAACGTAGCTTCGGTACCTAGCACCTGTGCACACATCTTGACCAAACGGTCATATCGCCGAACTAGAGTATTTTTGAAGATCCATCTTTGCTTTCTTTCACGTAAAGCTTCCTTATGCAATAACGCCTTTGCCTGGGACATATCCGCGAACAATGGTTTACTCAATACTACCTCTAGAGACTTCAGGTTACAATCTTCTGAATTAGGTGAACCAATGGAAGAATCACCTAAGAAAGATAATGAAAACATATGAGCCACATAAATTTACTTAACTAGATTGTTTTCAATAATGATGGAGGCTGTAATCAGCTTTATCAAGAAAGATAAAAGAGAACTTTTGATACAATATCCTGGTACAGTCTGAATAGCGATATCTAGTGCTTTTCTTAAATAAGATGGCAAAAGCAGGTATCATCATTATAAAAATGAATCCACATATCAAATGAATTACTGAGCATCGGATAAGTAGCACTTCCGAAAGCCTTATCGACAAGCATACATGAAGAACAAAATGCAATTATGCCTCATTCAGAATTCACTGCAGGCAGAAAAATTAATTGAACATCTTCCTGGCACCACAACCAATCTCGAAATTCTAAATTATTATTTATCTACTACAGATAGAAACTACAAATGCAAGCCGAACTAGATCCAAAACACTAATTAATCACAGCGAAATCAATAAACACGTACTGCGCAGGACGTGTGATATCTCATTTGACAGCTGCTTCCCCAGCAGAGCTTCTGCGGAACACCAACACAAAACAATCAAACCAAAAGGTGAACTAAGACCACACGCACCAAAAACAAAAGCAATCAAAAGGCACTACAGGTAAACCATAAAAAAACTTGCAGCATCGAGCAACACAACCTTTAAGGGGTGGCTTCGATTCGCATCGTTATATGAGAAAAGAAAAGAAAAAGAAAAGCTCAATTTTTCAGTTAGTTCACGAAAATCCATTCTTTGTAACAAACGATTCAGAATTCTCTCGGTAGCTTATTCTCCTATTCGTGCAACGTTTGCTAATATCCCAGCCTCCGGACACAAACAGCCACCCGCAAACTCCACTCCATCTCCACGACGCCGCACACTTCCCAGCAACCAGAACGACCGACGTACCGAGCGGCTCGGCCGCGTTCGCCACGGGCTTGCTCCCCGCTGGCTTCGGGGAGGACTTGTCGGGGCGCGAATGCCGCGCGGCGGGGCCGTCGGAGAGCCTGCGGAGAGTGTCGGTGATGGTGGATGGCGTGGACGGGGCAGACGACGACGCGGAGGAGGAGTCGATGGAGGAGAGGACGTTCCTGAGGGACGCGTCCTTGGCGGAGGCGGCGACTTTGTTGGCGGACTTGACGGCCGACCGGAAGAGCGCGCTCAGTTTGATGGAGGAGGAAGAGGACATCTGGGCCGCCGCGAGCCGCCAGCTCCCGAGCTCCTCCTCCGTCTCCTGGTCCGACGAATCCCCAGACCGACGAACAGGGTTTTGAGTTCCAGAGGTTTTACGTCGTACCTTGCTTCCGCCTGTACGATGAAAGCCGCATCGGGAACGAAGAGCGGCGAGGTCGAGATGACGGGCCGCTTTCGCTCCGATTAGCGGTCCAGTTCGACTCGTGGGCCCAAAGAGCCCGGACCTCCTTGGTGGGCCGGTCCGGAGTTCGGCCCGATTAGGAAGAAAATGGGCCGCTGCTAAAGATCTGCGAGAAGATCCATCGAAAACCTGAAGACCGATGCAAAGCTGGAAGGGGGAATAAAAAGGGGAAAAGAACATAATTAACCCTAGAGAGTTGGCTCCGCTAGATAAGAAGGTTCGACCCGTCTGTCCGCAGAATGCTCTACCGATTCCTCGTGGTTCACCTGCTTGAGTGAAAACCGCAACTTAACTGGGCCATGGGCTAGCAAAGGTTCATCAATTCTAGAAAATTAGATGGGCAAAGCCTGATTTTTTTTTTTGGTCCAAGGGCAAAGCCTGATTCAGCCCCCATGAATATATATATATAAAACTTTGAAAAACTCCAAACTGGTACACCTGCAACAAATTTATCCCAAACTAATTTATTCGACCGCAAAAAATCATAAACTGGTAAATATGTGACAAATATACCATCCGCTAAATTGGATTAATACCACAAAAAATCACAAAAATTGTAAACTGTGACAAATGGAGCGTAAAATCCTAAATTTGTATACCAATCAACTGTCACGTGTCATTTAAGTTAATAATTTGACAATAAAATTTAATGAAAACTAACAGAGGGTAAATTTGTCACAAGTGTACCAGTTTGTGGTAAATTTGTCAACAGTATACCAGTTTGGGGTTTTTGGTGGTCAAAAAAATAGTTTTGGGTAAATTTGTCACATGTGTACTAGTTTGGGGTTTTTCAATGTATTAACTCATATATTTATAAGCTCGTGCTTATTTAGCAAGGGAAAAGTTAGTTTTCCATTAAGATATTATCTTAATTTGTAAAAATGAAAATTTAGTTTTTTACTGCTATATTATATTATTTGTGGGATAATTACCAAAAAAGTTTACCCATATCATAAGAATGTTAATTTAGTTATAAATCTTTTAATTTAGCCACTTGAGTCCTCAATTTTTTAAAGATTTGTAGTGCAGTCATTCTGACGAATTTTTGCCAACAATCATTTACATGGACTCTGATTATCCTACATGGCAAGGGATGGTGCTAACGTGAGCAATTTTTTGAATTTTTTTTGATGTTTTATAATTTTTTTTCCTTATTCCTCTATCGATTGCCATGGCCAAAAAGGCTTGACCTTGCCGGCCTCACTTGAAGCCGGCAAAAGTGACCCTAGCCAGCCTTTGGGTCCCTCCGCTGTGGTTGATTACCAACTATTGCAAGACCTAGCAATCAAAGAAGAAGGAAAAAAATATATTAAAAATTAAAAAAATTGTCCACATCAGCACTGGCTGAGCCACGTAAAATGGCCGGTATTCACAACAACGATTACGGCTATAATTGATCAGAATATTTATATTGACAAATCACTAAAACGGTCTATAACTCAATTAGCTAAATTAAAATGTTTCCAACTCAATTGACATCAATTTGACTTTTTTGATAACATTCCATATGGATGAAATTTACTAACCCCAAAAAAAAGCATGTTTATCAAAGTGCATGCGTTAGGTGCAACATCCTAATCGGAATCTTGGCCATGATTTACCCTTTGAATTGATGTTTCACATGCCAAATGACCCAGTCAGAGCTTTCCACTTAAAAGAAAACATGGCCAAATTCCGTGATAGATTCGTTTCGCCCTAGAGATCTTCTTCATCAACCTTATCCTCCAGTTCTCTCTTTTGTTTGCAAGTCAGATCAGTTAGTCCCACGGCTGTCTGTATCCATCACATGAATGCTATCCACAAAGGCCAGACAAAGCTGATTGATCCGCGCGTCAATGATGATGTCTATAGAGAAAGAGAGAGAGAGAGAGAGAGAGGAGTTAACGCAAGGAGGCGATTGGTGTACACATGCCTCGGATCCAGAGAAACCTTATCTGAAAAACTAATGGCAAGTACAATAATGAACTCAAATTATCCAAGTACTAGAAAAGAGAACGAAACTTGTCCGTGTGCGCGATCTGGCATTCGTGGGGCTTGCCAAGCATTTGGAAGCATGCTGTATGGCGAGCAAGTACTACATGAGGGTTTCCAACCTCCGATGTCCCTTCGTGGTTCACCACAGAAGGACGACGCCTCATTACGCCCCTTGCGCCTCCCCCTTTCAGAAACAAGAAATACCTTTCACAAAAACAAAGAGTGGCTTTCCCCGAGGAATTACTTCCCAATTGCTGCGCTCAATTCTCTATCTCAAGCTGATTATACATCTAAACAGTGAGCTCCATATAAGACCTCCGAAGTACACATTTCAACTCCCACGTTTGATTTGTGAAACTTTGATTGAATCTGCCCCGGTACGACGTTCGTTTATACGTTATTCAAGAGGCTTTTTCGCTTTTAGGGCACGTATAGTTCGGCAACCGATCCTGGGGACCCTGAAAGAGATGAATTGTGTACGACTGACTGACGTAGGTGGATGGAGATACTTCACATGGGTTTTGTCTGCAAGATACTGGGCAAAATCTATCTTGTACTTGGAGGGGATTCTTCTTCCTCCCACGCTATTATTGTAGCCTTTTCCTCATCAGTTCTAGTCCTGCCATGCATGCACGTGATGTGGGAAATCAAGTTCATGAAACGATGAACGAATGATACTAGTGATAGAGAACATCATTTTTCTTTTCTTTTTGTTTTTGTGAAAGACACTCCATGCATCTTTGGCGTGATATAAATCATTGTTTTCTCTCTCTCATTTTCTTCTTTAGTAAGTTGAGATTGTTGATATATTATCAATTCAACTCATCCTCTCATGTGCAGGCATATGTGGTAAGGATTCACTCAAATGGTTTATTGAATTAGTTAATTTATGAGACAGACTGCAAGTGAGCATTTGCAAATTGTGCCATAAAACAAAAATGCTTGAGAAATTTTTGGGATTTTCTTATCGGATATCAAATTCATTGATATCGAAGAATTTATTTATAAATACCATTGATTGGTTGTATGTTTAAAGTTTTGATTGTCATAATAACATCTTTTGCGAGGTAAACATGGCCAAATTCTAGGTAATCTCTAAAACATGAGGCTATTTAAACACGAAGATGTGAGAATCACACTTGTATAAATGTACTTGAACTATACTTGTCTTCTTATTCGTTAGGAAGACCAAGGATAAAATCCACGTAAATTTATTAGACATAAGATCTTTTGCGCTCAATGATATGAAATTTGGACCGATGTAACATATGCCTATGCCACATAGATCGATGTTCTCTTTAAAATATAGAAAAAGGAGAGAGAGTCGCGTTTGTCCTCTATCAGGCGCCATCATCCATGATAGAAGAGGACAAAGACGATTCACGACCTAATTAAGAGGTACCGTTTTGAGTGCAGTCCAATCCCTCGTACCTTGCCGACTCCTAAGAGAACAAAGCGAAGAAAAGACGGCATGTACCGTCTTCTCCGTGTAGCTTGGAAGAGAGGTACAAGATTCAATTAACAAAGAAAGCGAGCCACCAACTTCCCTCACCCCAACCCATGTAAACACACAGCAACAAACAAAATTCTATCTGACATTGGGAGAGAGGCCAGGTGAGCTTGAACTCGCAAGCAAAATTACCACAAAATGACCACCTATACGCACACATGTATGTCTATATAAGAATACACATTTAGAGTGGTGTGATATAATTTCACTGAATCAGGAACCGAGAGAGGCCGACTTTGTCTCCAGTGGCCTGAACATCCCTGTGAACTTGCGCTGTGTAGTCTTCGAAGCTAAAGCTTCTATAGAGGGCTGGCTTGAGGGGGCTCTCGATCAACGTGTGTTTGAAGGGGCAATAGAAAAACGCCATTGAGAACCTTTCCACTTCTTGGCTGGCCATCACTCTGTGCTTCACACTCTTGTAAACGCCATTGCTCCAAGCCTGCACTACAGGAAAACTTCACCGCTAATCAATGAAAACCCAATAGTTTAACTTTCAATCCCATTGTTGCGGGAGAGGGCCATGATCTTGAATGTATCGTTGAAAGGTTAGTTCTAGTCACTTGAAAATTTTGTCAATTCTAGCTATAATTAACTCATGAAAACGGAGTAGCTTTGAGATTTTGAGAGCCATTTGCACGGGAGTCTTGTACGAACCACCAAAGTCGGACCCATTTTGCCACTAGGAAGTGAACTAGAGATTGGGTTGGGAGCGTGGGTGACCAAGTTCGCCAAATACGGATGGAGATCCTCTACATATTTCATCATAGCGTCTTAACCTAATTTCACACTTTCACTGTATGTACTTACTTTAAAACGTCTCATCAATAATGCTGCAAAACCAGCCTAACCACACAAATTGTGACAGCTTAAAGGGATGGATAATCACACCATCAGTGTGTGTGTGTGTGTGTGTTTTGTATAAGCTTCATTTCAAAGATGATTATAGAATAGTCCATTCTAAGCATATGAGTAGGCATTTCGAATGACCTATACTTGCCTCAAATAAGTCGCCAATGTTGACGAGGAGAGCATTTGGATTAGGCTTAACACTAACCCATCTCTCACCTTCCATCAGCTGCAACCCTCCAACCTTATCTTGACACAAGACCGTGAGGAAATCGGTGTCCGTGTGAGGCATCAATCCAAAGACTTGGGAAGCAAGCGGGCATGGAGGGTATCTGTTCATCCGAAGGAAACAAGTACTCAGAGTGCAATTCTCTTTAAAGTAATTGGCGCCTTTGACGCCCAACCCCTCGGCTAGAATTTCAGTGATCAATGCCGCAAGATTAGCAACAGTCATCCCGTAGGTCTCCCCGGCGACTCTGAAGGAGAGCAAGCATCAAACGGCGATGTCATAAATAGGACCTATTTGTCATAATACATAACAAAGTAGCTTTCTTTGCAAGGACCAAGTACTTACATCTGTTCCTTTATTTCTCGATATATAACTGACTGATTTAATCAAACGGACTTAGTGCAAATGTTCCCTTTTCCGCCATTGTAGCATGGCTAATGCTCTAATGTTGTTCGAGCTTCTATTACAACAATTTATGAAGCCAACGAGATTGGAGTTTCCATTTGTACATGCAAATGTTAATAGCATAGATCTAATCTTGAATCTCATAGATTAAGGGTGATGTTTGGCCCCTCTATACCAACTTGAATTCAGGGAAGATAGTCCTCCTGATGTTTCCTGTAACCCTAACTTATCTACTAGCAACCTTACTGTTGCAACTCATGTATCTGTTGCTGCTGTTTTTGCTGGCCCTCCTCTGTGTGGCCATGTGGTTGTAATTGAAAATGGCTAAGTTTCAGTAATGCAAATCGTCTGGTTTAGCAAGGGAAAAAAAGACTAGTGTGGCCCCATAAGTGCACTACTAATTAGCCTGTTAAAACTAAACATTGCTGAACTATTAGTTTCATCTTGGTATGAATTATGGGTTACGATTGACCCCTATATATGTCGACAAGTCTAATTGATGATAAAGTGTTCTTGCAATGCTTATGTCACAAAGCATAATGACATGGTAACATGGCTCTTATCAACTCTCTCTTAACATGACTCAAGCATGATCGACTCTCTCCTAATCAACAAGACTAACAATGCCAAAAATAATTATGTGCATGGACCAAAGTATGTGCTCCACATAAATTAGGATCCCCTCAAATCACATGTCGAATGATATAAACACATCATGAAATTGTCTTCTTTCCTAACTAGCAGCATGCGGACTGAAGCATGTGCTCTTCGTGTGATTAGGATCAAAAGAAAGATGACAGCAAATTGAAGTAAATCAAACAGTTTCCCTTTCTTTGGCAAATGGTAATTATGCAAAGGTTTTGCTCTGTCTGATTCGTTCCTTCCACTCCCGTCTTTGATATATATATGGTTTCTGAAATAATTGGCAAGAGACTTCCTAGCGATACACCCACGAGAAGAACACCGTCCATGGGGTGATATTCAAGGTGAGGCGGGATGAGTTTTGAGAAGAGAACAAAAGAAGTGGATGGCAAGAAAGGTGCAAAAACTTTAGGTGGTGATTGTATGGAGGTTCCACGATGTGTTCGTCTTTGGGGAAAATGGCGCATCCGAGACATTTACATCCTCGGATTGAAAAGCAAAAGATCGCGACTATCCAAACCGAAATCGATTGAACAGTTGGGGTCTACTGCACTCCGATCCGAAGAAAAATAATTGGGATTAGGGACCATACCATCCTCCCGTATATAGACCTTAATTAGGGAGCTGCCCCTCCACGATGCTTTTGGATTACCTAAAAAAGAAAAGCAAAAAGACGTGCGCCCGCACATCACGGAAAGATGTTTGGGCACGAAAAGGAAAGTGCAATTTTTGAAATTCTGAAACAGACTCTATTAAACTCAGGACTTCAGTTCTTCATGTACTTTAAGCTTCTTAAATTATCATGTCGGCTGTAATACGTTATTTTCTGAAAATGCTCTGGACGGCCCATGATTATTAACGTGCTGAAGATGATATCAAAAGTCAGAAAGGAAATCAACTCGACTCAAACTATTACTTAGTCACCACAATCATGATGGAAACCCATAGAGATAAATTAACCGCCCGTGTATTTACCAAAGGAAGAAATAGCAAAAAGAATTTAAACCTACTACACAAGTGCTAATTCATTTCTAGACCTTTCAATTGGGTCAACTAAATTTTAAATCTTTTCATATTAGAACTAATTCACTCAATCCCAAAAATCACAAACGTGGATGCTTTGGCGGTCTTACATGACATGATCGGCGTTGACGTAGATATTTTTTTTATAATTTTTTACCATATATTTTTCTAGAAATTTCCTTTCTTTCCTTTGTTTTTTTGCTGTCCTTTTTCTTTTTGCTAGTGGCTAGCGACATAGGCAATGGCCGACAATAATTGGCCTTGCCTAGGGGAAGGTCACCCTCGCTCGCCACAGGCATGCCTAGCCGAGGGCAAGGCTCGACAAGGCTAGCCTCATCGGCACTCGCCTTCACCCAAGCATAGCCCAACAAGGCCAATCCGCGCTTGTGACTAATGAGGGCGACCCTTGCATAGGCGAGGCCAACCTTCGCAGGCCATGGCATGTGGTCGATGACTAGCGACCGGCCATTGATAGACTAAATTAATACTAATATGAAAAGGTTAAGGTTTTGAATTTAATAGGTAGAAAGCAATAGATTTAGAACTTTTTTCGTACTTTTTCCATTTTTCAAGCAATGGCTCCCATTTTATGTCACATCTTGTATTTAACGTCTCCTCTTCAAGATTAACTGTCTGCCTTTCAAACGAAATCCATATGCAAAATTCGATTTTAGATTTCGAAGTACTGCAACTAATCATTGCATGGCTATCTTATGAAAACCATGGTGGTGCAAATAGATAATTCCACGAGTAGCTAGGTCAACCTTTTTCTTCTTGGCCACCTTCGGTAGGTCAACTTCATGTGTGAAGGTCGGCGGAAGCTAATAGTGATAGTTTTAGGTGAGTACATGAGATTTTACTTAGCAAGGAGACAGGAGAGAATGTGTAAATGAAAGTTTTCACGGCAAGGACAGCACAAGGGAACACCGAGAAGGCTTTTATTATTTAGTGGGTAATACAAAGGAAGCAGGAGAAGTTCGCTAGTTTCTGAGTAAGATTGGACGTCCTCTCCCTATTTATAGGCCTAGATAACCGACTTACTCATGCAAAAATCTCTGCTCATGTCAGAGATTTTCTTATCCTCAGCCAGCTCTATTATGGAGCTTTGTGAATCGACTTCTAAGACAACTATCTCTACCATTTGCAGAGATAATTTCATGACAGTTTTCTACACAAGTTTAGTGGACTTTAGTCTCTTCCTTGCTGCCCAAGTACTAGATACTTTGTAGGATTTTTCGTGATATTCTAAGCATATTCTGCAATATCTCAAACTTGGCTAGCGATAGTACTTTAGTGAATATATCTACTACTTGATCTTCGATTGTGTAATATTTGAGCCCGATCTTTCCATTGCTTTGATCCTCTTGTATGAAGTGATATTTGATATCAATATGTTTGGTGCTTCCATGAAAAATTGGATTTTTCAAGACGGCGATTGCAGACTTGTTATCACAAAATATCGAAGTTGACTCTGTCTATGCTTCTCTAATGTATTCCAAAATTCTTCGAAGCCATATTGCTTGACTGGTGGTTATAGCCGCTACAATGTATTGTGCTTCTACAATAGATTATGCCACTGAATCTTGTATTTTGGATGCCCATAAGAATATTTCAAAACTTAGTGTGAATGCATAACCAATGATACTCTTCTTGTCATCAACTAATCTTGCCCAATCACTGTTAGTGTAGCCAATGAGCTTGGCGCTTGCACTTGGCCAATACCAAATGCTGTAATATGTAGTTCCTCATAAATATTTGAGAATTCTTTTGGTAGCTCTAAGGTGAATTAAGCTCAGGCTTTGCATGAACCGTGATAGTAGACTTGTCACATACATAATGTCGGATCATGTAGCAGTGAGATATAGTAGATTGCCAATTAGACTTCTGTAGAGAGAGGCGTAAGCTTTTTTTGCGCCATCGTCCTTTAGTAGCTTCTCAATTGTCACGAGCGGTGTTGCAATTATTTTGCAATAGTTCATCTTGAATTTCTTTAGGAGGTTTTCGGTATATTTCTTCTACAAGATAAAGACTCCTCCATCTTGGTCAATCTCGATGCCGAGGAAGTAGTGCATCAAGCTCTACTCCGTCATCTTGAATGTCTTCGTCATTTCTTCTTTGAATTCTTGAATCATCTTTTCATCGTTCCCTGTATATGTGAGATCATATACATGCAGAGAGATGATGAGTGTGTCGGACTTACCTTGGGTCTTGATGTAGAGTATTAGCTCGCTCATGCTTCTCCTAAATCCTTGCCCATTGAAGTATTCGTCGATTCTACTATACCATGCTCTGGTGCCTAGGGGTGAACATGGTTCCAGGGTAAAATCTATAACCTTAGAATCGAATCGGTAGGAACTTGTAGGTTCTAGATTCCAAGGTATGCATAGGTTCCAAAAATGAAGAACCTGTCGGGTAGGTTCCAGGTTCTTAGTTGGAGAAACTTGATACCTGTAACCTAGAACCTTAAGCTAGTTTTAATGTTTTTTACGGTCCATGTCTTCACGCGATCTTGTGATAATCCATGCCGTTCAATGATAAGTGTATAATCTGAAAGCACTAGTCTGACATTTCATCTTATAGTTGAAATTTTTACTTTATTAATGTTCATATTATTTGTATATCTTTATAGTCAGTGAATTATAACAATAAGTAGTGGTCGTTAAAGATTTTAATTCACTGCATTCATTTAATTAATAATATAAGTGGAACTTGAGTAGACTCTAGAATCTGTGACAGGGTAGGTTCCTGATTTTAGGGTATGTAAGGTAGGTTCCGGATTCCAAAAAATGAGGAACTTGTTCCAATGGGTAGGTTCCCGATTTTAGGTAGAACTTCTATGGAACCTGAAATTGTACAAAACTTGGAATCACTTATCCCTAATGGTGCCTGCTTAACCCATAGAGGGTTTTGTTGAGCTTTAGAACTTTTTCTTCTTGGCCCTTGAGGATAAATCCTTGTGGTTGTTCCACATATGACCGTTTGCAAAAGCATAATTTTTGGTATAGATGATAGTTTTTGGTTTGATGATGTGTGCAAGTGTATATGTATAGTATGTATTTAGTGGAAGATGGACAAGAGACGAGGTAGGATAGTTCAAATGATAAAGGCAAGTTTTAATGGGACAAGGGATAGTTTCACTTAGTTTATAAAAATAATTTTACAATAATTAAAGGAAGTGTAGGCCAAGGAGCTCCATGATATGGAGTTTATTTTCGTGCCCCTCTCACTCCATTACATGAAGGAGTACAAGCTCTGTTTATAGAGAATTCAACCGAAATTCTTCTGTACAAGTTGTAAAACATGCCCCTTGTGTCCTTTTATTGGCCCATGTACTCTTTGAATATCATCCAAGATTTTTCTACCCATACTCTAGTGAGCTCCACCCTTTTCCTATATCGCCTAAGACTAGATATTTTATAGGATTCTTCTGGAATTCTCTTTGCTTGTTTTTACGTGAGAGTCTTCAAGCTTTACTTGGATTCTTTATGTTCAAGATTCAACTTGTAATTTCTAGATTTAGTTTAAAGAAAATGGATCACAATATCCAACAAAATAGGGGTAAATTACATTATTATTTTTTAATCTATGTATTCTTATTGATAAATATTTCCTTTCCTACATTGTTGGCACTTCCCTTCAGGTGAAATGGACCACAAGACGCGACTCAGCTATTCAATATAAATTACT
The DNA here is from genome assembly GCA_017140595.1 of Eucalyptus curtisii. Taxonomy (NCBI): domain Eukaryota; kingdom Viridiplantae; phylum Streptophyta; class Magnoliopsida; order Myrtales; family Myrtaceae; genus Eucalyptus; species Eucalyptus curtisii. The sequence goes on from CM029499.1 coordinate 27,588,027, forward strand.
AACATTTATGTCTAAACTGAGTAATAGGACATTTCATGATTACTTTTAAAATACATCTCTTTTTCTATATAACCTTCGAAATTCATCTCATCCCAATTAAAATTTCAAAGAAGGCACTATTAGTTTGCCCAAGACTTTGAATGTAATTTTATATCTAAATGCTTCGACTTCTGTATACAGCCATTAAGAATCGCTCTATAAAGAAAAGGACGATAACTCATTGCGTGTCTAAAACAGATAGTCCATACCTGAAATTGTCACTCTCTTTCATTCTGGAGATGCTTGCTAGAGGTATATGGAAGGCCTCAGACCAAGGAAGCTGCTTCAAGCAAGTGGCCTGCGGGTTTCCCCAACGGTAACTCTTGGTCGGCAGCGATGATGGCGACGATGACGATGATGACAAATTCAAGAAACTGAGCTCAGCTTTCTTCTGAAAAGGCAATCTGAAGAGCTTTGTCTGCTCATGCTTCATGCTCTCCAATATCTCTGTTGGGACCCCATGATTCAATATTTGAAAGAAACCCCATTTTCGTGCAGCTTCCACAATGTCCTCCTTGCACTTTGCTCTCACAAATGATGACCCTCGAGTTTGTAGATGGCTCAGGTCAATGAGAGGTAACTCACAGTGCTCAATAAGCATGAGCTGTGGTGGGGGTTGTCGGCCACCATTTTCATCATCTAATTTGTCAGGCCTTTTCTGCAAAAGGGTCTTGTAATTATGATGAAATGGTGGCTCAAAATCCATGGTTTCTTTTTGCTCCTGGAGCTTCAGAGACATAAAGTTGGAGCATTCCACTTGTCACTTCATGAATGCAGTCTCCCTGTTTCCTAATTTCACGCACCAAACGCATGATTGATATATGTTGCCAGTCTCTAAGCTGGATTCTTCTTCCAAAACGCACTCCTATTTTATGATCAACAAAAGTTCCACACAAAAATACATGCTTCTCTCTCTCTCTCTCTCTCTCTCTCTCTCTCTCTCGGTTTCTGGAGCTGGATTCTTCCAAAACGTACTCCTATTTTTTGGTCAATACATAAAGTTCCACACACAAAAATACATGCTCCTCTCTCTTTCTCTCTCTCTCTCTCTCTCTCTCTCTCTCCACACACAAAAATACATGCTCTTCTCTCTCTCTCTCTCTCTCTCTCTCTCTCTCTCTCTCTCACGTCTCAAAGAGACATGATTTTCCATTGTTTGTACTTCACTTTAGTTGCCGAGGCTTATCATACCAAACTGCTATCAAAGTAAAGCATGGCAATTCTTTATTGATAACTCATCTCGCTGTAACAAGAAAAACTCCCACTCAGTCAAAACCCAGGAAAACATCAGCTACATTTCCGAGGGCTCCATCCTTGTGCTTTTTACCTGCGATTTTAAGTTTGTACTACGCACCGAAAGAAACATGGATGTTCTTTACATGCATCTTGATTTTTTAGCTTTTGCCGGCTGTTTCATTTGCTGTTGCAACGATAATCAAAAGTTTAAACTTCATTCAGTGAAGATTTAATATGATAAAGAGAAATTGTTTCCCTTGCGTTTAAGTTTCACCAATTTGTTGAATTTCACTCATTATCTCTACACAGTCTATCACAGACAGGCAGGCAAACACAATGATAGAGACTTCACAAAGAGATTTAATTCTCTAGCCCAAAGTCTTACTGCCATGGGTTACGGTATCACATGAGGCTATTTTCACTAAACTGGAAAATTCATGATTAAGCAGTATCTAAGGGGGTTGGTAGAGACTGAATTCACTTCTCAGGTGATTGATAAGTTAGATGGGTTATGTCAGAAACATGGGTCGTGGAGAGACTTCACAAGCGGTGTTGAATTGGTGATAATATGTGAATTAAGCGGTTATTAATTATAGAGTAGTGACTCTAATATACATTGCCATCAATTTGACAATGGATATATTCTACCACGGTTTTACATATTCTCCCTGGGATGCTAAGATGTTCCAATTCTGCACACATTTAATTTTCCCAAAGATCACCTGTAAACTGCAAAAAAATAACAAGGGTTCACGTCCATTAGTGTGTGTTTTCTAAAGAATAGGTTTCTGCAGGCTTAGTATTTCACTGACTTTCATATGATGTGTTTGACATAAACCAGAATCTAATCATGTGATTAGTTGAACTGAGTTTATCAATGATCAATTGTAAAGCATGCACCCTCCGTTAGAGGAGATCCTAGACTTTCCATGAATGTTTGGGGGCACATGCACTGTTTAAGACAGGTGGTTCGTTTGGGGAATACAAGTAACTAGATCGTACAATGTGCCACCATATTTTAGAGGTGCGATTTTTTCAAATATACTGAAGTGTGGAAACAAATAAGAGGCGAGCAAAATTGATGAAACAAATAGGTTCAGTTAGGCAACAAAGAGATATGCATTGCTTTTTCAGAAGAAGAAAAAAACTAACGATGCATTAATAGTGTTGAGTTTTGCACTGAAAGCATAGTCATTGTCCATTCGTCAGCATGCGCATATTCATGTCATATTTAATTCTTTCCCTTCTCTTTTTTTTTCCCCTTCAAGTTGAATTTATAATATCTCAGAGCAGATAATGATCACTAAAAGGCCAGGACAACAAACGAGAATGCTAGCAAAGAATACAACTCTATGTTTATTTGTATGGATCTGTGTTATCTTATTTTCTTGCTTGTTAAAGGAAAAAAAAGAAGAAGAAAAAACTTACTAATTAGAAAAGAAACTCCTGAATTTCGTAAATTCATTATCCACTGCATGGTATCAAATATTTCATGCAACTACAAAAGAATTTGGCCGTGAGAAATCAGTAAGAAAACCTGAAGAGAATTTAGGTTTTTTTTTTTTCTGGTTGCATATGGAAAACAATTTTTTTTTCACATGGATTTACTAATGATGAGCATATAACTAAAGAAGTACTAGCCTGTACATCAACTAACTGAGTTACACAGATATCATCAGATCAAACTATATGTAGAAACCATTGTCCAAGACTATGTAGTAATTGAGATTCCGTATGTTAACATCTGAAAACGAGAGAGAGAGAGAGAGAGAGAGAGAGAGAGAGAGAGAGAGAGAGAGAGAGAGAGAGAGAGAGAGAGATGTTCCTGGGAGAGTAATACCGACTGTTTGATTACCTACGTTATTATGGCAAAGAAGGGCTGTTCTTCACTAAATTCTGATGTTGCCCTTACAGTTCTCCAAGAACTGAAGTGCACGAATCGCAAATAAAGAAGCCCAAAGAGTAGCTCTCACTATCCGGCGAACTTAAGCCACTAACCAGAATGTGAAGGAGAGAGAAGAAAAAGGTGCATTTCGCTTTGCAACCATTTTGCGAGAGGAAGGTCTGGAACTAGAGAGTCAGCATCTCTAGATGATTCAGAGAAGACTAGGGTTTGGGGACTTGAAGGGAAGAGAGGGAGAGATATTCAGACATGCATACTCAAGGCTTTGAGGTGGCCATTCTCTTTCGTTTACAAAGCTAATCATATAACTAGGGTTTGGGATGAGAGTTGTGGATTGAGAATCTATGGTTGAAGCAGAGAACACGCGTTTATATTGTGGTGGAGGAAGGAGGAGGTCGTGGACTTTGAGGAGATATTGGGATTTTATTGCAAAAAGGTAAAGTTTTGAAGAGGGTGTCCCATAACTTTTTCCTTCGTCATTTCTGCGAATAATTGTTAAGATCTTCACACCACATTTCAATTTATTTGAGTCACATGCTATATTAAGCTTACGCAGAACACACCTTGTCCGTGTCTCTGCTCTCGATGTATTCCGATCAATAATTAGTTGCCCACGTTCCAACGGAGAGTCCTGAAAAGAACTGCTTTTGGATTGAAGGCGACTCCTAGAGAACGAAGAGACGGAATTCCTCAGCTTACTTTACTTAGCCTCATGTTTCTCCATGAAAATCTGGAGATTGTGTACAAATTGTGTTGCTCTTGAGAGCCAAATGTACCATCTGATCAATGATGATCTGAATGAGTAGGGTGAGCATTGGTTGCATGGGCCAGTTTATACCCAAAACTGGTTCAACATTGATTCTTTACCCCATCAAAGAGCTGACCTCCTTTTTAACTTTTAGAATTTCTTAGAGGAATTATCACATCACAGACATCAAACCCATAAATAAAACAATCAAATAGTGAACAACGAAATGATGCAGGATTGACTGAAGAGATTATTAAATGGAAGTTCAGGAAAACATGCCAAAGATGTCAAAACAACGAAGTTTGAGGGAAAATATGAGCACGGACATGACTCCAATTAGATCAAAGGTCACAGCCTATCTAAATTAGAGTACATCAACTGACATGGGACCTCTCTCCTAATCCAATCCCTCCAAATCCTCTTTGGATAAAACCAAAACCATCTAGTATTGTTTACAAGCTAATTTCTCGTCAAATACACATACCAAATGCTCTTGGATCAGAGGTAATTGCATGAGCTTTTCAGAAAAAAATGCTTTAATATAGCAACCCATCTTCTAATGAATGTCATAGCATGGCTATTGTGATTCTGAGGTAAAATTAGTATGTTATTCTTAGGGGTAATTGGTCCAACGGTGGATCGGCTCCCACATTGGGAACTAGCCCACACCAACCAATTCAGAATTTAGAAAAAAAAAAAGAAAGAAAGAAAGAAAGAAAGAAAGAAAGAAAATTTGGCCGATTCATTGGTCCGGTTCCTTATGTGGAACTAGGAATCGAGAATCGGGAACTACCCAAAATTAGCCAATTTGATCCGGTCCAGTTCTCGGATTGGATTGGGACTAATGCACACCCCTAATTATACTTGTAATTCGAATTTATAGTTTTTAGTGTTAGATAAGATTCGATCTCTCTTAATTTCAATTGTAGGAGATCTGAGAAGGTTGACATATTCTTGTGCATTGTGTATATGGAGCTTGATGTCAATGAAATCATTGTTTATCTAAGTTCAATTATTTATGCCATTTTCATAGCATTCACAATAGGAAATCCCGAATTTAAATCTTTTTATGCCTCTTATTTTTCTCTTGATATACATTTCCATGCTTAGTCTTAAGTCAAAGTCCAATCTATAGGAGAATGTTAAAGCATTAATATTAAACCGTTGAGTTCCCACATGATTCTACATTCTCAAATCAGGAGATTAAATCTGTTTACCCTAGATCTAACTTGGAAATATGGACCGCCCAAGGAAGTTCTGGTTGGTTATTTAATTGTCCTAGGTCCTCAATCTTAGAAATAACTCGTTCAAATGTTTGAACGAATTGCGGTTATGTGAGATAGCCATAAATTAATCTAGTGATGATTCTATTCTATAAATAATCTATGAGTACTTGCGCGATTAATAGTTGGGGGAAATAGTCTGAGTAATCCTAAATATATTGGACGAATGCCAATTCAATTCTAAAATTTTCAATTTTGCCAATTTCATAATAAAAGAAAATATTTTTCATAAAAATAGTTTTCAACAAAAATAGTTAGTTTTCATTTCTTTGGTGTTTCAAACAAAGTGATTCCCTTCTTACCCGAAAGATAAATCATTGTTCCCCAATCTAAATTTATTGTTATTAGCTTATGGAAAACATTTTTCGTAAACTGTCGTAAAACATTATCCTTGTATCGTCCTAAACTTAGGGTAACACAGCCTCAGTCATCTTGCTCTCCTTGATCAGTAACATTGATACATCTTTGGTTGGCTTGTCGCCCACTAATTTTCACACCAGCTTTTCATATTGGTATTTTTCTAATGTCGAGCAAAAATAAATTTGGTCAACTTATTTTTTCCATAGAGAAATCACTATCAACCTTTTCTCTTTTTCTTTCCTCTTCCTTTAAAAAGAAAAACAATTGGTTTGCGACGGCAAGACTAGTAGTTTCATTTATTTCATCACAGCCTTTTACAATTTCTGGAAAATGCAAATATATGTTTTAAAGGATTAAGAAAAGGTCTTTATAGTTACAAATGACTTTAAATGGCTATATGTCTAAGTTTGTTGAAGATTCAAGACGTGTTACAATAAGTAAAAGGGAAAAGGCCATAAAAAAAAAAACCTTAAATTATGCTCATTATGACACATTTACACCGAACTTTTGTTTGTGAAAGTAAAAAACCCAAACTATGCCTAGTATGATACATTTGCCCTAAACTTTTTCTTGTGGCATAGAAAACACAAATTTTTGGCTATAAGATACATTTATCTTCCATCAAGATTCTGTTATGTGATTTTTCAGTCAAAATGATATCATTTTTATTTCACTTAAGTCACGTGGGTTCCATTACGACATATTTACGCTATGTCATATGTCTTTAGGCATCTATGTAAGCATATTTTTTAAGGTTCTCATTGACAGAACTTTCATAGAGGGTAAATATGTCACATATGTATAAGTTTGAGATTTTTTGTATCATGTAAAAAAGTTTAGAGTGAATATGTCATAATGTACATAATTTAAGATTTTTTGTGGCTTTTGCCCTAACTAAAAATCACCAAAAGTGAATAAAATGAATAAAAGCTGTTCTAACTTTTAAGTACACTATAGCTCTATTTGTTATGCAGAAAATGAGTTAATTAAAAAATATTTTTCCAAAAATGATAGCTTATATTGCTTATAAAAATAAATAAAACAAAAAGTATCTACATCATCTAAGCAAATGTTTAGCTGCAAATCGTTGTTGGTAATGAAAATATTTTTTATTGATTGATTATATCAAGCATTACAAGAGACTATTTTTTTGGGAAAATATTTTTCAAATAATTTAATTTCCATAAAAATAAACGGAACCTACGTAATTTAATTTTTTTCTGTAGGTAATGAAAGTGACTAATTTTGCAAAGGAAAAAAATTAATTGACAATTCCTTTCGTGACAAGCAATTTCGAGAGAAAAAGGTAAAAGTGGACGTGACACATGAATTCCGTGCGAGCGCTGGCGTTCAATTTTGAATTGGCATGTCGGCCGTCAACCAATTCAAGAAACTGTTGATTTTCCAAACTTTGGGGGTGTATCCTTCTTTCGGTAGATTGAGACTTTTGAAAGCCAAGGTGGAAAACGCTAGCCTACTTATTTACATTTTAATAAGAACAAAAGGAAATTTCTTACTGTTCCCAACAAAATTTAAAATACTATTCATACTCATATTTAATAGAATTTTGTATAAAAAACATGTGAATCTATGTATCAATATTTATATATTATGAAAGTTTCAGGTTTTAGGAAGAAAATAAGTTAAATTATGTCTATGATAAGTTTTAGATTGAGTAATACGCCGACAAAAAAGGAAGATTGAGTATCCAGACAGACCTCAAAATGTAATGCAACAATTATATATACATGTGCGAGCAATAATATAACTATTATAGTCCTTTCCAAAGACGGAAATGTATGCAATTTGAATTGGGTGCTCGTGATGAATCAATTTGACATGCGGGTCGACTCGTGCACTAAGTCAGCTGACCCGTGTGAGCAAGTCTCTTACTTGAAGAAAGCGATTCCAACAATAGTGACACAGAGCGACGGCAGGTAGAATTGCACCAGGTAGTAGGGTTCTAATTCAACGTACACCTTGACGAGGCAAAAGTGAAGTTACATAGGGTTTGATCTGTTTGGACCTTGATACATGTGCTTCCATTTAAGCGAAGATCGGGGCGTTGAGGCCTCTAGTTTTTAAGCTCGAGGCTTATATGCAGAACTGAGTTGGATGCTTCTGCTTTGATTTCAAGCCCTAACTTTGTTTATCCATTCTTTTTGAATCTTGTTGATGATCGTAGGACCATGACCTCGGCTGTTTCTCGAACCCTTTGTTTTGTTTTGTTGTATGTCGTGGCGTATTAAGCGTTAGGTTTTATCTCAGCTTCATTCGAATCGGGAATACTTTCTCTACACATTCATGCCATGCTTGACGACCACCCAAGGTATTCAAGAGGCGCCCAAGGCACGAAAAACTCGATCCCATCACAAGCGACGCTAACCCGGGATCATAAATTCAGCAAGTTCGGTATTTAGTTCAGCTCTAGATCATCTCATACTGACATTGATGCGTTCGACCTCCAAAAGTCATCTTCTTTCTTAAATGTTGACCAATACTTTGAACACAAAAGATAAAATTTTGAGCGAGTAAAATCTCTCCCACATGAGGTGAAAACTTAAAGTTTGGAAAGACATCATAGTTCACTATCAGTACTGATTATCAACTGTGCGTCGGTCAATCACGTGTGATTGCAGGTCACGTTTGAGAAAACACTTCACATGACAATGACATAAAGTGAAATGGTTAGGGGTTGTGGGATTTGATCACGTAGTCCATTTGAAGACTCGGTTAATCCTTGTCTCTTGCGAAATCAGGTTAAAATCAATCATCAGTAGTTCACTATAATCTCATTTTTGACATGATTAGTTGGCTCGTGATCGACAAGTCATGAAGATAAGTTAACACTGACCTTAACGGCTACGACGACGACAAAGAGAGTGTCCAATGTCATTCATTTTCACATTCAATCAAGATGGATCTAGACTTTAAGAGACACCGTCAGACATGTGTGTAGAGAGAGAGAGAGAGAGAGAGAGAGAGAGAAAAAATGGGGTGAGTTGAAGTTAGCATAGTAGTCTATGTATATCGATAAATTACTCTACCAAGACAGAATAAGGGTGTCAAAGATGCACGATTGTGTCTCCACAAGCTAACCATCGATTCAAGGAATCCAACCACCATATATGTTAGATTGTCTTTATGTTTAATTCCAAGATGTACAATTGTGTCTTTATGATTGATGGTGTCTTTATTATCCTGCTTTGAAAGGGACGTGCTCAACTATGTTAATGATCTGACAAAAAAAAAAAAAAAAAAAAACTATGTTAATGGACAACGTTAGGGTTTTGATAAGCATTAGGAGATCCAAGTTCAAGGATGTATAATGTAGCTTTTGGATGTTTGGAATTAATTGCGCACCAATCTCAAAATTGAGGGGGCTAAAATGAAATTTTCCTATAAAATTAGGAATCTAATCATTGAGAGTGTTGCCTTGAGTCATGAGGTCACACTATATTCTGTGAGATCACAAATTTGAGCGTGTTGTAAAGAAAATATTTAATCGATTTGTAACTAGAACATATATTATCTTGTGTGAAGAGAAACTTCCCGACCTCTAACATATCCATAAGACCGTGGAGATGAGGTCGTACAACTATGAGTAGACTTGATAGTTATAAGTGAAATCGTACATTTTGCAACAATGGCCAAAGAGAATGGCCGAGCTAATTGCTTGTCCTTCCCCATCCTTTCCATCAATAAAAAGAAAATTAGCAATCCAGAACAAATCTAAACACATGAAACAAAGAGTTCCATGATTTGAAAGCCAATAATTGATTTCGATACGGTAAAGGATTATGGGTGCGTTTGGTTCAGCATTTCTAGGGGGTTTTTAGCCTCTAAAACCCCTTGGGGAAATACTAGACTGTTTGGCAACTATTTTGAAGTAGCTTTCAAGTGAAAGTTAGCATTAGGGAAGGCTGAAAGCCCAACGCTTAAGAGGACTAGGTTTGAGCTTTCAACATTTGGCCAAATGCTGAAACTTATTTTTTTTTTCCAAAACTATCATCACTCATTCTTCAAATTTCTTATTTTGCCCTCGTTATTATTTTTTCAAATGCCAAAATAATGCTAAAAAATCAAATTTATATAAATGCTAAAAAAATTAAATATATTTTGGTCTTTTTAGAAAGAAATTATTTATATATTTGATTTTTTAGCATATATATTTGATTTTTTTTAGCATTATTGTCAAAATTTATATTTAAAAAGTTGCATACATTATTTTTTTTTTTTCAATTTTAAACAAATGAAATTAAAAAAAAAAACTAATATTAATCACTCAAATGACTTTTCAAATATTTTTTCTACTAAACATCATTTCTCTCAAAGTTACTTCTCAAAGCATAATTTACCAAACAGCCTTTGCATTTGCCTAAAGTTCTTTAGGCTAAATTACGGACAAAATGCTGAACCTTTATATCTTTTGCCATTTGCATTTGCTTAAAATCTTTTAGACTAAACTACGAAAAAAATGAACCTTTAAAATATTGAACCAAAGGCATGTTATATCTTTTGCCCTGACGAAAACACGGATGCGTGGGGGCTACTAGACGTTAATTGCAATGAATGAGGTGGGTATGCCTTTATAGGGTTTGCCGAAGCGAGATTTGACAGCTTAAAGAAGAACCGACGAAAATCAAATTCAATTAAAGTTGCTTAAACAAAAAGCCTGGTCTTCTTTCTGCCTCCGGCCGACTGCCATTCCATTTTAAAGGCGAATCACTCATTTGACCCTTCACGTGCCAGAAATGTTCAGTGATGATGTCGGCAACCAGAAGAAGTGCGCCACGGATCGCACCACCGATTAGTTCTAGTCAAAGAGACACCATTGGGCCAATTCAACGGCTCTCGTCTGTCCTCATGTGGCGATTCCAAATCCGTTCCAATCAGTGCTTGCGCACCTCGTGTCATTTCACAGAGAACCGACACGGTAAAGCAACGGAATGACCCAATGCAATGCGAATGCCGACATTAGTGAACCTGAATGGGGCTTTTACCATGTTTTACCATCTTGGCAGTGACTAGATGTGCGTCATCCCCTTTAAGTACAGCGTAGCAAAGTTCACCCCAACAGAAAAGAAAAGAAAGCGATGAAGGAAAGAAAGTAATGCATACTCCCAAGAGGAAAACGGTTCTAGCATGCTCCTATCTATAAACAAAGCAATTGGACAAGGGTCGGGCGGAGGAGTATGATCCATGTCACTCATCATCTTTGTATGGGTACTCCTCGGGAACTTGCTTCAGGAGTTTCACTTGTAACTCAAACGCATCATCCCCTCGAAGCACATCACGAATCCATGTTACTTCCGTCTTCATTGAAACCTTAACAAAGGAGATAGCATATTCAGCACCATCAGAAAAGAGGGAACAGAAAAGAACAAGTGTGGCATAAAGCAACGTCACCACCTCTACTCAACAGAAAAATACACATAAGGTCGGCACCTCTCAAGTTCCATGCCTACCTCTTAAAATGCTACTTTTAACCAAGTCTCCAAGAGAAAAATCTATATCAAATCCAGAAATCATACAGCATAATCTGCCAAAGCAATATCCAGGATCCAGGAAGTAACATTGTCTCTAATGTGAGATATTTGATATGGAACAGCTTAGAGTCAAACTCAGAGACAGCAGCTTTGATATCTCAATCTAACGGGCACAATGTGACAGTAGGCATTCAAATAACATAGCACATGCTATCCATCCTCATACCAGCATTAAGTGTCAAGGGAGGAAGTCTCAATAAGAAAATAAACAGCAATGCTTTAAAGAATCAAAAGCACCCTAAGTTTTCAGGAAAACAAATTTTTTATCACAAACAAATTCCATTTATTGGCAGACAAGGGCTCCTCTGAGCTTCTTTCATGTTGGACCGCTGAGTGATGCATCACCTTGAAACAGAACACAGAGGAAGTGCACTTTCTTAATTATGGACAGGTTGAGGCATGTTGCCTGCTCTCTGTCATCTATAAAGCACTTGTTTAATGGCATGGAGCTGTTGAGGAATGTTGAGCTGCTTCTTTTATAAACGGGAACACTTGAACGGTGTGCCCTCGTATTCATTTGGAGCTCTTGGTGAGAGAAAAACCAAAACACTCGGTCATCATCAATTTTAAACATTTCATTGCTCTCTTCCTTTAGTTTATGGTTTTTTTCCCTAACTAGCTGCTTGCTTATACTCTTATGGAAAAAGAAAATCGAAAACAAGCTTTAAGTAAAGCAAGTATGGATCTCTTAGAGAGTTCAATCCTGGGTTAGGATGAACGCAGGTGGCATGCTTAACACATGCAAGTCAGGCCGAACATGGTGTTTCTAGTGGCAAACGGGAGAGTACAGCTTAAGAACCTGCCCTTGGGAGGGAACAAGGGCTGGAAACGACTGCTGATGCCCCATAGATTGAGAAACACAAGGAGAAATCCAGCCATAGAGGGGCTCACATTTGATTAGCTAATTCCTGAGGCAACAACTTATCAAGGTGATGATCAATAGCCGGTACGAGAGGATAATGGACTGAGACATGGCCTGGATTTTTGGGAATTTAACACGCTGCGTGAAAGCCTGACAAAGTAATATCGCATATACTGGAAGGTAAAGGGACTTGTCAAAGTACAAATCTCCGGAAACTTAAGAGTGAAAGAAGGTTATGGAGATTTTGTGAGGCCTTAAATTCCAAAGATCCTCAACCATTAGTTCTAATGTAAGACGAAACGTCACAGATCCTTTTCACAGCGTCCTTTTTTTTTTTTTTTTTTTTTTCCGATTTAATGTAAATTTAGACGTTTCTCTCTTTGTTTGCCGAAGTTTCTATCCCAATCTAGTTTAGATTTGAGGATTTTTGTGGTATGATTTCGGGATTTCTCTTCCCTCAGTTTTTGTTGGTGTGTTGGTCTAGTTTTGAAGGAGATTGGAGGAGTTTTGTGAAGGTTTTTGCTCTCACAATAGTAAAATCTATGCTCATTCAACTCTGTTACTCTGAACGACAATGATATTGAGAACACCGAACTTATGGTAAATCTGTATTAACAAATGGGGTTCTCGATGTGTGAGTGTTACAGAAAACGGATTCAATCTATTTTCATCTCAAAAAGTCATAGATTTGCTCTTTGAGTGCGTGACTATTAATCTCGTTATGATGATTCATCTTGTTAGCAACCTGGCAGAAATATGAATTGCGTGATTTATTTCTTGTATTTTATGTGGAAATGAATGAAATGTTACTTTGACTGAAAAAAACAAAAATTCAGGAAAATGATTTCATTTTTAAAAGAACCGAAGATCATTTTTCAAAATACGAATAGATATTGACATGTGGACCTAAAACTCCATGCTTGGGCATGTAAATCCCAATGTTGGCTCTCGAGCCAGGTCTTCGGCGCCTAACAAAAGAAAAAGGGGTAGGCAGAAAAAAAGAAAAAGGGAAAAAATAATTCGGCCCGGGAAATTCCAAGTCAACCTGCAGGCCCCACGCCCCCTTCATTCGCCGATCAAGCGTTCTCAACTCCAACTTCAGCTCCTCGAGTCGGCTCGAAACCGACTCGTCCCTGCGAGCCGCCAGCTCCTGAGCTCCTCCTCCGTCTTCTGGTCCGACGAACAGGTTTTTGAGTTCGAGAGGTTTTACGGTGTACCTTGCTTCCGCCTGTTCTCCGTTCTCCGCCTGTATCGGGAACGAAGAGCGGCGAGGTCGAGATGACGGGCCGTTTTCGCTGCGGTTTTGCGGTCCAGTTCGACTCGTGGGCCAGAAGAGCCCGGACCTCCGTGGTGGGCCGGGCCGAGTCCGGCCCGATTCGGAAGAAAATGGGCCCGCTGCCAAAGATCTGCGAGAAGATTCATCTAAAACCTCAAGACCGATGCAAAGCTGGAAGGGGGAATAAAAAGGGGAAAAGAACATAATTAACCCTAGAGAGTTGGCTCCGCTAGATAAGAAGGTTCGACCCGTCTGTCCGCAGAATGCTCTACCGATTCCTCGTGGTTCACCTGCTTGAGTGAAAACCGCGACTTAACTGGGCCATGGGCTAGCACAGGTTCATCAATTCTAGAAAATTAGATGGGCAAAGCCTGATTCACCCCTCATGTGCTTATTTAGCAAGGGAAAAGTTAGTTTTCCATGAAGATATTATCTTAATTTGTAAAAATGAGAATTTAGTTTTTTGCTGCTATATTGTATTATTTGTGGGATAATTACCAAAAAAGTTGTACGCATATTGTAAAAATGCTAATTTAATTATAAACCTTTTTTAATTTAGCCACTTGAGTGCTAAATTTTTTAAAGATTTGTAATGTAGTCATTCTGATGAATTTTTGCCAACAATCATTGGCATGGACCCTATTATCCTACATGGCAAGGGATGGCACTAATGTGAGCAATTTTTTGAATTTTTTTTAATGTTTTATAATTTTTTTTTTTGGGTATCCCTTTGTCGATCACCATGGCCAAAAAGGCTCGACCTTGCTAGTCTCACTTGAAGCTAGCAAAGGTAACCCCAGCCAGCCTTTGGGTCCCTCCATTGTGGTTGATTACCAACTATTGCAAGACCTAGCAATCAAAGAAAAAGGAAAAAAATAAAATAAAATAAATTAAATTATCCACATCAGCACTGATCGAGTCACGTAAAATGGTCGGTATTCACAACAGCGATTACTGGCTAAAATTGATCAGAATATTTATATTGGCAAATTGCTCAAACGGTCTAGAACTCAATTAGCTAAAATAAAAAGTTTCCGACTTAATTGACATCCGTTTGACTTTTTTGGTAACATTCCATCGGGATGAAATTTACTAACCCCAAAACAAAATGTTTTTATCAAAGTGTACGAGTTAGGTGCAACATCCTAATCGGATTCTTGGTCGTGATTTACCCTTTGAATTGATGTTTCACTTGCCAAATGACCCAGTCAGAGCTTTCAACTTAAAAAAAAACATGGCCATATTCCATGATAGATTCGTTTCCCCCTAGAGATCTTCTTCATCAACCTTATCCTCCAGTTCTCCCTTTTGTTTGCAAGTTAGATCAATTAGTCCCACGTCTGTCTGTATCCATCACATGAATGCTGTCCACAAAGGCCAGACAAAGCTTATTGATTCGCGCTTTGATGATGATGTCTATATATATATATATATATATATATATATATATAGAGAGAGAGAGAGAGAGAGAGAGAGAGAGAGAGACAGAGAGAGAGGAGTTAACGCAAGGAGGCGATTGGTTTACACATGCCTCGGATCCAGACACCACTCCAGAGAAACCTTATCTGAAAAACTAATGGCAAGTACAATAATGAACTCAAATATCCAAGTACTACAAAAGAGAACGAAACTTGTCCGTGTGCGCGATCTAGCATTCGTGGGGCTTGCCAAGCATTTGGAAGCATGCTGTATGGCGATCAAGTACTACATGAGGGTTTCCAACCTCCGATGTCCCTTCATGGTTCACCACAGAAGGACGACGTCTCATTATGCCCCTTGCGCCTCCACCTTTCATAAACAAGAAATACCTTTCAAAAAAACAAAGAGTGGCTTTCCCCGAGGGATTACTTCCCAATTGCTGCGCTCAATTCTCTATCTCAAGCTGATTATACATCTAAACAGTGAGCTGCATATAAGACCTCCGAAGTACACATTTCAACTCCCACGTTTGATTTGTGAAACTTTGATTGAATCTGCCCCCGTACGACGTTCGTTTATACGTTATTCAAGAGGCTTTTTCGCTTTTAGGGCACGTATAGTTCGGCAACAGATGTTGTCCTGGGGACCCTGAAAGTGATGAATTGTGTACGACTGACTGACGTGGGTGGATGGAGATACTTCACATGGGTTTTGTCTGCAAGATACTGGGCAAAATCTATCTGAAACTTGGAGGGGCATTCTTCTTCCTCCCACGCTAGTATTGTAGCCTTTTCTTCATCAGTTCTAGTCCTGCCACGCATGCACGTGATGTGGGAAATCAAGTTCATGGAACGATGAACGAATGATACTAGTGATAGAGAACATCATTTTTCTTTTCTTTTTGTTTTTGTGAAAGACACTCCATACATTTTGGCATGATATAGATCATTGTTTTCTCTCTTTCTCATTTTCTTTTTTAGTAACTTGGAATTGTTGATAATTTATTGATTCAACTCATCCCCTCATGCAGACACACACGATAAATATCACTCAAATGGTCTATTGAATTGATTATGTTATGAGACCGACTGCAAGTGAGTATTTACAAATTGTGCCATAAAACAAAAATGCTCGCAAGATTTTTGGGATTTTCTTATCGAATATTCAAATTCATTGATATCAAATTCATAATAACTTATTTTGCGAGGTAAACATGGCCAAATTCCAGGTAATCTCTAAATATGAAGCTATTTAAACATGAAGATGTGAGAATCACACTTGTATTAAATGTGCTTGAACTATACTTGTCTTCTTATTCGTTAGAAAGACCAAGGTTAAAATCCACGTAAATTTATTAGACATCAAATCTTTTGTGCTCAATGATGTGAAATTTGGACCGATGTAACATACGCCTATGCCACATAGATCGATGTTCTCTTTAAAATATAGAAAAAGGAGAGAGAGAGAGAGAGTCGCGTTTGTCCTCTATCAGGCGCCATCATCCATGATAGAAGAGGACAAAGACGGTTCACGACCCAATTAAGAGGTACCATTTTGAGTGCAGTCCAATCCCTCGTACCTTGCCGACTCCAAAGAGAACAAAGCGAAGAAAAGACGGCATTTACCGTCTTCTCCGGGTAGCTTGGAAGAGAGGTACAAGATTCAATTAACAAAGAAAGCGAGCCACCAACTTCCCTCGCCCCGACCCATGTAAACATACAGCAACAAACAAAATTCCATCTGACATTGGGAGAGAGGGCAGGTGAGCTTGAACTCGCAAGCAAAATTACCACAAAATGACCACCTATACGCACACACGTATGTCTATATAAGAATACACATTTAGAGTGGTGTGATATAATTTCACTGAATCAGGAACCGAGAGAGGCCGACTTTGTCTCCAGTGGCCTGAACATCCCTGTGAACTTGCGCTATGTATTCTTCGAAGCTAAAGCTTCTATAGAGGGCTGGCTTGAGGGGGCTCTCGATCAACGTGTGTTTCAAAGGGCAATAGAAAAACGCCATGGAGAACCTTTCCACTTCTTGGCTGGCCATCACTCTGTGCTTCACACTCTTGTAAACGCCATTGCTCCAAGCCTGCACTACAGGAAAACTTCACCGCTGATCAATGAAAACGCAATAGTTTAACTTTCAATCCCATTGTTGCGGGAGAGGGCCATGATCTTGAATGTATCGTTGAAAGGTTAGTTCTAGTCACTTGAAAATTTTGTCAATTCTAGCTATAATTAACTCATGAAAACGGAGTAGCTTTGAGATTTTGAGAGCCATTTGCACGGGAGTCTTTTACGAACCACCAAAGTCGGGCCCATTTTGCCACTAGGACGTGACCTAGAGATTGGGTTGGGAGCGTGGGTGACCAAGTTCGCCAAATACGGATGGAGATCCTCTACATATTTCATTATAGCGTCTTAACCTAATGTCACACTTTCACTGTATGTACTTACTTTAAAACGTCTCATCAATAATGCTGCAAAACCAGCCTAACCACACAAATTGTGACAGATTAATGGGATGGATAATCACACCATCTGCGGGGAAGAGTTGGAAGCACTGGTGTGCCCCCGCAGATGTTGGAAGCACTGGTGTGCCTAGAGAATGTCCCTTGCTCCAGAAACCCTCATTCAAGCATGTGCGTGTGTGCGTGCGTGAGTGTGTGTGTGTGTTGTATAAGCTTCATTCCAAAGATAATTATGGAATAGTCCATTCTAAAGGGGAAGCATATGCGTAGGCACTTCGAATGACCTATACTTGCCTCAAATAAGTCGCCAATGTTGACGAGGAGAGCATTTGGGTTAGGCTTAACACTAACCCATCTCTCACCTTCCATCAGCTGCAACCCTCCAACCTTATCTTGACACAAGACCGTGAGGAAATCGGTGTCCGTGTGAGGCATCATTCCAAAGACTTGGGAAGCAAGCGGGCATGGAGGGTATCTGTTCATCCGAAGGAAACAAGTACTCAACGTGCAATTTTCTTTAAAGTAATTGACGCCTTTGACGCCCAAACCCTCCGCTAGAATTTCAGTGATCAATGCTGCAAGATTAGCAACCGTCATCCCGTAGGTCTCCCCGGCGACTCTGAAGGAGAGCAAGCATCAAACGGTGATGTCATAAATAGGACCTATTTGTCATAATACATAACAAAGTAGCTTTCTTTGCAAGGACCAAGTACTTACATCTGTTCCTTTATTTCTCGATATATAACTGACTGATTTACTCAAACGGACTTAGTGCAAATGTTCCTTTTTCCGCCATTGTGGCGTGGCTAATACTCTTAATGTCGTTCAAGCTTCTATTACAACAATCTATGAAGCCAAAGAGATTGTAGTTTCCATTTGTACACGCAAATGTTAATAGCATAGATCTAATATTGAATCTCATAGACTAAGGGAGATGTTTGGCCCCACTATACCAACTTGAAGTCAGGGAAGATAGTCCTCCTGATGTTTCCTGTAACCCTAACTTA
This sequence comes from Eucalyptus curtisii, assembly GCA_017140595.1. Taxonomy (NCBI): domain Eukaryota; kingdom Viridiplantae; phylum Streptophyta; class Magnoliopsida; order Myrtales; family Myrtaceae; genus Eucalyptus; species Eucalyptus curtisii. Next base: position 27,606,188 of record CM029499.1, read on the forward strand.
TCTACTAGCTACCTTACTGTTGCAACTCATCTGTTGCTGCTGTTTTTGCTGGCCCTCCTCTGTGTGGCCATGTGGTTGTAATTAAAAATGGCTGAGTTTCAGTAATGCAAATCGTCTGGTTTAGCAAGGGAAAAAAAATACTAGTGTGGCCCCATAAGTGCAGTACTAATTAGCCTGTTAAAACTAAACATTGCTGAACTTTTAGTTTCATTTTGGTATGAATTGTGGGTTATGATCGACCCCTATATATGTCGACAAGTCTAATTGATGATAAAGTGTTCTTGCAATGCTTATGTCACAAAGCATGATGACATGGTAACATGGCTCTTATCAACTTATATAATTACTCAAGCACGATCGACTCTCTCCTGATCAATAAGACTAACAATGCCATGAATAATTATGTGCATGGACCAAAGTATGTGCTCCACATAAATTAAGATCCCCTCACATCACATGTCGAATCATATAAACACATCATGAAATAGTCTTCTTTCCTAACTAGCAGCGTGCAGACTGAAGCATGTGTTCTTCGTGTGATTAGGATCAAAAGAAAGATGACAGCAAATTGAAGTAAATCAAACAGTTTCCCTTTATTTGGCAAATGGTAACCATGCATAGGTTTTGCTCTGTCTGATTTGTTCCTTCCACTCCCGTTTCTGAAATAATTGGCAAGAGACTTTCTAGCGATACACCCACGAGAAGAACACCGTCCATGGGGTGATATTCAAAGTGAGGCGGGATGAGTTTTGAGAAGAGAACAAAAGAAGTGAATGGCAAGAAAAGTGCAAAAACTTTGAGTGGTGATTGTATGGAGGTTCCACGATATGTTCGTCTTTGGGGAAAATGGTGCATCCGAGACATTTACATCCTCGGATTGAAAAGCAAAAGATCGCGACTATCCAAGCCGAAATCGATTGAACAGTTGGGGTCTACTGCACTCCGATCCGAAGAAAAATAATTGGGATTAGGCCTCTTCGAGGACCATACCATCTTCCCGTATATAGCACCTTAATTAGGGAGCTGCCCCTCCACGATGCTTTTGGATTCCCTAAAAAAAGAAAAGCGAAAGGCGTGCGCCCGCACATCACGGAAAGATTTTTGGGCACGAAAAGGAAAGTGCAATTTTTGAAATTCTGAAGCAGACTCGATTAACCTCAGGACTTCAGTTCTTCATGTACTTTAAGCTTCTTAATTTATCAAGTCGGTTGTAATACGTTATTCTCTCAAAATGCTGCTGGACGGCCCATGATTATTAACGTGCTGGAGATGATTATCAAAAGCCAGAAAGGAAATCAACTTGACTCACACTATTATTTAGTGTATTTACCAAAGGAAAAAATAGCAAAAAAAATTTAAACCTATTACACAAGTGCTAATTCAATTCTAGACTTTTCAATTGGATCAATTAAATTTTAAATCTTTTCATATTAGAACTAATTTAGTCAATCCTTGCAATTTAGACAAAAAATCACTGACGTAGATGCCGGCAGTCTTACATGACATGACCGGCGTTGACATGAATATTTTTTTATAATTTTTTACCATATATATTTTTAAAAATTTCCCTTGTTTCCTTCTTCTTCTTCTTCTTTTTTTCTTTCCCTTTTTTTTTTTTTTTTTTTTGCTAGTGGCTAGCGACATAGACCGTGGCTGACAAGAATTGACCTTGCCTAGGCGAAGGTCACCCTTGCTCGCCATAGGCATGCTTAGGCGAGGGCAAGGCTCAACAAGGCTGGCCTCATCGACACTCGCCCTCACCCAAGCATAGCCCAACAAGGACAATCCTCGCCTGTGACTAATGAGGGCAACCCTTGCGTAGGCGAGGCCAACCTTCGCCGGCAATGGCATGTGGTCGGTGACTAGCGATCGACCAATGGTAAACTAAATTGATACTAATATGAAAAGTTTAAGGTTTTGAATTTAATTGGTACGAAAGTCACAGATTTTGAATTTTTTTCTTACTTTTTCCGTTTTTTCAAGGGATGGCTCCCATTTTATGTCACACCTTGTATTTAACGTCTCCTCTTCGAGATTAACTATCCGCATTTCAAACGAGATCCATATGCAAAATTCGATTTAGATTTCGAAGTACTGCAACTAATCATTGCATGGTTATCTTATGAAAACCATGGTGGTGCAAAAATAGATAATTCCACGATTAGCTAGGTCAACCTTTTTCTTCTTGGCCACCTTCGGTAGGTCAACTTCAAGTATGAAGGTTTGCGGAAGCTAATGGTGGGTGAGTACGTGAGATTTTACTTAGCAAGGGGACGGGAGAGGATGTGTAAATGAAAGTGGACTTTCACGGCAAGGAGAGCGCAAGGGAACAACAAGAAGGCTTTTATTATTTAGTGGGTAATACAAAGGAAGCAGGAGAAGTTCGCTAGTTTCTAAGTAAGATTGGACGTCCTCTCGCTATGGTCAATGGATCATTGAGAGGATATCAATGATCCTGTTGAGACTGGTGTGTTCTCAAACTTCACCATCTGTATTGGATACTTGAGGGGATGATGAGTCACAAGTCATTGGGTATTGTGATATTCAAGCTACAACACAGGTGCTTATCTCGGACAAATTCACTGAACATGACATGTATAGAACAGTTGGCGACATGGAAGCTTTTAGTGGGGTAAATGTCTGATCATTCACGTTTTGGTCTGGTGTAAGATCCTTAGACCTGAGGCACGATGCTGGCTTGTATGTTGGATGGTTATGGTTCACAAGTACACATATGGACACTTCGTTGAATTGTCTCTATACTTGACGGTCATAATTTGTTCACATACAAAGGCACATGCGTGCGCAATATGGAATTTGTCTTCTTGTTGTATATAGATATACAAGATTGGTGTCCTATGCGATCTAATCATGAGATTATATTGAAATCCTCGCCAAGATTATAATCGAGAATGAATAGTTCATGTCTCATAGAATAAATGTCAATTCGATTTGGGCATATGATTGAATTGGTGGCTTGACCATTAATTCCATGGCATTTGTTCAATCGGGATATGATGAGACAAAAAGATCGAATTACACGGTCGCCAAAGCTGACAAGTCATTATGTTCTAAAAACATTTCACACTATCTGGGTAGACATGATATATTGCCAGATGTCACTCATGGTTTGCAAGATGAGAGAGAGAACATTGCAAATATGTTTGCAAGTTGAGCCAATCAGAGTTGGGCTTAAAGATAAAAGATCTGAAAAGGGGGCTTCAGACTTTATGGCCGAATCAAAAATCTGAAGCATGTTTTAATTCAATGACCGAATTAATACTATGAAGTGAGTTCAAAATTAATAGCTGCATTAATGATCTGAAGTGAGTTTAGAATTAATAGCCAAATTAATGATGGTTTCAGACTTAATGACTTAATGGCTAAATTAAACATCTGAAACGGTTTCAGATTTAACGGTCACATTAATGATTTGAAACGGTTTCATAATAAATGGGCTTTTAATGACCTGAAACAGTTTCAGATTAAATAACCAATTAATACTCTGAAATAGTTTCAGATGTAACGTTCAGATTAAATATTTGAAATAGTTACAAAATTAATACCTAGAATAAAGATTTGTAACAGTTACAAATAAATGTTTGGAATAATGCTCTGTAACAATTATAGAGTTAATGCTCGAATTAGTGTTTGAAACGATATCATAACTTACGTCTGTTAGAAATTACGGCCGAATTAATTTAAAACGGTTTTATAGTTAATAAGCCAATTTAAATGTGATTTGCGCTGGCTATAAAAGGTAATACAGAGAGCATATCACAAGATGATTGACAATCGACAATTGAGGGTGTTTATAGTGATCAACTAAATCATTCATATACGAGAGTAATTGCTAGCACAAGTGTAGTTGTAACATCTCTCAATTTCTCTCTTCTGTTCAATGTGAGAATTGGTGGTGTGTCTGAACTAGAGGCCTGACATTTGTGAGACCAAATCTGAAGAACGTCAGAACCTGCAATATGAAGAGATCTGACATTCTGTATTTGAAGAATGTTAAAACCAAGATTCGAAAGGCGTCGACGTTCGTTGTCAAGAGTTCAAAAACGTCAGAACTAGAGTTATTAGAAGGCATCAGATGTTCATAGTCAGAGTCTGAAGAACGTCAGAACCACTGCTGTGAGGACATCAGGTGTTCGTGCTCAGAACCGGAAGAATGTTAGAGCCAAATTTGGAGCATGGTACAAGGTTAATATGATTAACCCATTTATTTCTTGTATATGCTTTTGTTAAAATGCACTAAAATGCTTTGGAAACACTTGTATAAGCTTTTTATTTCCGCTGCGATTAGACTTTAATCTCAATTTACTTATGCACGTATGCTTATTTATCGAAACAAACACCAACAACTTACTCATGCAAAAATCTCTGCTCATGTCAGAGATTTTCTTATCCCTAGCCAGCTCTATTATGGAGCTTTATGAATCGACTTATAAGACAACTATCTCTGCCATTTGTAGAGATAATTTCATGACAATTTTCTACACAAGTTTAGTGGACTCTAGTCTCTTCCTTACTGCCCAAGTACTAGATATTTTGAAGGATTTTTCGTGATACTCTAAGCATATTCTGCAATGTCTCAAACTTTGCTAGTGATAGTGCTTTAGTGAATATATCCACTACTTGATCTTCAATCTTATAATATTTGAGCTCGATCTTTCCATTACTTTGCACCTCTCATATGAAGTGATATTTGATATCAATATGTTTGGTTCTTCCATGAAAAATTGGAACTTTGAAGATGGCGATTGCGGACTTGTTATCACAAAATATCAAAGTGGACTCCATCTGTGCTTCTCTAATGTATTCCAAAATCCTTCAAAGCCATATTGCTTGACTGGTGGTTATAGTTGCTATAATGTATTCTGCTTCCACAATAGATTATGTCACTGAGTCTCGTTTTTTGGATGCCCATGAGAATATTCTAGAACTTAGTGTGAATGCATAACAAATGATGCTCTTCTTGTCATAAACTAATCTTGCCTAATCACTGTTAGTGTAGTCAATGAGCTTGGCGCCTACACTTGTGCGATACCAAATGCTGTAATATGTAGTTCCTCATAAATATCTAAGAATCCTTTTGGTAGCTCTAAATGAATTAGGCTCAGACTTTGCATGAACCGTGATACTACACTCGTCCCGTACATTATATCCGATCTTATAGCAGTGAAATATAGTAGACTGCCGATTAGACTTCTATAGAGAGAGGCGTAAGCTTTTTCTGCGCCATCTTCCTTTAGTAGCTTCTCAATTGTCACGAGCGGTGTTGCAATTGTTTTGCAATAGTTCATCTTGAATTTCTTTAGGAGGTTCTCGATATATTTCTTCTTGGTCGATCTCGATGCCCAGGAAGTAGTGCATCAAGCCCTACTCTGTCATCTCGAATGTCTTCATCATTTCTTTTTTGAATTCTTGAATCATCTTTTCATTGTTCCCCGTATATATGAGATCATCTACATACAGAGAGACGATAAGTGTGTCGGACTTATCTTGGGTCTTCATGTAGAGCGTTAGGTCACTCATGCTCCTCCTAAATCCTTGCCTATTAAAGTATTTGCCGATTCTACTATACCATGCTCATGGTGCCTAAGGGTGAACATGATTCCAGGGTAAAATATGGAACCTCATATTCTCAACATAGGCGGCAAGGCTGAATAGGAAAGGGGTGGTCCGAGGGGGACCCCCACGGCTCCTCTCTTCTCGAGAATCCATACATCCCTTATCAATGTATGGACATTTATTTCGAACTAGTAGGAACCAATAGATTTCAAATTCCAAGGTATGCATGGTAGTTTCCAGGTTTGAAAAATGAAGAACCTGTCGTGTAGGTTCCAAGTTCTTAGTTGGAACCTGTAACCTAGAACCTTAAACAAGTTTTAATGTTTTTAGGGTCTTTTTACACAATCTTGTGATATTCTATGTCATTCAGTGATGAGTATATAATCTGAAAGCACTAGTCTCAGCTTCTATTTTATGACTGAAATTTTTACTTTATTAATATTCATATCTTTAGTATGTCTTTGTGTTAGTGAACTATAGCAATAAGTGGTGGTCATTAAAGATTTTAATTCACTGCAATCATTCAATTAGTAATATAGGTGGAACCTGAGTAGACTCTAAAATTTGTGACAGGTAGGTTCCCAGTTTTAGGGTACATAAGGTAAGTTTCAGATTCCAAAAAATGATGAACTTGTTCCAACCAGTAAGTTTCCGATTTTAGGTGGAACTTGTATGGAACCCGGAACTATACGAAACCTGTAATTGTTCATCCTTAACGGTGCCTGCTTTAACCCATAGAGGGCTTTGTTGAGCTTTAGAACTTTTTCTTCTTGGCCCTTGAGGATAAATCCTTATGGTTGTTCCACATATGGCCGTGTGCAAAAGCATAGTTTTTGGTATCGATGATAGTTTTTGGTTTGATGATATGTGCAAGTGTATATGTATAGTATGTATTTGGTAGAAGATGGACAAGGAACGAGGTAGGATAGTTCAAGTGATAAAGGCAAGTTTTAATGTGACAAGGAATAGTTTCACTAGTTTATAAAAATAATTTTACAATAATTAAAGGAAGTGTAGGTGGAGGAGCTCCATGATATGGAGTTTATTTTCGTGCTCCTCTCACGCCATTACATGAAGGAGTACAAGCTCTGTTTATAGAGCAATTTAACCGACATTCTTTTGTACAAGTGGTATGCCCACGCCATTACATGAAGGAGTACAAGCTCTGTTTATAGAGCAATTTAACCGACATTCTTTTGTACAAGTGGTATGCCCCTCGTGTCCTTTTACTGGCCCATGTACTCTTTGAATATCAATGTGAGCTCCACCCTTTTCCTATATTGCCTAAGACTAGATATTTTATAGGATTCTTCCGGAATTCTCTTTGCTTGTCTTCACGTGAGAGTCTTCAAGTTCTACTTGGATTCTTTATGTTCAAGACTTCAAGATTCAACTTGTAATTTCTAGATTTAATTTAAAGAAAATGGATCACAACTTCCAAGAAAGTAGGGGTAAATTACATTATTATTTTTTAATCTATGTATGCTTATTGAAAAATATTTCCTTTCCTACATTGTTGGCACTTCCCTTAAGATGAAATGGACCACAAGATGCGACTCGGCTATTCAATATAAATTACTAACATTTATGTCTAAACTGAGTAATAGGATATTTCATGATTACTTTTCAAATACATCTATTTTTCTATTTAACCTTCGAAATTCATCTCATCCGAATTAAAATTTCAAAGAAGGCACTATTAGTCTGTCCAAGACTTTGAGTGTAATTTTATATCTAAGTGCTTTGACTTCTGTATATAGCCATAAAGAATCGCTCTATAAAGAAAAGGACGATAACTCATTGCGTGTCTAAAACAGATATTCCATACCTGAAATTGTTACTCTCTTTCATTCTTGAGATGCTTGCTAGAGGTATATGGAAGGCCTCAGACCAAGGAAGCTGCTTCAAGCAAGTGGCCTGCGGGTTTCCCCAACGGTAACTCTTGGTCGGCAGCGATGACAGCGACGACGACGATGGCGACAACTTCAAGAAACTGAGCTCAGCTTTCTTCTGAAAAGGCAATCTGAAGAGCTTTGTCTGCTCATGCCTCATGCTCTCCAATATCTCTGGTGGGACCCCATGATTCAATATTTGAAAGAAACCCCATTTTCGTGCAGCTTCCACAATGTCCTCCTTGCACTTTGCTCTCACAACTGATGACCCTCGAGTTTGTAGATGGTTCAGATCAATGAGAGGTAACTCACAGTGCTCAATAAGCATGAGCAGTGGTGGGGGTTGTCGGCCACTATTTTCATCATCTAATTTGTCAGGTCTGTTCTGCAAAAGGGTCTTGTAATTCTCAAGAAATGGTGGCTCAAAATCCATGATTTCTTTTTGCTCCTGGAGCTTCAGAGACATAAAGTTGGAGCATTCCACTTGTCACTTCATGAATGCAGTCTCCCTGTTTCCTAATTTCACGCACCAAACACATGATTGATATATGTTGTCAGTCTCTAAGCTGGATTCTTCCAAAACACACTCCTATTTTATGATCAACAAAAGTTCCACACAAAAATTCATGCCTCTCTCTCTCTCTCTCGGTTTCTGGAGCTGGATTCTTCCAAAACGTACTCCTATGGTTAATACATAAAGTTCCACACACAGAAATACATGCTTCTCTCTCTCTCTCTCTCTCTCTCTCTCTCTCGGTTTATGGAGCTGGATTCTTCCAAAACGTACTCTTATGTTATGGTCAATACACAAAGTTCCACACACAAAAATACATGCTCCTCTCTCTCTCTCACGTCTCGGAGAGACATGATTTTCCATTGTTTGTACTTCTCTTTAGTTCCCGAGGCTTGTAATACCAAATTGCTATCAAAGTAAAGCATGAAAATTCTTTATTGATAACTTATCTCGCTTTAACAAGAAAAACTCCCACTTAGTCAAAACCCAGGAAAACATCAGCTACATCTCTGAGGGCTCCATCCATGTGCTTTTTACCTGCGATTTTAAGTCTGTACTGCACTGAAAGAAACATGGATGTGCTTTACATGCATCTTGGTTTTTGAGCTTTTGCCGGCTGTTTCATTTGCTGTTGCACGAAAAACAAAAGTTTAAACTTCATTCAGTGAAGATTTAATATGATGAAAAGAAAAATTGTTTCCCTTGTGTTTAAGTTCCACCAATTTGTTGAATTTCACTCATTATCTCTACACAGTCTTATCACAGACAGGCAGGCAAACACAATGATAGAGACTTCACAAAGAGATTTACGTCTCTAGCCCAAAGTCTTACTGCCATGGATTGCGGTATCACATGAAGCTATTTTCACTAAACTAGAAAATTCATGATTAAGCAGTACTTAAGGGGGTTGGTAGAGACTGAATTCATTTCTCAGGCGGTTGATAAGTTAGATGGGTTATATCAGAAACATGGGTCGTGGAGAGACTTCACAAGCGGTGTTGAATTGGTGGTAATATGTGAATTAAGCGGTTATTAATTATAGAGTAGTGACTCTAATAGACATTGCCATCAATTTGACAATGGATATATTCTACCACGGCTTTACATATTCTCCTTGGGATGCTAAGATTTTCCAGTTTTGCACACATTTAATTTTCCAAAAGATCACCTGTAAACTGCAAAAAAATAACAAGGGTTCACGTCCATTAGTGTGTGTTTTCTAAGGAATAGGTTTCTGCAGGCTTAGTATTTCAATGACTTTCATCTGATGTGTTTGACATAAATAAGAATCTAATCATGTGATTAGTTAAACTGAGTTTATCAATGATCAATTCTAAAGCTTGCACCCTCCGTTAGAGGAGATCCTAGACTTTCCATGAATGTTTGGGGGCACCTGCACTGTTTAAGACAGGTGGTTCTTTTGAGGAATACAAGTAACTAGATCGTACAATGTGCCACCATATTTTAGAGGCGCGACTTTTTCAAATATACTGAAGTGTGAAAACAAATAAGAGGCAAGCAAAATTGATGAAACACAATAGGTTTGGTTAGGCAACAAAGAGATATGCATTGCTTTTTCAGAAGAAGAAAAAACTAACGATGCATTAATAGTGTTAAGTTTTGCACTGAAAGCATAGTCATTGTCCCTTCGTCAACATGTCCATATTCATGTCATATTTAATTCTTTCCCTTCTCTCTCTCTCTCTCTCTCTCTCTCTCTTTTCTCTTCAAGTTGCATATATAATATCTCAGAGCAAATAACGATCCCGAAAAGGCCAGGACAACAAATGAGAATGCTAGTAAAGAATATAACTCTATTTTTTTTTGTATGGATCTGTATTAATCTTATTTTCTTGCTTGTTAAAGGAAAAGAAGAAGAAGAAGAAACTTACTAATTAGAGAAGAAACTCCTGAATTTCGCAAAATCATTATCCACTACATGGTATCAAATGTTTCATGCAACTACAAAAGAACTTGGCAATGAGAAATCAGTAAGAAAACCTGAAGAGAAATTAGGTTTTTTCTGGTTGCAAATGGGAAAAAAAAAATCACATGGATTTACTAATGATGAGCATGTAATTAAAGAAGTACTGGCCTGTAAATCAACTAAGTGAGTTACACAGATATCATCAGATCAAACTATATGTAGAAACCATTGTCCAAGACTATATAGTAATTGAGATTCAGCATGTTAACATCTGAAAACGCGAGAGAGAGAGAGAGAGAGAGAGAGAGAGAGAGAGAGAGAGAGAGATGTTCCTGGGAGAGTCATACCGACTGTTTGGTTACCCATGTTATTAAGGCAAAGAAGGGCTGTTCTTCACTAAATTCTGTTGTGTGCCCTTACAGTTCTCCAAGAACTGAAGTGCACCAATCGCAAATAAAGAAGCCCAAAGAGTAGCTCTCACTATCCGGTGAACTTAAGCCACTGACCAGAATGTGAAGGAGAGAAAAGAAAAGGGTGCATTTCGCTTTGCAACCATTTTGCGAGAGGAAGGTCTGGGATTAGTGAGTTAGCATCTCTAGATGATTCAGAGAAGACTAGGGTTTTGGGACTTGAAGGGAAGAGAGGGAGAGAGAGGGAGAGGGAGAGATATTCAGACATGCATACATAGGGCTTTGAGGCGGCCATTCTCTTTCGTTTACAAAGCTAATCATATAACTAGGGTTTGGGATGAGAGTTGTGGATTGAGAATCTATGGTTGAAGCAGAGAACACGCGTTTATATGGTGGTGGAGGAAGGTGGAGGTCGTATACTTTGAGGAGATAATGGGATTTTATTGCAAAAAGGTAAAGTTTTGAAGAGGGTGTCCCATAACTATTTTCTTCATCATTTCTGCGAATAATTATTAAGGTCTTCACACCACATTTCAATTTATTTGAGTCACATGCTATCTTAAGCTTGCGCAGAACACACCCTTGTCCGTGTCTCTGCTCTCAATGTATTCCGATCAATAATTAATTGCCCACGTTCCAACGGAGAGTCCTGAAAAGAACTGCTTTTGGATTGAAGGCGACTCCTAGAGAACGAAGAGATGGAATTCCTCAGCTTACTTTACTTAGCCCCATGTTTCTACATGAAAATCTGGAGATTGTGTACAAATTGTGTTGCTCTTGAGAGCCAAATGTACCATCTGATCAATGATGATCTGAATGAGTAGGGCGAGCATTGGTTGCATGGGCCGGTTTATACTCATAACTAGTTCAACATTGATTCTTTACACCACCAAAGAGCTGGCCTCCTTTTTAACTTTTAGAATTTCTTTGAGGAATTATCACATCAGACATCAGACCCATAAATAAAACAATCAAATAGCGAACAACGAAATGATGCAGGATTGACTGAAGAGATTATTAAATGGAAGTTCAGAAAAACTTGCCAAAGATGTCAAAACAACGAAGTTTGAGGGAAAATATGAGCACGGACATGACTCCAATTAGATCAAAGGTCACAGCCTATCTAAGTTAGAGTACATCAACTGATATGGGACCTTTCTCCTAATCCAATCCCGCCAAATCCTCTTTGGACAAAACCAAAACCATCTATTTTTGTTTACAAGCAAATTTCTCGTCAAATACACATACCAAATGCTCTTGCATCAGAGGTAATTGCATGAGCTTTTCAGAAAAAATGCTTGAATCTAGCAACCCGTCTTGTAATGAATGTCATAGCATGGCTATTGTGATTCTGAGGTAAAATTAGTATGTTATACTTGGGGGTAATCGATTTAAGGGTGGATCGGTCCCCACATTGGGAACTAGCCCACACCAACCAATTCAGAATTTATAAAAGAAAGAAAGAAAGAAAGAAAATTTAGCCGATTCATCGGTCCGGTTCCTTATGTGGAACTGGGGACCGGGAACCAAGAACTACCTAGAATTAGCCGGATTGATCCGGTCCAGTTCTCGAATTGGATTGGGACTAATGCACACCCCTAATTATACTTGTAATTCGAATTTATAGTTTTTAGTGTTAGATAAGATTCTATCTCTCCTAATTTTTCAATTGTAGGAGATCTAAGAAGGTTGACATATTCTTGTGCACTGTGTAAATGGAGCTTGATGTCAATGAAATCATTGTTTATCTAAGTTCAATTATTTATGCCATTTTCATAGCATTCACAATAGGAAATCCTGAATTTAAATCTTTTTATGCCCCTTATTTTTTTCTTGATATATATTTTCATGCTTAGTCCTAAGTCAAAGTCCAATCTATGGGAGAATGTTAAAGCATTAATATTAAACCGTTGAGTTCCCACAGGATTCTACATTCTCAAATTAGGAGATTGAATCTATTTACCCTAGATCTAACTTGGAAATATGGACTGCCCAAAGAAGTTCCGGTTGGTTATTTGATTGTCCTAGGTCCTCGATCTTAGAAATAACTCATTCAAATGTTTGAACGAATCGCGGTTATGTGAGATAGCCATAAATTAATCTAGTGATGATTCTATTCTATAAATAATCTATGAGTACTTGTGTGATTAATTAGTTGGGGAGATAGTCTGAGTAATCCTAAATATATTGAACGAATGCCAATTCAATTCTAAAATTTTCAATTTTGCCAATTTCATGATAAAAGAAAATATTTTTCATAAAGATAGTTTTCAAGAAATATAGTTAGTTTTCATTTCTTTGGTGTTTCAAACAAAGTGATTCCCTTCTTACCTGAAAGATAAATCATTTTTCCCCAATCTAAATTTATTGTTATTAGCTTATGGAAAACATTTTTCGTAAACCGTTGTGGAACATTATCCTTGTACGGTCCTAAACTTAGGGTAACACAGCCTCAGTCATCTTGCTCTCCTTGATCAGTAACATTGATACATCTTTGGTTGGCTTGTCGCCCACTAATTTTCACACCAGCTTTTCATATTGGTATTTTTCTAATGTCGAGCAAAAATAAATTTGGTCAACTTATTTTTTCTATAGAGAAATTACTATCAACCTTTTCTCTTTTTCTTTCCTCTTCCTTCAAAAAGAAAAACAATTGGTTTGGGACGGCAAGACTAGTAGTTTCATTTATTTCATAACAGCCTTTTACAATTTCTGGAAAATGCAAATATATGTTTTAAAGGATTAAGAAAAGGTCTTTATAGTTACAAATGACTTTAAATGGCTATATGCCTAAGTTTGTTGAAGATTCAAGACGTGTTACAATAAGTAAAAGGGAAAAGGCCATTAAAAAAAACCTTAAATTATGCTCATTATGACACATTTACACCGAACTTTTGTTTGTGAAATAAAAAGCCCAAACTATACCTACCCAAATTTGTGTCTATAAGATACATTTACCTTCCATCAAGATTATGTTATGTGATTTTTCAGTCAAAATGATATCACTTTTATTTCACTTAAGTCACGTGGGTTCCGTTTTGAAATATTTACGCTATGTCATATGTCTTCAAGCATCTATGTAAGCATATTTTTAACGGTTCTCATTGACAGAATTTTCATAAAGGGTAACTATGTCACTTATGTACAAGTTTGAGATTTTTTGTGTCATGTAAAAATTTTTAGAGAAAATACGTCATAATGTACATAATTTAAGATTTTTGGTGGCTTTTGCCCTAACTAAAAATCACCAAAAGTGAAAATAAAAGGAATAAAAGCCATTCTAACTTTTAAGTACACTATAGCTCTTTTTGTTATGCAGAAAAAGAGTTAATTTAAAAAATATTTTCCAAAAAAATGATAGCTTATATTGCTTATAAAAATAAATAAAACAAAAAATATTTACATCATCTAAGCAAATGTTTAGATACAAATCATTGTTGGTAATGAAAATATTTTTTATTGATTGATTATTTCAAGTAATACAAGTAACTATTTTTTGAGAAAATATTTTTCAAATTATTTATTTTCCGTAAAATAAATGGAACCTACATATCTATTTTTTTTTTCTTTAGGTAATGAAAGTGACTAATTTTGCAAAGGAAAAAATTAATTGACAATTCCTTTCTTGACAAGCAATTTCGAGAGAAAAAAACAAAAGTAGACGCAACACGTGAATTCAGTGCGAGGGCTGGCATTCAATTTTGAATTGGCATGTCGGTCGTCAACCAATTCAAGAAACTGTTGATTTTCCAAACTTTGGGGGTGCATCCTTCTTTTGATAGATTGAGACTTTTGAAAGCCAAGGTGGAAAATGCTAGCCTACTTATTTACATTTTAATAAGAACAAAAGGAAATTTCTTACTGTTCCCAACAAAATTTAAAATACTATTCATATTCACATTTTATAGAATTTTGGATAAAAAATATGTGAATCTATGTATCAATATTTATATATTATGAAAGTTTCAGGTTTTTGGAAGAAAATAAGTTAAATTACGTCTTTGGTAAGTTTTAGATTGAGTAATACGCTGACAAAAAGAAGAAGAAGAAGAAGAAGATTGAGTATCCAGACATATCTTGAAATGTAATGCGGCAATTATATATACATGTGCGAGCAAGAATACAACTATTATAGTCCTTGCCAAAGACAGAAATGTATGCAATTTGGATTGGGTGCTCGTGATGAATCAATTTGGCATGCGGCTCGACTCGTGTGCTAATTCAGCTGACCCGTGTGAGCGAGTCTCTTACTTGAAGAAAGAGATTCCAACAATAGTGACGCAAAGCGACGGCGGTAGAATTGCACCAGGTGGTGGGGTTCTAATTCAACGTACACCTTGACAAGGCAAAAGTGAAGTTGTATAGGGTTTGATCCGTTTGGACCTTGATACATGTGCTTCCATTTAAGCGAAAATCGGGGCGTTGAAGCCTCTACTTTTTCAGCTTGAGGCTTACATGCAGAACTGAGATGGATGCTTCTGCTTTGATTTCAAACCCTAACTTCGTTTATCCATTCTTTTTTAATCTTGTTGATGATCGTAGGACCATGACCTCGGCTGTTTCCCGAACCCTTTGTTTTGTTGTATGTTGTGGCGTACGAAGCTTTAGGTTTTTTCTCAGCTTCATTCGAATCGAGAATACTTTCTCTACACATTCATGCCATGCTTGACGACCACCCAAGGTATTCAAGGGGAGCCCAAGGCACCAGAAACTCGATCCCATCACAAGCGACGCTAACCCGGGATCACAAATTCAGCAAGTTCGGTATTTAGTTCAGCTCTAGATCATCATCTCATACTGACATTGATGCATTCGACCTCCAAAAGTCATCTTCTTTCTTAAATGTTGGCCAATGCTTTGAACGCAAAAGATAAAATTTCGAGCGAGTAAAATCTCTCCCACACGAGGTGAAAATTTAAAGTTCGGAAAGAGATCATTCTTCACTATCAGTACTGATTATCAACTGTGTGTCGATCGATCCCATGTGATTGCAGGTCACGTTTGAGAAAGCACTTCACATGACAATGACATAAAGTGAAATGGCCAGGGGTTTCGGGATTCAATCACGTAGTCCATTTGAAGATCAGTTAATCCTCGTCTCTTGCGAAATTAGGTTAAAATCAGTCATCAGTAGTTCACTATAATCTCATTTTTGACATGATTAGTTGGCTCGTGATCGACAAGTCATGAAGATAAGCAAACACCGACCTTAACGGCTACGACAACGACAAAGAGAGTGTTCACTAAATGATGTCATTCATTTTCACATTCAATCAAGATGGATCTAGACTCTAAGAGGCACCTTCAGACATGTGTGCAGAGAGAGAGAGAGAGAGAGAGAAAGAGAGAGAAAAGAGAGAGGGAAAAAATGGGGTGAGTTGAAGTTAGCATAGTACTCGATGTATATCGATAAATTACTCTACCATGACAGAATAAGGGCATCAAAGATGTACGACTGTGTCTCCACAAACAAACCATCAATTCGAGGAATCCAACCACCATATGTTAGATTGTCTTTATGTTTAATTCCAAGACGTACAATTGTGTCTTTATGATTGATGGTGTCTTTATTGCCCTGCTCTGAAAGGGACAGGGACGTGCTCAACTATGTTAATGAACAACGTTAGGGTTTTGATAAGCATAAGGAGATCTAAGTTCAAGGATGTATACTGTAGCCTTTGGATGTTCGGAATTAATTGTGCACCGATCTCAAAATTGAGGGGGCTAAAATGACATT
The DNA here is from genome assembly GCA_017140595.1 of Eucalyptus curtisii. Lineage (NCBI taxonomy): Eukaryota > Viridiplantae > Streptophyta > Magnoliopsida > Myrtales > Myrtaceae > Eucalyptus > Eucalyptus curtisii. The sequence continues at coordinate 27,622,245 of CM029499.1, forward strand.
TTCCTATAAAATTAGGCATCTAATCATTGAGAGTGTTGCTTTATGATTCATGAGGTCACACTATCTTCTGTGGGATCACAAATAAGAGCATGTCGTAAATGAAATATTTGATCGGTTTGTACCTTGAACATTTGTCATTTCGTGTGGAGAAAAACTTCTAGACTTCTGACATACCGATAAGACTGGAGATGAGGTTGTACAATTATGAGTAGACTTGATAGTTATAAGTGAAACCGCACATTTCGCAACAATGGCCAAAGAGAATAGCCGAGCTAATTGCCCGTCCTTCCCCATCCTTTCCATCCATAAAAAAAAATTAGGAATCCAGAACAAATCTAAACACATGAAACAGAGAGTTTCATGATTTGAAAGCCAATAATTGATTTCGATACGGGGAAGGATTATGTCTTTTGCCCTGACGAAAACATGGACGCGTGAGGGGGACTAGACGTTGATTGCAATGAATGAGGTGGGTATGCCTTTATAGGGTTTGCCGCACGGAGATTTGACAGCTTAAAGAAGAAGCGACGAAAATCAAATTCAACTAAAGTTGCTCAAACAAAAAGCCCGGTCTTCTTTCTGCCTCCGGCCGACTCCCATTCCATTCTAAAAGGGAAATCACTCATATGACCCCTTCACGTGCCAGAAATGTTCAGTAATGGTGTCGGCAACCAGAAGAAGTGCGCCACGGATCGCACCACCGATTGGTTCTAGTCAAAGAGAGACGCCATTGGGCCAATTCAACGGCTCTCGTCCGTCCTCATGTCGCGATTACAAATCCGTTCCAATCAGTGCTTGCGCACCTCGTGTCATTTCACAGAGAACCGACACGGTAAAACAACGGAATGACCCATTGCACAGCTAATGCCGACATTGGTGAACCTGAATGGGGCTTTTACCATGTTTTTGCATCTTGGTTTGTGGATAGAAGAGGGGGAATATCTGATTCATCAGCTCCTTCGCATGGGGGGTTTTTGTTACTTAGCCCAGTAGTTGTCTATGTCTAGTACAGATTTAGATGTATCCATCCATCGGAGGGGTTTCATACGGAGGGGACGGGATGCCAAGGGAAATTTGAGACCAATTTTCATTTTATTTTATTATGGATATAGAATTCATCACTTCTTCCTCACCTTCCTCAAACTGTCGCAACTTTGTTTTAACCACAATGCAAGCTTCTCACTTACACCATTCAGCATGTAAGGACTCGATCCTTATGATTCCAGTCCCGATCTCTCAGGCCTCGGACATGGAGTTATTCGCATTTAAATGTAATGCTTCTAAGCTCGAGCTGTTATTGCCGGTCGGGTAAATTACAAATTTGTAACAGCCCTTTCCCTTTGCACCTCTCTGTGTCATTTCACGAGCCGCTTGGACTGGTCCGGGTCGTGACAATGCCTGGCTACCGCCTGGTTAACATTCTTCGTTCGATAGCAGCTAGCGGAGAAGGCCTAAAGCTTGATAATCAATTAAAAGTATGGCGCACAATTCAAGGCTGCTCCTTCATCGTTAAACTGTATCATTACGTCGATCCTCTGAATAAAACTTTGAAACCTATTTATTTGCTTTTCCACCGTTACTACCCTGTCTCCCAGTGACTAGATGTGCGTCATCCCCCTTTAAGTACAGCGTAGCAAAGTTCACCCCAACAGAAAAGAAAAGAGAGCTACGAAGGAAAGAAAGTAATGCATACTCCCAAGAGGAAAACGGTTCTAGCATGCTCCTATCTATAAACAAAGCAATTGGACAAGGGTCGGGCGGAGGAGTATGATCCATGTCACTCATCATCTTTGTATGGGTACTCCTCGGGAACTTGCTTCAGGAGTTTCACTTGTAACTCAAACGCATCATCCCCTCGAAGCACATCACGAATCCATGTTACTTCCGTCTTCATTGAAACCTTAACAAAGGAGATAGCATATTCAGCACCATCAGAAAAGAGGGAACAGAAAAGAACAAGTGTGGCATAAAGCAACGTCGCCATCTCTACTCAACAGAAAAATACACATAAGGTCGGCACCTCTCAAGTTTCATGCCTACCTCTTAAAATGCTACTTTTAACCAAGTCTCCAAGAGAAAAATCTATATCAAATCCAGATATCATACAGCAGAAGCTGCCAAAGCAATATCCAGGATCCAGGAAGTAACATTGTCTCTAATGTGAGATATTTGATATGGAACAGCTTAGAGTCAAACTCAGAGACAGCAGCTTTGATATCTTAATCTAACGGGCACAATGTGACAGTAGGCATTCAAATAACATAGCACATGCTATCCATCCTCATACCAGCATCAAGTGTCAAGGGAGGAAGTCTCAATAAGAACATAAAAAACAATGCTTTAAAGAATCAAAAGCACCCTAAGTTTTCAAGAAAACAAATTTTTTATCACAAACAGATTCCATTTATTGGCAGACAAGGGCTCCTCTGAGCTTCTTTCATGTTGGACCGCTGAGTGATGCATCACCTTGAAACAGAACACAAAGGAAGTGCACTTTCTTAATTATGGACAGGTTGAGGCATGTTGCCTGCTCTCTGTCATCTATAAAGCACTTGTTTAATGGCATGGAGCTGTTGAGGAATGTTGAGCTGCTTCTTTTAAGAAAAGGCAACACTTGAACGGTGTGCCCTCGTATTCATTTGGAGCTCTTGGTGAGAGAAAAACCAAAACACTCGGTCATCATCAGTTTTAAACATTTCATTGCTCTCTTCCTTTAGTTTATGGTTTTTTTTCCCTAACTAGCTGCTTGCTTATACTCTATGGAAAAAGAAAATCGAAAACAAGCTATATGTAAAGCAAGTATGGATCTCTTAGAAAGTTCAATCCTGGCTCAGGATGAGCGCAGGTGGCATGCTTAACACATGCAAGTCAGGCGGAAAATGGTGTTTCTAGTGGCAAACGGGAGAGTAAAGCATAGGAGCCTGCCCTTGGGAGGGAACAAGGGCTGGAAACGACTGCTAATGCCCCGTAGACTGAGGAGCACAAGGAGAAATCCAGCCATGGAGGAGCTCAGATCTGATTAGCTAATTCCTGAGGCAACAACTTATCAAGGTGATGATCAATAGCCGGTACAAGAGGATAATTAGCCACACTAGGACTGAGACATGGTCCAGACTTTTGGGAATTTAACACACTGTGCAAAAGCCTGACAAAGTAATACCGCATATACTGGAAGGTAAAGGGACTTGTCAAAGTACAAATCTCCAGAAACTTCAGAATGAAAGAAGGTTCATGGAGATTTTGTGAGGCCTTAAATTCCAAAGATCCTCAACCATTAGTTCTAACGTAAGAGAAAACGTCACAGATCCTTTTCATAGTGTCCACTTTGACCATCGAGTAAGACGGTGATGAGCCCGCAAATACCTAAAATTTTGCCCCTTTTAACATGGAGTACCAATACTTTTTTTTCTTCAATCAAATACTTCAACTTTCCAAATGTGAATCAATGTGAGACATTTATCTAATAAATTGCCATGTTACATGATTTTTCTGATGTGGCTCACGTATTCGGCAAAGCTAAACAATATTTATGATGTGGTTTGCTTCATCAGCAAAAATTCCAACTTCATTTAGGTGTTGCGGGATAAGGAGGGAGGGAGAGAAAGAAGAAGGGGGGGGGAGAGAGAGAGTTAAGACTTGAATGATTTTAGCTTTCCACTATGTTTCTGTTAATATGCCATTGTCTTAAGAGGCCACTTTGGATGCCAATATGGACAGTTAATGGCTATTTGATGGCAGTAGTGTCCACATTGGCATTTTCCTACCGCAATTCTAACAAAGCCCTCACATTGAATCACGTTTAAAAAGTTAAGGTACTTGGATGAACAAAAAACAGTTTCAACACTGAATTGTAAAACGGGCAAAAGATCATGTACTCGTAGTTGTGGTGTCATTATCTAAACAAAAAATGAAATTGGAGTAGAAAGCAAAAATAAAAAGCTAAAGAATATATACTCTGACCATAACATTCTAGTTAATCTTCTCTAAACAAAGGAAAAAGGTTTCTTGGCACTACATTCGAAGCATAAAAACTATACATACACTTCATAAGTTTGTTAAATAAGGAAAGTGACTGAAGGTTTCCTGCTTCAGATTCACAACTCATCATCTCTCCAGTAAATTGCAACAGGCAACAACAAGCTGATTGGTGGAAATCAACAAGGAAAGATCGAAAGTTCAGTTGCCAACTTCAGAAATCACAGTTCTTTATCTGGTAAGGCCAAGCACCAATAAGAAGCGGCTGCTCTTATTTCAGGAAAAACAACAAAGATATGATTTCATTGAGATTCTTTGTAGTTTCTATTGAAATATGATTGAGGATGAATCAGTTTACTGTCCAAGATTTGTTTATATTTTGAACAAAACAAAAGCGGCAACAAGTAAACAAAAATAAGGTCACACCTAATATAACAAAAACGAGATGAGCCAAAGTTAAGTAAGATAATGGATTAGAGCTTACCATCTCCAAAGCTCCTCTTATGACCCCACTCAAGATGTTGCAATAATATAGACCTTGACATGTATCTGGAAGTTCAACAAAGTCAACCAAGGGATTATCCTCCAAAACTATGCTGCAACAGGTACCATCCGCATCCCAATTGGTCACAGAGGCAGTAACTCCTAGGAACATTTTAAAACCCACCTATGCCAAAAACAAAAAAAAGTAAAGAAAAGTCTAGTGGAATGGGAAAATCATGGAGGGTAAAAACACCTATAAGGTCGTGGTAATAGAAATCTCGAAGTGGAATATAAGACAAGGACATAAGGGAAAATGAAGCTACAGCACAGATGTCCAACAGTTAGTGATCATCGATGCAACAGCATCCTAGATGAAGATAAGATAATGAGTATGTACCTTTGCAATCATTTCTGCTGTCTCCTTAAAGTCAACACATCTGCCGACATTTGATTTAGCTAGAAATTCGTCAATGAGTCGTATTCCAATGTTATAACCCCTACAAGGAGATTGAAAGTAAACAAAGTTTACTCTCATTTTGTGATTAGATATAAGCATGTGTGAATTTGGTTCTTCCGATTGCATGAGAGTGCATAAGGGTGATGTAACCCAACCACTCTATGGCCAACGGAAAAGAAGAATGCATAAGGAATAGATGAAATTATTGACTTAGCAGAGAGAATCCATGCAATAAGAGATGCAGTATAAGTCAAGCTGAGACTTTATCCCTTGCTTGTTCATGAAGCAGATCCATATCAAGCTCTAGTCAATGATTGGTGCATTCAAACATGACCAACAGGAGAATGTTTTGTGAAGTAAGAGGTGTACAAAGAGAAGTTTGGAAGATAAAAAAAATCCCAAGACACCCATATCCTTCTCATCCAAGATAACCACCAGGAGTACTCTCATTGTCTCATGTTGATCCTCGCGTTAATGAAATCATGTGTGGTTGGGCTCGATACCGAAGTCAACCGGAACATATTTTAGTTCCGTCCATAACAGGCTTTCAATTCTTCAGAACTAACCTTCCGTTTATTCCCATAAATCCAACTAAAGATCCCATTTAAATTACTACCAATTACTACTACTACTACTACTACCACCACCACTACTACCACTACCGCCGCTGCTGTTATTGCTGCTATTGCTACTACTGCTACTTGTTAGCATAAAGCGAATCATAAAACCTTCCGTAACAGAATCGCCAGCAACTCCAAAACAAGTACATGTTAAACATAATTAGAAAATAGGTCTCGTTAAAGAATTTCCCCTCAGACACTTGTAGTTTCAAGACACTATTATGCATTAACAGGAGGGCAACCAGTATAACGAAAATTCTAAAGTTTCCGTTCTTAACAAGTTCCCTAGGGCACTCGATAACCAACTCATTAGACAATTACCAAAGACCACAGAACAACTTCTCCGAGGAACAAAACGACAGTCAATTCAGTAAAAAGGACGGGAGCAATACATTTGATCGAGCTGTTTGTTGACTTCCTCTACCTCCTCCAGATCCGTGAGCAACTGGCGCACGATTGCTCCATACGTCAACGTAAACAGTTCCGCATTCTACAACACCCAAGCCAAAAAGCATCATAATCTCGTCTACGCCACACAACGCTGCGGTAACACAAATCCCTACTGAGATTTCGCTCGCAAGTCCTGACTATTATAACGCATAAGTTTCGAAGTCGACTGCGCAGATCGAAATCAACAGAAAAACAGATCTTCCTCGGTAGCATTTCCGAGATGAGCGCTCGGCGAAGAAGCGAGATCGCACGCCATCGCCGGAAGTCCGTGCGCAGAAACGAAATCGGAGACTGAGATGGAGGAGATGCGAAGATTCTGCTCACCACTCGCTCGACGCTGGCGAAGATCGCGTCGCCTGATCGAGGACCTGAAGCACGCGACATAGCTGGAGAGAGAGAGAGAGAGAGAGAGAGAGAGAGAGAGAGAGCTTCGACTGCTGCAAGGCACCTCCGCACTGGCTGCTCGCGGCGATCTGAAACTTTCTGGTGGCGCAGGAGGAGGCCTGAAACTGACGCGGCGACGAAGAAAGTAAGAGAGGCGAGAAACTGGTGGGCTTGAGCTCTTAATGGGCCTGTTCCTGGGCCGATCTGATAAGCCATCTGCGTGGACAACCGAGCCCGGATTAGGCCCAACCCAAGTCTGAACTCTTTTTTCTTCGCTATGATTTTTTTTCTAAACTATTTAATTTGTTCATCTTTCAAAACGCACGAATATTTATATTCGCATAAATTTCTTAACATTTAATTTAAGAGACATTTCAATTATCGAGAAGAAGAGTTGTTTCCCGTCAAAATAGAAATATTATCTTTAAGGAAAATAACGTGACATTGATGATTTCATTAATCTATCAAAAATCTCATGAAGAAAAACACATTTGATCTCACTTTGAGTAGGTTCCAATCAATGATCCTTCTAATACAAATTAATAGCTAATAGAAGAGAGAGAATCGTCCATAGGCCTTTCTTTACAAAAAGCAAAAGTCTTATAAATTTTTTTTGATATAATAAAAATAATCCATAAATTTTTGTCTAATGTGCAACGTGAACCATAATATATTCAATGTGGTCCTTAAACTTTAATTGAATATGCAATGTAGTCCATAATATATTCAATATGATCCTTCAAGTTTAATTGAATGTGCAATGTAGTCGCTAGATTTTTTTTATATATTCAACTTAGTTTCTAACCTTCCAATAATTCATGTTTGGAAATAATATCAAACATTTTTTATATTATTGAAGGAATAAAACGAGCATGTATCAAAAGTTTAGATATATTAAATAAAATAAAAGTTTAGGAATTATATTATATATTGAATTAAAGCTCATAATAAAATTAAAATAAATTAAAAATTTTAAAATCATGTCGTATGTTGTGCCAAAACAAAATTCAGTGACTCTTTTTCTTTTTCTTTTTTTGATCTAAAAATTCAGTGACTTGTCGTGTCAATTTTTTTAGGTCGATCTTCACAAGCATTGAGTTGAAGTGTTCTTTTCGTCGAGGTTTCCATTGCGTGGCCCAAAACGGTGGCGCGTTTTGCACGACACGATATGCCTCGATTGTCGCGTCGTGCGGGCGACGCAACGGAAAAACGCGTTGCCGTGGCGTCGATTGGGGGTTTCCTATTTGATGCGGTAACGTAGCCTATAAATACCCACGATCTCCCCGTCTGCCAATTCGCTATCGATTGCAGAAGAAAACTCAAACCCTAGGTGCTCTCTCCCCGCTCGACCTCTCGAAGTTCTTCTCTCTTCGATTCAAGGTAATCGCAAGGTTTTCTTTGTCCGTAGGTTTTGTATTTCGATATCTCTCGAGGCTAATATCGCACGAATTGGTTCCGCTTGTGCGGGTCGATGATTGGACCTTTTTGCCTTTGATTGTAATCGAATTCTTCGCATCATGGAATTGTGTGATCGACCATCTATATCCGGTGTTTAAGAGTCATGCAAACACGAGCCGGAGCTCCGTTTGCTGGTCGGGCGTTTGATTCTAATCGTTTTGTGCGTCTCGGGTATTTTAGCGTTGAATCGGGTCCTTTTGTCTATTTTTAATGTTATGCTTGTAGATTGTTCATCCATCCAAATTGGGTTTGCTTGGTGGCGTTCTACTCCAAATTAGATTATGCCTGTGGGGTTTCGCATGCGGCTCGTTTGCATGAATTGAATCTTGTGGATTGTTAATTTAACTCGGGCTATGTTTGGGGGGTTTCCATTGGTGGATGAGAAAAGAGTCTGCAAGTTTCTGGATTTTGACGATTGATTTTTTTAGATCTTGATTTTTGGATTCCGAAAGATGTCTGCTTTTTCCTGATTGATTGCTTTCGTGCTAATTCTATTAGATATAATTGAGTGGAGCACGGATGGTAGTGCCTAGAGTCTATGATTATGTGAACATGCCAGTTAATATATTCTAACGGACTAAATCATGATTTCAGATGCAAATCTTTGTGAAAACCCTCACTGGAAAGACGATCACCCTCGAGGTGGAAAGCTCCGACCCGATCGATAATGTGAAAGCAAAAATCCAGGACAAGGAAGGCATCCCTCCGGACCAGCAGAGGCTTATCTTTGCTGGCAAGCAGCTGGAAGATGGCCGTACCTTGGCCGATTATAATATTCAGAAGGAGTCCACACTCCACTTGGTGCTCCGTCTCAGGGGAGGCATGCAAATCTTTGTGAAGACCCTCACTGGAAAGACAATCACCCTCGAGGTGGAAAGCTCCGACACAATTGATAATGTGAAAGCAAAAATTCAGGACAAGGAAGGCATCCCTCCAGACCAGCAGAGGCTTATCTTTGCTGGCAAGCAGCTGGAAGATGGCCGAACCTTGGCCGATTATAACATTCAGAAGGAGTCCACCCTTCACTTGGTGCTCCGTCTCAGGGGAGGCATGCAAATCTTTGTGAAGACCCTCACTGGAAAGACAATTACCCTAGAAGTTGAGAGCTCTGACACCATTGACAATGTCAAGGCTAAGATCCAAGACAAGGAGGGTATTCCACCGGACCAGCAGAGGCTCATTTTTGCAGGAAAGCAGCTTGAAGATGGCAGGACGCTTGCAGACTATAACATCCAGAAAGAATCCACTCTCCACTTGGTGCTCCGTTTGCGGGGTGGAATGCAGATTTTTGTGAAGACGCTTACTGGGAAGACCATAACTTTGGAGGTGGAAAGCTCCGACACCATCGACAATGTTAAGGCAAAAATCCAAGACAAGGAGGGTATTCCCCCGGACCAGCAGAGACTCATCTTCGCTGGCAAGCAGCTTGAAGATGGCAGGACTCTTGCAGACTATAACATCCAGAAAGAGTCTACTCTCCACTTGGTGCTCCGGTTGAGGGGTGGTATGCAGATTTTCGTGAAGACTCTCACTGGGAAGACGATTACTCTTGAGGTCGAAAGCTCTGATACTGTCGACAATGTGAAGGCTAAAATTCAGGACAAAGAGGGTATTCCTCCGGACCAGCAAAGGCTGATCTTTGCTGGTAAACAACTTGAAGATGGCAGGACATTGGCCGACTACAACATCCAAAAGGAATCGACCCTTCACCTTGTCCTCCGTCTCCGTGGTGGAATGCAGATTTTCGTCAAGACCCTGACAGGAAAAACCATCACTTTGGAGGTCGAGAGCTCGGACACTATTGATAATGTTAAGGCAAAGATCCAAGATAAGGAGGGGATCCCACCGGACCAACAGAGACTGATTTTCGCCGGTAAGCAGCTGGAGGATGGGAGGACCCTTGCGGACTACAACATTCAGAAGGAGTCTACACTCCACCTGGTGCTCCGCCTTCGCGGGGGGTTTTAAGCTTGTTCTGGTGCTTTTTAGAATAGCAATGGATTGTTGTGGTGGTGGTGATCATTGTGGGATGGGTTTGAATAAGTTTTAAGACCTTTTGAAATTCTCTGCTTGGGTAGGTTTATATGCACGACCGAAATATTAAGTGGTAATGACTAATGAGATTCTCGCTGATGATTTCAGTTTCGTATGGTGGTTCTGAGTGCTGTTTCTCCATTTTGTGTAGTCGGTCCGTCATATAATTGCCAACTAGAAATGTTTACGTGCTGGTGGTGACATGGTCTATAATCGTGATATATGTTCCTTGACTCTTGATTGCGTGTTCTGATGCCACGAGGTTCTCTCTGGCCTTGGAAGCATGTGGATGAGCCATTCGAAATTTAGCCACGATCTGATGGATTTCTTGGTTTTCTGGTAAGCTAAGCTTGCCCACTTTCTTGTGCTACGAGAATGCTCCGGGGCTTTGCCATGGAAAAAAATTAAATTTTTTACACGATGCTTCTTATAGTAGAAGATTCTTTTGAAGTTAGAAATGAGTATGGGGTACAAAAAATAACTCAATTTCCTCTCGTATTGTGCGTTTTCAGTCGATTGCGGGACGGCGCATCACAGTATAAATTATTTATTATAAAAATAAATAACTTTTCTTTAGTCACATCATAATTGACTGGAAGTACTCCCATAAAAAATAAATAAGCATTTTAAGGAATTGTTTTATATGTGATGATGAAACTTAATGATTTGATTTAATACGAACCAAGTTCAATGGATAAAAGCACGACTAATTTAGAATGATATACTCATGAAAAAAAATTACGAGTCAAAATAAAAAGAAATAATACTGGTTATTGGTCTTATTGATATTTTTTATTAGACTAATTCTCTATTTGCTTTATTATTATCACAAACTAGTTCAGTAGTTCGATATGTAAAACTAAGTCTATAAAAATAAAACTAATTTCTATATAATTATGTGCCTTATTTTCGTGTTTAGAAAAATAATAATAATATAAAAGTGCCGTTAGCAACATTAGGACAAATAACAAATTTATACAGGCCACAATAAATGATGGCGAACACTTGCTAGTGAGGTATAGATTATTTAGGATAAGCATCATTTAAATTAGTTATATCATTTGATAGTAGTATTGAAGTCGTACTTTTTTATTATCCTGCATTTGATTTTCACATAATAGATAGATAAAAAAAAATATAATGCATTTTCCATACTTTGAATTTCTTTGCAGAATAATAAAATAAAATCATAGTAAAAAAAAAAAGAAAAAGAAAATATGAACTCATGTTAGATGCATATTTATTTATTTGCAATTTCAAAAGATAAGCTTGAAGTAAAAGAAAAAAGAAAGATCATTTTGTTTTTTTATTAGATTGAAAAGGAACTAAAGAGGAAAAAAAATAAAGAAATACGAAAGATCACTTTATTTTTTATTAGATTGTAAAGGAACTAAAGAGGAAAACAAAATAAAGAAAAATGAAAGGAGAATCTTCTCTCTTTCTTTGTTTTTTTTACACACCCTACATGGGTCACTCTCTCTTGCTATACCTCATTAATGATTCTAAAGAATTGTTATTTTTATTTTTTTTCTGATTTTTATAGCACTCAAAAGTAAACGTATTAGTATGAAAACATTGATGCATGAGGCTTTTCTTCATTTTGTTAAAGATATTAAATATTTGAGTTTTGAAAATTATTCATTGCAAGATTAAAATGCCACTGGATAGTAACTATTATAGTCATGTAATGGGTTAATTTAGCCTTCCCAAACCTCAACTTAGATTTTGTAGTCGGATTGAACACAATATTTAGCTGGAAATAACTTCTGTAGTCGGACTGCACACAATATTAAGCTGGACATAAAGGAAGAGTGTCGTACCCCTATTACTTTGTGCAATATCTAAGTCTTTGTTGTGTTTTAAATATAACTCTAAATCTACATCACCATAACACTGGTCAATACCTCTAAAGCCAGCACAACATGCTTTAGATTTAGGATGCAAATGAGTTGCAATCAAAGCGGACAATGTGAAGTTATTATGGACATCGATAAGGTTGTCCTGATCTAGTATTGAAGCTCGGGTGGGATATGAGTACTTAGAAGTAGATAAGCCTCTTATCGCCATCACCGATGTATTGGTTTTCGCGTAGGTATATTACCCTTGCAAAATCTCAAACTCGCACGACCTTTTTAAAAGCCTTGCTCATGTGGGTTAACCGCGACTGGAGAGGCCATGTTGATGCTTGCGCCCCGCTCGAAAGCGACCTGCCTACAGTTTTCATGTTAGACACCAAATCATACCTAACACACCTAACAATTTAGATTTTCTTTAAAAAAATATTTTTCTGTTAAATAATCCCTCAAAATAACATGTATTTTCGTGTTAGTTTCAACTTAATTTCTCTCGTGGTCACTTAAGCGAAATGTGAACACGTTGTTAAGATTAATATTTTTTTTTCTTTTGCAACTGATGTACTACGATGGATCTGAGCTTAGCCTAGCTCGATTCAATTCAATCATGATTAAGTAATATAAATCATTCCGAATTTTTACTCCCACTTTTTCATGATTTATCTCAAAAAATGGTGGATTAAGTTCGCGAGCGCGTCGAGGTGGAAGGCCAGTTGTGAAATTAACCGTTGCTGTCCTGAAGTCTCCTGGCTGTCAAGATTCAAAGTCAATGGGTCGTGGGGAGAAACTCTGGCTTTATTTACCCTTAGATAGATAGATAGATTGATTACATTAGAGATAATCAAAACCATACAAAAGGACCACCTCGACCTAAAATACTCCTTGAGGATCACTTACTAAACACTTAAAAGCGCTCATTTTTTTTTCTTCACCCTCTTTGCACACTACCTAGAGGGAACCCTTTTTTTTCTTATTTGAAGAGAACCCGACACCTTGGACCGCCGGTCTCCGGCTCTAGTAGCCGCCGCCGCCGCCGCCGTAGGGGCTGATGTCACAGCGCTGAGGGCCGACGCTGCACATGTTGGGAAGGTTCTGGGCCTTCTGGACCACCTCCCTCAGCTCCCGTCCCTGAAGCTGGCCCTGTTGCTGCTGCTCCTGCACGATTTGCCTCAGCCCCTCGCACCGGCATTGCTGGTCAATCTGCCTCAGCTGCTGGCAGCATTGCTGGAGGGACCCCTGGCCCCCCTGACCCCCCTCCTCGTGCCTCGGCAGCACAATGAAACCCCTGTGACTCTCCTTTTATCATGTTAAGACAAACCCGGAAAAAGCACAAAGATGGGCGAGATTACGACCGAATTCTTACCTTCCTTGGGTGATGAATTGCTCGCACCGGTGGAGCTGCTGCCTGGAGGTGCGCTGGCGGCACTGCTGGCTGCCGCCGCCGCCCCAGGGGTTGGCCTCGTCGTCAAACTCGACAGTGGTGATGGTGGTCCGGTAGGTGGCGGAGGCGGCGACGACGAGGAGGGCCAGGACCGCCGCGGTGACCGCGACGCGTGCCATTCTTCAGGTCGATCTGAACGCAGCAGGAACAGTGCCTTAACAAGCCGTGGGAGGTCGGAGGGTGTCTTCTCGAGTCTGGCGTGTGGGTGAGCAAGGGTGGTGGCGGGTGTGGGGTATTTAAGGAGGATCCGGAGGAGTGCATGGAGGGAACGTGTTGGCCATGGCGGTCAGAGGAGGAGGCGGATGCCTCCACGTCTCTCTTCGCATGCAGATGCAAAGTGCAAGATGCCATGCAGCTACGCAGAGGCACCGTGACTTGTCTGGTTATTTGCCAGATGGAGGATGCTCGCTCCGATCAAGGCTCCCTTGCTTCCCACCTTTTGCGCGGTCTGGCCGCTGCGTCTCCATGTCCGTAATGGTGAAACGCCCAAGGAAGACGGCGTGCATGGTGTCGGGTTTTCTTCCCTCTTTTGCACTACGAAGTTTCCAAGCAAGACACAAGACATGGAAACCTCCTAGTGCTTGTGTTTGAGAAAGGAAATTTTTGTGGTACGTTCTTTGACTGTCACACCGTGAAATGGTGATGCTAGCACCACCGAACGGTATATCCACCCCCCAAAAGACAAGCAGCTTTTTTGTGCCGGAATGGAAGTGGCTGTATATACAATAAGTGAAGTCATGTTCAAAGCCGAAAAGCACACCGTGTAGACCATCTAAGCGTTACTAGTCGTATTACGTCATTGACGAGAGCTAATCTCTGCCTACACATGTGGCGACGCACGGAGACGCGGTCCGCCCCTTGGCCGACCGGCCGACCCTTTCTTCCCCCTCGGCGCCGGAACTGAGCTGAGTGCCGCGCTGCCCCAGCTCGTGGCTGCTGGTGGACCTTTGGATAGAGGCCGCTCGCGCCGACTCCGAACTCGCAGTTAGGACCGGAAAATAAAGGTCAAGTGACCGATAATTTTCTCGAAATTTTTAGGATTTCAACTTTATCCCCACTTTTTAATCCCATCAGAAAAATTAACCAACCTTACAAAGCTGTTTTCAATCTATTTCAGGTCTTTTAACAACATTAGGAGGACATTTTCCGTTAGTTTTTTTTTTCCCAAACTCCATTTCCGCACTCCGCCCTCTCTCTCTCTCTCTCTGTTTTTTTTTTTTTTTAATGGCGAGGAGACTGTTCAAAGAAAACTATTCTTTATTACGACTCACCTAACTACGCCAAAAAGAAGGATACTGATTTAAATCTCCGTAAAGAATATTAATGTGGTTTTATTAGTCGTGGGAAAATATTTAAGGGAGGATAACTCAGGAGATGTGTATTCAGGGGAAGAACATTTATCTGCCATCATATCAGCCATTTTTAATTATCATAAAAATTTGTCTAAAGATAAAAGAAAAAAAAATTAGGTTCTTTAAATCAAAGTTACCCTAATTCTATGAATACTTTAGGCTAAAATAAATAATATTTTGAGAGAGTCTACTCCTGAGAAATAAATCTAATATGATCCCGAAAGGTAGGAATTCACTGTAATAACTTAGAAAGGTGGGGATAAAATTGAAAAGAAGAGAAAATCCGAGGTTGTTCATTGCCATTTGGCCTGAAATCAAAATGGAATGTAATATTCCTTAATATCGGTGCACTTCTAAATAAAATACTCTCAGGTCAATAGCTGGTTTGGTCTTCTCTTCATAATGGAAATTGGAACCATCCAAGAGAGGCAAATATTTTCGAGGCTAACATGGGCCTAGCAAGTTGATCTCCACGTGGGCCATTCTCCCTTTTCCTTGCGTGGGCTCCGGGCCCGCTTTCGCCCGTCCGCGAGAAGTCAAGACGGTCGCCGCCGTCCGGGCCCATCTCCTCCGGCCCACCTAAATCCGAAAAGCCGAGAGCGCAACGTTTTTCTCGAGGCCCTCCGTCGTCGGTCGGCGGTCCCGCGCCCCGACATCAGTAACGACCCACGGGCGCCTGTGCCCCACTCGCTCCCTCCACCGGACACGTGTACGGCCGAGCGACGGCACGACCGCATCGACGGCGCGGACGCAGCGAGTAGCCATTCCAACCGTACTCTCGGCTCGTCAAGGAAAAAAGGTGAAAAGGGTTGTCCTTCTCTCCATCTCCGCGATCCGCACCGACCCGCGAACCTGACCCGAAGTCCGTGCCCGAAGAGACGACTCTTATATCTCCCTCCCCCACTCCCCTCTCCGTTCGCATCTCCACTTTCTCTCTCTTCTCTCTCTCTCTCTCTCTAGGCGCCCGCGAGAAGACTCTGTAGAGAGAGAAAGAGAGGTCCTCGGAGATCAGGCTTATCCAGATCAGGCGGCGGCTCCTCCTCCTCTCGCTCGAATCGGAAACCTCCGACTTCAGATCTGGTAAGTCCCCGCTCTTGGGACCTACGCGGCGTGATCTGGTGTCGCTTTCGTCGTGCGTTAGGGATCGGTGCCGTCCCTCGCCTCGATTGAGTTCTGCAGTTCGCGGTTTTTGGTCGATAATCTGTTTTTCTTGTGGGGAAAGCGAGGTTTTTTTCCTCCTTTTGGGGCTTCGGAGCTTTTTAGATTGAAGGCTAGGGCTTCCGCAGTGGCCGATCGACGGTCCGCCGTTTGCTTTTGCGGCGGAACGATGTGCGCCTTCTATAGGCATAGTAATTTATGTGGTGGGATCCGTGATCTGGTAATCGCGACGCCTGTAACTGTGAGCCGCTTTCTGTCTGACAAGTGGTGTGGTGGAAGATTTGCGGTCGTTCGAGGTTTCGCAGGATGTGAGAGGTGTAGATCCTCTGATTGTGTTGTTTTGTTGGGGGTTAATTGTTTGATCGACTTGGAAATCGTTTGTGCTCGATTGTGAATCTGAGATGCGATTCGAAAGTTCGCGTTTTTCTCCCGCCCCCTGGCGGATTTGGACTTTGAGCTGACTTAGATTGGGAGGAGGACGGCGATTGTCTGTAAGATGGTGTTTGCCTCTAGTTTGTGCATCTGAGTTGATGTCCTAGTCGAGATGCCTTGTAGATCCTTTTATGAAATTCTGGTGCACCTTGTCGTCTGCCTGAATAGTAAACGGGAACCCCTTTTTGCGTCTCGTGTTTGTGTTCTTCTCTGAGAGAAAGAGCACGAGAGGCTTCTGTTGGGGGGTCACAGGTGCGTGTGCATGAGTGCTTGTGTTGCGGGCATTACCTTCGGAAGTTTGCAGTGATATTTTGTTGTACTTGTCGTTGCTGTATCGGTGTGTGTTTTCGTTTTGGGCTGGAGTGACGATTTGCTTACTTCTTGTTCAGGTCTGAGCCCTCTGGTTGATAGAAAGTTTCAATATCAACAGCCAAGTTTCATGTCTGAGCTCGACGCCCAGGTTCCTACTGCCTTTGGTACGTCAATTTTCTTTCCATTCAATTTTTGTCGGTTAAGATTGTAGTTTCTTTTGAGGGTTACTGACCTTGTTTTGCATTCTCTCCTTCATTGGGGGTTTCAGATCCTTTTGCTGATGCTAATGCTGAGGACTCTGGTGCTGGTACAAAAGATTATGTGCATATTCGTGTACAGCAACGGAATGGTAGGAAAAGTCTGACTACTGTGCAGGGATTAAAGAAAGAATTTAGCTACAACAAGATACTTAAGGACCTCAAGAAAGAGTTCTGCTGCAATGGGACCGTTGTCCAGGATCCAGAATTAGGGCAGGTTTGTCATCGGCACCGATCGATTTACTCTTTGCTTTCAATTGGGTTCCAATCGACTAACTTTCTCTATGTTTTTCATAATCATAGGTCATTCAACTTCAAGGTGATCAGCGAAAGAATGTTTCCACCTTCCTTGTTCAGGTATTGACCCCTTTCAATCAGCATGTCCATAGAATGTTTAGTAGACCTAGTTACCACATTGGTCTAAGAATAAGCGTGATAATTGGTCAGGACTGACACTCCGTTCCTTTTGTGTTTTCGATGTCAGGCTGGAATCGTGAAGAAGGATCATATCAAGATCCATGGTTTTTGATTGCAGTATCTTTGCATAGTCCGTGGCCTGTGTTAGGGCGTCATATATAGGCATTGAACTGTGCTACTATGTTAGTTTGAAGGCACTTCTGTTCTGCTCCTGGTTTCTGTCAATTTCCTGAATTTTGATATGTGTTGTCTATGGAACATATTAAACTCTGTTTCTGTTTACGTACTCATAATAAGAGTTTGGGTGTTAAGGTAGAGAATCCGTCTCTCTTCTCCTTTCTTATCTTTCTCCTGCCTCCATGAGCTCGAAATAAGGGTGGAATGAGATTGACGCCTTGTGGTGATTGTCCTGGTGTCCTTTAGATATGAGGTTCGATCAGCCTTATGTAACATAGAATCCTATAATGGCTCGGTCTGCTCCTTTTGCTCGTCATTGGAATCGGTTCTACCTGGTCTCGTTGTTGAATGTCGATTCGTGCCTATGACTTCTTTGGATCAACCCAATTTCTCATTTTCCTTGCTAATAGTGAATAATGGCATAAGTAGAATGATTTATCCCATCTACGGGAAGCTGCCGCGCAGACGCAAAAGGGCATGATGTGCCTAATGATGCGTAGTTGTCATGGGATCCACAGTCCCTGACATTTACACCGTAGGTAGGGGCTGAGAGGTCGACAAACCCTTGACCAATGGCGGACCTTCTCGTCATTTATATCAACGGGGTGGGTACGCCTAGGCGAAATTGATCGGGATACTTAAACTATCTTGGAGTGGAAGGAAGATTTCGGGAATATACCTTAGCCATGGCGGCCCATCAAATCATAATTGATAATTATATGACGACGAAATGCATTGGGAACCTTCGCATCGGTCTTTGATGCTAATTCATTGGCGCCGCACGTGCCTCGGATTGGAGAAGTGGTACTCGGGTGCGACGAGTCATGGTTTCGTGCCGTATGTGGTGCTTAAAACCAACAACTAGATTTGTTGAAAAGATTGCTAGACCGTCTAAGTCACCAACTCTAGAATATCTCGAAAATTAATTCAATCTATGAAAAGAGCTTTGTTAATATAATCATCTTTAACAGTTATAAGAGTAATAACATAGCATGTTCCGAATCACAAATTTTTGAAAAAAATAGATTCCATAATATGTTCTCATTATTTTATATTCACAATAAATTCAAAACAGTTACATAAGCATTTCTTAAAGTCATGAATTGTGTATCCTAAATAGTATGGATAGCGAATATACATCATTGTTTTTTTCACGAAAACTCAAATTACTAGTTGCTTCGTCGGTTTTGAATCCCTTAACCAAATATTTTTCACCGAATGTTATATTTTGGTTTTTATCAGGAGAGACTTAGGTTCTGTATTAGTGTTAGACAAAAATGGCCAAATGCTAATGAAGCTATATATGATATAGTTTCATATTTTATAAAGTCACTTAATATGACGTCAAAATCAATGATAACCAATGTCAAAATCCAATCAACAATTTGATCCAAACTCACTTTAATATACTAATGAAATCCCATTCAAATTAAAGTGATTTGTACAATGTCGAAGTTGATTTGACAACACTAGATATTAACAAAAGCTCCTAAAAAGCACTACTTTCAAATGAATTCGAGGATACAACGTTGGAATTTAATCGATGACGCTGGATGCTGGCAACAACACCTAGTAAATATTGCTTCTAGATGAGTATGAGACACAACGTTGAAATTTAATCGACAACATTAGACAATAGAGATAACACCTAGTGGACATTGTTGTCGGGTGTGAGGACACAACGTCAGAATTTAATCGACAATGCTAGACGATAGGTCAGTACTGGAATCTAATCAATAGCACTACCGGCGATGTTGGAATTGAATCTACGATGAGAATATTAAGGTATATCTAAACTAGACTAGACTAATATAAAAAGGTAAGATAAAGTAGTTTTGTGTGTTCCTTGTTGGATCACCTATGGTATTTATAGGTCAATTTGATAACTATCGGTGGTTAGTTGCTTCCTCCTTAGAAGTCACTCCATGTTTTTTGTTGAACCGCCTTAATTATATCTTGTTACTTTTTGTTCTCATGGCTTGTTCAACAAGTATTAATTGCTCCTTTGATTTTGGTGCCTTTTAAGTATCAACTGTTCTCACCTAGGCTTCGCCGTCAATTCCATCTAAATGTTATGTCTTCAATAGTGTTTTTTGGCTTGGACACGTAGCAATCAACTGCTTTATCATCGAATCATGTATCTCTACTTGTAGGTCTATCGAAATCTAGCTCAAGGGCTCTCGAAATCCATGGCCATCCTTCGTTTTTTTTTTATGACTACTATGGGCTGGGCTGATGTAAATCAAAACCCACACGTGACAGCGATGGTGATTTCAAAGGCTTTTATCCCTCATAATCAGCACGTGATAACAAGGGTATTTTTAAGGGTCAACATTAGGTTACTGATTTTCTACATTATTTATTTCTGTTTGTTGAAAGTTGCTAATTATGTGGAGAAATTACTGGTTATTTATAGGGGGAAAACGCATGATACATAGTAAGATTTATATAATTGGAAATGGAATGGTAAAACAGATTGAAATGGCTCATTTGGGAAAAGATGCTTGTATAATGGTTCCTCTGCTCTATGGACAAAAAAATTATAAGGTCTCGAAAACGTTATTGATATTTGAAAAGCTTTTCATTCACTTTGTCAACCAACTCTAGCTCGAGAATGTTCCGTGCGAGCGCTGTCACATGACATTCTAGTGAAGTGACAACGGGCCATGACAGCATGCCATCATAAACGAAAACAAGAACATGAGAATCGAGATACGGGCATGTAAAGGAAAATGGCACAACAAATGCATGTAAAAAGGAAAAAAGGAAAGAGAAAAGAAATTGATCATGGGAGGGTTGGCTGTACACCGCTAACACAACCGTAGCTGAAGTGATTACTTTGTATGCACCGTGTGTATTAATTGTCTTCGGATCGATATACTTGGTATCTACTATTTAGGTACTATTTTTGTAAAGACAAATCCAACTATGATTCGATCTACTTTCCTTTCCTTTCAGTGCTGATTATTTAATTCTCGATCAGTTTCAATTCGGACGATGATGAGGGAAAAGAGAAGAAAACATATCCTGGCCAAAGATCCATCGAAAAGGCGCACCACGCCCGGACGAAGCGCCCCACAAATATCTTCACGCGATGCGAAAAAGGGAGAAGATATTGTCTTTCCCAAATTTCACCCGTCCACGTCGGTGGGCCCCCGCCAGAAAATGGCCGAACGAGGCCGACCCCCCGTCCTTTTGCTAAAAAGGCCACCCGAAAGGCATCGCGCGCGGGGCCCCACGCGGGCCCCACTCCCACGTTGGAAGCACCAAACGAGGCAGGCATTTCACGGCAGAAAGAAATCCCCGAAAAGCAAAATACGAATTACGGAAAAGGCAAGAAAGCAGACGGAAAAGGGAGCGAATCGTCGTCTTCCTCGCATGCAGTGTTCGTGACTGGAGAGCGCCACTTGGTGCAGGAGGCAATGACATGACAGCACCCGTTGCCCATTCTGGACCCTTCAATTCCTATCCTCTCCGCGCTCCACGTGTTCCCCGATATTTTGCCGCTCCGCTTCCTTATATTCTCGCCCCACCCCATCGCAACCCTTCGCTCTCATCCGGAAAACCTTCTTCCCCAGCAGCAGCGTCCAAGAAGCTCTTCCAATGGCGGCCGCCACCATCACCTCCTCCCTCTCCTCCAAGCCCAAGCTCTCCCTCTCCTCCTTCCATGGCACCCCTCTCGCCCCCGCCGCTCAGTCCCTCCGCCTCCCGGCCCCCCGATCGTCCGCCCCCTCCTCCGGCATCTCCATGTCCGCCGCCGCCAACCCGCCGCCCTACGATCTGAACGCCTTCTGCTTCGACCCCATCAAGGAGTCCATCGTCTCCCGCGAGATGACCCGCCGCTACATGATGGACATGATCACCTACGCCGACACCGACGTCGTCGTCGTCGGCGCCGGCTCGGCCGGGCTCTCCTGCGCCTACGAGCTCAGCAAGAACCCCAACGTCCAGGTCGCCATCATCGAGCAGTCCGTCAGCCCCGGCGGCGGCGCCTGGCTCGGCGGCCAGCTCTTCTCCGCCATGGTAAGGAGGCTCTTTGTGTTTCGGAAAACGGGCGTGCATGTTTGATTCCGAAGGGGGAGAGTGATGTCGAGGAGCCAGATGATATATTTTCCGAATTCTTGCTCATTTTTTATTTTATTTTGCTTCGATATAAATAAATACATCTGAAAATGTTTTCGCTCAGTCAAAAGAAGGACCGAGTCTGAACCGAGCGAGTACGGCCGTCGGATTTGCTGGGTCTCTCATTTCGCTGCAGCGATCAAATATTACGTGTCAATTTTTTTAGAGGATCTAGAATTTTTGGCTTTAAATAAAAGAAGAAAAAATTAATAAAAACTGTGTAAAGCTGCTCTGATTTTGTTTTCCTGGTTAATTTCTAACTCGCGACCTCGCAGGTGGTGAGGAAGCCGGCCCACCGCTTTCTGGACGAGCTCGAGATCGAGTACGACGAGCAGGACAACTACGTGGTGATCAAGCACGCGGCGCTGTTCACGTCGACCATCATGAGCAAGCTCCTGGCCAGGCCCAACGTGAAGCTCTTCAACGCCGTGGCCGCCGAGGACCTGATCGTCAAGAACGACCGGGTCGGCGGGGTGGTCACCAACTGGGCCCTCGTGTCGATGAACCACGACACCCAGTCGTGCATGGACCCGAACGTCATGGAGGCCAAGGTGGTGGTGAGCTCCTGCGGCCACGACGGGCCGTTCGGGGCCACCGGGGTAAAGAGGCTGAGGAGCATCGGGATGATCGACAGCGTGCCCGGGATGAAGGCCCTCGACATGAACACCGCCGAGGACGCCATCGTCAGGCTCACCAGGGAGATCGTGCCCGGGATGATCGTGACCGGCATGGAGGTGGCCGAGATCGATGGGTCTCCGAGAATGGTGAGCGATTCCAGTTGCTAACTCTGCATTCTCTCCCTGTCCATATGCTTTGTTCATTGTGAATATCTGCTAGCGTTTCGCAGAGCGATTGCGGCACTTTGAACATTGGATTACGCCGACATTTCGAGAAATGGCTCTCCTTTCTCGATCGTCGTGGATTCGTGATTAGTGGGTACTAAGTAGTTTTTTCCGTCTTGTCCAGGGGCCGACCTTCGGAGCGATGATGATATCGGGGCAGAAGGCGGCTCACCTCGCCTTGAAGGCCTTGGGATTGCCAAACGCATTGGACGGATCCTACGCCGGGAGCATCCTCCCGGAGCTCATCCTCGCCGCGGCCGACTCAGCGGAGATCGCCGACGCTTGAGATTAAGCCAATCGAGATTTGCTTGTCTTGAGTAGAGAGGACTGAAGAAGAGAAAAGAGAGGTGCCTTGGTGAGATGAACCAGGGTGGGGTGGGGGGCTTATATGGCCTGTAATAGATGGAGTGCGTAGTTTTGGGCGTTTTGTCAATAAGGTTGGATTTGTTTCAGGTCTCTGTCTCTCTCTCTCTCTCTCTCTCTCTCTCTCTCTCGCTTTGCATTTGCCGCTGCCGCTTCTGCTTGTGCTTGCATCAAGAACCTTTGCCTCCTTGATTTGGATGAGTGGAGTCGAGTTTCGGAGTCGATTTGCTTGTCCAGATAATCTTGGGAGCATTTACTAAAATATCTGCTAGTGGCTGAAGTCACTGTCGAAATTTCTGCTGCTAATGTTATCAAAAGTACTTATTGTCTTTTCTGAAATATCTCTGGATGATAATTTAGAATAAAATTTGTTATGAGCGAGGCAGGAACAAGTAGAAATGTTTTTATGTTGGGGGTAAAACGTTCCTCTCCCCAACAATATCTGGAATATGCATCGATATTATTTTCAAATGAAAAGTTTCAAGTACTCTCTCCAATTTTAAGATCCACACCAATTCCTCTATTCAGAATTCCGAAATATATGTATATTAGTTTTCCCTCATCCCTCTCTCCTAACATTTTTTTTTTTTTTAAAAATGTTTTCAAAATTTTCATCCTAATTTTCATCAGAGCTAATTCCCCTCACTTCCCAAACCTTGGCATTTGCATAGTTTTCTTTTATTCTACATCTATATTTATTTTGAGTCTGCAATAATCAATCGTATCGAAAAGAGCTACTTAAGTATTCGCATTGAAAGCTGAATAGTGCCGTCCCATGTATCTCTAGTCCCCGAGGTCTCCTTTCCCAAGTGTGGAAGGGTGTCACTGGGTAAAATCCTAATAATTTTAGTAACATTGTCCCATGGTCAAAAGTTAATTTTCCAAAAATAATGAGGTGAATAATTTCACTCGAATAATTGACTGTAGTTATCGATAAAAGACGCAAACGCCACGTAGAGTTAGCAATGTTAGACAACGACGTGTTTGCACAATACAATTACGACATCACGGAAAGCTTTCGCAACACAAGTACATCACAGGAATTCCGTCAAAAAAAGAGTACATCACAGGAAAAACATGAACATGACAAGATAGGAGACACTGACTTTATATGCCGACACAGGTTGATCTAAATTAGGACGTTTTCATCGTAAATTAATTGTTTGAACGTCAAACGGGAATCAAGAAATTTTAGATCAATACGAATTGACATTTAATTACAAATACGTTTATGACACGCAGTCCTATAAGCATGTTAGTCCCCGGGGTGGGGGTGGGGGTGGGGGTGAGGGAAGTCGGGGTTGTTCAATTAAATTTTCTTTGATGTGGAATTGCCTTTATTAGAATAGATATAGGGTAAACTAAAAAGAAGAAGAAGAAGCAGCAGCTTCTTAACGAGTATTTGCCATTCGGTGTAATATTCTTTTTCACCTTTTGGTTCTTATCTGAATTTTAAAATTTGAATATTAAACTTTTCCTTCAACATTGAACATCTCACATCTTCCAGCAAAAGAAAGAACATTCCATAACTTCAAATTATATATAATATAATACATCAATTTCTTTACCTTAACATGCTCGAAAGCTAGCATTCGAACAAATGACTCCCGAATTTTAACCAATTATACAATATGGTCTACAAACTTTTAATTTATTCAATATGATTTTTGAATTTTAGCTCAATATATAAGTCATTCCGAAATTTTTAATTTGTTTAGTATGATTTTTGAACATTTGATAAATATTCAAACTAATTCTTAGATTATATAAAAATTTCTTATATCATCCCATTATTAATTTATGTTTAGTGACAATATTAGACTAAAGTTAATGGACATTATTGCACATTAGCTAAAGTTCTTATATAACATTGAACAAATTAAAAATTTAAGAGTCACATATATTATATATTTGGTCAAAGTATAGGGAACGGTTTTTGTCATTTCCCCTTGCATTTGTAAGTTGAATCCGAACGACAAGCGTTTTGCTCGGTAAAGCTAGGAGAAAACGCTTCGTCGTTTTAGTGCAACGCATTGCTTGCGGTGAAAGGGAACGACGATCCCGACGCATGGAATTCGTCCATTCAATCAATCGGGAATTTTAGCGCCACGATCAGTCTCGGGGATCAGCTGGACTAGGGCGTTCCTCTCGATTTCGCGAAGCACGTCAATCGACATCTTCGTTCGACTTCGAATCAGAATCTGCAAAACCCTAAAAGCAGCACTCGTCAGGTACTCCGTCTCAAAACGCATTCGTGGATTTCATCTCGAGTTCGGGCTTGCTGTTTTACGTAATCGAGCTCGCACGTGTGGCGGGATGGTTCCGACGACGTGTTTGATCGATCACCGGTTGCTCAGTGTGTCAATTCGTCTGCGGAAGTGGTGATTTTGCTCGAGTCGATTCGACGGTGGAAGTGGTTCGTTCTGTGCTGGGTTGATGTGTGTTTTTTCTGCGGCGAACTTGGAAGGGTGCCCGAAATGCGCTGTTAGAGCAGATTGTGTTTTCTTGTGTGATAAATGAATGGACTTCTTGGGGGAATTCTGTAATCGGATGATGAGTACAAGTACCGGTGTTGTTGTTTGCATTCATCTGATTATGTCTCCTGAGTCTCGGTTTCGTTGTGTGTTTTATTTCTAGGACTTGAAGATGGAGGAACTCTTTGGGGCCATACTCTCGATGCTTCTTGTTTTGGCGCTTATTTCGCTGTATGTATGGAAGCGGCGACAGGATTCTTCATCAACTGATACGCACGAAGAAGAACAAGACCAGGTTTATTTCCAATACTTCTTCTCTGCACGCGGTAGTGCGTTCAAAACGGATAAAACCATTTGTCGCTAGGGCTGTGTTGATCAAAATATATTCTTTGTCCAGTCATTTTGACTATGGGAATTTGGGTGCTCCTCTTGTGAATCAGGTCCAACAGAGAGAAACCGTGGTGCGTGCATCTGGGACCCGTCGGATGCGTCGGAGACCCGCTTCTGGGGCTAGCACTTCATCTGCAGTGCCAGAAGCAACTGTAGAAGGTTTGTTTATGCTCCTGCCATTTGCCTCCTTTCTTCATTTCCTGATGCTAATCCTTAGCAAAATTTTCTAATTAAAAATGGAGGGCAATTTCTGAAGAAGCTCAAGTGGTGAGATGGAGCAATCATATTTCTTTAAATCTAATGATCTGGGATGGATCGGAAGTACTGTATGGAAGCTACTTATTTGAAGTCAGAATTTTTGGGAAACCAGACTACTTTTACTTTTAATAAGCTATGACAATCAGAACCTTATTCTATACGTCTTTGGTTTTTCTTTTGGACTTCTATTGCTAAAACTTAACTTGGGTGTTTATCAAATATAGATGATGCTGATGGAAGTGATGAAGATGCTATGGCTGGTGACTATTATGAGGCTAAAGCATTGAAGAAGAAAGGAAAGAGACGGCAAGAGCGGGAAGCCCAAAGACAGGTTTTAGGAGATCTGCTGTCTAAATGGTCTTCTTTTTCATGCTCCATTTAATGAAAGAATTTTCTGGAGCTTTTGATGATATGAGCATGTTTAATTTCTTTTTGTCTTATAAAAAATGTAAAAACCTCTCTGTTACCTTCTTGAAATATTTTTTTAACATAATGAGTTCTAAATGGTCATCTTTCCTGCCCTTCGTGGAGCGGTATTGGGTTGTTTACTTTTTGTACTAAAATGGATATATCTGATGGTAATTCTTTTTTGGGGGTTAGGATAATTCTCGAGTTGAGAAATAGTTGTTTAATTCCTAGAAAACAGAATTTTTGTACGGTATATTATCAGGGTAATGTGTCAACCTATATTTCAATTGGGTGTTTTCTTTTGATATCATGCTCTTTTTTCCTTATGATTTATGAGTATAGCTGCTTTCTGACCGTGCTGAGCTTTTTCTGAAGGCTGACGAGGTTGCACGCGAATCAAGGAAAACAAAGCAAGATCACTATGCAGAAATGCGAAGGAGAAAGGATGAGGAGCATGAGGCAAAGGAACGAATGCTGGTGTGTTGTTCACCTTTCCATTGTGTCTTATTTCTTGGCATGACCTGCTAGATATATGTGTAGTAGATAACCTGTTAGAAATCCGTGATGTACACAGGAGGAAGAGGCCAATGCTAGGAAGGCCAGGGAGGAGGAAGCCGCTGCATTGGATTTTGAAAAGTGGAAAGGGGAGTTCTCAGTTGATGCTGAAGGTACAACAGAGAATGATGTCCAAGATGGAAATCAGGGGTTGCTTTCTGATTTTGTTGAATACATAAAGGTACTTTTAACTTTTTTTTGAGTTATTATTTACATCTCTTGGCCACTGATACATAACATTATCTTCTGTATTATTTCTGTGATTGAATTATCTTTCAGAAGCACAAATGTATTCCCCTAGAAGATCTTGCTGCAGAGTTTAAGCTAAGGACTCAGGTTTGACTGCCCACGGTTTTCCTGTTATCACTGTGAATGTTGCAACAAATTAGGATAGAATGCTTCTTCTGGTCATCAAGCAAATAAATTTTTGTGGTTTAGTTGCAAGAGTTGGTGTTCAGACCCTCCCCTTTATGTAAATATATTTTTACGGTCTCTTTTGGGGCTTCATCTGTTTTGATCATTCTTTTTCGGTTTGCTGCAGGAATGTATTAATAGGATAGCATCCCTGGAGAGCATGGGTGCGTAGTAACTTCCTTTACTATTTCCAGTGATTTATTCTATACCAAAGATGCACTATTGAAACAGATCTTGATGGTTGTGTTTCTGAAACATGGAACTCATATCACATGATAGGTTCTCAGTTTCTCCAATCATTTGATACTAATGACTAGTGCATTTAATCATGTTTCCATTGATCGTTTTTTGTTTTTGCCTTTTTGGCTAGATCTGGCAATTGATCGAGTTTTGTTATTTCTACTTAGGCCGCCTTTCTGGCGTGATGGACGATAGAGGGAAATATATATACATATCATTAGAAGAAATGAAAGCTGTTGCAGATTACATTAAGCGTGAGGGGAGGGTTAGCATCTCACATTTAGCAAGCAAGTCCAGCCAGTTCATCGATTTGGAGCCTAAAGCGCAGTTTGTGGAGGAAATCAGTAGCATGGAAGAGATCACCGTCAACTAACTGTCTCTCCAGTACAGTGGGTAAACAAGTTTAACCTTTTCTTTTTGGACAAGAGTGAATGAGATTGGCTGATCAAAGTGTAATTTGTATTTTTCATGTCCAGTTGCATCTTCTTTGTTAGTCAGGGCTCAGAAGTTCTCAGGTAGATTTTGGTATGAATCCATGGATTGAGAATCTTTCAGGATCAGGCGTGGATGTCTGGTTTGTTATACTTCTGTTCTCATCCATCAAAAGGGATTCTTTTCTACCTCTTTGAAGACCGAAGTAGATCTAAAAGATCATTGCTCTCCCCCAATAGTTTTCCTCTTATCTGCGCCCAAAGTTTATCTATTCTTCTTTTCCTGAGCCCTTTCTGTTGGGTCGTATACTAGACATTACAATGTTAGTCTGCAATACTTAGTTTATCAAGTATCGTCTTAAGCTTGTCCCAGGTTTTTTCTCAATGACAGATGCTCTGGCACTTGAACTGCTTGGATACTTGTGGACATTGGGCAACACCATGCTATAAACACCAGAAACATGAAACTCAGAATGATACGTGTGAAGGGGGTATAAATGTTCATGTTGACGGAGTTTTAGGTCATCCTTGTGCAATCTAATCAATGGGCAAAGAATAGAAGAAACATTGATCTACCGACTCGAAAAATAAAAGGATCATGTGTACACTTCAGGTGAGAGGGTTCCACACTGAAAATGGTACTTGGTGCACTTCAGAAAAATCCCTACTAACATAAAAGAACACGAAATGCAAAACGCCTTGGAGACTAGAGAAAACGAAGATCCACAGTACTCGGGGAATTATAGAAAGCACATTTCGCAAAAGTCATATATTTCAAATTGTAATGTTTATATTTTCCAAAACACAATCAACGATCCAGGACAGTCTTACAGTTTCCTATCTATTTGCAATAGTTCAGGGTCATCGTTGATGCTTATGAAAGAGAGTATCGAGCTCTTGCATGGTGCACCCATTTTTAGCTTTACATGTTCATTCAATGGTACGGACGTGGACGCGGACGCGGACGCGGAAGAGGAGCAATTCTTCCACCAAAGGAGTCGTGACGATTTGCCAGTTCCTGATTTGACATATTAGGCAACGCCCAAAAGACCGGAAAAAGACATACGGGGAAGCAAAACGACGACAACTCCACCTTCCGAAGGACACCTAGTTAACGACTAACGAACTCGGAAAAACAAACACTATGCATTCCCTCCCTCTCTTCCCGATTCCCTCGCTAAAACTAGAGGAAGAGAACACTGCTGACTCTGTCTCCTCATTCTCCTCTCTCTTTTCTACGACCCCATTTCAACGCCCTTCTCGAAATAGAGCCTCCTCCTTACGCCCTCTCTCTCTCTCTCTCCCCGTCGCCGCGTTGATGCGCGGCCCCTCCCCGGGTAGCCCATCCCCCTCCTTTTAACCAAATAACCCTTAGTGTCGAGCTTTCGTAGCCATTGGCGCATAATTTAAGGCAAGGCCAGGCATGGAGATGCCTAGGCAAGTATTTCCACTTGTCTGGGTCTTGATCTTGCTGGGTTCTTGCATGAACCATGTTTGTCACGGCCAGGATTATGAGGACGATTCCACCCCGGCCGCGCCGCCCCGTGAACAGGAGGACTGCAATGGGATATTTCTCATGTACAACTTCATTGAGAGGACCAAGGAGTACCCGCGCGTAAAGAACGCGTCGGCGCAGGCATGGGCCTTCAAGTCGCAGATGACGGTGCTGAACGCGGGCTTGGAGGAGCTCAAGGCGTGGAAGGTGTTTGTAGGGTTCCAGCACAATGAGATCCTGGTGAGCGCAGGAGGAGCTGTGTCGATCGACGGAGAAGATTTGCCTGCGAAAGTCGGGAACAATGGGACCGCGTTTGCTGGTTACCCACAGGCCGATCTGAAGACGTCCATCGACACGGCAGGGGATATCAATCAGATTCAAGCGAAGATTGAACTGACAGGGACCCAGTTCGGCGTGAAACCGCCGGGTGTCCCAATGCCAAAGACAATCCGGCTCCAGAATGATGGGTACAAGTGTCCCGCTGCTCGTCGCCGTGGTGAGTACTTTGGATTAAGCAATCATATGTTATTGGCTTGTTCTTAGTGTTTTGAATTCAATATGCTGAATTCTTTCCCTTCAGGTACGAACGCAATGCTTGTGTGCTGTGTCAAGGACAAGAAACACAAGGCCAAGAAGACGAAGACCAAGTTCTTGCCTCGCCAGTACGGTGATCTCACCTTCACATACGACGTGCTGCAAGCCTATGAAGGCAACTATCTTGCGCAGGTGACGATGGACAACAACCATCCATTAGGCCGTCTTGACCATTGGAACTTGACATGGGAGTGGATGAGAGGAGAGTTCATCTACTCCATGAGAGGAGCCTACACCCACACAAAGGACCCGTCCGAGTGTATCTATGGTGTTGCTGGCCAATACTACAAGGACCTCGATTTCTCTCAGGTCATGAACTGCCAAAAGAAGCCTGTCATCGCCGACCTGCCTGCTGATAGAGCCAATGACACGAAAGTCGGGAAACTACCATATTGTTGTAGGAACGGCACTCTTCTTCCAGCTTTGATGGACGAGAGCAAATCGAGGTCCGTCTTCCAAGTGCAGGTCTATAAGATCCCTCCAGACATGAACCGTACCGCTCTAACTCCGCCGCAGAGGTGGAAGATTGATGGGGTGATAAATCCAGAGTACAAGTGCGGCGCACCTATTAGAGTGGACCCGACGGAATTTCCTGACCCGAGCGGGCTTCAAGCTACATCTTTGGCGATTGCGAGCTGGCAAGTAAGTTGCAACATCACAAGGCCGAAGGCTAAAGAGTCCAAGTGCTGCGTTTCATTTTCAGCATATTACAATGAGTCAATCATCCCTTGCAATACTTGTGCTTGTGGCTGTGAGGACACCGATAAGTGCAACCCGAAAGCACATCCAATGCTTCTTCCTCCGGAGGCTATTCTCGTGCCGTTTGCCAACAGAACCGCAAAAGCGAAAGCCTGGGCTAAGATCAAACACTATCCAGTCCCCAACCCTATGCCGTGTCCGGACAATTGTGGGGTCAGCATCAATTGGCACATCAACTCCGACTACAAGCAAGGATGGACTGCTCGTATTACGCTCTTCAATTGGGATGACTTCCCTTTCGAAGACTGGTTCACGGCAGTACAGATGAAGAAAGCCTTCCCCGGCTACGAAAAGGTGTATTCTTTAAACGGAACCAAGCTTCCGCAAGCTAACAACACCATCTTCTTCCAAGGCACACCTGGAATGAATTTCCTGGTGGGCGAAACCAACGGATCCAACCCGTTAGTCGACCCGAGAGTGCCTGGAAAGCAGCAGTCGGTCATATCTTTCACGAAGAAAACTACTCCGGGCATTAACATACCGAAGGGCGATGGGTTCCCCTCGAAGGTGATCTTCAACGGGGAGGAGTGTTCGCTTCCTACCAGCATACCACTTCGAAGTTTGGGTTACCGGTTCGGTACCAATTCTCTGCCAGTTGTAGTCATTGGGATTGTGACTTTCTTGCTGATGACCGAGCTCTTCCATTGACGATTGTTTTGCCTATCCTTGTGGATGTCCTGTTCCTCCAAATATCCGTCGACCTCGTGATAAATATGGTATTTGATTTTAACTGTTAAAAGAAAAAATGAAAAAGGTGAAGCTGATCTCACGATCTCTCGTATGGGTGTTTTTGATTACGGTCAGAGGAGGGAGGAGGATGTGCCCTAGTCTTTTGATTGGTTTTGTAGATTCATGTACCGATAAGGCAAGGCATCGCTTGTACTATATATTGGTTTGGTTCTCAAATGAAGATAGTTAGGGTGTAACGAGTTCAAAGATCAAACGCATGATGATGTCAACTATTTGAAGGCTTAGCCGCTTCCCATGAGCTTGGCAATGTGTTTGCATTTTCATCGATCAACTGAGAGCGGGCTGAAAGTTTTCAGGCGCATAGACAGACAATCTGCTTAGAATGGTCTTCGTGAACTTGCGTAAAGACATTTATGTCGTCGTCAGCAATGGAGAATCAGCAGTAAAATGAGGGGGAGAGAGAGAGAGATGGAACACCAAGCGTAATGTGATAGGATACTGAGAAATAGTTCGAAATACTCGCATTCACATACACAATACATTTAACTCGAGCAGAGAGCCGATGACACGTTGGAGAATCTACAGGGAAAGACAGAAATGAGAAGGCTTCAAGCAGTCCTACACACGGACCGAGCCGGTTCAAGATCTGCGGTTCCCGCTAAGGTTCCATTCAGTTCGCGCACTGTGATTGATTCTCGACCTAGCGAGCTGATCATCGACCTATAACATCCCCAGCCCAGTCGCTCTGCTCGCATCGTTCCACCAACTCATCTAAAGCTTCGAATGCTTCAAAGGCAATTTGGGATCATCGTCAAGCGCCATGCGCATCTCCCTCTTGGCCTTGTCAATGAACACGCGCTCTTCACCCCCACGAACCCTTTCACATGCCTCATCAGTCATCACTGCAGCAATTGTAGTTGGTTTTCCAGTATCGTTCACCCGGCTGCTCCAGGTGCCGGAGCGATTCTCATAAGCACTCGGCAAATAGGACAGACTGCGCTCGACCCGCAAATGCTGGTGATCCGAGTATCACCAAAGGATCGCAGTCTTGCTCATCCAGTCCTAGCGTGGTGGCTAAACTGATGGGAACCGGGTCCGTCCCAGCCGTCAACTTTCTTCTGAGTTTTCCACATTTGGTCCCCCGTGGATCCCAGTGAACGGATTGCTGCGAGCGAGTCTTGTTGAAAAGTAGGTTGTCACTTCTTAAACGTACTTCGTAAGAAGAATTTGAATTTTTATGGCACTGATTGCATTATTCATTATAAGCACTAGTACATCAACAGTAATATCTCCTTAGTTTGTCACTTAATAAGTGCTCCAAGAGTATTCATTGAAAAATTTCCTCGAACTTTTTTTTTTTTTTTTGGTTACAAAGAAACTAAACTTTGGACAAATAAATTTCCAGTTGATTTTAACAAGAATAACCTTCGTCACGAGCACAAGGGAACTTGTGATTTGCACTTGTGACACAGAAAATTTTTTGGGCTTCTTTAAATTGTGGAAATTCAAAACATGCAGCAACACTGCCTCTAATGTTGCCACTGTAATAAGTTAATGAGTTGCGCATGCAAACTAGCCGGTCAATGAGTTTAGAGTTTTATTTGAGATTGAGTTTGCCATTTCAAGACATTATTTGAATCAATGCCCATGTTGAGGACCTTTTGAGAAAACAGTCTCACTTAAAGTGCATATAAAAGAACTACCTTTGCGCTATTATTTGCATTAATTAGAAGAAATAATCTTTTCCCACTAATAGAAACATTAATGCACTTTGGCATTAATTTGTACTGTGTAGTTTTTTAATGGCACGATTTTGTTTTCGGTCTCTTAATTTATGTCCTTTGTGCAACTAAGCCGTCCGTTTACCGAATTTTTAACAATCAAGGCCTTTTGTCATTATCACACTGATTTACGGCAAAATGGTTGCCGATGTGACGTTTTTAGTTTTAAAAGAAGAAAACGAGTTGTGTTAAAATTCGGAAATCAATTAAAGAGAGAAAAAAAAAAGAATGATAATGATAAAAGATTTGGAAAAATGATTACATTAGTGTTAAATTCCAATTGTTATTAGAGAGGAAATAAATAATTTGGAAAAATGAAGATTTTTTTTTTTGATGACCCGAGAACTCCCATATAGCGCAACGGCATGGCGATAAACCGGAGGCGATTAAGCCATCACCACGGACCACCCATTGTGTGAGTAGCGCAATGGGGACGCAGGGTTTCGAACCCCTCCCATTTCGGTGGTGGAGCAGAGCTCTAACCATCGCGACCACCGCGGGCGGTGGTATGAAGAATTTTTTTGTTTCTTTCTTGTGGTAGAAAAAATTATCAAAACAATTTTAAATCTATTTTATAATTGTGCCAATTCAGTGAATTTGGCTAAATTTGACTTGTTAGCCAATCATGTCATGATAATATTTAATGATATTCTATTTTATTTGGATTTTTATTAATTTTTGTTTTATTTTTCTTTCTTTTTTCTTCTTTTGGCCAATGAGGCCTCATCGTCACTAGGCGAGGATGAGCTTGCCCAACGCCATGACGGTGAGGCTCGCCCTTGCCAAATCTAGGTGAGAGTGAGCTCGCCCACAATGATGAGGCCTCACTAGTGGCCAATGAGGAGCCAGTGAGGTCGTTGGCTCCTCGCTGGTTGTTGCCTTTGCCGGTTTGACGACTGCCAAAAGAAGAAGAAGAAAAAAAATAAAAATTAATAAAAAAATCCGAATAAAATAAAATATTATTAAAAAATTATCTCGACAACATCTGTTGGCCAACCAAATTTAGCTAGATTATTGAATTGATACAATTACAAAAAGGTTTAGGATTAAATTGACAAAAAAAAAAATACTGAATTGGAAAAATTACAATAGGTTTAGAACCATTCCCTTTCGTGGTAATACCACCGTGGAACAAGCCATCCTGCCATGATCAACCAATTCGTCACCAAGAAATGGAGAGATAGTTTCTTGAATAATTCAACACATTTGACAACCTTTGGCCTAGATTACTCTTAGAAGAAAAAACATATTGGGAACTGTTTTGATTAGAGATTGCTCCAATGGAGACATGGAATATATGAGGAACTGATATACAAGATAGTTATCAGTTCAAGTAGGCAGTTGTCTTTTGTTAGTCTTTCTTTACGAATACAGAGAGATACACTCAGATATTTGTACAACTCCTCCGGAATCATAAGCCGACCGCGACACTTGAATCTACAGATATAGCATGTCCGAAGTATCGACATATAACTTCTCCACCAAAATCAGTGCACAGCATGAACAGTTCCCCCCCCCCCCACCTTTTTTTTTTTCCCATCGAATCTCAGGGATGCTTCAGTTTTTGCTATGTCTTCTTCGCCTGAAGAAAAATGATATAGGAGCTGTTAGAGTTAGCATCGAAAGCTATTCAACAGCAGATATGTTTGATTGCTTTCTTGTCGTTTCTTCATTTTCTCGCTAAAGACCATGTCATCGTGCTTGATTTTAAACTACAATGACATTTTAAATTGACCCCTTTTACAATAGTTTGTCACAACTCTCATGCCGTGTTCTTCTCTTGAGAGGAAAAGAAAACTTGTAATCACCCAGACATCCGCTTAAGATAATGGAATGGATTATATTGGTCAAATTTACAAAGACAAAATTAAATTTGTTTTGGGCAGAATTTTGGTTCAAAGTATGATCTTCGACTGGAAGTATCATAATGTTAAGCAGATTAGGCAACTCAATAATTTCAACTACATTGTTTCGTAACGGTCTCATTTTGTTTAACAGGACCATTCATTGGAAGGGAAAAAAACATCATAGAAAAATGAACTGCTGAACTAAACTTGACCATGTAGTAACTCTGACTGTCATGTAACCAGTTAAACTTCTAGGCTACGTCAACTCCATGTCAGATCAAAGCCAGCAATTAAAGAAAAGAGAAACTGAGTAGGTGATACCAGAGAGTCACATGGAGAAAAAAATGAGAAGATGGTACCTTTTTTAAATACTTCTTGTGAAGTTTCATAGCCCCACTGCAGGCCTTTTTTGCATCCAGATTTCCAGTCATGTCATTTAGAATCTGGAGAGGGATAAAATGGATAATCATTTATATTGACAACAGGTTGAAGTTAGATATTATAAAATGTCATGTGCATTGCATCATATAAGAGAGAAAAAACTCGTCCTAATTTACCAATCATCCACAGAGAACTGATGCTTTCACTTGAACAATATCCCTAAAGGTATAATTCCAAGTATCATCTTCTCAAAGAAAGAAGAATCTAATCATCTGGCAGTAAGTCCTAAAGCTAATTTTATGATAACTAGGTATACTGTATAGAGATCTAGTCAAACATTTTCATTTTGTCACAATGAATTGGTATGCTTGTCTACACTTCTAAATAGATAACAGCAAACTCAAAGCTCCAATAAGGGTCTCAACTTTATTAAGCTGACCTTAACGACATCATCCAGGCCCCGAGCTTCTTGCAAGAGCTTTGAGCTCTTATCTTTCAAGACACTGGCAACAAGGAAAATAGAGATGGGCAGAGGGGCATCAGAGTTCTTTGCTCCGTTTCTCATATTTTCTCTCTCAAACTTCCCGCACTGTCGTATTGACTTGGCTTTTCCTTTAGGTCCATCAGCTTTTTCACCAGCTAACTCAGGCTCTTCATACATAGAGAATAAGTCTGGGTCATATTCCAAGGCCCACATCATCTGTAATATAAGTCACTAATTTTTTATACATTAATGCTAAAGAAATATAAAATGAAAAGAATGAAGCATGATGTAAACATTTCTATAACAAAAACAGGTCAGACAAATGGGGTGGAAGAGAACTTGATGTCTTTGGTCATTCCTACTTGTAAATATAGCCAAAAGCGAGTGAATGGGAAGGAAAAAAAGGACACACGAAGGTACCAATTTTATGCTAGCACAAGTCTGTTCAAGCAGAAGCAGCTAAGTGTGTGACAGAGTTCATAAGCTAGTACTTCGACACCACTGAGCATCCATAGGTGAGCTCAGGCAAAAAAAAAATTACACCAATTTCCCCAGGAGAGTCTGACATGTATCATCATCACAATATGTTACACTCAATTACAGCTGCCTATAAATCCAGGCCCCCCCCCCCCCCCGGGGCCAAAATTTATAGAAATGTACTGGCATCTAACCAAACAAGTATGAAGCAGATGTTGAAGAGCAGAGCCAGTTAGACCAGAAATTAAGCAAAAACATTATGGTTGGACATTCTTATCTGATTCTCGAGCAGCATACATGAGAATTTGCTACTTAACGGTGCTTAGCCACAGAAAGTGGCATCATTACCCTGATGGACTGGAAAAGGAATTGCTAACTTATTAGAAGCTTGTAAACTTAATTTAGGAGGAAACATATATGAGGATGAGGATGTTGACAGAGAGCAAAGTCAAGCTTATACGAGAATAATCGCTATAAGATTAGGCATCACTATGCAGAGCAGTTTCCTCTAATCATGGAATCTGAATAATATACCTGTAAAAATAATGCCTAAAACAAGGACAATTGGGATTTTTTGTCGCAACATTAAATGCAGGCAGCAGTTAGGTCATATCATAACAAACTCTCAATGTATCTGTTGGTTAATAGCATTGGTTTACAAGTGTCTTGGGCACCAAAAACTTGATGCATCTCAGTCAGAAAAGCTTGGCCTAAGTGGTCCATAATAGTCAATAATTCAGTAATAAGGATGAAGAAAGGAGCATAGACAATATAGATAAAAGAGGTGTGTGAATTTAAAAGGTACCTCCCAAAGATACAAAGAGTCACCAAATGAAAATTCTCGACGGAACAAAACCATAATCATTCGGAAAGCAAAAAGATAGTCTCCTCCACCCAGTGTTTCTGTGCACCATCAAGAAAACAGGCATCTTAAGTTTCCAATAGTGACATTTAATTTAACCAAGAATATACAAGAACACATGGCACCATCTCAGCTAACATAGTTTCCAGTTTAGAACATAAGATGTGTCATGAATACGAGAAAGAATAAAAAATTACAGTACCAGAGAGGATGGTCCTAAGAATTGAGGGAGCACTTAAATCTGTCAGATCAGAGTCACAATCACCTCTTTGGCAATCGACAGTATTGTTAGGGTGGTTTTCCGAATAGCCACATGATCTATTATATCAAATGGCATATTTGGTTTTGAGGAAGGGCTATGCAAAAGTATCTATGGAATGTGCAAAGTGGAAGCTCTGCACATGCCCTCCTCATTCTCTATGTACGCACCCCAAGAGGCTAGAGCCCCAAGAAGCATTTGCATTATATTTAAACCTGTGTCGGCAATAACAATGGGGATTTTAATAATAAGCAGAGACATAGCTCTTCTCAACCGGGAAGCTTAGGACATTCATAGAATTGGGAGGTTAGCATGATTAGGAAAGCAAATAATCCACTAACTAGTAGATAAGTCCAGTCAAAGCCAGCATCTGAGACACAAAACAGTACACAGAGCATGTCTCATCTTAAGTAGGCCCTATGATAGGCCAAAATCACATCATCTAGTGCTCTTGTGACTGTGCTACAACCTTTCACAATGCACAATATCGCCTAACTAACTCAAATTGCTAATTTTGAGTCATATGAGAACTTAATTGTGGTAATACCTATATGCTGATGAAGTTTCGGATCGATAACTTGAGTAATAGCAGCCAAGTTACTAAGTTGTGCCTCCACCCCAACAGAGCTCTCAGTGCATCTGAAATTTCCTCGCTTAAAAATCATGAAGAAGAATACACGTAAAAATTATTGATCCTAAGTCCATGAAGAGAGTATAACAATTCTATTAAAAAAAAAAGCATTTGCATTTTATCCTAAAGAAAAACATGAAGCAGCCGTATTCAACTTCATAGCAAGTCCCAATATCGGAACAATCTCCCTTTTCTCAGTTTTCGTTTTTTTTTTTTTTTTTTTTTTTTTTTTTTTTTTTTTTGGGGGGGGTGGGGGGAGGGGGTGGAGGATGAAATGAAATGCACAAGAAGAGCAGATGGGAATGCGAATGCACATGCACAGGCCTGCATAAAACAGGTATGCATTCCCAAACATGTACATGATGTAGGCATTACAGCATAATGAATGATCCCTAGAGGGAGAGGGAGAGAGAGTGTTGAAATAAATATTATCCCACATCGCTTGATAACGGATCCTAAATGCTCTTTATATTCATGTGGTATCCTTCCACTTATCAACTTAAACTTTTGGATTTGACTTTCTAACATGGTATTAGAGCTAGTTATCCCTTACGTGAAGGTGCATGGTAAAAAAAATTCCACGTGCATCTCACAATCCGACTTGCATGTGAGAGGGGGCGTTGAAATAAATATTGTCCCACATCACTTAAGCTTTTGGGTTGGACTTTTTAATGGGGAGAGAGAGAGAGAGAGAGAGAGCATACCAATCTGCGCATTAACCGTTCGAAGCACCAAAATGCATCAGCTTCGTCATCAAGAAGCATTATCATTGGGGAGCAAAGATCGCTCATTCCTGTTATTGTCACCCATCATCGCTTCAGTTAATTGCAGACAACAATATTAACATCACCCACCATGCAGCAGGAGGTTGGGAAACTAGGGACTCAAAATATGTTCAAGTATTCCATATTTCTCCATATTTTTCCATGTCAAGTCTCCTCTGCAGACAACTTGATATTCATGTTGAGAGAGAAATGCAGCAGCTTTCACAGAAATACTCTTTTTTACCGTTCAAGAATTGAAATTTCTGTAATATTGTCCAAATGGATATGTTTAAACCAGGAGAACCTAACAGGACTAAGTTTGTGCTATCTATTTCCTAGACGTTAGTGTTCACTGATTATTCACTGATGCAGGTGAAAGTACATAGTTTGATGATCAAACTGCATTATGCCGCGTCTCATCAGCTACTTCTCCATACGCCGCTAAATTTGGCTGACCCAAAATCGTGAGACACGGTCATGATGTTATTACAAGAGCATTGCACAGCCTAAAACTAGAAGGGCAGAAAATTCATGTTCTTTTAAATTTGTTTAGAAATAATTTTTAACTAATTTACAGATATATGGGAAAAACAGTGAATAAAAAGAAAATAATTCAACTTCAAAATGATTGTTCTGAATAACACTATTTTCATGGCACAAAGCCACTAATTCTGTAGAGACTGGAAGCAAATAACATAGGACCAGTCAATATAAGGGGATACTAGACAAAGCTCATTCTTTAAGAAGATCATATTTGGAGAACTATTCCCTCATGCATATGCTCATACTGAAATTAGAACTTTAAGAAGTACTGGTACTTCCTTATATCGAATATGAGAACTTTTAGAAGTACTGGTACTTTGTTGTATAGAAGGAATTGGGTCAAATGAACATGCAAGCATAATGCACAACAACCAAGGTATTAAAAGATGAGAAGAACGTGCTTCAACAAATTAGGAACATATCCCTGATGATGAGTGCAACACTGGCAAATTGATTGCTCAATGTGAAACAGGACAAAACTTAGTGCGTGCAGCCATATTAATAAGTAGCCACAATCACTCTATCATTTCCTCTCAAGACAAATGAAAGTTCAACAAAGTAGTCACCTTGACAGTAGCCAACATCTTTGTCTATCCAGGCATAAACTGCTAGAATATCCCAAAGTTTTGACAAGTTTTCTTGCTTTTCATAGAACACCAATGGCCTGTCTGTGCGAACAACATCAAGACCTAGCAGAAATTTCATATAGAACATGGAATCAAACAGTTGGAACAAAAAAGTTACGGGATGTTGTAAAAGTTTACTGTAATTTAGTAAATAATAACAAATGAGATGGAACAGTTAATGTGTAAAACATAAGTTGTCACTCTTTTTGTATCGAAGTCTAAAGCTACGGGTCTAAGGTTCAGGCTTTCTCTCAATCAGAAAGAAGGAAAAGCATGTGAAAAATACGTAATTGCATTAAACAGTAGATTTAAGTGAGAGATTCCTCATCTGCAAGAAGCATATCCACTTGCTTGTAAGTAGTGACACGTTACATCCCTTTTGTATCAACAAAACTAAGGGAATTACTACAGGAAGGGGGATGGGGATATTAGAAGAGCATATTCCCAATTGGGAACAATCTTCATGGTCTATTCAAACATAAATAAATGGAGACACAGTGCATTAAATTCAAACTAACCTATCTGATGTAATGTGAGCTTCCACTGGATTTCTTTTTTGTCTAAAATAACATGGCTTGAGGGTTGTACTGTTTCCACAAAGGAAAATTCTGGCTCCATGGACATAGACACAGTACCATTCGTTGATATGCCAGTTGCAGCTTGAGAAGTATTTTGAGGAGGCAAAACTGCTCCATGTGGGTTTGTTTGGAGGAGTACTATAGGATCTTGGATTGCCTTACCATCCTCAGTAATTATAGGCGCGGTTACAAATCTACCGCTTCCAATAAGAGGGAACATATTGTGGCACTCTTCCTTCCACCTTGCATATTGAACCCTGAAGATGTGAAAAAAGATATGTGGTTGATGGTGTCACAGGAAAGAGGTAGTTTAATGTCTAAAACCTAAAACAGATGCAATTGACTTAAGCAATGACCAAGCTAATTAAATAAATGTGGTGCAAGGGAAATTCAAGTTCAAGATCTGTTCAGAAACACTCAATATAAGTAACAAGAAGAAATGTCTTAATTACCCAATCAGTTTCTCCCTTTTTAGTGATATGTAGCATTCACCCTGATGAATCTGGTAAAGAAATAGTTCAAAATTCAGAGAATAGCAACATAATAATTAACTTGGCCATTGATACAGTAATACAGGTGGCTTCGTGGCCTGTACTTTTCAATGGGAATGCCTAATATGCTAAGAGGACTTGTACTTTCTTTGCTCAGAAATGCACAACGAGCAAGTTTTAGAGAGAGACCATCAAGTCCAATGCACTTTAACTCCTCATAAGGTAATAATAGCTGATACAAATTTATTCAGAGAAATACAAGCGTCTCAAGAGTCAAGCCAAGGATTTCTAAAAGGTAATCCTAGATATGAACCATTCTTGGAACTAAAGGGACCCTAAATTTAACATCATATTGAGTTGACAAAACTCACACGAATATAATACATGGAAGAATTGCGATTCAGTTTGTACTGTACTTAGCAGAGCTTGCTCTCCCAACAGAGGAGTTCACATTCTATCCATGTTCAAAATGACCTAAAAAAAAAAGGAATTAAGGGGAAAAAAAATCTTGAGAATGAAACTACAATAGCTTGATGGTCAGGAAGTATGGAATATTAATTCCCATCCAGGAAGTATGGACGGAGGAATCAGTGAAATGTGGATGCACACCATGACAGTAAAATCTGCTAGCATCACTTGATTAGAAGCTGATGACTACAAGTAAGAAAGTTTCCACTTCCAATTTTAAGAGCTGCATTTCTGACTATTAAAAATGAGGACATATACAGGCAAGAAAGAACCTACTTTCAATTTCAAGGCCAGTGATGAAACAGGAAATTATTCCCTCACCAAGTCAACAGGGAGATCAAAGGAAAGACTAAGTGATGATGAAAACCCATAGCTCCAGTTAAGCAGCTATATTACGGTACCTTCGACATTGCCGTATCTGTTCACGTTCGTCGAATGTGCTCTTTGGATCATAACACCCAAGTAGAAATTCCCATACTTCTCCTCTAATTGATGGATGAATACCCTAATGTATATAACATGAAGAGGAGTACAAAAGCATCAAGAACTAATATTATCAAGAGAGGTGAAAAAACGTCAAGTAGGAAAGTAGAACGACAAAGTATCTGGAAGGCAGGTGAGGAAGATAAACTGAAGGCACAAAAACACCTAAAATATTAATAGATGTCCCTGCTATATCTTGAACAAGGTATGAGGACAAAGCCAATTCCCATAAAGTAGACAAGAACAAATATCACAGGCCATGCACCAAAATCTTTGGAGTTCCATTTTCTACAATCTATTGCAATCATGGAACTCATTCATGGTTGGTAACATGCAAGAAAAATTGAATCCTAATATGCACATGTATGAAGCAGCCTGGAGAAACGATTTCAAAAGGAAAAAAATGTGGGAGAGCATGACATAACCATCATATGTAAAGTTAATTTGAAACAGGTTCTCCCCACATATAGCAGCTAGATCAAAGTTCAAGCAAATGCTCCACCATGAAGCTAAGTTTCAAATGTTTGTGTATAACAATTGCTTCCTTGGGAAAAAGCAATCGTTCAAACTAATCTCCTCAAGGTCAGATCATGAAATTATGCTTACCCCATGTTGAATTCGGCTTAAAGTCTTGCCTATATCCAGATGCCCTTCTGGAGAAAACGCAGCGTGCCATTTTCTTGCACTCAAAGTTTTCCCAGCCTAAATGAGCATGAAAAGCAGAAAGCATGAGCCATTTTGGTATGAACAGCAGAAAAGGCACAAAATGACCATTTCAGGTCATAATATAGTTCTGGGGCTTAGGAGCGTATGGATTTTCATAGATTGTAAACCTCTTATTTTCATGGAACCAGTGTCATAACAGTTTGCTAGATAACTGTTTTGAGAGGGACCTCTCTTTTGAAAGTAGAGTAAATTTTACTGAGCAGTCAGCAATGCGAAGGCCTACCAATTGAACTTTTCCCTCAAAAGACTTTGAATGGTAGTCACTCAAAGTGAGAAAAGTAATGTGTACACTTCTAATAGCTAAAAGCTTGCAACACCAACCTGGAAAGCTCTCTCTCTCTCTCTTCTCTCTCACACACACGCACGCACGCATGCACGCGCGCACGCATGCACTAAACAACAATTAGAATTTGACAGAAAGAAATACAAGTAATATCACAGAGCCGTCATGAGGAGCAGTAGAAGTTCGAAATCTTGCAAGAGAAACCATTGAACCGGCACCCACCTTCTTCAAACCTCATGAACAATGTGATAAGCGCACTCAAAGTGCTACATTTCAAATACTTTTCTTCTAATCGACCAAAAAAAAAATACTTTTCTTCTCAAACTCAACAAGGTAAATGATAATGCTGTATGGTGTCAAGATTCGGCACTTGCTAATTCACACCAGCATTTCCTAAATCACACCCTCATTTGCTCGTACTCTTCAAGCAAACAGCAAAACATTATCGACACCCCAAAAAAGCACATTGCGAAATATTCTCAACATAAAAAGAGGAATCAATCCTAAAAAAAACACCAGCATCCAAGAAACGAAAGAAAAACAACGATGCGAACCTTGATCCTGAAGCGCGTCTTGGGAACGTCGGTGCATTCCGGCCGGACCTCGTAGAAAGAATCGGCCGGAGCTCCAGGATCTCTCCAGATCGCCGGAACACGAAACTCCATGCAGTCTTTTCACAATGCAGAGGCGCGATCAAGCGAGGAAAAAACCGGAACGTCCCGAGCAGCTAGACGACGAACCCTTCTCCCGAAACGAGAAACAGAGCCGGAACACACGATGCGACGGCGAGACCAAGTCCGGCAACCACTTCGACGCAGAACAAAACCAGAAGCGAATAATTTCCCCTTTTTTTTATTCGGTCTTCCTTTTTTTAATGGTTCTGTTGCGGGGAAAAAGGTTGTTCATTAGGTGGATGCCGGAGTTGCTGGAAGGGCCAATGCGGTGGCGTAAGGCGATGCCCGGTCAACAGGTGTGTGAGGTGGCGGCGGCGGCGGGCGGCGGGCGGCGGTT
The DNA here is from genome assembly GCA_017140595.1 of Eucalyptus curtisii. Lineage (NCBI taxonomy): Eukaryota > Viridiplantae > Streptophyta > Magnoliopsida > Myrtales > Myrtaceae > Eucalyptus > Eucalyptus curtisii. Next base: position 27,666,235 of record CM029499.1, read on the forward strand.
GGGAAGTACTAATTTTTTTGGGGGTAGGCGTTCGTTATGACCGTCTCACGACACAAGAAACGCAACGCCGGTTAATGCGGTAACTTAAAACGCGCCCCGCTCTGTCTAAATTTAGCTCCTGGAACTGATCCCACCCCATTGATTCGGTTGGTTCCTCGTCTTCCTTATTTTCGCCACCTCCCTTCCTCCTTCGTCCTCCACTTTCTGTCTCTGTCTCTGTCAGAAAAAGACCCTCAACGCGCTCCCTCCCTCTCCCGGATCCGAGAAAGAAAACGACTGGGAAATTTGCTGATTTTATCTCGATTGATGCCTTGAAATGAAGTTGCTTTTCTTTCGTAATTTATACATACCCTTTTAGATTTTGAATATCGAGAAGGAGGAAAGGCGAGATTTTGTTGGTCATCCACAGTGTACTCAACTCGGATCCTCTTTGTTTCTTGAATGGATAGGGGTACTCGAGTGTTCCTCCTCTACCCACGTACTTCAGTACCCTTTTCGCGGTACAGATGTCAGGAAGAAGAAATGAAAACGGGGGCGAGATTCCGTGCGAGAGAGCGAGACAGAGAGAGAGAGCATGTAAGAACAAGAGACGAAGCTGCAATGCACGAGATGCCCCCGGCGACAACGGTGGCCCAGTCGATGAACCCCTTTATGTCTTTCATCTGATCTGACCACACCATTTGCCCTGCTTCGATCTTTAATAATGAGACCATCTTAACCCAATCGATGCGAGCAGACTCCGATGTATCACTTGGCCATGAAACCCGACAGTTCAATCCAATTTATATATCATGATAATTTGAATTTTTTCCCTTTTTGAGTAAAAAGACAAGAAGAGGTGACGATGAGCCAACTGACTCTCCTTGAATTTCTACCAAGCTTTACTAGCATAATAGTCTTTGCGGTCCTGTGAAAAAAATAATTTGTTGTGAACCATACATTTTTAAAAGAATACGTCCTACAATAATTTATAATTTCTTCTTATTTTGTTTTTTATGGTTCAAAATAAACTGTTATTCTTATAATAAATTAAATATTGTCATTTTTTTACTAATTCAATTCTATTACATTTTATATTATCACTAATATTTTATTAACTAATTTAATTTACTGTTTCATTTCGAATTTGCTATACATTTTCTTGGATGTAATTTGCATATAATGTTTATTTCCACAGTTATACATGTAATATATATACAATTCAAATTAGAAGATGCACTTGTACTTTGTTCATATTTAGTTAAACGAGTGTCTTTCATTAATTTTTCACAAATAGTTTTTAATTATTCCTCACATCATAAAATGAAAAGTTAATTTAATCTTTTTGAATTTTCCCTTAATAAACAAAACATAATTTAAAAGAAAATGTTGAGCCTGGACATTAGCGCCAAACTTGGCATATGGGCTGGCTCGCATGGTGGCCACCATTTTTTCTGGAATATTTGGTTCGAGTTATAATTACATTTTATTTCAAGAGAACCTGTCAGTGTGGCCTCCTACTAGTGGAAGTTGAGTTAATATTGTCTTATGTCATTACACGGTCGAACCTACATTGCAGAGGAACGAAAGACTTTCCAGGCCAAGGAGCAATTGGGGTTTCAAACCTATTGACCGGGGGACATCAAGCCACTCGAGAGTGAGTCCTATACTAATAGGCCAACTGCACTACGATGGTATCTCGATAATTTGATTTGCAAAAAAAAAAAAAAAAAAAAACACCATTTTCATGATTAAGCTTTTTATATCAACGCATTTGGTAAAGGAATGTATTGTTGCTATCATAGACATGTCCTAAGAGAATGGAAAAAGGATTAGGTGCGCAAGATTGAGATCTCTAAATTGACCTAATCATAACTTCTCCGTGCCAAGCAGCAGGTGAAACAGAAAGAGAATGAAATCCATCAATGTTCACCAGTCTTGAGCTCCCTTTTTATGCTCCAAAAAAATGAACGGAAGAGTCAAGGCATAACGTGAAAGCAACAGGACTCACTTACAAAGCTTTTGACCTCAAAAGCTCATTAAGGATCCAATGATAGAATGTATTCTCCCAGCAATCTACTAATAAAAGTGCAAATGAATCTAGAATTTCAGGAGTTTGCCTTTGTTATGATTTCTCACCAAATACAAGAAAGACTAGAGCTTGGTGCTATGTTGACACTCGAAATTGACCATTTCGTCACGTGCTAGTCACGAGAGAAATGTGACAAGAGCATATTGCAATCACTTGCAAATCACACGGGTAGTATTTAAGACATGCTTAACTATCGATGAGCATAAGGATAACTACTCAGTGATTGATGGCAATATAAGAAGATGCCACGTGTCTAGTTGTTGAAATTGCAACGACGGACGGCTGGTGGCCACCCAAATGGATTCTGATGGCTAATTTTCAATGAAAACACTTTAAGTATTACTTAGGATGCCGGAATTATAGGCACTAAAGGTGCACATTATGGAGGAACAATTGTTGTTTTAAGACCCATCCATGGAACAAGCATCGATAACCATATAACCATTGAACATGATCAAGACAGTTGTAGGAAAGGTGGATAAAGTAATTTGCAAGGAAAAAGGAACGTGGACAAAGCTAGGAGCAGTTACTAAAAGATCTACAACGGCCAAAAGATTACCAAGTTTCACTATAAATGCCATCAATCATCCGACAAAGAAGACTCCCAATAAACCAATCAAAATGTTATCTCTTTATCTTTACTTTCCTTATATTGCACTTTAATTTCCCTAGCTGTACATTTGAGATTCTTGTGGTCGATTAGATTCCGACGTATTTCTGCATCTTGGGGCATCGCCATTAATTAAATTCTGGCGTTGCATGTCCCTATCTTGATGCATCGTCACTGATTAAATCTAGCATTGTATTTCATTATCCCAATGTAGTGTCGTTAATTAAATTCCGACATTTGATTATATTATCCTCGATTTGTGCCGTTGAATGAAATCTAGCAAAGTTCGAGCATAGTCTTGTAACTTACAGACTATTGTTGATTAAATCCCAACTTAGCTAAGGTTGCACAGTGTTTCTTGGATCAGAGAAACTAAATTTGATATTGCATGAGATATCCTTGTTCAGAATTGACACATAACCCTTTTCCCTTCTAATAAAAACCAAAGAATAATTTTCAGTGAAAAATATTTGGTGCAAGAGTGATTCCGATGAAATAGATAGCCAATGGCGACCGCAGTGACGAATGCAGAGATCAACCGGTTTTCCAATTTTGCCTCCAAAAAGGGCTGTGAATACAGCTCAGATGTAATATAACGAAACCCACCGCACAAGATTTGAATATTCTAAGCAAATGTTAAAGCAAAGAATAAAACTTGCAGGACAATGTTTAATAAAAGTTGAGATGCCCGGAAAGAAGCTCGAAGAACAATTTGTTTACTCCGACCACGTGGAATTGCACATATACTTTGCACTAGTAGCTAAGAAATCCAAAGGAAATCACAGAACCTGGAAAAGTAACAAAAGCTTCACCTCCACAGCTTGCAAAGTTCATGGCCGCTGGCCTACAAAAACCCCACTCTGTCGAACTCAGATCACATGCCAATCCCGAACAGAAGAGAAAATTCCAGATTTCTTCTCGCTAAATCGCTCGTCTGTTCTAATTCTTCAATGGCACTTCCCATGTTGAGATTAGATTGCCAAACGAAGAGAGTGTTTCAAGTGATGGGGGTCTTGCTCTGGGTGACAATGTTGGTGCAACGGAGCGAAGCATACGAGTTCAGAGTTAAAGATGCCGGCGGTTGGACCGTCCCTACTGATTCCAATGCAAATGCTTTAAATCAGTGGGCAGAAAAAAAACGTTTCCAAATTGGAGACACTCTAGGTATGTTGATGCTTCTTACCGTACTAGTCTGATGTTTAACGCAATGCACTTTACGTGAAAACGGCATATATGATCGGTAATTCATCTTGACGTGTCGGTTCTCTCTGTTAATCCCGCAGTCTTCGACTACACGCCTGGCCAAGACTCAGTGCTATATGTGAACCAAAACGACTACAACAACTGCAATGACGCGTCGCCTATCGCCAAATATGTCGATGGCCACACCGTGTTCAAGTTCAGCCAATCAGGACCATTTTACTTCATCAGCGGAAATAAAGACAACTGCCAAAAGAATGAGAAGATGGTGGTTATTGTGATGGCTGACAGGAGCAACAAAACTGGTGGCGCAGTTCCACCATCCCCATCGGCAAATAACGGCACTGCCCCATCCCCGGCACCTTCTGGCGAGGAGTCTCCTTCTCCACCGGCCGGTTCGGTAGAGGTAAATCCAACTCCGGCTCCCGTCAGCGAAACCCCAAAGAAAAAGAACGGCGCTACTTCAGTGTTCATCGGTTTCACTGGCTCTATTGGAGCATTGGCGGCTTCATCTCTACTTCTGGCATTCTAAGTAGAGGATTGGGAATCATGATATTGGGTTGAATTTGCAGTGTCTGTCTGAATTGCCTTCTTTTGCCCTTTTTTTTCACCCCAGTTTCTTATCTGTGATTTTTCTCACTTCAAGCTCAGCTACTTCATCTGGGCAAGGTGGAGCGGCATCCGACATTTGTTATTGAGGAATTTGTATTGGTTTACATATCACGAGTGTGTTGAGTTGTTTTCACGGTATGAGAACACTGTAGATACGGGAACATAAATAAATTCCAGCTGCTTTTGGCAAGGTTTGTACTTTCAAATGTATCTCCTATGTTTCATTACCACCAAATAAAGCATTTGGTCGTCGACATAATAATTTAGATAGGACGGGATAAAATGGAATTTATATCCTCTAGAAAATAAATGTGGACGTATAAAACCCTGTAATCTCGTACACTTCAAGATAAGATTAAAAGATATTAAATATTCACTTAAATTTTAAAATTTAAAATTTTAAAATTCAATTAATTAAAAGTTAAGGAAAAACCCTAGATCTAAGAATTGTGGCCACCGCCTCCATAATGGGCCATGATTGAAAACGGCAACCACCAACATCGCCATGCAGTGGCGACAAAGATCTGTAAATCTAAGACCACAATAGGAGTGGGCACAGGAATTTTAGTCGACCGCCAACATTGTCCTTGCATCTCCTTAGATTGATCTAGGTCAGAGTTGTCGTCGATATTAAAGATTTATAGCCTCTTCATCACCATCTTCCCCTGTTCCCTTGAGATGTTCAGTGTCGTCCATGAGGATTCAAGCGTCGCGATGAAGTGTTGTTTTTGTCCACTACGATATTGAACATTGTGTCAATGAGATGGTGCTGGCGAAATCAGAGTTCCAACCACTAATGTTTGAGGTGATGCAAGTATTTCTTCGGTTAGTTCAACAAGAGAACATGAGCAAGAGAACTTTCTTTGGAATAACCATAGGGCATCTCAAAAAACCAATTGGATCGATTTGATGTACCTATTATCGCTCCTTTTAAAAGTTCCCTTTTAAAAAGAAATTCTTATCCGATCGAATTTATCCCACATTTTATCTAGACCTATCCAAGTTTGTCCAATCCAAAGAACATCTGATAGGATGATTTGTTATCCCATCTGAACTTAAATCCGGACTACCAAATGCAAAAGAAAAGCATTCATGGTATAGAACTAGAGACTATTTGGCTCGGTTAAACTACCTAACAAAGAACATTCACCTCACAACTGTATCGAGATTGCACTTTATTTCACGATGAACAGGCGCTGTTGATCACTTGGCAATACATCCAAAACCGACACTAGGTTGCTCCAGGACCACAGCTTGTGTTGAACAAGTAAACATACAACGAATGGACTCCACGCAAGACGCAGGTTAAATGATCTCGAGTCTTTTCGTTAGAAGTCACGCAAATGAGTAATCTGTGTTTCTTTGACACTAGTCTTTCTTCAGATTCTCCTACATACACTAGCAACTGTAATAACCATTCATACATGCAACAAGCGTTTTCCTTTTCAGCAAAAATACTCACAGCTGAATCTGGTATGGCAAAATCGTAAGTATCCACATAAACAACATTAGACAGTTCAGTCAAATATTTTTGCCTAACTCCACTTTTTTCATCAATCTAAATGTGTTGTGAAGGATTGAGTCCAATATACCAGCAACCTGCGAATCACACAAAGAGTATTAACACTACCAGACTACGAGCATAAACAAACCATGATGTGTAAGAAACCAACCGTGAAAACACCTCCAATAATTGCACAAACATTTGTGATAAAATGCGAAAAGGACTTCGAGTTTTCCGTGATTAAAACCTAAACAGAGGAATAAGATGTGAGTCAAATGCATAAACAGAAAAGCGGAGAAAATCTAGAAGCCGAAATCCCACAAAAGTATTCCTTATAGTTGTTTTAACCTGCATGGGAGAGAGCTCGAAATGGAATTTCGTAACAGGTATGTCTGGACTCTGCACCAAACTGCTGTGGGCCGTATACTCGTACTCCTCAAGTAATTTGTGGGACCCTCTAGTTAACACCTCTGTTTTGACTATTTGAAGATAATGTTCTATCTGCAAATGAAAAAGGGATAAGCAAATGAGAAAGAGGACCTCCATGTCCAGGCACCTCTCCGACTGACATCAAGCGGGTGATGGTATGAATGACAGATAACATATGTAACTTACAGTTACATTTGCACCTATATCACGATGATTAATAAATGCTCGCCCATTCAGTCTGTCGTGGCTTCTACCAAGATAAGGAATCAACCTCTTTGCATCACTCATCACTCTAGGGATAATCTTCCTACCGAATGACAGATGTGATATGACATGTGACATGTTCATTTCCGAAGCATCAAAAGAATGGGCTCCTGAGCGAGCTGAGATGATAAGGCTGCCAGGGACCTGTAAGGAAAAAGATTGAAGTTGAATATAGTTAAGTGTCGCCTAAGGAAAAGCAACAGACCAAACATTCAAAATCAGCAGAGTATAATTGATCCAGATGGCTAGACCCCATGGAAGCAAGTCATCCTACATGACTCCAATGCATTGAGTCTACCAAGCGCGCTGTTAGCTTTACCTTCTTTACCCGTACAAATCCTTCAATTCTGCAGCCTCCCGATGAAGGAGCTGGTCTTTTTATTTTATCTGTTGAATTATCAGTAGATGAAACATGCTTCTCAGACTCCACTGGAATTGGTGCAACCAGCTGTTCCATCATCTGCAGGATATATAAGTTCCACATAAGATAATGATGCCTCAATATACATGTACCATTCTCAAGGCAAACCACATGTATGAGATTTATTTATATTAGATATGGGAATTTAAGTTCCTACTAAAAGAATGCTCGAACCTCAACCAGGCTCTCTGTGTCTCGATTTCCATAATACGACTCGTGTTCATGGTGTCCATGGTCCTCCCTGTGATCAAAGCAAAGTTGCATGTTGACATCCGATATATGAGGCTATAAAGGGACAAGTGAATACAAGCACTCATTCAGTCATGCACACCTAAAGCACCTACTGTGATGAAAATGATAGGAGATATCTAATCACAGACATCTGCACACATGCAGAAAATACATAGTAACAGCAAAACAATAACACAACAATAGTCATTGAATAACTTATTTGGAAGATAAATAAGAGATGAAAAAATAGCTATTTTACCTAATATCAGACCCCTTACGGAAAATGCGAATGGATGGATAACCTTGTATGTGATTCCTGAGAATGCAAAAGAAACACTGTTAACCTTAGGAAGAAATTGAAGGGATCCACAAACAGAAAGAACATATAATAGAGTATGGGGAAAAAGGGAGTCCACACTAATTATATGAGGATCATATGTTGCTAGCTGAAAAGCTAACTGCCACTAATCGTGCAAGAACTATTCTGTGCATATTTCAAAAACTGTCATCAGACAATAACAGACAACTTAATAACTACACATAGTAATTATTCCCACGGTTCAGAAGATAATGCTTATATTGACAAATACTAGAGTTCCTAGCAGAGCCAACAACACAGCTGTGAGCCCCCAACAGAAGAGTTCTTGTTATAGCTCACATATCGATATATTTACATCACTTTACTCAACTCCAAAGAGAGGAGCTTCACCTATATCACAGACACACAGCAAGCTAGAACTGAATGCTCACGCTCAATAGGATTCAAATACTTATGAGAAGAAATATATATTTTCCTATTTCACGGGAACAATTGAACAACTGTCTCACTGGCTCTCAGCACTTTCAATTGTAAAACTCAGAAATAATATGTTTGGCAAATGGTGGAGAATGGGGCAATGAAAACTTAAGTGGAAAATAATGAAAATTTTAAAACTTTTGTGAGAAGGGTGTGGAGGGAATTCTACCATTTTCATCTACTAAGTGTCTTCTAAACATAGAAACTGCTCTTAGTTCAGAAAATGGTTCTGTTTTCCCCTCATGCCAGGTATTTAGGGAAAAGGAAAGAAGGAACGTGGTAAGGGACAGTAAGCATACTTAGTAGAACCCCTAGTATTAGGGGCTGCTTGTTTCAAGAAAATTTTCTGAATTTTCATTTTCAAATGAGTGAGAGCATTTGTTTGTTACAAGTTACAATCTTCAAAACTGTTTTCACTAAAAACATGATTTCTTTTATTTGAAAATGTGTTTTTCACATCAGGGCTTCAAAATTGAAAACAATTAGTTCACAGTTTTCTTTTCTTCTGATAACATGTTTACATTATGTGACAGAAATCATGTCTTTTTCTTATTCCTATTTGCGCAGTGCAGTCTTGGCTAATTACACAGCTGGGCTTCAATCAATAGATGATTGATAGTCGAGTGAAGGTAGGTGGAGCCTCAATCATCTGAATCAAGGATGGGAGAAGAGGAAGACCATGATGTTTCATGCTCTGGCAACGAACCATGAAGCTCAAGCAGATGTCTGAAGCTTCTGCCATGCAAAGTTTTTTCTTTCTCTTTTACTGGTCTTTCCCCATTTTTCTAAATATTGAAGCAGTGAAGTTTCATGAAGTGGTGACTTCCATGAAGCTCCACAAGTAAAAAACTGAAAGAATTGAGGGTAAGATTATTAAACTGTAGCAATTTCTTTTTTTAACAGTTAACCAACTTTATGAAAAGCCAATTTTTCAAATAAAGGTACAGAGTTGTGCAGAGATATAATTTTACATTTGTTAAGATTTCAAAGTCTTGTTAGATTGGCACAAACAAACAGATCTTCATCATTTCCTTTTTGAAAGAAAATCCCCAGTTTCAATACCAGAAAACTTTTCATGAAAATAGGAAAATGCATTTTCACTAAAACTGAAAACATTCTCACAAACCAAATGGGCCCTTAATAATTTCAAGTCCATTCACCTCATTTCCCAGCATTAAAATTGCAAGGAAGAACAATGGCATTAACAGTCAACTATCAATCACAAAATTCATTTTCCACACAGATGGCCATCATATAGCTTGATATCATCGGTATACCTGCGACACAATTCTGGTTCTTCAGTGCAATCAACCTTTCCTGAAAGAATACGTCCATCGATTTCTGGATCATATCTGGAACCAATTGTCAACAACTGAGAGATTGAACTTGCATATTCTCAAACAAATTCAGTTCCATCATAACTGAAAAGAAGAAAAAAAAAAAACACAAGCTGTAGTCGATGTACCTCTCTCTTATTATCTTAGCAGCCCTCTCCCACGATGGTTTCTGTAAAAGAGAAATAGAATGATAGGCTCCATCAGATTTCAATAACAGTCACAAACAAGTAAGACCATTTGAGGCTTGGAGATATGATCTTCACAATCTCATTATCTTGAATTAAACAACAAAACCTGCCGAGTTCTATATTTGATTATTCGCATAGAAAAAAATAGTGATCACTCAAACCCAAAGGTGAGCGTGAAATGCAATATTAATTAGACCAACTGGAGAAATTTATCAATATATTCAAAAGATAGAAGATGAGAGCATGTGTCATTTTGGATCTACATATAATAGCTCTCTTTCTAAGATGCTACAGTTTGATAAATCAACTATAGGCGCAAAATCAATAAGGTTGACAAAAGGAATTTCAATATTCATTTATGCTCTCCACCCATATCCTGCATGATTGTACATGTGCAACAATTACCAATGCAAAAGACAGCCGCAATTAGAGTTTGTCAAGAAATTAGTTAGCAAATTTATAGATGATTCATTTACCAGGCGATTGCTATAGAGACACCAAGGAGCAAAAAAATTAACGACCAAAATTGGGTACCTGCAAAAAGGAGGGGCAGAAAGAAAGATGAGGAGTACCTCAACACAAAAGTAAGTCTAAAAGAGTCTGAATATGACCAACTTGGTAACTCAAGATTCAAATACTTACTGGTGTGAAACTCTCTCAAAATTATGAGAAGTTAATGGAACAGAACCTTCAGCATATTCCTCATCAGCTTCATCTCCATGCTTAATGGCATGTGCAACTGGACCAGAGTGGAACTCGGAGCCAGTAATTTTCATATTTCGGTCAATAGAAAATTTACGCACTGTTTTGGTTATATTCAACCTGTTCTGCAAAAGAAGATGCTATGGTCAGGCACATTGAAGAGAGCGGTTTTTAGCAATATTTTTCAAGTCAATACCCATATTGCCCATTTCAATGATTAGCATTTACTGCCTTTCTCATTTGTCATCAAATCAACGTTATATTGTTCAATAAATCCAAATTTGCAACATTCTCCTTTGAATTAAAATATGAAGTTGAACAACTTTAACGTGTCAAGCTGATTCAATATGAACAACTCATGAATTAATTGCTGTTAATGATCCATATCTCAATATGACATGTATTACACCATCAGGTTGCTGCAAAGGACAATAGTAAGTGGAGGATACTTACTGTTCCCAAAACATCACTCACATCAACCGATGCAAATTCACAGGAGAGTGAGGGAAAGCTGCAAATAGGAAGAAAAAAAAGATCAAGATTTCCATAGCAATGCATGTCAGAGGTCTCTTAGAATTTTCCTTTAAGGATTTTTATTGCATCAAGTGTAAATAACTCTGCTATTCCTTCAGGGACATGTTTGCATACATGTGTATCAAGGGTTGACTAGATAACCTGCTGATACACTGCTCAACGTAATTATAGAAGCGCCTTCAAAAAATGGCCATCAAAATTCTGTTCCTTCAACACTATATAGATTATGTGCAGGCATAAATAAAATTCTAACAGTCTTGGATGCATATATACTGGCAGCAGAAATGTGGCCCAACAGGGGAAAAAGAGTGTATGTCTTCTGGCTAGCTCAACATAATTGAGAACGAAAATAAAGTGTAGCACAGATTTACCATGACAAATATCAATGTTTTGCATGATAAGCAAGTGTTTTCTGCACTAGCTTATCATCCATATTTGCTGTGCTCACACAAGAAATTAGCAAACAGCAAGTGCATAAATTTAGTGGTTGACCACATAACTGCATAAAAACCAGACAAAATTATATTAACGCCATCCGACCTACCTGATATTAAAGTCAATTCGCAAAAATTCCCCATCAGAGCTCTTATCAACTACAATGGATGTAGAGGTGCTGACAGACAAATAATTACTCAATTCCTGCAGTGAGCATCCCAGAGAGAAAAGGACTGGGCGATCAGCTTATAGTGCCAAGCAATACAAGAAAGAAAATCTTAATAGAGGCAAGATTCATTGTTCATAAGAAATGGCAAAGTCAAGTCATATGCAAAGGTACAGTCATCTTCTCTCTCCTCAACCCCAACCCAAAATGCAGAGGTCCTGCCAGACAAAATAAATGCATGGTTCCTGCAGAATGATGTCTAGTTGGGGAGAGTTGCCAAGTAATTAGCTTGACTACCATTGCCAATTAAGAGGGAGAGACATTAACAGGATACAGATCCATTGCCAATGTGAAACACAAAATAAGAAAAAGGAAAGAAAAGAACTAAAAAAAAAAAAAAACAAAAACAAAAACTGACAACCGCCAAAACCCTATCAAAGCCACAACCAGCTCAAAGTCCATCAAAAGTAGATGCTACGTACATACCATCCCAAATAAAAACATCATGGCAAGAGCAGCTACAATGGATAGACCTGCGCCCGAGACTGATGCCTCGGTCAAATCTCGAGGAATTTTCCTGTAACCAAGAGTGAACAATCAGAATGCCTAACCAAGAAAACACTCTGATTAAATGAGCAAAACCGTTGCATCATGAATATCTGTTTGTCTCAGATCACAAAACAAAACCCCACTCCAAGACTTTCAAAAGAAAGGGGCAGGCAGAAGGATCAGATTATTGATAAAGGACATCATTCATGCTCTCATAAAACATCATGTGAGCCCACATGCCCATTTTTTAAGTGTTTTGACCAAGCATCAGCTGTTTATACGTGCCTTGTGCATTCAGCTCAGAGTCAATACATGCCTCCAGACACTCCGATTCTCTTCATCAACAAAAATACATGGGGAAAAACTCTTTTGAGAAACAATTTAAAAGGATATCTCATATTCTCATCTTCTACTTAGCTGCAAAACCTTCTCCCGAAAAAAAAATAATTTTTTATCCAGTACCCCTGGAGAGAATCGTCACTTTGCCAGCAAGGCACAGGAGTGAACATAAAAACCTCTCTCCCGCAACAGCTAGCATAGATTCATGCAGATGCAGATGCAGATGCAGATGCAGACACAGACAAAACCTATCCATCTTATGCAAGACAGATATTTGATGGACCATCCACCAACAATACTCATTAGCAACCCAACCACCGCGAGGTGCCAATTCCATATCCTCCCCCGGAACACCAAAGCCAATGATTGTCAGATTCAATTCCAGGATTGTCGGATTTGATTCCGGCACGCGACTTCTCCCAGTTCCCTCTTTCCTAAAAAGATCGACCACGCCGCTGTTCTCCAGATACAAATTGAGAACTAAAGGCAACACCTGATAACGATTCCATATTTCAGCTGCACCGGCGAGTGCCTACCTAAGCTCTCCTCCCTCAGCAATCAATCCCAGAGCTCGTCCTTTCACAGCGATCAACTCGAGAAACAAACGGTTCGCGCAGCACCCCCGAACTAAAACGAAACGCAAAGGAGAATGCACGCGGTGACAAACCACTAGGAAACGAGACGCGCGTATCGAATCGGCGATCCCATCTAACATGCTCATCGGTTCGCAACCGTTCCAACCGCAGACTCACAAAAAACAATCAGGAACCGAACGAAATCCGGATCGCCAGTTGGACCGAATCTGACCTGTAGAAGTCGATGGATTTGATGTTCCGCGACGAAACCATGGCTCCCGAGATGTATACAGCCTCGGGGATTTATCGGGGGAGCGCCGAGCGCCGAGCGCGAGCTCGAGATCTCAGGGACGACGACGACGACGACGAAGAAGGTGAAGGAGATGAAGGAGCATGAGAGAGAGAGAGAGATCTGGCGGACGACGGACGCTCCTTCTTGCGATTGCGATTTCGTGCGCGTTTTTCTTTTGCTTCGCGTTCTCTGCGGCGAGCAAGATGAGATAATCTCTCTCTCTACTTAACTCTCTCTCTCTCTCTCTCTCGATTCCCGAGGACGGAAGACGATTTTGCGTATTTTAATCCCACCTCGAAAGACGTATGTCATTTCTAAGTGAGCATGTGGAGTGGATTATAACTTATGTTCAGGAAAATCGGTTCATCGAACTTCAATAAACCAACTCCAGAAAGCGTCTCCCAAGCCTCCCAACATAGGAAAGAATATCTCCGATTTCATGTATGAATGAATCCTTTTCCGTAATGAACTTATGATTGATCGCCATACCTGCGGATTTCGCATAGGCAATCTTCCGGGCACGGGTTAAACGTGCCTTATAAAGAAAATTAGATTTTTCGAGCGAAGGTTTTTTTTTTTTTTTTTAAGGAAATTAGTTGTTCGGACTCTCGCTCATGTGATTTGCCAAAGATGATTGGCCAACTGAAATCACTCTCTAGTCATCGAGATATTCATTCATGAAATTAAGAGAGTAAATTCTTAAATCTAAAGAGTCAAGAACACTCTTCGAAATTACTCATTTGCGAGCAATTTATTAATAATTTATCTATTTATTTTTTTCCTTCTCCCTTCACTGGGAGGCTGATGACTGGTAACAGGTGCAAGCTGGTGAGGCTCATCCTTGCAAAATCTCAATAAGGTCAAGCTACCTCGAGACAAGTGAGCTCAAGTCTCACTCGAGGCCGACGAACTCGAGCTTGGCTCAACCTCGCCTAAGATCAAAGGGGTTGAGCCTCGCTTTTAACCTGTAGGCCCAACAACCAGTAGAGGAAGAAAGAGAAAGAAAAAAATAAAATAAAAATTATTTAAAAATTTGAAATTTTTTAGCCTGAGATAATGTCATAAGATTGAAATAATATTTCAAATGAGATCCAAATACTAAATAATTTTTTTGTCACATATCATCAAACAAAAGAAAACTTTCCATTTTCCTTAAAATGATATTCGGAAAGTATTTTCTTTTATCACGAAATTTTCTCCCAAACAAACACACCATTGTGGAAAATAAATTATTTAAAAATATAAATCTAAAAATAATAACTAGTACTACTCACAAAAATAAATAAACAAAAAATATTTTCATCATTCAGGAAAATAATTAGATATAATTGTTTCTCGATAATAAAACATATTTCATCGACTAATTATTCTAAGCATATGAATGATAATTTTTAGGAAAATATTTTTCAAATAATTCATTTTCCACGATAACTTCATTTATTTCACAAAAAATAAATGATCACTTGTATTGCTTAAAATAATTAAGTAATGAAAATACCCATAATAATTATGTATAAATATTTTCATTGAAAATTAAATAAATTGTTTATGTGTTTTTTTGTGAGTGATATAAGTTATTATTTTTCTTAAAATAATTTTTAAATTATTTATGTTTCACAAAACAAATGGAATCTTAAAATATTGATTATATAATATGGGAAAAATAAGATATTGAGAAGGGATCTTTAAGAATAAAGTGAAAGCATACTCATCCTTCAATGTTCTCTCGGCGGCAGTGGAGCATCATCACTCGCTAGCAACGAGCTCGTTCACGATCATGAATTGAACACCTATAAATTGGTTTTCATTTGTAAATTATAACGGAGGGGGCGTCAACAAGGCTCGGATGACTCCGTGAGAGGCATGGGTGTGGAATTGCCGGGGCAATGCCAAATGACAATCTCATTCCTGTTTTATATGGACGTGGGAGAGAAGGAGCGAGATTCTATATAAATTGAGAAAATTGTTCAAAATGTGTTAAATTTACTGTACAATGAGTAATTCAAAATTAAACATTTCAAATGTCCTAAACATTTTGATAGTTCAGTTATTCCAATCAATTTTAGTAGGAGTTTGCCGACATGGACGCCAACCGTCTTATGTACTACGGATGACAGTGAATTAGACATATTTTGAATTTTTATTTTCTTTATTCCTTTGCCGGTCATGGGCCTCAACAAGACTTAGCGAGGCTAGTGAGGGTTGACCTCGCCAACTTCAAGCGAGTCACCTGAGGTTATTGGCTACCGCTGAGACCTTGCAACTGACAGAGGAAGAAAGAAAAGAAAATATAGTATAGAAAAAATATAATAAAGAAAAAAATTAAAAAAAGAATTACGAAAATTGTCCATGTCAACAATTTTCGGTTAAAATTACCAAAAGGACTAAATTGTTTAATCATCAAAACATTAAGATTAAATTGACATAATTGAAAAGTTTATGATTGAATTGGAAAAGTATCAAAAGGTTTAAGACTAAATTGATACAATGAAAAGATTCATGATTGAATTTGCCATTATACAATAAGTTTAGAACTTTCTAGACAATTTTCATTATATGGTGTTATGGTACTAGGTGAAAGACTACTCTTTGGATAGGGACCACAAATATCCTGTGGCATGAATAAAGCTCCCTTGAGTTACTTTTATGTAACGTTACGTATGAAGTGCGTATATGCGTGAAGAAGCAACCTCAAGAACACAATGGGGTTTGTCCCCGTGGTCTTTTATTATGTGTTTTTCATGTCCTGATTCTCTTGCTTTCTTCTCTTGAATTTCCTTTTCATTGGATCAGAGCATAGAGATATAGGCGTTCTTTGCATTGGATGTCATAACTCTCACCTCACCGTAGTTGTGTGCAGAGGTGTGATATTGGATTTGGATTCACAAAACTTCTTGTGGTCTTGCAAGTGCAATTAGATGTGTTAGTCTCATATTTGCACCGGATATTTTTTTTTATGTTACTTGCCAATGAATCTCCCCTCAAGTTCAATGCCACTTTACTTTCCATCTATATAGATTATACATCTCAATCAATTAAATTAATGTATTTCCTCACAAGTAGTAGAAATTTCGATGGGAAGAAGTACACCCCAAGTGCCAAAATTTGACATGAAGGGACATTTAAGTGCCAAAAGTTAGGAAAGTGACATTGAAATGCCAAAATCGGAGCAAAATGGATCACTTAAATGTCAATCCGGCGAAAATAGTGACGTGGCGATTTCCCAGTGAGGTAAGTGCAAAATGATGTGGTTTTGCACGCTGACGTGGCTAGACAATGCAAAAACGACGTCATTTTGGTACTAACGGTGGTAGAAAATTAATATAAAAATTAATTAAACTAAATTTATTTAAAACATTTAAAAATATAAATATTTAAAAAAAAAAAGGGGGGAAGGGAGGCGGTTGAGGGCGCCACCGCCACGAAGGGCCGGCGACGGAGGGGAGAGAGTCGGCCGGGTCGCCGGCCCCTGGCCGACTGGCGGCGAGGGTCGCAGCCCTCGCCGAGATCCAAGAGGGGTAGGCAGCCCTCACCTGACCTGGCCGAGGGCCGCCGCCCGCTAGGGGGTCGCCTCAGCGGGCGACAACCTTGGCCGAACCGAGCGAGGGCCGCCAACCCTCGCTGGATCTAGGGCTCGCCGCCGGTCAACCGGAGTCGCCAGCCCTTGGCCGGGCCCGTGACCCGACCGATACTCCCCCACCGTTGCCGGCCTTCTCCGGCAACGGCGGGAGGCGGTGAGGGCCTGCGATGTCACGCCCAGAACCCCGAGCGCGCGCGCATCCCATTGCGGTCGATCAAATATGCGACATCCCAGGATACGTCGCCGACCCATTCATTATATTACGCATGCGGAAGCAAAACAAATCCCCTGACAACATTTAACTTGGGATAGAAAAGCAGGCAATCAATCACAATACCAAACACTCATTTATAAACACATAGGTTTAAATACAACACTGGATTGTCTACAAAATAGACCGGCTCGACAAAAGGGGAACTATCCTAAGACCAACTAGCAGAACATGTTCACCGATCCTTCAGTTTCCACATTTCCAGACTCCATGGCTTCGGGTCCTCCACGACCACCATCTAGGGACCTGAAATTTTGGCCCACAATAGGGTGAGACATTGTCTCAGCAAGTTCAACCCCCTAAACCCCTATTAGAAAGAAAATACACCCCGGGTGGCCTAGCCACATCACACAGAAGACTTACCTCGTCTTAATTCCTTCCTGCAGGTTAGCACAATTTGTATCACACAAACTCAGGTAGTAATAAGAATTCAAACAATTGGAATGCCAACACTTTCATTTCAAATGACCACAAGAGCCTGGATTATGAGACCAAATCGTTATGACACGTCCCATACCATGCCACACGATTCCGTCCCATAATCTGACCCGTCAATAACACTCAGCATGCGATCCAATTATTATTCACTACCACACAAGGGCATAGCCTACTCGTAGTTCGGCTATCTACTGACATTAATGCCAGGCATCGCCTCCCCCCCTCCTTGGAGCGCGGCTTCGTCACTACGTCGACGGCATTCCCGAAGGAGTATAGGTCCAGTTGGCCTAGCCTCTACTACGACCCGCATCCGTTGCCAAGGGCATCCCATATAGGGGTAAGTCCGGCTCAACACCCCGAGACGATTCCTCTTAATTATCACACAGCCAAATCATACTCAGCCCCAGGACACTTTGTATTCCACTCAATGCTTCCACTTAAAATAGTGATCCCGGCCATTTTTCTTTACATTAAAAATATTCCAGAAATTATTCACGTGTGTGGGGGCACGTTAATTTCAAACCAGAAAGCCGATAACTCACTTTTCAAACCCCACTATTTAATATAATCATTAAAATCAAATTTTGGTATCAAAACCCGACACCTGGATTTTCTGAATAAATCCATATTTTTCACAATCAACACTCAATTTGCAAAATCCACTCATTAAATTCATAATCTGACTACACAGCAGCGATCAGTATGAAATTCTAAGAATTTAGGGTCCCGAAATAATTTTCGGAATTTAATAAATAATTAAATTTACTCTGAAAATTAATTAAATAATAATATCCATATTTTTCACAATCCATGCTCAATTTGTAATATCCAACCATCAATTTCAAAATCCGAATACACGGCAGCGATCGATCGCGAAATTCGAGAATTTAGGGTCCCGACAAAATTTTCGGAATTTATTAAATAATTAAATTTATTCAGAAAATTAATTAAATAATAATATTTTAATAATTTTCGTAATATAATATATTATTAAATAATCCAATAATTTCGAAATATTTATTTAAATAAAAAATAAATTCATTTAAGTCACATCAAGGCTTATTATAAAATAAACCTTCTTAACCCTAATTAAACACACTTTAAATTAAAACACCACCTTAATCTAATTTACTCTTAATTAACTTAAACTAACCACCTAATAACACTTAACATAAACTAAACCTCCCTAAGCATAATTAACCGTCTAATCAAAGTTTAGTGAGCTAAACTCACCGGATTAGCGAGCTGTGCGGACCAAAACGACGAGGGCGACGAGGGGATCGACTTTCCCGAAGGCAGGCCAAGCATCCGGGCTCGGGAAGATGGCCAAAACGGGCCACGAAGCTGCTGGCATACCCATTTCTTGCAGCTGCTGTTTGAGGCCGACGGAGGCTGCACGATGGCGGTCCGGGCACGAAACCGGCGGGGATGGGCGGCAGAAGCTCAGGCGGCGACCGGTGGCGGCTCACGGAGGTGATGGAGGCTCCGGCAGACGGCGAGAAGCTGCTGGGGACGCCGGACGAAGCAGGGACGGAAGGGCGGAGAAGCTCGCGCACGGGACGGCGTGCGCGTGAACAGACGATGGCGGCGACGGGCTCCGGCGACGGGCTAGCTGGCGGTGTCGAGCGGCGGACGGGCGGACGGAGGGCTGTTGGTCGCACGGCCTCTTCTCTCTCCCTCTTCTTTTCAAAAACCAACAAGCTCCCTTGATTCAAGGAAGAAGATGATGGTGATGGGTCACCTTTCCAAGAAAGAAATTCTCACCATCCACTTGTCAAGATCCTAGCCACTCTTGCCCCCACACCATGACATCACTTGTGATGTCACAATCCACTAACTCCAACCTCCCACAACCTTATTCCAATAGGTTCAATTTCATTTTCCGTCGGGGCATAAAATCTTGTACATCTAATTCTTCAATTATCTTTCAATTGAACCAAATTAAAGTCCATAAAATTAATCCAATGTCACCACACTTCAATTTATGCAATCACTTGACCATAGAACCATCTTAGATCTCAAAAGTACAACCAAAAGCGGGCCTACCAATTTTTCGAACCAAATTAGCTATAATTTGATTAATTTCTGAAAAACTCAGTTTGCATGAAAAATCCTCCGAATATGAGTCAATGATCCTAAAATGATTTGTGACACACCAGGACTTCCAATTTTTGAATTCGATCTCAATTTCACGGTTAATTTCACTCTGGCACGATACTAGCCCGTCCTAATATATCAAGTAGCTTTTAGAAATTTTCGTGCATTTGACCTGTGGTTGATCAATTCAAGCCACAATGTACATCTTTGACACATTGGCGACTCTCGGTTGTCGGGATAATCTCAAGGTTTCAAATACGGACACAGGGTACCCAAACAACAGAAAAGTCGGTATAGTGCCGATCGACAAGAATGATTTAGTGGAATCACCCACACTCGATCACATGCCTCTGTCGAGTCGACCTATCTCCGGTCCCTAATCGATTTTTAACTGTGCCGTAATGACCCTTGCAAATTAACTCGGTCGAAAGATCGTTTCCTGGTCAAATTCTTGAGTCCGATGCATTAGAATTTCTTAACGGCTTCACCTGATAGACTAGTTATCCCATGAATGATCAGTTTAGGGAAAAGAACTATATGCGTGCAGATGAAATGCTTGTATCAATTTATTGAAAATAGAATTGGAAATTCAGGATGTCACATGCGAGCCCTCGCCCAGACCCTCCCCCTTCGTCGCCGGCTCTTCCGGGCGACGACGAGGGCTCAATCCTCAGCCGCCTCCCTTCTCCCCCTTTTTTTAAAAAATATTTGTATTTTTAAATGTTTTAAAAAATTTTAGTTTTAAATTTAATTTAATTAATTTTATATAAATTATTTTCCATGTCAGAGACAAAACAATGTCGTTTTGCACTTACTTCGCTGGAAAATTGCCACGTCACCATTTTAGCCGGATTGGCACTTAAGTGATCAATTTTACTCTTATTTTGGCACTTAAGTGTCACTTTTCTAACTTTTGACACTTAAGTGTCCCTCCGTATCAAGTTTTGACACTCCAGGTGTCCAGCACTCGATTTCGATGTGTATCGTAGGCTATAAAGCACCGACACTCTCAAAGAGCTTTCGTGTCGTGTCGGACATTTCCACACGTGTCCGACATTTTGTCAACACGTGTCGGAAAATCCGATACCTAGTCAATTTTCCCGACACTCGAATTAGAATTCCGACATACAAGTTTCTAACACGTGATTCCGATATTGAGATCTATATTAAATTTTTTTAATAAATGAGAGGTTAAAATGTATATATGTGGAAAAATAAAACACAATAATAAAAATAATAAATGAAAAAGAAGAAAAACCTAATATTCTCTTCTATTTTGACTCTTATTTCTTGTGATACACTATTCATTCCTTCAGTGTTTTTTCTCCTCTTCCGACATATCTAACATGCAAGTCCAGAATATGAATTGCTTGTCTTTTCTTCAAGTTTTATGAAATTATGAATAAAGTTGAATTTGTCAAATTGAAACAATTAATGATATTAATAAATAGTGGATTAATGTTTTTAATGTAAATTCATTATAGGCTTATTTATTTTTTTATTTATAAATTTGAATCAAATTAATTTGATTGAAATAAATATAAAAATGATAATTTATTATGTATATATAAAAATATATATTTAATATCTAACGTGTCCAAACATATCAGAATTCTCTGTTTTTTTTAGAAACGACGTGTCGACGTGTCGTGCCGTGTCGTGTCATATCGCGTGTCGCGTGTTAGTGTCGGTGCTACTTAGACCGTAGGTGCCACTTTTCAAAGAATCATGTGGACAAATTACATAGAGTTTCCTCGAACCGTATGAATGCATGGTAGAGGAAGAAGGACGAGCAGTAGTTAGAAAAAGTAATGGCGGGGTTGGGATTGCGAATGGCTGGACCCATAAACGCTCTAAAAATCTAGGTTAAAAAGGATTTGCAAAACCCATAGACGACTTGATTCTTGGTCTTTTTATATAATATGCATCAATTTAGTGGACAATTATTGCATCAACCGCGGGCGGAAAAGATTAGGTCCATTCAATGTTCAAATTCACACTAATCACGGTGGATCTTTATGGATAGTGAAACACGTTTGTCCATTCGATATTCAAATTCCTTTTCTTTTCATTTTTGGTTGGTTCAAGTCGTGGATCTAAATGATGTATGTGACGTTGTGTTCTTGCAAATAGATGTGCGTAGTATATTTTTCAAGTAATGTATCGCTTACACCTATTGCTTACACACCGAATTGAGTCGAAGAAAACTGAACTAGATTGTTTAGCTGAGGACGACATATTAAGGATCCAGATAAAGCAAAAGTAATGCTTTGGATAATATTTTTTTAGCAGCAACTTAATTTGCAGCAGAGAAGTCGTTAAGCACCGTTGATTTTACTGACAAATCCAACCGCATCAATAAACATAACTAGATCTGTTCTACATCCGTACCTAGTAAACTAATGAATACTTTTCCGTAACGAACTGATGATCCATGGCCATGCAGACAGATTTCGCATAGGCAATCTTTTGGGCACAGGTTAAACGTACTTTACGAAAAATCTTAAATAGAGACTCCAGAATGCCATCCTTTTCGCAAAAGAGGATTTTTGAAGTGGAGTCTGTTTCAAATAATAACCTAATGTGGTCATTTAGTCTTAAAGAAGGACCTGACTCGCCGTCCGGTAAATAAATGCATCTTCAATGCATATTCCGATGGCTTGATCAGGGTATTTTCATCCGAAAAAATTCATTTTTCATTTTCGATTGTCCTGTTCTTTTTTTCTTTTTTTCGTTCTTTTTTCCGGGTCAATGGTTGTCCTGTTCATCATCTTCTTCATCCCCTATTCATTTTCTTGTCCAAATCAAGAACACTAGACTTGGAAAAGGGCCGACGAGGGCCTGCAAGCCGACCGACGAGGGTGGCTTCAGCTGCAACTAGTGAGGACCGTCCAAATCGAGGCTCTACAAGAAGGTGCTCGAGGACAAAGGGGTAGCCAGAGAAGTCGTCGATTTGGGAGTGATGGTGGGAGGAAGGGACGAAGAAGGTGGATTGTGGCCAAATCTGGCGAGGGTGGCCTCACCCAGGGCTGGCGAGGGCTCGCCCACCTCGTTGACCATTGATAAGGGCCAATGAGGGCTTGCAAGCCCGCGCCTATGGCCAACAAGGGCTCGACGGCCCTCGTCGATCATGGCCAAGGCCACCCTTGCCAGTTGGCTAGGGTCGGCTTGCAAGCCCTCGCCCGCTGCCGGCGATGGACATCGAGCCCTCACTTGCCTCAGGTGAGGCCAACCCTCGCCAAATCTGGCGAGGGTGGCCTTGCCGACCCTTACCAGACTGACCTTTTAGTGTTCTTGATATGGGCAAGAAGAATATGAACATGGGATGAAGAAGATGATGAACAGGACAACCATTGGCCTAAAAAAAAAAAAAAAAAGAGACAATCGAAAATGAAAAAAGAATTTTTCTGGACAAAAATACCTTTGATCAGGCCATAGAAATATGCATCTGAGATGCATCTATTCACCAGCCGGCGAGTCAAGTCCTTCTTTGAGATTAAATGACCACTTTGGATCCTTATTTAAGACAGACTCCACTGCGGGTCATCTTTTAAGAACATAAGGGCATTTTTAGTCTCTATTTGAGATTTTCCCCATACTTTATAAAGAAAATTAGTTTTTTTTTTTTAGCGGAAGTGTTTTTTTTTATAGGAAAATTAGTTGTTCAGACTTTCGCTCATTTGGTTCGCCGAAAATGACTAATCAATTGAAATCATTCTCTAGTCATTGAAGATATTTGTTCATAAGATTAAAAGAGTGAATTTCTAGATCTAAAAAGTTGAGAACACTCTCTGGAATTGTTTCTCTCGATTTTTTTTTATTTTTTTATTCGTTTCTTTTTCCTTCTTCCTTGGCTGATCATAGGTGCGGCCTAGTGAGGCTCATCCTTGCAAGATCTCAATAAGATCGAGCTATCCCGAGACTGACAAGTTTAAGCCTTGCTTGCCAAATCATGGCAAGGCTCAACCTCAACTAAGACCAAAGAGGTCAAGCCTCACTTCTAACCTATAGGCCCAATGACTAGCAGAGGAAGAAGGAAAAAAAAAAAATAAAGAAAAAATTATTTTAAAATTTGAAAATTTTTGTGCTCGAGATAATGTCATGAGATTGAAATTATGTTTCAAATGAGAAAAATACGCTAGAAAAAATTTGCATATCATCAACCAAAAGAAAACTTTCCATTTTCTTGAAAATGATATTCCACAAAATATTTTTTTTATCATGAAATTTTCTCCCAAACAAACGCACCCTCATAGAAAATGAATGATTTTTAATAAATAATTTCCTAAAAATGATAACTTGTATTACTTACAAAAATAAATAAACAAAAATGTTTTCATCGTTTACGAAAATAATTAGACATAATTATTTATCAATACTGAAACATATTTTGTTGGTTACTTATTCCAAACATATGAACAACAATTTTTAGGAAAATATTTTGCACAAGGCTCTAATTATTTCACAAAAATTAAATGGTCAATTATATTACTTCAAAAATTAAGTAATGAAAACACCCACAAAAGTTATATATAAATATTTTCATTGACAATAAAAAAAAAATTGTTCATGTATTTCTGTAAGTAATATAAGTTATTATTTTTAAGAAAATATTTTTTAAATCATTTATTTTTCGCAAAAAAAAACGAAATTTTAAAATATTGATTATATAATAAGGGAAAGGTTTGATATTGAGAAGGGCTCTTTAGGAATTAAGGGAAAGCATGATCATCCTTCAATGGTCTCCCCACAGAATGAGCGCCATCACTAACTAGCAACGAGCTCGCCAACGGTCATGAATTGAACACCTATATATCAGTTTTTGTCCTTCAAATTACAACCGCAGACAAAGGCGTCGATTAGGCTTGGATGACTCCGCAAGGGGCATGGACATGGAATTGCCAAGGCAATGCCCAATGACAATCCCATTCATGTTTTATATAGACATGGGAGAGAAGGGGCAAGATTCCATATAAATGGAGAAAATTGTTCAAAAAAGTTCTAAATTTATTGCACGGTGAGTAATTCAATTTTAAACATTTCAAATGTCTGAAACATTTTTTACGATTGAGGGTCTATTTGTTAATTGGCCAAATAGTAACTGACCGATTCTATTCTTTTGTTTTTCGGAACAAAAAAAGAATAGAAATTCGTTTAGTAACATTTTTGTTTTAGGGAATAGATTTGGAACAAAATGAAGAAGTATAAAAAAGTTATTTCTTTGTTCTTGGGAACGGAATCAACTTTTTTTTTTCTTTTTTCTTCTTCTTTTCATTTCCTTTTCTTTTATCTTCTTCTTCCTCAATTGCCGGTTGTCGGCCACAACGATGGCCGGCGATTAGCTGAGCTTGGTTCGGCGAGCTTGACAGAGCCTTACCACTAGCCACTGTGAGACTCAACATTGTTAGGCTTGGGCGAAGCTAACCTCACACCAGATAGGTGAGGTTGAGCATCGCTAGTGGTCGGGCGAGCTCGCCTTGGCCTAGGGAGGCTCCAGTGAGGTCGTTGGACCTCACCCAGCTAGTCGCCGACATTACAATAGTGGCTAGCTAGAGAAGAAGAAGAAGAGAAATGAAAAAATAACAAGAGAAAAATATATAAAAAGTATTAAAAATTTAAAAGAAATTCTAATTCACAATAGAATTTGAGATTTTACTAAATGCATTTCTATCCCGAGAATATAAATTTTGGATAGTTATTAAATGTTTCAAATACTCAGAAACTCATCTAGGGAATAAAAATAAATATAAAGAATCATCTCTAAGAAGAAATTGTTACTAGGAACATAATGGTTATCCAATGTACCTTTAGTCATTCCAATCAATTTTAGTAAGAAATCACTAACATTAACGTCAATTGTTCCACGTAGCACGACCAACAGTGAATTGGACAAATTTTGAATTTTTGTTTTATTTTTTGTTTTATATTTTATTTTCTTTCTTCCTTTGCTGGTCACAGGCCTTGCCAAGATTTGGCGAGATTGGCAAGGGTTGACCGCGCTAGCTTCAAGCAAGGCTTGACTACACCCAAGGTCGACTCTCACTTATGGCCGATTTTGGTCACCTCCAAGACCCATCAACCAACGAAGGGAAAAAGAAAAGAAAAGAAAAATAGAAAAATAGAGGAAAAATAATAAAAAATTAAAAATTGCACAAAATGTCCACCTCAACAATTTTCTATTAAAATTTGTCAGAATAACTAAATTATTTAAACATCAAAATATTAAGATTAAATTGGTATAATTGAAAATTTTATGACTATATTAGAAAAGCATCAAAATGTTTATAATAAATTGACACAATGAAAAAATTTATGACTGAATTAGCTACCATATAATAAGTTTAGAATTTTTTGGATAATTTTCATTATATGATGTCATAGTACTAAGTGAAAAACTATTCTTTGGATAGGGACCTTAAACATCCTATTGTAATCTTAAATTCTTTTTATTAAGAAGATTACGAAGTGCCAAAAGCGTTTTGTAAGTAGCTCTCACAATTCAGAATAAAAACTCGGTGCTTAAAAGAGAACGCTCCTAACAGTTTAATTAAAAAATATTTCTTTAGTTGTAACAACAAGCGCATCTAGTGTAGTGGTATCATAGTACCCTCCCACGGTACTGACCGGGGTTCGATTCCCCGGATGCGCATTTCTGTTACCATTTAATTTCAGGTTGGTTGATTTTTTAATTATTATTTTTTGTAATTTTTCCCATTTTCTTTTCCAGCCAGAAGAATTTCCTGCGGATATTCACCAAAAAACTACGTTCTAAAGTCACTCATCATTGTTCTTTCTTTTCTTTTCTTTTTTTGGGTCCAAAAGGGAAAAAATAATTTACTAATAGTTCCTCTAATGGTTTGGACATAGTAAAATATTTACGTCAATTGAGTGATGTGTTATCTAGTAAAATCCTATAAATTTCTATTTTTCTTAAGAAAATATTACGAAAGTGGTAGAGTTCTATTATTCTATGCCCAAAAGTATGAACTTTTTTTTTTTTAATGTTAGTAAATTTCAATAAGTAATGGTAATAAGTGTCTAAAGAACTACTCTGACAATAAGTAGCAGTGACATTTTTTCAAAGTATCTTGTTGGTAACTTACCATTTATAGTTTAAATTTAGCAAATTTTTGTACTAACTTGCCATTCTTTTTTTTTTTTTTTGCATAACCTATCAATGCACTGAAATTAATTATTCAGCCTAAATTAAAATGTTTCGCCGAATCTTGTTAGATTAAATTACTCACTATTAGTTTACTAATTTTATTATAAAGTTACTGATTTTTATTGGGCGGCGCTATTTCAACTCCATAAATGACTACATCCATGATCCACTCCCATTTACACTAAAAAGATAAAA
Organism: Eucalyptus curtisii; assembly: GCA_017140595.1. NCBI lineage: Eukaryota > Viridiplantae > Streptophyta > Magnoliopsida > Myrtales > Myrtaceae > Eucalyptus > Eucalyptus curtisii. Next base: position 27,693,236 of record CM029499.1, read on the forward strand.
TTATCCTTAATCTTTCAATTGCAGCTTAAAGTGATGGCTCTACTCCTTTTGGGAAAAAGCCACGAAAAACCCTGAACTTTGCTCAAAGTGACACATTTACCCCAAACTTTTTTTTGTGACATGAAAAACCCTTAACTTTGTCAACCGTGACACATTTACCCTAAACTTTTTTTTTGTGACACAAAAAACCCTGAACTTTTGTTATGTGACACATTTACCCCAAAATTATAGGGCATTTTGGTCTTTTCATTTTTTAAATTTTTTTCTTTTTTTTTCTTCTCTCTTCCCTTCGCCGGTTGGCCGGCGGCGGAGGGAAGGCGGCGTCCGGCGAGGGCCGTCCTCGCCCGGCGCCGGCGAGGGCGACCCTCGCCGGACGCCGCCTTCCCTCCGCCGGCTCCGCCATGGCCGGCGGAGGGAAGAAGAAGAAAAAAAAGAAAAAGGAAAAATAAAATAAAAAGACAAAAATGCCCTTGATGAGGTAAATGTGTCACGGTTTGAAAAGTTTGGGGTTTTTCACGTCACAAAAAAAAAAGTTTGGGGTAAATATGTCACTTTGGGCAAAGTTCAGAGTTTTTCGTGGCTTTTTCCCATTCCTTTTTTCTTTTTTTTTTTTAATTATTTTTCTATTCATGATAGTTCCATATTTAAGCATTTTAAATATTTTGTTTTTTAGCGTATTAAAGAAACATGCATTGTCAAATATTCTTATAATGTTTCACATACTCTATATAAAATCATCTCACTAATAGTTAAAAAAAGTAGAAGAAGGCATTCTAATATAGTATAAACTGAAAAGTTTCTAGTTCATCATTGATCTTATAACAATCCAATTTTTGTCCCTCTTATCTCAAAATCTCACTTTCTTGGTAAACTTTTTATTAATTTCATTAGTCTACTATATGTATTAAACCTCTTTCTTTACAATATCAAATAATTTATCATTTTTTCTTATTATGCTAATGACATATTTTTATACAAAGCATGTAAGATGTTAGATGAATATATAAAAAAACACTAAAAACATTATGCATAATGAGGTATCTTGACATTTTTTGTGAACAATTCATATATGATTATAATTTTTGTCAATCCTAAATTATGATATTTCACAAAATTTCAAAAAATAATAATTAACCTCTTACTTTGTGCAATGTTTTGATTTAATTAGATTTCGTCTATTTAACAACTTATCCATAAAAAAAAATCAACAACATGAAAAGGAACTAGATTTCTAGGAAATTTCTCTCTTCAACAAAACAAATTTTTATGGAAGTAATATCTAACAATAATAAAAATAAAAATAAAATAGTGCCTTTAATATACATGGTAAGTAGATCCTACATAAATATTAAAAAACTAAAAATAAGGAAAGTAAATAAATTTGGGATCACCAATTTAAATTGCAATTAAATGATAGATGGTGATATTGTCTTTTTGGTAGAAATTTGGTGAATATAGTCATAAAGGGATGGAAATACTGCTGTCCTTTTTATTTTTCCTTATTAGTAACCTCTTAGATCTACCAACTCTTTTTGGAGATTACCTACCTAAATTATTGTCACTTGCCCACTTTTCTCCACTAATTTACTACCTAAAATTGGGTTACCAACTCTCAGTTGAGTTATTTAGTGATATTTATTTGAATTTTTTATATGTCAATTTTCTTATCTTTTACAAACTTTTATTTGCATGTTTCTAGAAAACTCCTTAAATCTACCAAGTTTTTTAGGTTTCTTCCCTAAAAAAACTCTCAATTTTAAATGTAGTCCCAATTCTGCCCCAAATTTCTTTTGTCTAAAAGAAAATCACAAACTCTCACTATATTCCGAAATTTGCCCTTGCATTAAAAAATTGCCACTAGTTTATTCAATATTATCAATATCAAGACTAGTTAGAGGTTCATTATTATAACTCATGTTTTCACCAACACTCTCACCTTCGTATGGAACAACAACTTCCCAATGTTGATAATTTTGAAGAATTCAATGATGATTTTTTTGAATGTGGGACATATTGGGGATTAGAGTGAAAGCTGATTTTTTTTAGACAAAAAAAAGTTTGACCAAAATTGCAATTGAGCCTAAAGTTGAGATTTTTTAGGGAATTAGGCCAAGTCTTTTGTGATATCACTACCTTAAGAGTGATTTACCAACTTTTCTCTTATTGCATTAGCTACAAATTTTGACTTACCAACTTTTATTTAGTTACTTACCAACACTTGTATGATATTACTAACTTTCATTTAAGTAATTTATCAATATTTCTCCCATTAAATTATCAAGTAGTTCTGGATTATTCATCAGAAACGTTGGCAACTCATTAGATAATTTGCATTTATTTTTCAAAAACCAAATTAGTGTTGGTAATCAAATTAATAGACTTCACAAACAAAAACTAATCGGTAATTTAATGGGAGAAAAGTTGATAAATCACACAAGTTAAAGTTGATAAATCCATATGAGGGTCGATGGATTGAAGAAGTTCGTTAGAGAGATAAATAAAAGTTGGGAAACAATATTAAGTTCATAAATTAGAAAAAGCAAATAAGCAGAATTTGTAAATCGAATAAGTTAAATTCAAAATTAGTGAATAAAAATAAATTGGTATCACTCAAATAAAAATCGATAAATTATTCACGAGTCTATATATCCATAGAGTTAATAAGAAATATAAAAAAAAAATTAAAAGAAGGTAAATGTTGATAGTCTCTAAATAATTGAAATGTGTTAATAATTTCATAAAAGTGTAAGTAAGTTATGGGCAAGTTACAGAAAATCAGGTACTCGGTAATTTTCTTTACTAGGTTTTTGGACATTTACCAAAGAAATCTACTAACATGCAAAAAAAAAAAAAAGGACCTAATTTCTTTTTATAGGAATAGTAGTGTCGTCGGAGAAACGATTGCCGCACGCATACAAAGCAACTTTATATTCCTCGTACATTAGAAAAGCATCTGCACTGCACGAATGCAGATGTATCCTCCTCAAGGTCCACACGTTTTCGCTCTGCTCTTCCATTGAAAAGCGTGGCGAAAACAACGTAAGAAGAAGAAAATGATGCGACTTCTATGCCGGGACATATCATGCCGGCTTATACATAGACAGGACTACGTGAGAGCGATGAAACTGAGAATCTTTTTCAAAGATTTTCATGGACTTTCTCATTCTCATCATTAACTTCTGATCCTATAGAGTAGTTAAGCTTCACCAACATAGGTTGATGGCGGCACCGAGTGAGGACCGGATCCCTTCATTGCCCGCCGATCGTCATCTGTTGCAACAAGAACGAGATCCTTTCTCGAGTGTATCCCATCTAACGTGCCTTCTTTAGCCTGTAAGAGCGAGCCCGAAAAGTTCTGTGCATTTTAGGCCTAAATAATGTTCTGACAGTATGGTAGATATGCATGGAGGATTCTGCAGAATGACAAGTCATGAACCTTCACATATTTTTACTACCTACCTCTGTGGGAATATGTATTGGATGTTTATTGCATACCTAGGCATGATCTGGAAAATCATTGTTTCATCCAAGAAATTGTACTAAACGCAACGCTGTACGTTAGTTTTAATCCATTCAAATGACCTCACGCATATGCACTTCCTTGAGCAGAACATTTATACATACAAACCTCACCTTGGAGTAGTTTAGAGAACTAGCTGTATCCTCTAAAGCGTCCTGAATGATTGAACCCTGGGACTCCTTCTTGAAACTAATACTTTTGCAAGAGACCATCCGAGTGCCATCGCCGAAAACTCTGGTGATCGATGAAGTAGCATCGGAGACCAGAGAGGAAGCAGCATCGGAGACCAGAGAGGAGCTGTTGTTGTCTGAAGAAATTAGCAAACTCTTCTTGTTGTCAATCGAAAAATCCCCAAGATACATAGTCCAGCTACTTTCTTCAGCATGATCTGGGGTTCTTGAATCAGACATGTCATTTCGGTCCACTTTGGATTCTCCCATCTACAAGAAAGCGAAGAGAAAGAGAATAATCACAGAACAGTTGGAATTGAAGTTTGCAGTGGTTCGTCTCATGAAAGACGAAAGACAATTAGGATACGAGTAGATTTTATACTAAAAAGGACCGCACCGAGAAATGCCTAGGATACTAGGAGTGGGGACAGTATTTCTTGAAGCATTTAGGTTCGCAATTCAGTTTGAGACCTAATTATACAATCCGATGAGCACCTTCTAGGAAACTCTTTAACTAGCTGTTAAAACTTTCTCTTTTTCACCATACATTTTTATGACTTGTGCAAATCTGGCTTGCCTCTTCTCTATCTAACTCATTGAACTGTCTCTCTCTGATAGAATGTTGTAGTACATGTAGCATCTGTCGATTTGGTCCGCTAAGAGTGAGAGAATGAGCTTATACCTGACTCCTATTAATGTGATATCGACCGGACCACTTGGGTTAGTTAAGGCCATTGCTGCTTGACAGAAAAGATGCTAAGACATCCTCATGTGTTAACAACAGTCTGAACTCACTAATGTGAAATGAAGAAACTCGTGACTGGTTTATAATTTGTTAACGTATGGATCCTTTGACAGTCGAGAGAGTGCTCCTTCGGCTTCATTATGTAAATCTGTGAAGCAACTGAACCTAACCGATAGCTGGATAGTATCAGAAATTAGAAATTTTGTCGATAAGCATGAATTCGCAATTGGAGATGTGGGCAACACTTGAGATCTCCTGGTGGCGAGGTAGGAGTGTTTTGTCTATGTTACAGATGAATCCAAAGAAGGTATATGTAGTGATGGGTTTCCTTCTCAGTGAGATACCTTTTGAAGCTGTGACCACTTGAGTGGGCTCCAATCTAACGTGGTTCAATCATATACTTCCTAATTTTAGGTCAAGCTCCTTTATCTAGCACTCTTTTTCAATGATGCAAAGTAAACAAATTTTTGGCACTAGTTAGAGAAATGGATCTTTCCGAGTTCCAATCACCAGTCTTCATGACAAACACAGTACAATTTGAGCACATGGGAATGACCCCATGCACACTTTCGGAGTTTTCTCTGCACGTATATCAGCATGTGACAGGTACTCCTATAAAAAAACAGGTACCCCTGGATCAAGTAACTCTCATCATCATGTTGAGGTTCACCGGCAGTCATTCCCAGGCTGTGAATTTACTAGATTATTCAAGGTAATTGCTTTGGAAGGTCTCGTGGTCACTGATCACGGTTGTCCATTGTGTTTTCGGCATCTTTGTTTTTTCCAAACCTTATTAAAGTGCAACATATCATAAGTGATAGGGAGAGTAAGAACCAAAATCTTTTTTAGTCTTTCTAGCTGAGAAGAAAGAGAGTAAAGTTTCACTAATATAGAGAGGAAGTTGCACTTATAAAAAGTTCGTAAGAAATAAACAGTTAATTAATTTCTTCAGTACGAGAAATGGAGGAATATGATCAATCAAGCTTTTTTTAATATAGCCCAACCGGAGTCTTCTCCAATCTGTGAAGATTTTATTCGACCATCAGGGGAACATGATGCACATTCATAGCCATAATTACCATCTTATTACTCCACCTCAAAGTGGAACTTGGAAGCTTGCGGAGGCCCAATTTGCAGCTTAAATCTTGATGAGCAATCGGCATCCCAGCAAGTATACGAGTTAAGTGAGCTTTGACGCAAAACTCACATGCCTTTACAGACAGTGCCACTTAAATAGCGAAGTATATGCTTGACAGCACGATAAACACTAACAGTCGACAAATGCATGAATTGGCACACATACTTTACCGCATCGGAGAGATCCGGCCTAGTCAAAGTCGTGTATTGAAGAGCGCCAACAATGCTTCAGTAGGGTGTTGGGTCTGGGCAGAGATCATTATTTGAGAAGATGGTGGCCTCACCTTTGTTGCCAGTGGAGTAGAAATCAGTCTGCAACCTGTCATTTGAGAACGAGACAGAATATCAAAAGCATATTTAGATTCGCACAAGAATAAACCATCCCGTGAGGTGTGAACTTCAATGCCCAAGAAATATTTAAGTGACCCAAGACCCTTAATGGTCAACTCTTCACCGATCCATTGAACAAGCAACTTAAGGTTTGTCTCCAGTTAGAATCACATCGTCCACTTAAAAACAAAGGAGAAGAGTCTCTCTATTAGAGTGTCAAATAAAACGAAGAATCAGTGAAGCTACAGAAGAAACTAATGCTCAATAGGAAATTACTGAACCTATCAAACCAAGCACACGGTGCTTGCTGCAAACCATAAAGAGCGTGCTTCAAGTGGCAGACATGATCAGGAAAATTACCATGTAGAAAGCCGGGCGGTTGCTCCATAAAAGCTGGTTCGTGAATCTATCCATGTAAAAAGAAGCACTCTTCAAATCAAGTTGCCGTATGCTCCACTTCTGGACCATGGCTACAGAGAGAATAGTTCGAATGCTACTAGGTTGCACAACCTGAGAAAATCTTTCAGAAAATTGTGTTCCGAGTACCAAATGAAACTTCAGCAACAAGATGTGCTTTAAGATGATCCAAGGTTCTATCTGGGTTCAGTTTGGTCTTGAACTCCTATTTGAGACAATGAAATTCATTTCCTTCCTATGGTTGGCATGAAATGGACTGTGGAGAGTAGCAGCCAAGTTGAGATTCTTAGTAAGAAATTCTAACTTAGCTCAAAGGTCGAGCCAATGTGGCGATGGGTTTGAGCAGATATATCAAACACATCTTGAATTGAGTTTTGTGGGAGGATCTCCAGAGCAAAAGAGGAAGATTACGCACCATTCTGAAATTTTAGAGTCTTTGGTCTAAACTGGAAAGTCATATCAAAATTTGATTTGGCCAAGCTGACTCAACAATAGGGTTTGTCTTTTGTGCCTAGCCTGCTTGTCTATTGCAAGTCTGCAAGTGACGCTGCAATTGCGCAGCGTTAGGATCTCATCCATTGATGGATTTCTCCTGCAAATCGTTGGAGAAACCTTTCATTAATCACATCCTGATTAAGAGGTATCGGATAGCAAAGATCTTATGGTAAACTTTGTGAACTTCCTTTGTGAAATTGAGATATTGTTTAAGGAAAAACTGTGAGAATTAAACAAGTTGTTGCATGTAATTGGGGACTGAGAACCACCAAGAGTGTTTAAGCGACTTGTGTGTTATGGCAATATCTTTTGCAGCGCTCAATTTGTAGTGGAGTCTTATGTCGTTATTTCCCCAAAGCGGGTCACTGCGACAAAACAATGTAATTCCGATATCTAATTTATGTACTTGTTTTGTTTTCATTATTACTTGATCGAATATTTTCACAAGAAAAGTTATAGAAAGAATAGTAAGAAATAAGCAATTAAGTAACATGATCACAGGCTCACATCAAAATGATTCTCGTGGGAATCTTGCCATCTGCAGCTTGGCCCGAGTCTTCTCCATCTTGCCAAGTCTCTGAAGATTTCATTGGACCACCAGGGAATCATGATGCGCGTTCATAGCCATAACTACTTATGTTGTCTTACATAGTAATTGAAGCAAAGACAAAATAGTGAAAAGTGACTGTCTAGAAGACATTGGGACAATTTTCTCGGGTTTACATTGAGATCGGCGGCCTTCTCGACAGCTCTCCCCCATCAAAACGTTTGGTCTTGTACAGGTAAAGCAAGATCTGATCTCTATGAAATCCAGTTATACTTGCATAGGACCGACATGAAGCTCTAATGCTGGACGAAGGTATGCAATCTCAGAAGTAAATCAGCTTCTTCATCTTGTCCTCAATTGTCAGCAACTTAGGAAAGTACCTTGTGTTCCTCAAGGTTATTGGATGGTAACATCTTCGTGGCCCATCAATCAGTGCTCGATTGTCTTGATCAAGCAAATCAAATGAAGCTGCGTGAAGTGATCAACTTGTTCAGCACCACACTTTTCTTTCCTTTCTTTGTTTGCTGCAACAAGCAACTTCTTAATCGAAAAAGCACAAGAACAAAACCACCGATAGACCCAACAGAACACAGAAGCCGAAATGGGAAAGCATTGTCATTTCTGCATATAAACAAAACTACAACATGAAGAACAAGTACGCGTGCATGCTGTTCAGTAAGGTAACAGAAGGGCAGAGGCAACACAACGTGAGTGCCTTTCCAATTTGTATAGCTATGCATTTCCGAGAGGACTTAGATGTAATTCAACTGGCAGATCTTGCAAACTGACTCTTTTTTCTCAATGTTATTGATTATCTCAGTATTTGACCAGCCTGCTTGTTATGATGGAGCTAACAGAAGAAAACGGAAAATCAAAATGAAACCGATAATGTTGATGGCATGTTATGAAAAAACCCATGGATCTGAGTCCAGTCGGTTCCTGTTTCTCAATGTCAATGTTGATATCAAGTTGATGTAATGTAAGAAATTACTTGACGACAACATTGGAAAGTTTACTAATGGTGGAGACATTAAGTGCATCACGAGGTTATTGTGCATAACTGTCATTAAGAATGTCGCATCAAATAGCCGCCATAATGTTTTCTTCAGTAGAATACTTTCTTTTCCGCATACTGAGTTACTTAATTGTTACCGATGCTTTCTAATTATGCCACATCCCATTTCACGAATTAATTTGATGGCCAAATCATGTATTAACTTTGCATGAATGATATGATAGGTTTATAGTTGGGCATGTAATCACATACCTGTGAAATTTACGTATTTTATGAAAGAAAGTATCAATCAGATGAGGAAATGAAAATCAATGTCTTAAATTTGCATGGAAGGATACGATAAATTTACGTATGAGTATGCAATTACATGCAATTTTGCACGTGTGAACTCGCGTACTTTATGAATCAGAAGATAAATAGGATAGAGAAATTACAAAAACACGGACGATGACAAAACTAGAGCTAAGACTATTCTAAATACACAAGACTTTGTCTAGTTGATGAACTTGCTAAACTCGCGTGCTATGTCCTATAAATACACGAGACTTAGATGAACTATATGTATTTGGGATTTGAAAAATGTATTAGTATATAGTACAATTAATTGATTTTAGCTCATATAAAAGGAAATTTACCAGACTGTTTAGTAATCAAATGTGTAGTGCACATTACAAAATGTCCCTCAAATGAAGAAGCATCCGCATATGTAAGCATTGCATATTTCTATCTTCGAAAAAGAAAATCAGAGAGGTCAAGTTGAATTTTCGAAAGAAGATCGTTGCTTTAAGATAAACGGATACTAGCTAGATAAGAGTGGATATCTAACTATCTATCGACATATCTATACATCTACATTAAATTTAAAGTCAACTTTCTAATCTAATTTCCACCATTTAAATGATCGAATAGCGTTGTTCTCAATGGAAAAAAAGTAGAATAGAAATTAATATCGCCTACATTTTGATATATCTATAAGCTAGACATCAAATAGTTAAAAGAAATGTTGGAGACGTCATTACCTCTAAGAATAGTTTTCAAAAAATTTGATAAGCAAGTCGAAATGTTTCCATCTGTAAATTGGAAAATGAGGGTATTTTGTGTGCTTTTCAAATTATCATATTTTTACTATTGAAGCTTGGCTTTGTGTCCCGAAGTATAGCTCCACATTTCGTTCATTTCATCATGAGCATTTTCATTAGATTTGGTTCACAAAAATTAATTTTTTTATGCCTACAAAGAAAACAATACATATAACCTCTTTTTTTTTTTTTAAATGTATACTCGAAGAAACATCATCACATTATATTAGATTGCGGAAAAAAGAAGAGGAATCAATAGAATATAAATTACTCAACAAATATATTTTACATACATTAATGATGAATTTGTCCGGGTCTCTAATTTTTATTACGAAAACACAAGAGAACGCGGCTTCCCATTTTTCAGCTTTCTCAGTAGGGTTGCATTATTAATTTTATAAAAAAAAAAATCCCAAGACGAAAAGAGAAAGACATGGTCCTAAAAAAAATTGAATTCACTTCGAAAAAAAAATTTGAAAAAGCAAAAAGGAAAGGGAAATGTTGGATTAGGTTTGGAAAAGTCAACTCCAAGTCCTGAAGTTGTATGAAACAATGCTTACGAGTCGGCGTCAGCATCTCCCCTCCGTAGATTTTATCAAAAAGAAATTATTATTTTTTTCACTTGAAGTCCGCACTCTCATGGACCAAAGTAGACCAATTAAAAATCACCTAAAGTCTCAATGTTATTGATTATCTCAGTATTTGACCAGCCTGCTTGCTATGATGGAGCTAACAGAAGAAAACGGAAAACCAAAATAAAACCGATAATGTTGATAGCATGTTATGAAAAAAAACCCATGGATCTGAGTCAAGTCGATTCATGTTTCTCAATGTCCATATTGATAACAAGCTAATGTCATGTAAGAAATTACTTGATGACAACATTGGAAAGTTTACTACTGGTGGAGACATTAAGTGCATCACCAGGTTATTGTGCGTAACTATCGTTAAAAACGTTGTATCAAATAGCCGACATAATGTTTTCTTCAGTAGAATACTTTCTTTTCTCGCATACTGAGTTACTTAATTGTTACCGGTGCTTTCTAATTATGCCGCATCCAGTTCCACGAATTAATTTGAACGCCAGATAATGTATTAACTTTGCATTGAATGATATGATAGGTTTATAGTTGGGCATGTAATCACATACCTGTGAAATTTACGTAGTTTATGAAAGAAAGTATCAATCAGATGAGGAAATGAAAATCAAGGTCTTAAATTTGCATGGAATGATACGATAAATTTACGTATGAGTATGCAATTACATGCAATTTTGCATGTGTGAACTCGTGTACTTTATGAATGAGAAGATAAATAGGATAGAGAAATTACAAAAACATGAACGATGAAAAAACTAGAGCTAAGGCTATTCTAAATACACAAGGCTTTGCCTAGTTAATGAACTTGCTAAACTCGCGTGCGATGTCCTATAAATACACAAGGCTTAGATGAACTATATGTATTTGGGATTTGAAAAATGTATTAGTATATAGTGCAATTAATTGATTTTAGCTCACATAAGAGGAAATTTACCGACTGTTTAGTAATCAAATATGTAGTGCACATTACAAAATGTCCCTCAAATGAAGAAGCATCAGCATATGTAAGCATTGCATATTTCTATCTTCGAAGAAGACAATCAGATAGGTCAAGTTGAATTTTCGAAAGAAGATCGTTGCATTAAGATAAATGGATACTAGCTAGGTAAGAGTGGATATCTAATTATCTATTGGCATATCTATACATCTACATTATATTTAAAGTCAACTTTCTAATCTAATTTCCACCATTTAAATGATCAAATAGCGTTGTTCTCAATGGAAAAGAAGTAGAATAAAAATTTATCGCCTACATTTTGATATATCTATAAGCTAGACATCAAATAGTTAAAAGAAATGTTGGAGACGTCATTACCTCTAAGAATAGTTTTCAAAAAATTCGATAAGCAAGTCGAAATGTTTCCATCTGTAAATTGGAAAATGAGGGTATTTTGTGTGCCTTTCAAAATACCCTATTTTTACTATTGAAGCTTGGCTTTGTGTCCCGAAGTATAGCTCCACCTCTCGTTCATTTCATCATGAGCATTTTCATTAGATTTGGTTCACAAAAAATTAATTTTTTTATTCCTACAAAGAAAACAATACATATAACCTCATTTTTTTTTATGCCTACTAAAAGAAATATCATCACGTTATATTAAATTGTGGAAAAAAGAAGAGAAATCAATAAAATATAAATTACTCAACAAATATATTTACATACATTAATGATGAATTTGTCCGCCTCTCTAATTTTTATTACGAAAACACAAGAGAACGCGGCTTCCCATTTCTTAGTAGCATTGCATTATTAATTTTAGAAAATAAAAATCCCAAGACGAAAAGAGAAAGACATGGTCCTAAAAAAAAAATTAAATTCACTTCGAAAAAAAAATTGAAAAAGCAAAAAGGAAAGAGAAAGGTTGGATTAGGTTTGGAAAAATCCACTCCAAGTCCTGAAGTCGCATGAAACAATGCTTACGTGTCAGCGTCAGCATCTCCCCTCCGTAGATTTTATAAAAAAGAAATATTTTTTTTTCACTTGAAGTCAGCACTCTCATGGACCAAAGTAGACCAGTCAAAAATCACCTGAAGTCTCAATGTTTTTTATTCTCTTAGTATTTGACCAGCCTGCTTGCTATGATGGAGCTAACAGAAGAAAACGGAAAACCAAAATGAAACCGATAATGTTGATGGCATGTTATGAAAAAACCCATGGATCTGAGTCCAGTCAGTTCATGTTTCTCAATGTCAATGTTGATAACAAGCTAATGTAATGTAAGAAATTACTTGACGACAACATTGGAAAGTTTACTACTGGTGGAGACATTAAGTGCATCACAAGATTATTGTGAGTAACTATCATTAAAAACGTCGCATCAAATAGTCACCATAATGTTTTCTTCAGTAGAATACTTTCTTTTCTCGCATACTGAGTTACTTAATTGTTACCAGTGCTTTCGAATTATGCCGCATCCGGTTCCACGAATTAATTTGATCACCAGATCATGTATTAACTTTGCATTGAATGATATGATAGGCTTATAGTTGGGCATGTAAGCACATACCTGTGAAATTTACGTACTTTATGAAAGAAAGTATCAATCAGATTGGGAAATGAAAATCAAGGTCTTAAATTTGCATGGAAGGATACGATAAATTTACGTATGAGTATGCAATTACATGCAATTTTGCACGTGTGAACTCGCGTACTTTATGAATCAGAAGATAAATAGGATAGAGAAATTACAAAAACACAGACGATGACAAAACTAGAGCTAAGGTTATTCTCAATACACAAGGCTTTGTCTAGTTGATGAACTTACTAAACTCGCGTGCTATGTCCTATAAATACACGAGACTTAGATGAACTATATGTATTTGGGATTTGAAAAATGTATTAGTATATAGTACATTTAATTGATTTTAGCTCACATAAAAGGAAATTTACCGACTGTTTAGTAATCAAATGTGTAGTGCACATTACAAAATGTCCCTCAAATGAAAAAGCATCCGCATATGTAAGCATTGCATATTTCTATCTTCGAAGAAGAAAATCAGATAAGTCAAGTTGAATTTTCAAAAGAAGATCGTTGCTTTAAGATAAACGGATACTAGCTAGGTAAGAGTGGATATCTAACTATCTATCAGCATATCTATACATCTACATTACATTTAAAGTCAACTTTCTAATCTAATTTCCACCATTTAAATGATCGAATAGCGTTGTTCTCAATGGAAAAGAAGTAGAATAGAAATTAATATCGCCTACATTTTGATATATCTTTAAGCTAGACATCAAATAGTTAAAAGAAATGTTGGAGACGTCATTACCTCTAAGAATAGTTTTCAAAAAATTCGATAAGCAAGCCGAAATGTTTCCATCTGTGAATTGAAAAATGATGGTATTTTGTGTGCCTTTCAAATTACCCTATTTTTACTATTGAAGCTTGGTTTTGTGTCCCGAAGTATAACTCCACATTTCATTTCATCATGAGCATTTTCATTAGATTTGGTTCACAAAAAATTAATTTTTTTATTCCTACAAAGAAAACAATGCATATAATCTCATTTTTTTTATACCTACTAGAAGAAATATCATCACATTATATTAGATTGCGGAAAAAAGAAGATGAATCAATAAAATATAAATTACTCAACAAATATATTTTACATACATGAATGATGAATTTGCCCGCCTCTCTAATTTTTATTACGAAAATACAAGAGAACGCGGCTTCCCATTTTTCAACTCTCTCAGTAGGGTTGCATTATTAATTTTATATAATAAAAAAAATCCCAAGACGAAAAGAGAATGACATGGTCCTAAAAAAATTGAATTCACTTTGAAAAAAAAATTGAAAAAGCAAAAAGGAAAGAGAAAGGTTGGATTATGTTTGGAAAAGTCCACTCTAAGTTCTGAAGTCGCATGAAACAAATGCTTACGTGTCGGCATCAGCATCTCCCTTCCCTAGATTTTATCAAAAATGAATTTTTTTTTTCACTTGAAGTCCGCACTCTTATGGACCAAAGTAGACCAATCAAAAATCACCTGAATGCCATCTTTTTTTTTTTTTTTGCAAGGTTTTGAGCAAGACACACTATTCACGCTGCTCTCCTCACCTTGTACTGTCGTTCGCCCCCTATAAATATGTGTGTCTACATCACCTCTAAGACTGTCTAAGACTCATTCTCAGACAGAACAATCACATCAAGACCTAGAGAGAGAGTGAGAGAGAGGAGAGAGAGGGGAGAGAGAGAGAGAGAGCTGGTTTGTCCATTGTCAGTGGTTTCAAGTGAATTTTTTTTCCTTAAGCTCGCGTGTCTCCATTGTCAGTGGTTTCAGGTGAATTTTTTTTCCTTAAGCTCGCGTGTCTGGATCTTTTAGATACGAGGGTCTCGAGAGGAGGAATTATTTTCCTTCGTTTTGTTTCCCGATCGTTTTTAATCTGCTAAAGACTCGTCGAAATCTGTTGTGCCAACGATCTGGCTGTGCTGATCGTGTCATTTCTCCAAAAGAATAAGAAAAGGATGGGTTTTTCTCATGAATTTTGATACAAGAAATATGTTGAGCTGACCCAGATGGAAAAAGATGCGATCTTTTTGTGATATCTGAGCCTCTGATGACGATCTGGTTATCTTGATCTAATCTTTTTTCATGTTTGGTTCATCTTTTATGGGGCTTTCTGTTGAATTCTCTCGTGTAAGTAAAGGGTCTAAAGGAGATGTGAGCTAAACCCAAAAAAATCTCATCTTTTTTTCTTTTTTTTTTTTCTGTACAGATGAATAAAATGGATGGTGGCAAAGTTAACAATGATAAGGCGCCGAAGAGGGAGATCAAAGAGCTCTCACTTTTTCCTCCGGCTGATCCTGAAAATGATAATGCATGGGCCGATCCTCAGCTCGATCCAGTGGAGCAGTAGGGCTTTTCTTTTTTCTTTTTGATATAACATTTTTAATTGTAGAATTTTCTTTTCAGATTTGAAAATATATATCTCACCAGCATCTTGTCATTAGTTAAGATTTTTTATCCTCAATTATTCTTATCTTGTCACTGTGTTTCTGTTGAGAAAGTGCTGACTTGTATCTCCTTTTTTTTTTTTTGGCCCGCTTTTACAGGTCTGTGCAATCAGGTCCCAATCCCGATGAAGGGATGAACCTAGGGTTACAAGTTGATGCTGATGTCAAGGTGATTGCTTGTCTCATCTCAGCGCGCAAAGTGCATAAAATGAACCCTGGCGATTGCTTTTCGCTCTTGTAAAAAGGATGATGATCAGATCCCATGAAAAGAGTAACATTGGGGTGCAGATTGGTTTCATCATGATATTTTGGCCAAACCCTTAAACCCTATTTTTTTTTTCAATCGACTGTTCAAGTCGTGCTAAAATCCATAGTTCTTTAATCACCTACTGAATCTCTCTCTCTCTCTCATTTTAACCGCAGACAATCGACTTTTTTCAAATCAATGCTCAGGCTCAGCAATCTGCTGAGTCTTTTGGAGCTCAGCATTCACCACAGGCAAGTGGCCTATTTGATTGTGCATCAGGCTCGGGTGTAGGACGGGGAGGTGCTAAGGCTACTGATCTACTACTGAGAGTCTCGATAAATACTGAGAACAGTAGGCAATTGATACTCGGAAGATCACTGGATGCGATGGAGGAATTAATGACAGTGGCCCAGATGGGAGAACCATTTTGGCACCTCCAAGACGATGGCGTGACCGAGCGATTACATGATTTTGAGTACAGACGTGTGTTTCAGAAGCTAGATCCAGCTCTGCAGGATCTATTCCCAGAGGAAGTGGCGGATAACGAATGGGGGAGGCCGCCAAATAGGCCAAATCCATCCAACACCAGTGAATTTCTGAACTCATCGCCCGAGCATGCGCAGAGAGTTCCCGCAATAGCAAGGCTTAAGACTGAAGCTTCCCGAGAAACCGCTGTCATCAATATGGATCAGTTTCGTCTCGTTGCAATGCTTATGGATGTGGTCGGACTGATCTCCTTATTAACTAGTCAACATACATAGAATGTTTTGTTACAACACATTAATGTTCTCTTTTTTTTGGATCGTTCTCAGGATCAATGGTCAACCACTTTCTCCAATATCGTGTCGAAGCCGACTGTAATTGGAATCTTGTATCCTGGCACGCTGGGGACTTATGATGGGACTTTGCAAGTGGTATGTATGAGATTTTCTTGTATTTTAATCGTATTATGAGAGTACGTGGCTATAAAAATTTTGTTCATCAATCATCACCCCATATCGTCGATCATTGGAGTTGACAAAATGTAATTATTAGCCACTCTATATCTGTTCACGTATCATATCGACCTATATATGAGTAAAGATGCATTAGTATAGCATCAATAAGTTCATGAAAAACCAACATATATTGGCTGAGCCTTTCCAGAATGTTGAGAAAAACCAACATATCTCCCTCACCATTGTTGTGGAATAATTGTCCGAGAATGTTGAGAATATATCCTAACCTTCTCACGTTTTGTTGAATGACAATTGACATTTTACATGACATTGTTCAAACATTAGCATTTAAATTATATACGGAACGAAAATTGCATGAATGCATGTCTTGGAGCTTGTGGTTGGGGACAAGGTGATCCCTTACTAGCGAGAACTATCAAAATATTTGACATGTGAACACTACCTTATTTTTTTCACTCTCAAAATAGAATACGAGTGTACTATGAGTCTAAGTCTATCATTTATACTGCCTAAACCTTGATCAACGATTTAAGTGTCCTTTTCTCATCTTTAATTCCTAGATGTAGCTTCAAAGCTAGTTAGACAATGCACCCAATGTCTTCAAACAAGAAGTTTTATAGATTTGAATAGTAATATCCAAAACTAGCTAATTCTTTTTTCTTTACTGTCTCCTAGATGTCTGCGGAATTTCATTTGCCTACCGCACTTGTTCCCTCGAGATCCGTTTACTTTGCCAGGTACTGCAAGCAGCTTGACTGGGACCTGTGGGGAGTAGTCGATTTTTCACTAGAGTCTATGTTTCATTGCACATACTTTAAGTACCAAAGGAGGCCATCGGGTTGTCTGATCCAACAATTACCAAATGGTTTCTCTAAGGTTTGACTCTTGAGTTTAATTAATACTCAACCCTTATTATGTTCAGCTTAATTGATATATCCATTTATGTATATGCATAACAGGAAAAGAAAAAACATGCAATTAAACGTGGAATGACATAATTATAGTTATGTTGCCAAATGTGTTTTATGTGCATTTAGGTCACTTGGCTTGAGAATGGAGGAGTGGACTATACCTCAATCCATAGCATCTATAGGCCAATTGTCTGCTCTGGTTTTGCGTTTGGTGCAAAGCGCTGGATTGCTGCCATCACCAGACAAGCCGAATGGCTGCAAGCTCTAATGGTGCCAAATCGGAATGCCAGATTCAACAATGGTAAAACAACTTCACACACGCACCAAAAAGAAAAAATAAATAAAACCCTTATCTTGTTATTCTTTTATGAGTAAAATAGTTTCATGATGATTGGTGTAATTACTGGCTAACACCATCTTTGTGATTTTTGGCGTATTATGTGCAGTGGTGATATCACAAAGTGGCAAGGAGAACCTGCTGAAATTGGCTGAGAGGATGATGAGAACTTACTTGAAGGAAGTGAATTGCTCTACATCAAATAAGTGGTCTCCATTGCTAGCAACCTGTGGAGGGCAAGATATGAGGGTAACCACCAGGACGAACCGTGGCGGAGAAATCGGAAGGCCTTATGGATCTTCCATTGCTTTCACAACCTCGGTTTGCCTCCCATTTCCAGTCAAAAAATTGTTCAATTTCCTCTCTGATGGGGCCCTCCGAGACAAGGTACTATGCAATCTAGATCAATACTTAAGAATAAATAAATTAGCGAATGAATGAATGATGAAATGCAAATTTTGTGTATTATCATATGCTAATGAGTTGTTTTACTGGGATATGCTTCACTGAGTTAACTAGTTAGAACAAAGGGAACTACCTGTGCAATGGAATGAATAAGTTCAGGTGATCTTTGCTTTGGTATTGCTGGTGGAAAGATTAACTTTCGCAGATGATGCTGACAAAGACAAAATATTTGTCTCTAGAAACTCACATGTGCGATTTTTGTTTTCAAAGTCAGGCATACATATATGCCTATCTCATAAGTCCTCGCACAAAAATCGACCTTAGCTTATGGTGACAGAACCATTCTGTAGTCTTATAGTGCGGAGCTTTGACGTTAATTTTGTAAGCGTGGGATCTCATAATGATCTTTATGAATGAAGACACATCATGCAGAAGTGTTTCTGGAAATGCTTCTTGCTTTTCCTTGAATGCTCGTGATCTGATGCATGTATCTATATGATGTCAAGTTCCTATAAAACCAAACGATTGTTATGGTGAAAGATTAAGTTTTCATCGCATCGACAAAGTTAAGCGGGGTGCATTTTTCTGCTCGTGGTGATTGTCGATACCGGGATTAGTCCAGCATTGCGGTTAGGTGACCCGCTTAATCGTAGTCGTATATTAGCTGATTTTAGTACTTCTCTCCTCCCCATCTTTAGTGGGATGCTCTTGCTCAGGAGCGTGTCACTCGGGAAGCCACATGCATCTGCACAGGAGCAGACCCAGCGACTCGCGTGTCCATTATGCAAGTGGAGGTAAGTACTAGAATCTCTTTTCATCCTCGCTTTATCAGATCCTATATCAGTAGAAAACCACATTTGTTTTGATAGCTTTGCCTGTTTCTTTCTTCGCAGCCGGCTCCGAACTCTCCCTCTGTCCTTTACTTGCAAAACAGTTACTCAGACCCGACAGGCTCTTATATTGTTTACGCTCCAGTCGACCGTGGATCGATGGCCTCACTCCTAAGCGGGGGGAACCCCGATTCGGTGGTGATGTTGCCTTCGGGTTTCGCGATCCTGCCTGAGAAGCCAACCGTGCCCGGAGGAGATAGCCGCAGGAGTCTCTTGACTGTTGCGTTTCACATTATGGACGTGTCCGCAAGAGTGCAAAGTAGTATCCTCCCTCGTCATGTAGCTGATGGGGTCCAGAAGATCATCTCAGGAACAGTTGATGCGATCCATGCTACTTTGCAGGCTTCCATTGAAGCAGAAATCCTTCGCGCAAGAAGGGTTTGGAACCTGCGACCAAACATTTTATCCAGTAAGCTTGTTTTTTTTTTCCCTGTAATCTTGCTTCGAGAGTCCGGTTCTTTTTTAATAGTTCGTTCTTGTTAAGTTTCATTTCTATTTTTGTCAATTTCAGATTCTTTGGAGTTATACGGTTTGTTGGTCTTGAAAACAAGCTAATCGTTATTTACTTTTTTTAGGTACTTAGAGAATTAAATATGGATTGATGTACACTCATGCGTGAATTATATACATTGACGAAGCAAATTGTAGCACAGATTTATTGCTAAATTATATTATTTTTTGTCAAACACGGGCAATGCGTGAGTATACACACACACATATATACATATATACTATTTGTTAAATATACCAGATTATAATAGATATTTACATTATTCAACTCTTGTTGAGATTTACACCGTCATGTAATAGAACCCTCTCACAAGGACGTGGTTCAACCCTGTATGAGTTTTCCGTGATTTTTCAGTTTCTTATGCAACTCTAATGAATAAAATACATGCATAATATCTTCCTTTATAATAGTATTGCTAGTTAACCATGATATGTACGAGAATTACTAGGCATAGATATACCTTAACAACATAATTATCATTAGGTGCTTTCCTTAACTTTATGTAGAGCCGCATGATCCATCTTTTTTGAGATTTCATCATTATTAATATGCTTTACTCCTTCATTTTGAGTGTATTGAAGATTGAAACCGAGTTTGTTGGTACTGCAGTTATTCTAGAGGATGAAAAGGCAAGGAAATTGGGCCGCACAGATCCGTAGGATACTGTCTGAATCTCTCTGCTGTAGACAAAACTACCATCGAGTCATCTGCTATAAACTAAATAAAAGTTTAGCTTAAACTTTTTTTAATTTATCAATGTCGTCTATCGTGTCTGTTTGCGAGACTCTCGCATATTGTGTGTTGTGAAACATCTCTTTATATGGCATCGGAAGCTGTAGAAGCTGTCTGATATGACCTGGGTTTTAAGTTAAATGCCAATGTTGTGATTAATCCTTTGGACGAGCAGTTTGCTTTCTGCTTTTTACCTTTATGTCGCGATAAAATGTTGTGTTTTTATTAGCGAGGGATATGTTGCTTATACATGATCTAGCTCTTCTGACGTTGGATCTTCTAGCTCAGGCTGGTGATCCAAATCCGGGGGCTATCATATGCATAGCTTGGCGAGGCAGGTGTTGTTAATTTACGATGTGCGCGGATTGGTTCACGTGCATGGCTTTGGTTGCATGCAGAAAAGAATCCTTCAAAACAGGGCCTTTTTCTTTTCACTAAGTCCAAAGCTTGTTTCATTCAGTCACTTTCAGCACATCGACGTTTAGAATAGTGAAACATCATGGCTCGGAAAGCATGCGAGAGGTCACCGTCTCGTTGACTATCTCAGTGCAGATCACCTCTGCAGTTTGGGCCACTTATAAACAGTGGATGGCCTGACTATATATTATCCCATAGGTTATCGTGATTGCTTATGGGATTATTTTCCCTGTCTGCGTGGGTCGATGTGAAAGTGTCCTTTTCATCCCTAATGTTGGAAAGATTTAAGAAAACTTTTCGAACAATCCTGACACAACAACAATCCTGACACAACTAAGACAGACAAACTCGGGGCCGTGGTTAGCTTAGTCACGTAGTTCTGTTGTTGCATCTTGACTGCTAGGTAAATAACTTAATTTGGAAGTTTGTCCGTCTAGAATGGAATTTCTTTTCATCTTCATTAAACGAGGGGAAAAAAGATCATTTCTTATGAATACGCTAGAGATATTTTTCTCGACTAGCAGTCTTCAACTCTGGGTACGTAGATCGATTACTATATATCATTGAAAACGATTTCATCTTGCTGGAACTTTCCAGCACCTCCATTGTATGAGAACTAGAATATTTCCTCATTGAGTTGGTCGAGAAATGATAAATTTGCTTTGAATCTTGAATTCAATTTGGAAACTAGAAACGAAAACAGAAAGTAAATATACACACACACAAACACACACTTTTCTATTCTATTCCTTTAACATTGCTAGTTAGATTTTGCCCATGAGTAGGATGGTTCAACTCAGTCCTTGTGTGAGCGTATATAAAGAAAAGAAACCTTAGACTGATTTTGTCGTCTCGTAGAATCTAAAGTATTAACTATTTAAGAACTAGCTTAGCTTGGGTCATGGCCCTTGCCCAACTAGCTCAGCTTGCACTTTCATAGATACGATTTCATGAGGTTATATATCACAGATATAATTGGACATTAACTCTTTCCATACTCCGCCGCTTGCCTTGGCTCACTCGGAGCGACAAACTAATCATTTTTCGAGTGGCCCAATCTGCCCTCCCAACTATGCAGTCTAGGTGCATCATATACGATAACAACTCCAATTTTTTCCAAGTTCAGTAACATAATGACCGATAATGCAACCTACGCACAAATCTTCAACTACTCGATCTCTCTTTTCTTGGCTATGTGGCATACCTTTTGATCTTGAAGGAGGCTTTGCTTCGCCGGTACACTGGAAACAGAGATTTTCCCTCTTTTTCTTTGAAGCAGGAAATTAGATGATAATAAAACCTGACCCTGAAGTATGTTTTTGCAGCATCAAGAGACTTTTACCTAATGGAAAGGATATACAGTGAACTTTTCGCATCAATTCTTTTCCCACAAGCAGTGGAGCAGCGAAATCCTCTGGAAGAGAACAAGAGATCACCAAACTGAAACTGTCGATTTCAATCAAGAGCTTCAGAATTACAAGCCTTTCTGGAAAAACCGCAGAGCCTTCATCTGCCGGGGAGGATGTCGGTAAATGAAAAATCATGGAAAGGTGGACCTGCGGCATGCAAAAATAGAGAATGCTGAATGCAAACTGCAGTTCCTTAATCATTCATTCCATTGCTTGTTCAATTAAGGAAACATAAAATGCACGGACCAAGTGCTATGAGGAAACCATGACAAGATCCAAACGTTGGAAAGCATGCAGATGCTATGACCATGCAAATACGTAGGCTAAGATCCCTACAAGATTTAGCTTCTGGGAGAAGAACCTAGAATCACAGCCTTTTCTTGTCTGAAGATGCCTTGGAACTTAGGGGCTTTCAGCAGATTCTGAGTAGGTAATGGAGAGTCCACAAATTTAAATAAGAAACGTGTAAAAATTCAGTTACACTATTAAATTCTCAAGTACACTTCACCGATCCAACGGTATGATATTTCCAGCAATTTTAGGGCCTTACAATGTGCCAATTGATTCTAAATAAGAATCTTCTTTGATTTTTTTACCTTGCTTAGAAGGGGTTATATAAACAATCTACTAACCTGTGTGCCTCCCAAGAAGCAATTGTAAAGAAAAATAAAAGCATTGTATGGAACGAAAAGGCCCATGCAAATGCTGTGCAAACCTTGATAAGTGGTGTCATGGCATAATTAGCTAATTTACTCTATGAACACTTATGCACTTCTGAGAACAGATTGACCTTGAAACCACCCCCCGAACCGCTCAAAATTCCTTCTCTATCTTGAGAATTTTTTGACTCGATTTCTGAATCTTTTGTCACCTCTCAACCAAACTAAACAAGGAAGAGGAAAAAACTAACCTTCTTGTTCTCCTAAAATGTGAAAGGGAACATGTGTATTCATCTTTGTGCAACCTTCACTCCAGTTAACCACGCCAGGGCTCTGCATATGTTCATCTGAAGGCTGCAAGGGCCCCAAGACAGATATACAAATTGCAGGCTCACTCATGAGACCTAGATAATCTCGTGCACGCCTCCAAACCCGGCCATCTGATATTCGAGATCGAGCTACCTGGTCATGCAAGAGTGACTTAGGGAAATTTTAATAGTTGACAATCTGGCATTGATGTTTAACAAAGCTCACAACGGACCAAGGATATTACTAAACAAGGACAAGATATCGCATGAGTACATATACAAAAGCATTGTTCTCTTACTACGGTTGTCAAACATTCTGATTAAAATCTACAACCTACCTTGCCTAAGGACACACGTGCCCTTGGAAGCAGCTCACGATGGTGAGTAGCAAGCTTTGCAATTGCTGTTATCACAAAACACAGAAGCCTTGCCTGTGATGACTTTCTGGATGTGTCACCATTGGATCCAACAGCCAAATCCTGCCTCAGCCCAAGACGACTTCACAAATAATCGAGAAATAAACTTTATGAGTAGTCTGGTAGTGCAAAAGATGACACCAGCTAATAATGGATGAAGCATTTCAGTATGATGAAGAAAATCCCCCTCCAACTAGAGCAGAAACAAAAGTGTCCACTGTAAGGGCCTAAAGGCAATGGCTCAGCTTACCTAGATGAAAGGTTTTCATATAAGAGTAGCTCTAAGCTCTCGAAAAGCTCACGAGCTGCATCTTTGTGAGATCCACCTCCTCCTCCATGCTCCCCAATGGCCCAACATAGTTGCAGCGCCAACTCTGTCTACAGAAGAGAATTACAAATAATTTTGCCATTTGCATAATATAACTCGAAGCAGCAATATGGAGGAAATTCTCTGACCTTTGCAGGACTATCATAAGCTTCTCCAAGCCTATCCATGATAGGTTTCTGCAAAGAATTTGGACATGTCCTTAGATAAGGCTTAAAAAAGGTGAATACTGAAGAAAATCAAAAACTTCCAGTCAGAAAATTGTCATGCGAGGAAAACAAAGATTGTGCCCTCTGAAACCATAAGGAATGTGGTGAGGATGAAAATGTTCTACTATTGTCATTCCATACCAGAGTCCACACAAGAAAGGTAAACCATCAAAATGGTGGCTAAACAAAACAAATTACCTTAGTACACATAGCTCCTTCCTCTATCTATATTCAAATTGCTTAGAACTGTATTGAGCCTACTAAAAGTTCGCACAGAAAGAACCACTCCCAAATATGGAATTATGAGCTTGCTCTTCTTTGACATGACATTACCATTAATGCTGCCTGATCATTGCTAGGACTGGCTGAACTAAACTACTGAAGCAGAAAGAACATGAATATATCTGAGAGGGCATTACCTTCAGAACAGCGACAAAGTTTGGAAAGCGCTGAAATGCTGCAAGCATGAATCCCAAGAGCCTCTTTTGAACCTACAGTGGAAATGGCAAATACCCAACCTCTTCAGATAATAATGTAGTATTTGTATGCATGAAAACTCAAAACTTCCTAGCAAGAAAGGATGTTCTATAGGATGTGAAATATACCGTGTCTAAATACAAAGATGTGATTTATCATGCTCTACCAAACAGCAGAGCATCACATTAAAACAGTTAAAAAGTATATCATATTTGCATCCCAAGGAGCTGTTGAATAGTGTGAATGGACCTATTTCATAGGGTTATCCATGAGGAAGCTCCATTACATTAAAATGAGAAAATTCCACAGAATTATGGTCTGAAAGGAGCTGATGACTTGAATCATTGGAGCTAATTCACCAAGTCATTCGTAAAAAAAGCTCTATCAAATTGATACAAGAAACATCCTACGAAATTATGGTTTCATTTTCTTTTCTTAACTCTTGCCAATATGCTATGTGGAGGCAGTTCAGTGTAGTCAGTAAGCAGCAAAATATATGTCTTGCCTATCATGTGTTTTAACTTCTTCTCGAACTGCAAGTATATGCTAGTTTAAGGCCACTAGATCCTACTAGTCTCTAGTTACGACAGCTATTCTCACCTTATACTTCACCACTTAATACCTGTGCAACAATGATGAAAATGGAAATGACAGTTTATTAACCACATCATATTAAAGGATTACCTCATAGGAGAAAGTTTTGTCTGGAAATATTTTGGAAATTCTGGACATAAGCAGGGGAACCAATGCGCAGATCAAAGCTGCATATGCGAGAAAGTTCGAGGGAAAATGGTGAGACACAGTTAAGCTCTGCTACGAACAAATCACAAGAAGACAAACAGCGTGTATATTGACTCTCGGCTAATGTTAGGATTCAAGACATACAGTCATTTACTTCACGTAGAGCTATGGCAAAATAAACATCAAGGAGCCTGGGAGCTATATGCAATGCTTGTTTCAGTCGCTCAGACTGAGGGTTGTTTATTGCAGCCAGTGCAGCTGTCATCCCTGGAGAATTCCAATGACGTTCCTACAACATAACCTTTTACGGTTAATAGCTCATTGCATCAGTCAGCTAAAGATAAAGGATTCAACCCTGAACTTGACCAAAAGTGTTCAAGTGGCATCAGATAACCTCCAAGACCTGATAATGAAAATATTATGACAATATCAACACTACTATGCTTTGTGCTTCCAAAGAATACGTGCACAGTAAAAATACAATGATATGAAGAGGGTTCCCCTCATGATCTTCATATAAAATAAGTTAAATTCGCTTAGCACTCTCAATGAGACCAAACACTAGCTCCATATTAAGAGTAAAGATGATCTCGAAACAGAACAAGACTTGAGAAAGAAAAGCCCTACAGCAAGGCCATCGTTTTCATCCTTCAGAAGGTCGAGAAAAAGAGGGTCAGCAACATCAATTGTGTTGTTATCCTCAGATTCAGAGTCTGCTCCTCCATCACCAATGGTTGATCCAGTATATGCTTCATCCATGAGAGCAAGTAACATCTGCAATCATAAAAATTTGCATGCCCTTTATTGAACAATGCAGCAGTAGAACAGCCTGACTCCTTCCAGATTTTAAGTGCCAGAGATAACCTCAGGAGCCGTACTCTTCTGAATTGAAGCTATGCTGCTTCCAATAAGAGATCCAGAGCTTCTTTCTACCTTCTCTAATGCCACAACCAAAACTAGAGTGGACAAAAAGGAACATGGTAAATCCATACAAGTATGACCTTAAGAAAAGAAAGACAAAGTGTTGTGCAACCGACAATTACAGCGGATGCTATACAAGCATTTGTGGTTTTTATTATTATTATTATTATTTTTTTTTTTTTTTTGGGAGGGGGGGGGGGGAGGTAGAGAGAGTTCATATTCATCTGTCACAAGTGTAGACAAGAGTTGAAAAAGAATCTGACAAGCTTTACTAGAGAATGGAATAATAAATTTTCAGGTATAACCGGAGTCCCTGACCCATTGAAATACAGAATTAAGCCAGCAAGCAGCACCGTCATCAAACTAACCTAAACTTCTACAGGTCAAACTCTATACTTCCTCCACACATCCTATTATGATACTGTTGTCTCCAAATGAAAACTTGGAAACCCCTCACCCCTAATAAGTTTCTCTTACTTTACTTTTAGAGAGAGTTTGGACGTTTCATCAGCTCCCCATCATGACTAAGTCCATGCATGCCATGATACCTAAAATCAACATCTATATGGTTGATGAATTTATCAGACCATAAGGGTCTGTGCAGACTACTAGTTGAACCACAAAGCAGTAAGGAGTTTGGACCATCGAAAAGATGCACATGTTATAATTTAGAGAATGTAATTCCACCTGGTAGGTCCATCAAAGATGGAAATAGAGGAAGAAAAGATCCAGTGGCTATCAACCCAGGAAAAATTGTTATGAATGAGTTCTCCAACCTGCAGTTTTAGACGCATCAATCCTGATTAGTTGATCTTCCATCAGATATCAAAAGCCTAACAATTCACTGTCCAAACTGTTCAACGGAAGAAAGTTTAGAGGATACAGAAAAGCTCCTGACCCCTAATGTAATTTGAACTCTACCATACATTTCCACATATAATCTATTGGAGGTTGACATTAAAAGGAAGTCCTACTTCTTTTAAAAGTCTCAACATGACTCATCTGGTTTATAACCTACCTTATTATGCTTCCATTGTCATCCTGACTCATGCCCTTGAAAAATAATCTCAAGAATTAATTGCTTTTAGAATACACTTATAAGCAATTTCTTCTCCCCTCGGTACCACCTGAAGGTGAGTCTTGTGTGGGAATGGAAAAGAAAGATTTTGTTTGCATACACCAGAAAATAAGCCTAAAGTACTGAAGGTTGCTTCCAATTTCCATCTCTCTGAAACCTAAATTTTCCAACCTAAATTGTGAGTGCTCCTACTCACTTTCTACATATGATTTCTTCTCTCCTATCTTAAACTTTCCTAAAAAAAGAAAGTTTAACATGCCCAACATACCAAAATGAAAAATAACTAGTCTGCTGACTATGGAATCCACAAATAGCATGGCCAGCTAAGCTGGCAAGACTCAAGAGATATTGGTTGGACTGACCAGCAATGAAACATTGGTGGAAAACTTACTTCTCTCCATTCCAAGCAATCAACTTCAGCAACAGTGGGAAAAACTGCAAACACATTATCGCATCATCAGGAAGGTCTTGATTGATTTCCAGATTTATTGTAGCCATAGTTACAATACAAGTAATCATTTTTAAATGAGAAGAGCACAGTGTGCCATATCTAAATAAAGACCCCTCCTTTCAGTTTCTGCTTTTGATTAATTTCTCACTTGAAGCTGGCCAAATCAGAAGTGCTACATGATACAGAAGATGCTAACTAGAAGGCTATATGGGACCGAGTGACAAATACCGATAAGCTGCAACCATCAAGAGCAACAATTAGTGTTATACCTCTGGGAGCAATGAAGGAAAAGTATGCAGAAGTTTCTTCTTATATGTATTAAGAAAATCAAGTGTGGCTTCTGCAACCACCGGATCAGCAAATTCACTGCAGAAACATCAGGATAAGAATTAGGATTCACATCCCCCCGAAAAGTGCAAGGAGAATAAAAGCTAATTTGCCCTGACTTGAAAATTTTTAAGGACAAGCCTTTAAAATGAAAGAGTATGTAAATGAATGGTATATGAAAGCTAATTGACAGTGATCAGAATAATTTTTTTGAGTTTACAGGAAAGCTTATTCATCTCATGAAAAGAAGAAAAGCCAACAGCTTTACTCTTTAGTAATTCACACCATCCAGATTGCCACAGGACTACAGAAACCCTATTCCAGGCCTCCAGATGCTATATTGGTCATTGGGTGTTCATTCGCTGTTTTGCGGGATTCGGAGTTTTAAGGAAAATTCAGTAGGGTCATTTTCAAGGAAATTGGAGGGTCAATGCATCTCTGATAACTGATGCCGTGGGGCATATTAATCAGACTTCGAAAAACCTGGTTGTTGGTAATATTATTGAGAAGAATGAGATAACAAAATCAAATTCCTTGGTCTTTTCAAATTGGTGGTCTTTTCGATATCCTTGAAAAAGGTGAAGCCATGTCAAAATGTGCACGTGACATGGTAGGATAGGTCGTTACCGGCTCAAGCATGATTTGAAGAATGTCCGTAGACTTGTATCAGCATCGTGAAGGACTATATCCCCGAAGTCGAGAAAGAATTGAAGAATCGCCTGATATAGTATGACAATGAATACCATACAATAATTAAGTAGTCATGCCAGTAAAACAAGCATATGCATATTTAGATGGTATACCTGGCTGCATTTTGAACAAAATATCACACATATCCTTCCTAAAACTGGTCTATTTTAGTATCTCCAAATCTACACTGTACATCCCCACTTTAGAATGAGCATGGAAAGATGATGCAAGTGTAAGACGCTTTTAGGGAATCCAATCATCTTTCTCCATAAAAGGACATATTGAACAGCGAGCATTGCCGAAATTATGCGATCATAAATCCACGGCATTCAAAAGCGACGGAACAAGTAAATGCATGAAAGAGAACGTGGGGAACGATATCGAACCAGCGAGAGAAGGCCGTAAGAGGTGTTGGATTGGGACAAGGAAGCCATCGCCCGTTGGAAAAGCTTATTAATCTGAGGATACACCCTCGCGATGAGATCTTCCGAGTTCTCAGCCTTGCACAGTTCGTACAACCTCTTCACCTATCCAAATAATCGAACAGGAACAAAAGAAAACAGAACCACTTCGTAAGTGTCAGCACATGTATATGAACTATAACGATCGCTCGACGAGCTCATCCGAACTCCATACTGTAAATACGCAAAATCACGGTCCGTTCGAGCTCGCTCGAGCTGATTCTTCGATACCGCCGCACGAGGAAGCGAGCGCGGACGCGAGCGCTGCTCGCAGTTCACCTTTCTTCCTCCTTCGCCGGTCCCTCTTCGCTGCCAAGCAACCGAACGGAAAAGAAATAGCGGCGCGAATGAGAAAGGGGGAGAGAGAGAGCTCACCGACTGAAGAAGAGACGGATCGGAGGCGGGATCGCCGGAGAAATTGGAGTCCCTGGCGCTGCTCGACAGGGTCCGGAGATGGAAATCCCAGCCTCCGTTTCGATCCGCCATTGCTGATCTCGACGCGATGATCTCGGAAGCGGAATCCACCACCAACTGTTTGCGGAATTGCGCTTGCCGGGGGTGGTGATGACGATTGATGAAGAGGGCGCGAGACAACGGTGAAATTGTTCTTTTTTTCCCTCGTTTTTTTTTTTTTTTTTTTCATTTCATTTCGTCTTTTGTTGAATATAATCAATTAAAATTGATAAAAGAGAATTTCCAGAAAGCAAAGAAAAAAAGTCATTGGAAGAGAACAATGTGGGAAAAGAAAGGTCTAAGAAATTGAATAAAAGAATGTCCCTGATAATTGGCTAAACAAAGAGAAAAGAAATATTTTAAAAGAGCAAACCTGGTCGTGACTGTTTTATGATTAATATGAATGATGATTCAATACATCTAAATGATATTAATTTTTTAAATAGTTTTGAACTATATTCAGTAAAAGAATTGTGAAAAAATAATAAAGATCGATCCTTCCTATTTTACATTTTAATTACATAAATTATTGTTTCTATCTCGTTCACTTAGTCAAAATATTTTTTTGAAGTAAATATGGTTTTATCATTTTGATTCAAAGATTTAAGTTTCAATTCTAATTCCATAAATTGTGGTAGAATGATCAATTTTCTACGATGGTTACATTTTCAATTCACCCTTTCTAAGTAAAACTCTTCTCCAGTTTACTTGTATTCAATTTATGACTAAATTAAACTTTACTGAAAATAGAATATATTCATTTTCAAGTATTTTATTCTTTGTTTTTCCATCACGGAACCTTTTTTATTTGGGAATTATATCTGGTTTAGAAAATGAATAAATTCATCTTTACTTCTTTTATTTTTCTCTCGTGTCACTTTTATATTAGTCTAATTTTGCACTTGCTTCTCATTAACACCTCCATCTATCACGGCCTCAACACATAAACCGTTTCTTCACTATATTTAAAATTTGAAATCGTTTATTTGGACTCGTGTTGTGTTAGAGAAAAAATATACGAGATGAGATAGTAAATAAATAAAAAAAATATGGAATTTTAGTATAGGGCATCTCACAATACCGAGTTAAAATAACAAGTGATTTTCATTTTCAGCTTATTATTTGAAATTAGGGGGCTACCCTGTCTTGTAAATTCTATGTATAACTATTCAAAAAAAGATTCTGAAAAATCATACTTTAATTGTTTCAAATTTAAATATTTTGAATGGTTTTAGTATGATTTTGAAAAATCATACTTTAATTGCTCCAATATTACGGTTTTACGCATTTCTTCCCAATAAAAATGAAGATTTAATAATCGTAAAATTCACAAAGACAAGGACCAAAATATAAAAGTAAAATCCATGGTAAATATCCTATCGTAGCACAGAAAAGCTTCCTAAAATAATTTTGTGTATGAGCATTATACTAATTATAACATTGGAGCCGCAACAATCATAATTATTTAAACAATTTAGGTCTTCAATTGATACAATGTAAAATCATTTTTTTTCAGAAGAAGAGATAATTTAAAAAAAAATAAAGTGGTGCAAATCTAAAATAAACTATATTCACATTATTTTTTTGAATCTTCATTTCTGGATAAGTTTTTTTCCCCACGTTTTTGGTAAGTCCAAAATTGGCAAGTGGTCGGTAAAGTCATGAACAAATGATTTTACCTAACGCTTCCTAAAATAATATTTATATTTGAGCTTCATAATGATTAACTATTTTAAACAATTTAGGTCTTTAATCGATAGAATGGGAAATTTATTTTTTTCAGAGCGAGAGATAAAATTAAAAAAAAAACATTATAAGTTGTGCGAATCTAAGAAATATATATATTCACATAATTTTATGGACGTTTATTTTGGGATAGGTTCCCCCCACATTTTTGGTAAGTCCAAAATTGGCAAGTGGTAGATAAAGTTCTGAACAAAATAATTTTACCTAAATATCCCATCTTACCAAAAAAATACTTCCTAAAACAATATTTGCATACACATTTCATAATGATTATAATATCGAAGCTGCAACAATCATAATTATTTTAGATAATATAGATCTTCAATTGGTAGAATGCAAAATCAATTTTCTTTTCCAAAGGGGAGAGATAAATTGAAAAAGAAAAAGAAAAGAAGAAGCATTTCAAGCCGTTCGAATCTAAAGCAAACTATATTCACATAATTTTTTGAAACCTTTATTTCTGGATAAGTTTTTCCGCCCACATTTTCGATAAGTCCAAAATTGGGTAATGGTAGTAGGTAAGGCACCAACTAAAAGAATTTTACCAAAATAAGACCAGAGGAGAATCCGACACTTAAATGAAACAATAAATATCTTTACATAATTATTTCCATGAAATCTCACTGCCCTGCAGGAAAAATAAATAAATAAATAAGACAAGTCTCCTCAAAATCCACAAAAACTCCGGCGGCCTCTTCCCTCTCTCTGTTTCTTTCCAACGCTAATGGCCGCCTCCATTAAAGCTCCTCCCTCCTCCTCAGGCGCATTCCCAACCCTCCACAGGCCCCGACCGTCGTCGCCCCTCAAGCCCTCGAGATTCGCGTTCGGCCCGCCCCCGGCCCGCCGCCTCCGATCCGCCATTTCCTGCACCCTCGCCCGCGACTCCCCCGTCCGAATGGAGGAGCCCGCCCCCGCCCAGCTGCTGCGGCCCGACCCGTTCGGCCGATTCGGGAAGTTCGGCGGGAAGTACGTCCCCGAAACCCTAATGTACGCGCTGTCCGAGCTGGAGTCCGCGTTCCATGCGCTTGCCGGGGATGACGAGTTTCAGGTCCCGTCGAGTTTTCTTGCTTTTCTTGAATTTTCTTTTTCTTCTCTCCTTTTCCCCGAAATGGGTTTGTTTCGTTGCTTGTAAATGAATTTTCCGGCGCTGTTTTTAGCGTTTTGGTTCGTGTTCTTGAATTGTCGTTATATTGGTTTTTGTGTTTTTTTTTTTTTTTTTTTTTGGGGGGGGGAGGTTCAAAGTCGCTATATTGGTTATTCGATTTGATTCGATGCAATGGGCTGGACGCTGATTGATGTGGGCACTGAGGAATTCTACCGTAATGTGAGATATTTTGGAAATTGTGTTTTTTCGTGGATGATAGGGATGTTTGAGCTCTTGAAATGATTGGTGGAGGTTCTTCTTTGACATTTTTTTTTCTTGAGCGGTCTACTCGGAAACATGCATGAGTTTTTGCATATATGGAACATATTAGTTGTAATCACGTGTCATGGATGTCTTTCAAGTTATTTGATCCGCATAGGTATTGCTCTGTCGGTCATTTGACAGAACTTTAGCCCGGTTCGTTGACATCTTGGGCTCATTTACTTTCTTGGGTTTCCAGCTTTCTGTCATTCATCTCTCATGAGTTTGTAAGTATTGTTGTTTTGGCATTTTGGAGTCCTTGCTGAGATGAATATGCGTTTGTCGCAGAAAGAGCTAGATGGGATTTTGAAAGATTATGTTGGTAGGGAGAGTCCTCTTTACTTTGCAGAACGGCTCACAGAGCATTACAAGCGCCCAAATGGTGAAGGGCCGCACATATACCTCAAGAGGGAAGATCTCAACCATACCGGAGCTCACAAAATTAACAACGCTGTTGCTCAGGCTTTGCTTGCAAAGCGGCTGGGCAAAAAACGGATAATTGCTGAAACTGGAGCTGGTCAACATGGAGTTGCAACTGCTACAGTTTGCGCCCGCTTCGGGTTGCAGTGCATTATATATATGGGTGCCCAAGATATGGAGAGGCAAGCACTTAATGTTTTCAGAATGCGTCTTCTTGGAGCTGAGGTGCGCTCTGTGTATTAGCCCTTGTGCTACATTGGGTCCTTATTGTATGATGGTGACGGTGGTCTGACTCTCTGATTATCGAAATCTTAGTTTACTTCAAATTGTCGTGTTGCATGAAGTTGGAAAATCTTGCAGGTCTTTTACCTTTGTCCGAATGCTGTTAGTTTTGATTTTAATACTACTACGCATGAGCTTTCAATGTAATGAGCAATGTTCGAATTGTTCTTTGGAATCCAAGATCCAACTCATATAAGGTGAGCAGTTAGTCTGTTAATCAAATTCATATGGAGATAAACACTGCGATGGAAGTAGCCTCGATGTAATAATTTTGAAAACTCTTATTTCGTAATCAGAGCCGGGGGTTAGAGTTAGCAAATCAAGTGTGAAAGGATTTGCTCGATGCTGCAAAACCATCTATTTTCTGTACCTGCTCAATTTCTAGCAGCAGGCTTCCTTCTAACCGCTGCCACTCTCAGTTCTGCCCCTGAGGATTTTGCTTTTCTTATTCTACTTCTTGAAGCTACTTTTCCTTGCTAATTGGGTTTGGACTTGGAGCCTTGGACAGTACTTGACTTTAGGCCTCGTGCACCGTACAATATATTTGGTGGCTACTGCATTATTAGGAGTCGGTGAAAGCTGAGCTCTGACTGCTGGTGGTTAACAACTCTTTATATGAGCAATCTAGATTTGAATGAATGTCCACTCTATGATGCTCCCTTCAATTAAAATTCATCTCCTCTTTCATTGCATCTGTTGAAATCATGATGTGTATGTTATCAAATGCAGGTTAGAGCTGTGCATTCTGGAACAGCAACATTGAAGGATGCTACATCCGAGGCTATAAGGGACTGGGTAACAAATGTGGAAACAACCCATTACATTTTGGGTTCTGTTGCTGGGCCTCATCCATACCCAATGATGGTCAGGGATTTCCATGCGGTGATTGGTAAGGAAACTCGGAGACAAGCTCTTGAAAAATGGGGTGGAAAACCAGATGTGCTTGTCGCCTGTATTGGGGGAGGATCAAATGCCATGGGACTCTTCCATGAATTTGTTGATGATAAGGATGTTCGGTTAATCGGTGTGGAGGCCGCAGGTTTCGGCGTGGATAGTGGTAAACATGCTGCCACTTTAACTAAAGGGGAGGTTGGCGTGCTGCATGGAGCCATGAGCTACTTGTTACAAGATGATGATGGGCAGATTGTTGAACCCCACTCGATTAGTGCAGGGTAAGCAACAACCTTACATTGCCTTTGAACTTTCTATAGTTTCCCTCTGATGACACTCTTTCTTTGTCATCATAAAGCTTGGACTACCCTGGAGTTGGACCTGAGCATAGTTTTCTGAAAGATATCGGACGTGCTGAATACTATAGCTGTACTGATGAAGAGGCATTAGAAGGTCAGGGATCTCTCTCTCTCTCTCTCTCTCTCTCTCTCCCGTGCACATTTGTTGCTTTTGAATTTTCGTGTGCTTATGGAAGAGTACTTCTGCACTTCAAGGTGCAAAAGTCCCTGGTTTTTGGGTACAGGTTGATATGACTAGTTTTGATATATTCTCCTCTTGTTTCCCTGTATGAGGCAGCCTTTAAAAGATTATCACGGCTGGAGGGCATAATCCCAGCCCTGGAAACATCCCATGCGCTGGGCTTTTTGGAGAAGCTGTGCCCAACTCTCCCTGACGGAGCGAAGGTTGTCCTAAACTGCAGCGGCAGAGGGGACAAGGATGTTCAGACGGCCATTAAATACTTGAAGGTTTAGTGTTGCGATGACAACTCATCTGTGTGCCATCTTCTGTTTCATATTCAGTGGAGGGTTTTACATGGATTCTTAAACTCCTTTCAACCGCTTTAAAGAACAGATTTTGACTCCGTCCATATTATTCATGTCAAAGTAGCTAATAATCTGTGGTGTGCTTTTTATTTATTTATTTATTTATCTATAATCCGAATATAGTTCTGTTTTCGATTTGCATTAAATTAATGATCCGGGCTTACAGAGGACCATATTGCTAAGCTTGGCCTGCTCGCACATTGCGTGGGAATGATGGGCGATTTATGAGCACCTATATCCATAAATACCATGTCTATCTTCTCTTTTTCTCATCTATTGTCATGACCATTGGCTTAGCAAAGTGAGTTATACATCTCTTGTTCCCTTTTCCATATAAACCCAACACATGACCTTTTTCTTTCTTTGTTCTTTCCATAACCAATTGATTTCCCCCAAGGTTACTGGAGAAGAGGAAGGCGCCAAAATATGATGTATCATAGCATCCCTCTTATGCAAACATAGTTAGGAATGCCAGAGTATGAGAAGTGCGAAACCGAATTACGTGGATATAGAACTATAAGAGAGAAAAGGGGAATGTGGAAGTATCAAATACTGGATTTCTCAGGTTTTTGATTGTGTAAAGTTCAATCTTCTGTAGGGTGGTACATAAGCTATAGCTATTACAGAGTGACACGATATATATCTTATATCTTAACAAATTAGGGAGTTTCAAGAGAAGCCATGAGGGGATCAAACAATCCCAACCTTTTTCTTGAATTCTAATTTCTTAAACTCAAGAATGTAACAACCAAAGAAAGAAAAAAAAAAAAAAAAAAAATAGGGGAATTAGGTAAGAAAACAGAAACTTATTCTCTCTCTTTCTCTCTCCTCTCTTTTTGTTTTCTCCTAGCTGCTGAGCTATGTACAAAATGGGTTTTGTCAGGGCATGGCGGACGCTTAGAAATCGATGATGGGTTCACCGATGGTCAAGTTCCTCTCAAGTGTCCATGGCAAGTTAAAGAGCTTGGCCATTATGAACTTGAATATCTTGTTGACATTGATGTTGTGGGTTGCACTCGAGAAGAAAAGGGTCGCCTTCATCGCCTTCGCATATGCCCTTGCCTGCGTTTAAATACAAATTTAAATCTCTCTAATTGCACCCACTTATGGAAATTGTTCAATTTAAAGCAAACGTTTCAAAAAACAATTTAAAAAAGAAGAAGAAGGAGAAGAAGCTTTTTTCATGAATCAATAAAGGGCATAATGCGACTTTAGTGGAAAGCGCGCATCCCTGTGCTTACGCTTTACGCGTAGAGAGGTCACATACACGTCCAAAGCGTTGGAAATGTTTGACAGAGGGAAGACTTCTCAAGTCAGTCTTTCTTGGCTGTCATCTCAGACATTCTTTTCAAGATAGCTGTCTTTAATTACCTGGGTTACGATCGTCCACTGTAAATCTGGAGGAAGCTTGACGAAATCATCGAATTTGGTCCCAATTATTATGGGAATAGCTTTCTGCATACAAGAAAAGGCGGACATGAATCAAATGCCCTTGTTCTTCACAAAACTATGCAATCTGAAATTTCAATGTTTCAAGACTCTGGTGTTCATAAACAGATTGTGGAAAACAAGAGGAAAAAATGGTGCTATTATTTTCAATTTCATCATCGATTCAGGGGTAACTTTGTCATGATGTCGAAGAAAGCTCCTCCAGTTTGATGAGTGGCATTTCAGAACAGTGCATACTTTTTACATTTGGAGGAACTTGACATTATGATCCGTGACACTCCATTTTTTCCATCCTCACATCACTGTGCATTCCAAGTAGCAAAGTTCCAAACACAAATACATCTAGATCATCATTACACTCGATTCTCCAACATTAGGATTGATCGGTGGTGACCCATGGTTAATCTCATCACCAATAATTTGCATCCCCACAAAACTTTATTGTTGATACGAACTACTCATTTGATC
This sequence comes from Eucalyptus curtisii, assembly GCA_017140595.1. NCBI lineage: Eukaryota > Viridiplantae > Streptophyta > Magnoliopsida > Myrtales > Myrtaceae > Eucalyptus > Eucalyptus curtisii. Next base: position 27,730,128 of record CM029499.1, read on the forward strand.
ACAAATTGATTAATCTGATGATGAAGAGAAGTAATAATGCCAAGCAGAAAAAATGCATTTAGTACCTGATTCCACTTTCTTGCTTGGTTATACCACCCAACAACACTGCAAGAAATCCGCAACACAAGACCCACAATCCTTAACAAACCTTTCCGAGAAATCATTAACGGCAAACTGGAAGTAATTAACCCATAAGATTCTTCGGGAAGAAGATTAGAGATGATCATCGTGGACATACCTGTTTAGGGTACACCTACTGGTAAGGTCAAACATGAACAAAATTGCCACTGCATCTTTACAAGCTATGGGCAGATGATCGACCGAGCTGTTGTCGCCTGCAATGAAAAGACAGAAATCCCCATTACAGGCAGGAATTAGAGAATCAGGTACTTAACCCCAAAAGAATCACCGAAAATCTGGAATCGTTTCTCAGAATTTATCCCCCAAGAAAAGAAGAAACTGTATTAAGTTACCTGCTACATCCCAAATACTAAATGAAATCCTGGCTCCTTGAACAAACATCGTTTTGTCCATCAAGTTCAACCCTGTCATTTGCAGGCTGCACTTTTCCTGCTCGTCTCCCACATATTTAATCTGCAAAGAAGAAGTTGCAGGACTTTGCATCAGTATTTATCGAATACTCAGAGCAAAAATAACAGAAAAGCAGTATCATCCAATAGAGAGGAGTGACTGCTAAATACCAGAAAAGAAAAGTACTAATAAAATTCAAGAAGATAAGAAGGAGTTTACTTTCTGGTGAAGATCAAGAAAAGAAAAAAAAAAAAAATTTGTATGCCCTTCTTAGAAGCAAAGATAAGAAAAGGATCACTTCTAGTGAATATGAAGAACGCCATCTTACTTACCACGAAACTCGTTTTCCCAATCTGGCAATCCCCCAGCAAGCTGATCTTCAACGAAACTAAATCCGAATCCGTCTCGTGCTCCCCGTACGCCGCCGCTGCCGGCCCCTCCGGAGCCTCCGCGCCGGACAGGGAGTTCTCCCGGCGGGGCAGGCGCCGGTACCGGGCGGCCCGGCCCGTGGAGCAGACGAGGATCCTCTCCCAGATGAACCGGAAGAAGTCCCGGAATATCGAGACTCGCTCGACGATCCTCCACCGGACGTTGGCGCGCACGACCTTCCGGCAGAGCTGCGTCATCTTCCCGGTGGCTTCATGGATAAGTTCGGCCATGGAGAGGAGAGGGGGGGGAGGCTACAAAGTTTCTCATCAGTATTCCGGTCCTCCTTGCGTGTTGATGACTTTTGGTATATGTTTTTGGCTATAGAGAGAGGAAAAGGGCAGGTCGCATACGATACTGTACTATTTAGATAACTCGCGAGAGACGGTTGACCGGTATGTTCCACTGGGAGGACAGGATGGTCCAGCCCGCCGGCTTCTCGGGTTCGACGAAGCTTGTGGGGCGGGGCAGTTTGGTCAATCTGGACGGGCCTTTAGATGCCAAGTCAATTTCGGTCACTTGGCATGGAGGGAGTAGTTTTGGAAGTTGGGCTCTGCTCTGCTCTGCTTTGCTTTTTTCTTTCCTTTTCTTTTTCTTCTGGTTTTGCTGCTTTCTTTCTTTCTTCCTTTCTTTTTCTTTCCCTCCTTTTCTTAAAGGGGATAATACCTTGTCGATACAAGCATCTTGCGATGCGTTTCAGATGTAAGAGATTGGAGAAATGTGAGTTTCTTTAATAAACAAAAGAGATCTGATGATGGGTCGCACCAGAAAAAGTTACAATTCATAAGCCATTCTCGATGTATAAAAATTGAACTATCACAACATAATCGAGTGAGAATGCGTCGTCTTTTACTTAAAATAACTCTAAAAGTCTTATCTTGATGGATGCAAATCAAGCGATTTTCGTGCATCTATCAAAATTAATAAGTAGGACAGGATTCAGAGAGTCATTTTCGAAAATTTTTGTCATATTTTTGGGGTTTTGCCTATGATAAATTCTATTTTTGTATAATTTGCTGAACGCATAGAGAAGAAAAGCTCCAATGTGAAAATCAAAGAACTTTTCCAAGGTGTATGAATTTTGAAATGTAGAACAGAGTTCAACTCATGGTGCTAGATCTTTCAGAATGGTCTTCTTCTTCTTATCGCATATAAAATGAGAGGAGTCTAATTGATGCCCTTTCCCTAAATTATATATAGATAAAACAAAGATGAAGCATGCTGGTGTGTTCCTTGCCAAGACAAAAGTTTAAGGTCCGATCCCTCCTCCGATCGTCTGACACCGAAAAAGGTCCGGAAACGAGATGTTGTTTTTTGATTGGTGGATCCAGATCAAGGTGCGTTTTTATGCACAAAAGGGCAAAACGTAGTAAAAAATATATAAAGAAAAGGATATCGTCAGATAAACCCCATTTCTTTTACCAGGAGAAAAGTATACACCACAAAAGTACAAAAACTAGACACATTACATGACACAATCAAGTATCGGGTCATCTCTGGTCTTCTTCACTAAATCTTCCCTTTCAATCTACTACTGCTTGTTTCGTGGGTTACTTGAGAGGCTAGGGTTGTATCGCTATTGCTCGGTTTGGAATGATAGGGATCAGGGCTGGCTCAACAGTTCCTAGTGAGGCCTAGCACAAAAGTAGATTGGAATTCATGACACTCTACTCACAAGAATGGAGATATATACTCATCTTATATTTTTAATAATTAACTATTTAAATTCACATCATATATTCTCGATTGAAAAACAGAGCCTTTTGTTGTGTGATCGTATGTAGCTCACTGATCAATCATACCATGCTTTTGACGATTGTCGGAAGAGAGTGCACAAATGTATCAAAAATATTCTAGACTATCGCACGAGGTGTGATTCATGGTTAATTGAGAGGCAGGGTTTTATCACTGTTGTTCATTATGGGATGACAAGGAAAAGGGTAGACATAACAACTCCTTGTGATGCCTAACTAAAAAAGAAGAAGATTATAATTCATTACTCTCTCTCTCTCTCTATTCGTGGGTACTTGAAAGGCTAGGGTTTTATCACTGTTGTTCGTTATGGGACAACAGGGATAAGGCCAGACACAATATTTCCTTGTGATGTCTAGCTAAAAAAGAAGATTATGATCTCTCTCTCTCTCTCTCAATCTTATGGTTTTAATAATTTAATAACTAGCTACCTAGATTTAACGAAATTATTTCAATTCGCATCATGTGTTCACAGTCGAAGAGTAGCATCTTTGGTTATGCGATTGTATACATCTCACCATACTGCACTATTGAGGATTGTGCCAAGATATTCCACTTCTTTGCCTCAAGGCTTGATTGATGACCACTTATAACTATTACCTAGACACAGCCGTTCATAACATCTGGTTTACTTAATCAAGCTGTGCATTGATCTTGATGTGGATTTCTAGAAGCAAATGCTAAATTATGTGAATTGATCATAAAATCAAAAGGAAGTTGCAAATTAATTTTTTCAGTAAAAGTAACAGAGCCATCGTTGTGAGATCAATTCAATAAAATCTTAGGATACAAAGAATTACAAGTTATAAAGTGCGATAAACTCTAAATGTTAGAAGGTAAACCGTAAATAAGTAATTTCCCTAATTAAAAATCTCTTTGCCCTTTTTCTCCTAAGCAAATGCACCATCCATGATTAAAATAGTCCCTAAGAAAGTCTTAATCAGTATACTTCCAAATGTCATTGAAGGTTCCCACACCAACTCAAAAGCAGCGCCTGCTAATTCTCAATTCTCCCAAAAAGGCAGCAGCCATTTGCATGCCTGACACAATGTTTCCTTTGGTCCATTTATATATATTTTCTTAATTTTTCGTAATTCGAACTTTAAAATACGGGATTACATTAATTAATAAACTAAAAGGATAAGGATGGAAATACGAAAATACAGGTCAGACACCTAAGTTTCACCGACAATCATATATAAAATCATGAAGCACAACGTTCCTAGTGCCCAACATGATGACATATCAAAGTCGAATCCCAATTGAGATCACATGATTCGATATATAATACGACTTGTGAAATTAGCATCTTTATGTTTGATTCCTTCACCTGAAGAAGAAAAAAAAAGAAATTAAAAAGTAAGATTAACTTACTCGATTAAAGAACGGGAGAGAGAGAGAAAAAACAAAGTCGTTGGGTGGGGAGGCTTCTCTAGGGCAGCCCAAGATTAGAACGTACACCTAAAAATCTATACCCCACGCCTAACTCCATTTAAATATCCACGCCGCGAATTGTTATGTCTATAAATAATGGGGTGAGGTATGGTAGATAATTTAAGATTTTCCTTTGGCACCAAACTGCAAGAAATGCGAGAATCCAGCCCAATCCCATCCGCTGGTCATATCATGTGAACATAAACTTCCATTTTTCCAACATTAGGAGAATCGTCGTCAAATCGATGGTCTGATCAGAATTGTCACAAGTGCCGAGGCCGAGACATTGACAATGACAGGGGTAGGTAAGGTGCGTCGGTTGCTTCCGGTCGAATCATCCTCGACCCGGTTCAGACGTCGAGCCACGTGTGGACGCGTCAAAAGCGACCCAAAAGGGAGCTCCCTCCATTTCGATGGACGTGTTGGTGGTGCCCAATTCACACACTCAAAAAGTGGTCTTTTTCGGGATTTTGCTGTTTGGGTGATTATCGATGGTCAGTACTCTGTTTCTCAAGTTCCCAACCCGAGTGGGTCGACCTGGTCATCCGGTTAATCATGCTGAAAATGACACTAATTTGCATTCTTCACCCCGTCCTCCGGATATTTCACATCCTTAAACCGCGTTTGCTCCGCTAAAATTTTATAATTTGAAAAATATATTTATCTAAAAGTAATTTCTTATATTTCTTACAAATATATTAACAAGAAAAATTATTGTTATTCACAAAAATATTTGAATATGAATTCATTGATTAATTATTTTAAATGATATAAGTGATCATTTTTAGAAATATATTTTTTGAATAATTAATTTCTCCAAAATAAATAGAGTTTTAGTCTTGATAAAATTTGATTTTTTTTTTAGGGTGCCTGATTTTTTGGCACAATCACCCTCGATTTCTATATATGTAGTTGCAACTTGAGGTAAAAATCCTAGGCTGGAGAGGCCATTGAAAGGGACGGATGAGAGGAGAAAGCGCACACCGTCAAGCAAGCAATTATCTCAAAAAAATCGTTGAGAGGTTGGACCATGATGAGCATGACTATTAGGATAACATTCATATGCTCACCCAGCAAATGGTCTAAATTGAATATTTGGATGACTCAGGGCTCCACCCAAATAAAGTAAATCAATGAATATATTTAATTATAAATGGTGTGTTTGCTTGAGTGAAAAGAAAATTTTGCACGCAAGAAAAATGAATTCTTTAACTTGAAAGGGGAAAACATTTTTTCGAAAAAATATATTTTTTTTTTCTTTATTATGAAATTTTCTCCAAAACAAACACATCCATATTCTTGCTTGCTTACTATGTATTTAGTATATTAGGAGCAACCTTTGATATAATCCGTGTGCTGATTTAGCTGGTTTTAGCGAGGACTCGAGGAGACATATATATATAAGCATTGATGCTTGATGGACTTTGAACCCCACAAGGCTTTATGGAAAAGATAAGAATGAGCTCATCAAAAGCTGTTCATTACATAATAGTTCCTCCATTCATCCTTAACCTCTCGTTTCTTGCTTCCCTTCTTTCCTTTTGGCCTGTTCCCTTTTCCGTGTCTCCTTCGTTAATTCCCAGCTAATCAAGCCGAAAAAGGAGAGATTCTAAAAACAAGGGGCAAAATAAGAATATGGAGAACATATTGAGGTCTCTTTTTGAACATGATATCATCTTGGGCTAGCTTTCCCATACTAAGATTGAGTCCGTTATCTTATTTCGCGATGTATATGGACATCATGGATGCATAAGTTTCTTTTAACCCAGTGGCAGAATACAATCGGAACACGTGAATAGCCCGATTATATCAAATGATTCAACCTTGTTGCAAATTGGCCATTTGCGAAACTAGTTCGGGAGGCATGGATCGGAAGTATGATCAAATGAATTCGAATAAGTCTTACTTTTCAATGCTTGACATTTTTGTTTTGCTTCTTTAAAATGGTCAAATAAAGTGCCTTAGCCAATCATTCCCAAAAAGCACTTGTTTATTGTGTTTAGAACCTAAGAATTGTGAGATAAGGAAGATAGGACAAAAAGAAAAGGGGACAACACTTTCCACTTTCTACAATCTGAAATTCGAAAGAAAGTGAAGGTAGTACGAGATTGGAAAAAGTGATTTTGTGCTTTCAAATTTGAAACACATTCAGGATTCTTCAATCTAGATTTTCAATAATTATTTTATTATGATGGGAAATGAAATGTTATTGTAAAATCGGGCATCGATAGTTTGATCAGAAATTAAGAGATTACTTCATCAGTGAAAATAATTTCAGACCCTGATGCATACATCTAATCTCATCAATTGAGATGCAAGTAAACCCCAATCTTTACAAGGAGAAACAACAATTAAAGAGCTAAATCCATCTCTGATCTCATCTCATCTCGGTAGTCCACGCCGCTTGTCCGCAAGCGACGTCGTCTCCTTCCAGATATTTCCAACGACCCTGTTCTGAGAAGCGGCCCAACGGCTTGGGAAGGGACTTGAACTTTCTACGCTCACGCTCGCTCACACAGAGGAAGAGAGAGAGGCGCATGTGCAGACCTCTCAGTTTCTTCTTCAGTTACGGGCTCCTCCGCCAATACCCAGGTCCCAACACTCTCCAAAATGCTATCTTTTTCTTCCTCTTCCAATCGCATACATTTTGTCGGTTCTTGCTCACGTTTATTGTTAGCGATCTTTGTCCAATGCAATGATTGTTCTGTGATTTGGGTCTCTTATCAGTTTGGTCAGAGGAATTACTGGGTTTGTTTGTATGTAGTATCTTCTCCAATGCGGTATCATTTGGTGGTGGCACTGAAACTTTGTTAAACTTTGAATGTGGTTGATGATTGAGCATGAGATGCTGGTTGAGTAAAGCTAGGGTATACTCAGGCTGGAGTGCAAGATGGGTATATTGTAATTAATGTATTGGACTGCGAGTGGAAATTTGAACAAGTGGACTGCAATCAACACCTAGTATATCTGATGAACATGTCTCTTGGGTCTCAGAGTCATCCTTCAAACAGTTCTTTTTCGAGATATTTCGACATGCCCACACACATCATCTGCTCTAACTTCATCTCTGTCTTTGAAGCCACAAGTAAACACTCCTTCGTGCTGTAGTCAAGTGCTCTAGCAATATGTTGCTTGGTTTTGAGTGAGACCCAGCTTTTCGATGGTCATTTTGGATGCTTGAGTTTTGCTTCAGCGTGGATAAACATAAGCTTTTGTAGTCATAGATTTGTTGGTGTTAATAATGGAGGCTGAGTAAGGTTTTTAGGAAGTCGCCCCTGTTTCATATGTTGTGCGGCCTCCCCTCTCCAGTTGGCTGATTAGAGTTATCCTCAATTCTCCTGCCCATGCAGGGTGATGCTGGGGAAACAAAGCCTGAAATGCTCTAGTGACCAATCTTTTACAAGTAAACTGGCGACCAGAAGTATAATGACTGGGATTGCTGCTTCGCTGATATTTGTCTTCCCCACTGATCAGGTGTTCCACTTAGTGTAGCTGAATCGTGAATCTGTTAAATATTGCTGTTGCTTGACCCAGACAATGTAAAACTATTGGCAAACAACAATAAATTTTCTGTTTATTATAAGTTGTGTGCCACAGTCATAATGTTCACGCTTATCAGATTGAGTGATTGACATATTTAGACATCAGATTCTGGAGTCAACTTTCAAAGGAATAGGTGATTCCCAGTGGTTTCTTCATTTTTTACCATAATAAAGGGGAAAGTTGTCTAAGTTGCATCTCCTTTTCGATTTGTAATAGTCCGCTTTTAAGATGAACTCCACCATTTGCGTTTAGCTAGAAAAAGTTCCAGTTGGAAATCTCCTGTTTCATCTATGCTTGCATTTGTGAGGCAGGTCTATGCAAATGATTTCTCGCATCACCACAATGTATGCCAGCTCGCGAGTTCTGCAGAGAATGCAATGACATTGCCATTTGATAAGGGGTCCGGTGAAGGAAGCCAGAAGTTTATGGTCATGCGAGGTATGACAGCTGATAATTTTGACCCCGTCAGATATTCAGGAAGATGGTTTGAAGTGGCATCTCTCAAACGAGGATTTGCTGGACAAGGCCAAGAAGATTGCCACTGCACTCAAGTAAGTGCTATAGTAATCTTGTTCAATGCATGTGTGCGTTTGTATATAACAAAGAATAAAGGGCCTGTTTGGCTGAAGGAAATTTCGGAGGGTCCTTGGTTCGCGAAAACTTATGGCAGTCGAGTTACAATAGATATCGTGAAAACATGTTTGCTAGTGTTACAATGGATATCGTGAAAACATGTTTGGTAACCGTGTCTTCAGATTTTGTGTTCATTTTTTCTCTTTTTATGAATATTAATGAAGGATTAATTTTTGAAATTTTTGTATCCACAAAATTTACTCCTTGTCTGCAAAGTAGGATTTACGTCTATCAAATTAGTTTCTCCTTATCTAACACTAAAATGTATGGCCATAGAGTTGGTTGCCCAAAAGCTCTATATCTTACTTGAAGATGGAGATTCATGGACTACAATACCATTATAAGTAAACATTTTCTCATAATCTTCCCTTCTCCTATGATTGTCTCACCTTTATATCTGATGCCATTGGTAAAAGTTCACAATAAGGATACTCCCAGAGAAAAAGGGTCAACTTCTCACAAGAATGCTCCATGTGAGAATAGAAAATCACAATTTTTACTTCTTTTGATTAGGAAACTGACACGGCCATATATATATATTTACAATTCTCATTCCTATGAAACACTGTTTTTTATATGAACCGAACACGTTTTCAAGAAAACAGTAAACTGAAAGCAGAAGATTGTTTTGATTTCATTTTCACTAATTATGGAAACTGAAAACTTTTTATTGAACCAGATGGACCCAAAAAAAATTCATATTCCTATTTGAACAACTTAGACTGATAAATGTCTAAAATCTTATTGTGCTTGATGAAAATGAAAAGGATCATTGGTACTTCGTTTTTTGCTGCATTAATACCTGCTCAGATTTTTGAGTGGACTAGTGATGTGGGTTTAGAGTTCAATTATCAAAGATGCCACATACTTGCATACATGGACTCATGAAGCAACCCATTAGTTTTGTGAAAGAACATGAAAAAATGTCGTCTGCTATGAATTGTTGTTGCAATGACAATGGTGGCCCCTACAGCGCGTTTTTGCAACACATTACAGGGAGTATATACATTCGACATGGAGGCACCATCAATCCAGGTCGACACCTTTTGTATACATGGAGGACCTGATGGATACATAACTGGCATAAGGGGAAAGGTCCAATGCATTCCGGAGGAAGAACTGGAGCAGAAGGAAACTGATCTAGAAAAGCAAGAAATGATCAAAGAGAAGTGTTATCTCCGTTTTCCTACACTGCCATTCATCCCGAAGGAGCCATATGACGTCATAGCTACTGATTACAACACTTACTCTCTTGTCTCTGGCGCGAAAGACCGAGGTTTCATCCAGGTAAGTGTCTCATTTTCGCTGAGATAGTGAAAGACAATGTTTTTTTTTTCTAGGATAGCTAACTTTAAATGGAGAGCAATGACACGAGAATATCTTATGATTTTTTGTGATTCTACAGATCTATTCCAGGACGCCCAACCCCGGACCTGAATTCATCGAGAAGTACAAGAATTACTTAGCAAAGTTCGGTTATGACCCAAATAAGATCAAGGACACACCACAGGACTGTGAAGTCATGACAGATAGCCGGCTCGCTGCGATGATGTCGATGTCCGGCATGCAACAAGCTTTGACCAACCAGTTTCCAGAGTTAGAGCTGACGGCTCCTGTCCAATTTAACCCTTTCACGAGCGTGTTCGATACATTAAAGAAGCTCGTCCAACTCTATTTCAAATAGGCGTGCCATTAATACACTCTGCCTGGATTCCCCTCCGGAACATGTTTATATGATAGTCATGGTGATTTTTTGTTTTATTTGACGCAATGCCATCATATATCGTCCGATTGAATGCATAAATTGTCATGGACTCTCTCGTCCAACACCATTGTCGACAGCGCAGTGCCTTGAAATGAACACGAGCAATGAATTTAGCTGGATGCCAATTAATCTTAAAGATGTCACCATTAAGCGCAACTAAATGAGCAAATAGGCGTTCCATCTGACCACCTGCTTTAATTATCTACAATTTTTCAAGAAGTAATCAATTATAATTAAGCAAACTTTGAGAGTGAACAAATACAGTGTAAGAAGAAATCTCTTTGTTTCTCGAAACGCAAGGAAAGCTTTGTCAAACTCTTTTACACTTGGTCATGTTTAGAGTGACCACTTCCATAATCTTCTACTATGGGAATGAGAAGAGTCACAAAACTAATGATCTAGTGATCAATACAATGCTAGTTACTACGGTAACCAGGAGATAGGATCTGCGCCAAAAACTTGGCCTATAAAAATATGATGCACAAAATGGATATGACAAATCATGCAAAAATCACACTGAAATAAGTCCGATCATGACTTCTGAACTGAAAACCCAAGGATGAAGTCCTTGGTTTCTTCATCTGCCCTGTCGAGTGCGGTCCGACCATCTGCGTCCTTGACATTGTAATCAGCCCCAGCCCTCAATAGCTCCTCGATCTTTGGCTTGTCACCTTCCGACGCGGCCAACAGCAGTAGGATATCGACAGGGTGGATGTTTTGGTTCAAAAGAGCCTCCATCTTGTCGTATGTCCCCTCGACGGCAAGCATCCCCATATAGTTGAAGTACTGCAAATCCAATTACAAATCTTTCTTTCATTCATTTGTACAAACACAATACTGCTCAGAAATGGAACTTTTGGTCGCAACCACAAATGACTCATCCCCATATGCTGTCGGGCGTCCACATTCTACCTCCTTGTTTCATTCACTACTTAAGCTAAAGCCACAAGAACGGTATTTCAACCGTCCCAGGATTAGGACTCGTATGAAACTCATCTTGCTTTACACACTAAACATCCAACTAAAAAGAAGAATTGAAGACCAAAAGACTTTCAGATAGATAGAAGCAAAAGCAGGAAGTAAAACAGTTCGAGAGCATGGCATAACACATCATTTCCATTTCCTACTTTGTTTCAACCTTGTTTCATGTGTACCTGACAGGCTGACAATCTCACCAGTAATCAGAGCGAAACACTTCCCCTCTGTCCATGGCTAAATGGAACATGACAAATACGCATGAACAGTAAAAATAGATAAGGCTGTCATTTCACACTTGAAGCTCTCTCCACTCCATTTCCTGGACCCTCAAATTATTCTTTTCAAGAACTCACACACGTTACACTCGCTATTTACATATGCTTGCTCTTTCTCTCTTAAAGCTACTAGCATCCTCAAAAACCGTCCAATCTCGATGTCAACAGAGTATGTGTTGAACCAAGGAGCGTCTAAAGTACCAAAACTTTCCACCGTCCTCACATTGTCATTGAATCCCACAGTTCATCCTCAAATTAACAATCCCAACCACACAAGAGAGAGAGAGAGAGAGAGAGAGAGAGAGAGAGAATTTACAGCAAAGAACTGATAATCCTACCTGCTCAACATCATCTCTGTCAAAATCATCACGGGATTGGCTGCCATAGATGCCGGCACCTTCAGCATCGACCCCGCTCTTCCCGAACTTGAACCAACACCTGGCTCTCGACCCGTTGCATGGTCCAATCCTAACGGGTCTCACCCAACTCAGCTTAGTTCTGGTACCCAGAAACTGTGAATTCAAGATCAGACAGGAAGAAGGAGAAGGAATAGGAGGAGGAGGTCTCGAGGCGAAGGGTAAGTGGTGGATAGTACATGAGACTGAAGCCATCATCACCATGAATGAAGCTGCTAAGCTCTCTCTCACTCGGGAAAAAGAAGAATCCGCGTCGCCTGTAACTTTTATCCACTCGCATCCAGACGCCAAGGCCCTCCCGGGGCCGAACGAGCCCGTAATTTATTAATGAAGACTGATCGGCCCAACCGAGCCCAATCGGGCCCAATCCAGGCCCACCCGGCCCGAAATATACATAGCTCTATGGAAACATTCGATCGATTTGCAATCGAAAGTGCTATGGGATAGCCGGAGAACAAATTAACTATCAGGCGGCAGATATCACGATTGGGTATGCCATTTCCTTTAGCAGAATAGACCGGAATAAATGATATGGGTTTTGTTAACAAGTGCTCTAAAGAACTTTTTAAATACGTAAGTGAATAATATACGTCGTTTTTAGTACACATCGTTTCTCTAAAAGAATTTTAATACGTTGAATATGGAAAAAATAAGTACCTTAGAGACATTTGTTGGTGACGTCCCCATGATATTTAAGACGGTCCATCTAGCATGCGCTCCCTTGATATGATCATATGACTGGACAAACTCAAACATTATCATCTTAAAGAGAAAACAGAAAAGAGGTTCTTGGAACAAATAAGGGTGAAAAAAAGTAAGTGTTCTAAGGTGGAGTGCTAGAAAGGAAATGGGTAGCTTTTCACATTGTAAAAGTTGCTTATTTTCTTCTAAACAGGTAAATGTTGATGAGTGAATCCAACAAAAGCTTAGACATGAGCAAACTGGACCCCCATTATGACCTCAGATTGAGTTGTCGACCAGCAGGTACGACTGCCTTGTGGTGATTGCCACGGACCACGGTTGATTACGACCACCGTGATCAATTACTACCCACCATGCGTTTGATTGTTTGTGAGAGAGAGAGAGAGGAGTAAATTTTTAGCTTGGAGACGATGATTTACTCTTGAGGGGTAAATGTAGATTTAAAATTATAACATCGCCGGGCAACTCACAATTTACCCATTGCAGCTGGTTCTTTTCGCCGTTCGTCGTCTTTCTTTCTTTCTTTTTTTTTTTTTGCTACTAAATGTGGAAGGTAAACTCTCAGCAATCCACCACACTTCTCACATATATACTTCAATTGCCCAAGGCTCTCGTGATCCCATTTCTTGAAGCTTTCAGTTTCAGCGATGGACGAGGGTGACTTACGGCGTTGGCATCGGCGGATGAAGGAGGAGGAAGAGAAAGACGTCGGACTGGAGAAGATGCCATATCAGGCTATCAGCATCTCTCTTCAAAAAATAATAAAAAGTGCCATGCCCGTGTCGTATGTCACAAGAGAGTAATATAAAAAGTCACGTCTTATTTTTCATTATTTGAATTTAATGAAATTAATGAAAGACTTTGATTATACTTTTTGAAAATTTTAGAACTCAATTACATTTTGAGACAAGTTTTAAAACTTTAGATTCACTCGTCTCAAAAACAAACTATTGAAATGAGTGTGGTAAAAGTGGTACCATCCACCGACCGGTGGAATTTTTACAAGATCCACATATTAGCAGTATTTCTTATGTTTTCATCTTTTTCCTTTTAAGTTTTTTATCAAGATGTTTATTAGTAAATAACCAATCTATAAAGCTAAAGACCAAAACTATTTTAAATTGCTAGTAACTCATAGACACCACCTTATAAGAAACTCAGATATCGATTAAACGCCGGAGGCCTAAACAAAAGCATTGTCAAAACTAGCTAAGGTGACTTGATTTCAACGAGACATTACTTTTCTCTTAAAGTGAAACTCCAAGGTTGATCAACAAAAATAACCCTTTTCAAAAGTTTAGAATTGGAAAAATGCAGCACCTCGATCAAGACACGGTATTTTTCAACTGGGAATATTGGGCTAACAAGTCGGTAAAATAGGTTATCCTAACGGAAACTCTTCGAGTTTCACCTTATCATCCCAGGCACAAGAGGCTACTATACTAGATTTACCCGGCGACAATCAATTTCAAAGAATTGACAAGGAGTCTCCCCTCACCCCCAAGGCCCCTCTTGTTCCTAGATGAAGTTATTTCATATAGAAGGGAATACCCCAAAGTTTTACGTCCCAGAATTCAGATGAAGTAGGACTTACTGAGGTCCAAAGGTTGCTCATAGTCAAGAACAATAATTGAAGCTCAACTCTAATGGCTAAGCTAAAGCCTAGCAGCAGAAGCCACCCAACGAGGCTGTGAATTATTTGGCTGAGATAGGTCCTATTACACTACCAAGGTTTTTCTAAGACTTTCGGTGAGTGCCTCCACAAGACAACAAAAGACTACAGCTGTATCGCCATAAACATGACGACCGACCACCCTACGTGCCTACAGATAATGCGGATGAGGCAATTAAGCTAAAGAACTAACGCTGCGATCAAATTCAATGCCGCGAATTTCACCTGTCTTCCCAGTCATGGTCATACAGATTCACCCATTGGCCCGAGCACTTTTGAAGGACACGAGCAATGGATTCTGGGTCGGCCCCTTTAATGCCGCTGGAGGTCATTTTGCTTACAAAGGGTATGGGAAGACGACAATTATGGGGAGATAACCCATCTCCTCCCCCGCATCCATAAATGAGTTTCAATCACGGTTACCTCATGAACATGGACAAAAGAACCAGCAAAAGCAACCACAACCACACCCATCATCTATGCCTTCAAGTTGCTCCACCAAATCAAAGCACTCAGTCCTATTGTTTTCACTTGGCACTGAAGTCATGGAAAAAGCATATCACAGCTTTAATTAAAAACGACAAGAAAGAGTCGCCTTCATCCTAATTATCTAGCATGTGGTGGTTTGCCAATTCTAGAGTCACTGCATGTAGCGCCACATGAATCATCATCCAGGGTCAGCTTCGACCTCTACTGTAAATATTAGGCATTTCCATGGTTAATCGGGCTGAAAATCACAATTCACAACGAAAAAAGCAGGAATGTTTAGATGAGAGCAAGTTACCAGATTTCAACAGAAGTTCCTTCCATTTACCACATTGACATAAAACCATGTTTGTTGAAACAAATCAGAAAATCTTCCATTTCTCATACTGACAAAATGCTTGTGGGTAGCATTATCAAATTTAAGCAAACAATAAGAGCATCATTTAGCAGGTAGAGAAAAAATGACGGTTAGCACCTTGAATGGTTTTAATTGCAAGCACATGAATAAAGTGACTTATCTGTCACTATCCCATCCACCAAGTAGGAAAAATCTACAAGGGTTTACTTTCAGATAAAAAACTTAAGGTTCAGAATTCATGTGACTATAAGACCAAAACACCCAGTGCCCCAGATCTAAAGCAATCTTCCCACCCAGACAACACCCAAAACCACCTCTCTTCATTAGCAAGCTTCCATAGCTCCTGGCATGGAGAACATGTATAAATCCAGACCAAGCCACACAGAAATCCCTCAAAAAATGGCTGCTCCTGTCGAAATAGGGTCAAAGGGCACCATCGGATCCCTTATAATGCAGGAAATCGAGTATTTCAGAAGGGTTGAGTTGAGCTGTAGAGAGAATTCACAGAAGCCTCGACCTCACGTCACAGACATGGCTTCCTCTAGCAATCCTGCCAAACCTACATTTGGTTCTCTCTTGACCCATAAAAAGAAAAGGAGAGGGAGCAGCAATAGGCTTGTGCCAAGCATATGTTCTATGGTGGAGGTTTCAGACAACAAAAGGCCTGTTGGCACTTCCAGTTTCAACTACAGAAACCTCAAATTGGACATGAATCTCCAAGCCTAGACAATGCTCTCGGAGAGCTTTGAGAAGCTGAGCTTCTTAAGCCGGTTAGCTATAGGGCCAGCCCAAGCTCTATCAGCATTGCCACATCTTATATCCACAACCTCAACAATGTTAGTTACCTTTTTGTCAGTTTTCCTTCTCACTGGATTTCCATCAAGAGCAACATCATTGCCTGCGAGCATTGGGAGTTGAGTGTCAGTTCTTGCATGACCTTTTGTTTTCCGAGGAACCTCCAGGTTTCTTTCATCAGCACAATTGCTGCTGCTTGCTCCATCCATTGACTTCCTCTGTTGCGATCTTTTAGGAGTAGTGGCCTTGCAGGAAATGGAAACCACATGCGGCCGAGGTCGATTTCTAGGAGAGATTGGCGTCTTAGGAGCAGACTTGATGGATTCTAATTCTCTCATCATCAGCGAACTGATTGTACCAGTAGTTCCAATCCTGATGGATCCTCCACCACCTTTGATTGCTTCAAGCGTCTGAGCCATGTTTCTGAACAGTCTATTCGACAGTCCAAGGTAATTCTTCCGGCAGAAGAGTTCCTGAAAACAACGAAATGGAGAGATTAGTAATCAGAATAGCAGTTGCAAACATTTCCTGTAGTACACTAGTTTGGAGTACATAAATTCTCGAATGTACATGTGATATATGAGAACAATTTTAAGTTTACATAAAGATCTTAAAACAGCGCCAACGAGTTCAACGGCATCGTACTCTCGTCACATGCACCAAACCCTCCTGTTGATGTCAAATCTCAGCAAGAAAATTCATGTCAACATTAAGGTGATAATGGTATCGAAATTCCAGACAGGTGAACGACAAAGACCAACAGTTCGGGAACGAAATTAAGCACAGTCGACGGAAGGTTTTGATTGCGACAGCAACTACAGCCATCGATGAAACGGGTAAACATTAAACAGAACAAATGCGGATTGAGTTTGAAGTTCAAATCCTAATTTCCCATAGTGATTCTCACAAAAGATGCGATTTTTAATTATGAAATCACAAGACAAGTGCCTGATTTGCAGTGAAGATACCTCCTACTCCAAAGCAATCTACCCATTTCAGCTCAAACCTATTTCCACTCAAAAAACAACGCTTTCCCATAAAGCAAAAACTGGAGTACAAAGCAAAGCAATCGACGAGAGAGAAACCAGTCCGAACAGCGCCAACCGAGCAACTCCCAGCACACCGACAGCCCACAAGAACCAACCAAACCGTCCTTCAGGGCTCAGCAAATCCGGCAGACGGAACCCATTCCCCAAAAAGTCAAAACCTCAACCTCTAGAGAATCGGACAGACTCCGTAACTACGAAGCAGACGATTTCTTATCGAGACTAAGCAAATACCTCGAACCGTTCGACAGCGAGCAAATCCCAGTAGATCCGACAAAGATCTACGTCGAAAAAAATCAAAATCAAAGACCCGTTTTTCCTCCTCGCGGGACCTTCGAAAGGGACTGAGATACTCGCGAGAGAGAGAAGAAAGAGGGTGATCCTCCGAGATCTTCACGCGAATGATAATGTCGGCATCATCACCGTCGTCATCGTCTGGCGCAAAACAACACGATAGCTTCGCATCGCATCTCGAACGGCTGGCTGACGATCGCCGTGTCCTTATCTGCGGTTTTGAAGAGCCGGTCAGACTTAGTAGAAACGATGATGCGCTCCAATCATTCCCCAAGTGGGTCGGTCGCTCGGTCGGTCGGTCTCTTTATTCTTTGCCCGGACTTGAAGGTAAGGATTGGAAAGAGATTATGCCATAAATGATGTCTGATATTTGGTACGATGCGATCTCTAAAACCTTTCGATCTATTTAATGTGATTTGTGAATTTTAGTTGAATATATACTATTGTCGTGGATGTAATTCTTGGACTTTTATCCTCCCATCAATTCAAGTTTATGGATACTATTGGACATTTTGATATAATTTAGAAACTAAATTAGACATGTAGTAAAAATTCATGGGTCATATTAAACTAATTAAAAGCCCAAATATATGTACCACATGAATAAAATGAAATCAATAACCACATTATGTAGGGAGTCAAAATCCAGAGATTGTTTGTATTATTTTCCTGATTATGAATGAAAGCCCAATGGGCAAATTTAAACCCGTTATGATTGAAATGGAGCTTGACCTGAAGCCTCTTGAAAAATAAATCTAATTTTCCAAAATTTGATAATTAGTTGAATTTTAACAAAGAAGTATTTAAATGTCTCATTGATTTTTCCAAGTACCAATTTCACATATCATAAAAAAAAAAAAAAAAAGCGCAAGTTTTGAAATTTAGAAAATTCATCAAATGCGAAGCGCTTTAGAAATGTAAGCTCTTTTATCCGAAGAGATAACCTTTTTTTCACGCTTTTCAATATCCAAAGTGTCGAGAAGTATTCTTACTATAAGTGCGAATTTCAAACTTAACTTATATTGGACAAAAAAGGATGTGATGAGTGATGACTGCACAATTTTGGATTATAAATCTCCTCTTTTTTTTTTTTTAACCAGATCAACTGCAGGTGATTGATTATAGATGGCTAATGAGGTTATAGCTAATGAGGTTGTAGACATGTTAAGCCCATGCCTTGAACTTTTCCCAAACTTTCCAGTGGATTCAATCAATCAGTCTTTCGTTCTCCATACCTTTGATTTCCAACTCGAATCCACATAGTCCAAAACGTTAGTTCATCTGACCAGAAACACAAAACTTGAGACAAGAAAACAGATCGAAAAATCAGAGGAGATGACATTTGCATGGTTATGGTAGTTTGTACACGAGTTCGAATCGAACCATTTCAATTTCCTTTCCTTCTCTTCTTCTTAGACTCCCCAGTGGCTTTTCACCTCTAGCTATTTGTCTCAATTTCTGCTCCATCTGTTATCTCTTCGGCTACATTTCCATCTTGCTTGTTCCTGTTTGCCAGATACTCGAGAGCCGTGACGACGTCGCTGATCAGAGGCCGAGTGCTCGCCTCCTCCTGAAGGCACATAGCTGCCACCGCGAGAGCCTGGTAAAGACCCTTTATCGGGTAGGTCCCTTCGAGCAATGGGTCAGCCATTAAGGTGAACTTCCTTCTGTCCTTGAATAGAGGTTGTGCCTGAGAGCAAGACCAAGTATTTTCATCAGTTCAAGGCTTGAAAATGGCTTTTGATCCTGAAAGGCCTAATAGACTGATAAAAATTATATCCCAACCTAACAAATGAGAGTCGGATTAAAACTTTTTATCAGTTATTGCTACCATCAATTTAAAAAAGCTTGAGTGGTATTTTATGAGAGGCTAATTATTCAGCAGAAGGGTGAAAACCTTTCAGACCTACCCAAGCAAGCTTGAGTTGTATTTTATGAGAGGCTAATTATTCAGCAGAAGGTTGAAAACCTTTCAGACCTACCCAAGCAACTAAGTTCTGCTCTTCAGTTGGCCTTGAATTGTCAATTACTCTCCTTCCTGTGATAATCTCCAGGAAAACAACCCCAAAGCTGTACACGTCGGACTTCGTTGTCAATTGGCCTGTCAGCGCATATTCGGGTGCGCAGTAGCCATAAGTGCCCATGACCCGTGTCGACACATGACTCTTGTCCCCCGTGGGACCTAGCTTTGCGAGCCCGAAATCGGAGAGCTTCGGGTTGAATTCCCCGTCCAGCAGTATGTTGGATGCCTTGAAATCACGGTATATCACGGGGGGATTGGCCTGCTCATGCAAGTACTCGAGCCCTTTTGCGGCTCCTGAAGCGATTTTCATCCTGGTGTTCCAATCCAAGGGCGCCTTCCCCGGAGGCAGTTCTGAAAAGGTCCAAGAAAAAAGCATTAGGAATCAACCTACATGTTTCTGTTATCAAAATTTGAGATCAATTAGGACGATTCCAGTTAGTTTGGTTTGGAGAACTATACTCGGATGCCAAACTTACCGAGAAGGTGGTCCTCTAGAGAACCATTAGACATGTACTCATATACAAGAACCCTCTGATCTCCGTCAGCACAATATCCAACCAAATTGACAAGGTTAGGATGGTGTAGCAGACTCAACATCAAGACCTCCACAAGGAACTCCCTATTCCCTTGAAACCCATTCCGGTCCAGTTGCTTAACGGCAACCACCTGATAAGTAATGCTCAACGCACGACAGTGCATATTAACTGTTAATTCAGTTTTCTTTTTTAGCAACAAGACAAGACACAAAAGGGAGGGAGATATTTCGCATCATTACTTGATTTTTGCTCTCTATATGTCCTTTGTACACTCTCCCGAAACCGCCTTCGCCAATTAGAGAGTCAGGGTTGAAATTGTTCGTTGCAACGCACAGCTCCCTGAATGTAAATATCTGAGCTGCGATATTCCCTTTACCGATTTTTTTGATTTCCTCGGTGATGTATTTGCGCCTGCTGCTATCTGCATTAAGGGAAATTTTTTCTTGATCAGTTTGGTGCAGTGTTGCCTTTAGTTTAGAAGGCAGAAGTTTATGTTTACCTGATATGATCAAGTATTCATATCACTCGTGCTAATGACAAAAACTTTCAGGACAATCCAAAATTGTAAGACATGGTCAAAGATAATCCTACATCTCTCTCTCTCTGCGCTAGGTTGACTCTAGCTTTCCATGTATCCAAAGAATTTATACATGAAGAACTCAGAATCGTGATTTGATTCAGACACTATGACGTGACTACTAAGATCCTTCGAGCAATTCAAGGAGATATCACTGTATATGCGCATGCAAACATGGTAGCAACTGAAAAGTCTCGAATCTGAAGGCATGAAAATATAATGTGACACAAGTACAGCCTCCGGAATTTCGTGATAGGCCTTTGAGAAGAGCTTAATCCTGAGAAGAGCTTAATCTGATGTTCAATTGTGGCTGGCTTATATTGAAAGAATCATTACAAGTACATTTTGTTCTGTCGATTCATGGATATATTTCAAGATGAGAGAACGCAGAATCATCAAATGACAAGTATCTGTTATATCACATTCGAACAAAGACGGACCTGGACCAAAGGATTATTCAGCAACAATTCGACGTGAGCTTGTTACCTGATTTGAAGGAGATGTTGGCGAATGAGGCTAAAGTTTTTGTGTCATGGTACTCTCGAATGCTTTTCTTCAATGATTTTCGGGCGAGTCTTCTTTCGGACATGCAACATTGGAAACAGCTCATTTTCTCCTGCTCGTAGCGCTTTCAGTCCACAAGCACTCGGATACAACCACCATAAAGGAAACCCAGACACAATATCTTTTGACGATAGATCGATCACGCCGGATCTGTAATCATAATAGATCTCAAGTCCCACCCCCAGAAAAATGAAAAAGATCCTATCGCACAACTGCTCATAATCCGAGAACAGCAATATATCGGTGAGAGACAAAGACAAAAGAAAACATTTTCTTCTACACCTAGAAGGAACCGGGATTTTTGACTTTTTTTGTTTTTAAGGTTTCTGAGCAAACACAAGAATGCAGAAAAATGTTTACTTAGATCATCTTTCCCTCCTATGGAGTTGGCAGAGAATGAGAGAGACCCCATTATAACTGCAATTTGCTAAAATTAAGAAAAGAGAGACAGGTGCACACGTTTGCTTAGCTGCCTCCCTCTCCGTGCCTGATCCTTTTGTTTATCAAATTTAGCCTGTTTCTTTTCTGGACCTCTTCCCTCCTAATAATAAACTCTCACAATTTGAAAATCGCACATCGGATCTCAGGGCACAACACAAGCCTTCTCCCTCAGGGCCATTCCATTTGAACAAGCCGAAAGGTTTAATTGGCTCTGTTGTTCCGCTTTTCTGCTCTACACCATCTTTGATTAAAGATGGAATATATCTCATTGCTTGTAGGGTATATCCTCAGCTATGGCATAGAACGAATGGTGCGATTGAGTTTTCCAAGTATTTGGGATAATGCTATCACAAGGGCTCGTATGGTGCTCACTTGAGTGCCATAATTTTATTTTATTTTTGAATACTTGAGTACCATTATTTTTAAAAAAACGTTTACTTGAATGTTATAACTTCATTTGATTACTTAAATGCCAAGAAAAATTTAAAAAGTATTCACTCAAGTGTCAGAAATTCGACATGGCATAGTACTTGTGGTAAACATTTTTAAAAAGTTACAAAGTGGTCATAAAAAAATTATGATACTTAACCGATCGAAAAAAAAAAGAAAAAGTTACGGCTAGTTATGACAGCTGTAGCGTTTTTTTTCCTTAAGTATCATTATAAAAATCAGGGAACTGCTATATGGCTCTCTGCAATCTCATCAACCCAAATGAGCAACTGAACCCTTTTTGACTTGCTATTGCATAAGGAGAAAAGGCACTTGTACCGTTCCTTTTGAGTGAAAGTTCTTCAATCCGAAAATTCCTTTCAAAATTGCAAGGGTATCAACTAATTAACAGAACAGATATTTTGACCGGTTTGGCAAGAATTAACAGGTGAACTAGCTCAATTGAAATAAAATCTGCTGCACGAGTCGACTCTATATCATCTGAAATGAGAAGAATCAAGAAATTTTCATTTTCAAGAGATTTCTGTATCAGGATGATCTTTGTCAAAAATCGGCATCTTATGAGAACATGAAACAATAATCATAGGCTTCGATTCTAGTCCTCAATATAACGGAAGGCAAAATATGCAAGATCTAGGACATATTCCCAGGTAAAATAACCTTTTGACCCTGGAAAATACTTCACATCGTTGTGCAGTCATCCTCAGCAGTCAATTACTACTGCCAGTTTTTGATAAATGATGGTTGTTAAAAAGCCGATGGCGATTAACTTTTCATTTGGATTTTCTGGCATTTTAAAATTCATTTTCACACATTCACAAAAAATGGAATCTTGTCCACGGCATCAGATACCTGACACTGAAATCAGCCATAAAGCAATGCCATTTCTCACACAAGCTAAATAATCAACAGAACAGGCAATCTAAACATTCACAAAGCACTGAGATCAATCTCTGTGAAACTCCCAAAAAGCAAATGAAGTGAAATAAATAAGGAGGAGAAGGATAAGAAATGATAGTCCAGAGCATTAGATAAAGAGATCCAGTTTGAACATAACAGACATGGAAGGACAGTAGAAAATTTACATGAAAGCATGGCAATTGAATTTCTTCAGAGTGACTTTTCATTTAGTAATCCGAGCTTTTCGCGCAGCAACTGCTCTCTCCAGCTTGCTAATCCGAGCTTCGAGATCCAGCGCTAAGATTTCAATCATTGAACACTCACTGCTTCCTCCTGCATTTCTGTTGGCTAAACCTCCTTCGTTAAAGCTATGGCCTATTCCGTTTGTGCCTTCCCCATTTTCTCTTTGAGCTCCTCCAGGAGCAGTTTCGTGGGGCCTATTCCTCTCGACAGGTTCCATTGGTGACTCTCTCATTTCGATGTCCGCGTCTTCTTTACCCGCATTCTGTAAGAAGGAACTTTGCGTTTGATCATTCTGCGAGCAATTGTTGCAGACACCAACCAAGCAGCTCCCCGTAGCACTTCTTCGCCTATTGGACCTTAGAAATTCCGCCAAAGTTAGCCCATCATCACTTTCGCTGGAGTCAGCTGTGTCCACAGTAATGTTTTTCCGCCAAAAACCAGGAGGAACCGAGTCATCATTAACTACCAACTTTCCTTTTAATCCCTGCATTGATCTATTTGAACTCCTTGAAGCCCACCACTCAGCATAGCAAGCTGTTATGCACGGTTTGTAAAGCCTTGCTGGAATGTACAATTGCACACCTTGGAGTGACTTACTGTAGTTGTTCCAAGCAATCTCAGGGTCCTGGTTGCAGGGGGCAACTCGACCCGGCATATCTTGATCCATCCCGAATTGCATGGCCACTCGATGAGGCGAATACTTCTCAACGAAATCCAACCCGGGCAACTCCCGAGCCATCAAGCAATGAGCGAATGACCTCAGTTCCCCATCAGCGTCCTCCTCCAGCGACACCCAGTTCCCTTTCTCGCCATAAAATGCATAGGACGCCAGGTTATTCACGGGCAAGCCGTAGGGACGCCATTTAAAATGCGCTCCGGTTTCGCCCATCATGGAATGCACATTTTGAAGGATCAATTTTGTTGATCTGTGCCATCGACCCAACCTAGGCTCCCCTGGCTGAACCTCTCTAGGTTTTGGCCTGATGGTGGTCACAAATCTCTCCCAAGCCCATATCTGAACCAAAGCAAACGCGGCCGACAACGTTACATAAATCCCTCCCGCTTCATTTCCATCCTTCGTCCTGGGAACTAGTCCATCTAAAACATTCTTCAGCCAACTCAAATCTCTATAAATGCGAGCCAAAACAGCGGGCGCAAGTGCAATCCTCGTGCCTCTAGCCAGACCTATCGCCATCGGGAGCACCCTCGCAGGGATCACATTGCAAGAGCTCGCGAACACAAACCTCGACAGCCAGAACACGAGGAAGGCCTCGTGCTCCATGTCGCTATCGGCGCCCCTAAACTTCTTCATCCACTCGCTACAGCCCGCCTTGCTCGCGGAGGCCGTCGACATCTCGGACATCTTTCGCTTCAGCTTCATCTCAACCTCCCGGGAGTGGTTCCCGAGATGGCTGCTCAAAACAGGGGAGGATCCCCAAACCGAGTAACCCCCTAAGACCATCACGTCCTCGAGCGTGACGGTGGCCTCGCCCCAGGGAAAAACGAAGGTGTTCGTGTCGGGACACCAGTTCTGAGCGAGCCCGAGGACTAAACCGGGGTGTTTCCCGATCAAGAACGTCGAGCACTTGATGGCGTCGTAAATGCCGGCCCTTTTCCACGTGACCCCGTGCGCGGGCTCCATGCTGTCGACCCACGCGGTCCAGCCCTTGGTGGGGCGACGCCAGTTCTTGAACTTGACGCTGAACGGCAGCTCCTCCGGGGGCAGCGAGGCCGGAACGAGCGGGGGCGGGGGCGGGTCGGGCTCTGTCGGGGAGGGCATGAGGAAGTGACCCGTTCTCAGAGCCGGGCGGGCGTCTCTGTTCGGAGAGAGCATGAGCTCCTCCCTCTCTTCGACGACGAAGATGGGCTTGTTCTCCATGGTTTCGAAGGTGGGGAATGGAGGATCAAGATGCTTGCAGAGAAGCTCAAAATGGTCAGAAGAGGAAGAAGAAGAAGAAGAAGATGATGATGATGATGATGAAGGAGGATATGGAGAAGAGTGAAAAAGTGACTTGGAGTGGTTGGGTCGCGGCAGCACCGAAGCGTGACTGCGACCCTTTGCTTGAAATAGTAGCGGCGCTTTTTCCTCTGAAATCCGTTTATGGCGATGCACAACCGTACTGGTCGATCGACGCGGGATTGAGCACCGATTTTATGTTCAGCACTTCACAGTGATCCTGGCATAGAAACATCAGTCTTCGATGCGCATAAAAAAATAAAGTTAATGAAATATCTCAGATTAATATAACTAGATAAATTTATTTTCAATTAATTTTTTTTTTCATAAAAAATCTTGAATTAGTATACCTCTTATAAATTTATCCAAAATTAAATTTTTAACTATAAAAAAATTCTAAATTGATATATTTATAATAAATTCACATTCCGTTAATTTCAGTTAAATTGAATCAATACCACAAAAGACTACAAACCAGTTCTTATGTAATAAATAGAAGGTAAATTTATCACATGCGTATCAATTTAAGATTTTTCGTGATATAATTCCTAAAAAAAAAAAATTGAAATTAAACTAGTGGGGGTGGAGAATATATTGCATGCTTAGCTCCATATTTGCACCGGTCCACTCCTCTCTTTTCTTTGGCTTTCTTCTCGCCTTTTGAGGCCAAGGACAACGGGCCCGTTTGGTTCGGCTTTGGGGAAATGCCATTAGGAGAATACAAATACTTTTGAAGTAAACGGGTTTTCCGAAATGTTATACCATTTGGTAAATTATAGTCTCAAATAGCATTGAAAGGCAATTTTATTAGCAAAATACCGTTTGGCAAAATTTACATTACAAATGGGCTTTTGCTTTTATTATTATTATTTTTTAATCTGAAAATCGAATCCGGCGGCTGGCCGCCTGAGGTTGCGACCTCAGGCGACGCCATCGCCACTTGGAGGCGCGACCTCAGGCGACGCCGTCGCCGCCTGGAGGCGTAGAGGCCAGATCTGGCCTTCGGGCCGCCAGATCTGGTGACCTGAGGTTGTGCGGACCTAAGCGGCGCGACCTTAGGCGCCTGTGGTCGCAAAGGCCAGATCTGACTGTCTGGTGGCCAAATCTGGCCTCTGGACCGCCAGATCTGGCGGCCTAAGGTCGCGCGGAACCAAGTGACACGGACCTCAGGCGATGCCGCCTGAGACACTGCCTGGGTCGCGGGTCGCGCCACCCCCAGGCGGTGGTTACCGAGGACGCGCGACCCTCAGGTGGCGGCGGCTGTTGGAGAAGCCCGATGACCGGGAAGAAGAAGAAGACGACGGGGGAAGAGGAGATGAACAATAAGCATGGCATTTCCTAAATGCCCAATGCTCAATGCCGCCCCTCCCCAGCTTTCAGCATTCGGCATTCGAAATGCTCATATTTGGGTAAAGGGGCTTTCAAAAACTTTGCCAAACACAAAAATTTTTCCCCAAGGGGCTTTGGGAGCCCCTTGGGAAAGTCCAACCAAACGGGGCCACAAAGGCTCTCGGCCAGCCATGAACAGCAACATCACTGGCCATAGACGAACTAGGCTTGCGAGCGATGCCAACTCTTTTCTATGGCCATCGTTGGCATTGTTCGATTTGATCTGGTCGGTGTTCTGAGACTAAGATGGGGATTTCGATTTCTCATAGAAAATATCATGTCGTTGCTAGACGGACCTGTTCCCTCTCTTCATGGTCTCTCTCCCTCCCGAGTCACGCAACGACATTCTCCCCTCTCTCTCTCCCCCCCCACCCTCCCGACTCACGACCCAGTTCTTCTCTCTCTCATCCGGCAAATCACGTTGCCGCCTCTGTAGATGCCTCCATTTAATATTTCCAAATTGTTGTTCATCTCTCCTCCTCCCTCTCCGTGAAACCTTCTTTAAGTTGGTTGGGTGAAAACAATAACATTCGATCAGCCAATGTACCATCCATCTATGTCATCATTTTGACATGGGAAGGTTTCTCTTGACCTTCAGACCAACTATAGAAGTCTGGAGAGCATAAAAAAGGACCAGAAGGAAGAAAAACACGACCTTACAATGGAAGCGAAGGTTTTAAAGAGAGAAAGATAGAGGGAGAAGGAGAGCTGAGCATCGATTCGGATAAAATAAATGGAGACGACAACGAAGGTAACGGATGAGGTGGCGGCGGTTCGTGGGACGAGAGAGTAGAACTAGGTCGGGAGTTGGGAGGGAGTGAGAGACCGCGAAGAGAGAGGGGACGGGTGAGCCCAACAACTGTCACATGTCACTCACTTGAATAGGCTATGACAAAAATAATGTGGTCTCCCAATTGTATGCTTAGATATTGAGACTTTGTGGTATTATGATGTTGGTTAAGTAATGAAAATTATATTTTCTGACCAAAAAAAAAAAAAAAACAAACAAGGAGATCAAGGATCATGCGATATTTTCTGAGCTGGATATGAAATTGCAGCAAACGGGTCTCAACGCTAGCTTAAGAATGCTAAGTGGACCTAGACTTGGACAATGCTGCTATTTTATTCTTCATTATAAATCCATTTACCCGTCGTTTATAAGGCTTGAAGTTTCTTTTTCACTTCAATTTTATTTTCAATTCAATCCTTCAAAAAAGTTGACTTATAATTAAATTTACAAATAATTAAATTGTTGAATCTTATTAAAAATAAAGGTCTCCACTCTGACGTCATCAACGAATGTCCTGGTAATAATTTCTTTTGTAACCCATCATTGATCACAATTTAATGGGAACTTTAAATTTCACATCACCCATTTCATTTTGTTATTTTGTTAGCTAAATTAAATGATAAGTTAGTTAACTTTGCTCGCTATTTAAAAAATGTCAAAAATATTGGAGAAATTACAATTACAATGAAAGAGACAAAACTAATTTCCACAAGTCTAATACCCCTATCTTAACTCTATTTATGGAAATGATTTTCCTAGTCTCATTTTTTTTTTTTGGTGATCGAGGATCCGCCGGAGCCTGTCCTTGTCGGCTTACGCCGATTTGGGATCTCACGAGCCTCCATGGTGGAGGCCCAACATCGACTATACCTCGGGAAAACTGGCCTAGCAATCCATCGCCGGGGCCCTCGCTTTAATCGCTAACAACGCAGGGTTTCGAACCATTGACCTCTTTCGCTGGAGGAGAGATCTCAACCAACTGCGCTGCCCACGGGTGGATTCCCCAGTCTCATTAGGAACATGAAGTATGCAGATATGGATGTTAATTTCCACCCCAAACTCATTAACCAGCAAATTGTCTAAGTATAGCTGCTCGCTCCGCTGCAAATGTCAAAGATTGTAGCCCGAAAAGAGTCATCGCATGCTTGGAGTCCGAGCGCACAGCGCTCAAATTTGAATAGGAAGTGTACACATCAATAGATCCCGTTACAGTGGAGTGCAGAATGTACCGAATCTTGTTACTCTGAGCGGTGATTGTGAGGAACATAGAAGCAAACCATAAACACGTCGTGACGCACAAGAAGTTGGTAGTTTACAGTGACATTGTCTCTGCAGGTGTAAATATTAATGTTATGGTTGTTCATTTTCCGTGCCGATGTGAATTCATTTGACGAGGGGCTTTATTTATAAGTCAGCATTCTCACCTAGTTTCACAGGTATTCGCATCATATTGCAAGTTCATTTACAAAGTTGCAAATGTTTATAATAGGGAATCGAGTGTTTTCCAATGACAGACAGCCGCGCAAGCAGGCCTCGAAGGATTTACAATGCTGCATATGCCATGCCATTTCCCTCTGCGACACAAAGCTTCCAAAGCTTCCAAGTTCTAATGAGCTTGACTCGTTGCTTAAAGCAAAGAAAACTGAAAAATGGGATTTTGAAACGATTACCAGGATAAAAAGCAATGTGGGTTCAGCAAATCAACTGGTTTGGATAGAACTATGGGCTACATCAAATTTGGTAAGTAAAAATATTTATCACTTAACTAATTAGTGCATTAATTAAGACCAATTTTTTTTTTACATTAATGAATTTGTAATTTTTTGCTTATTTGGTTGCTTAAGAAATGCCCGACCAAATTTTTAACGAAATCGTAATTAGCATGATGGAAGTCGTCCGAACTCAAAACGTCTGTCTTTCTCAAAGAAGAAATTCTTACTTTTTCTAACTTTATTTTTCACCGGATAACATTGGTGAGGAATAATGGAAGAAGCACTAGTCAGGCACGGTTTTCTACGTCACACTACAAGCTAAGAGAAAATTCGAATTAAAGCATTGTGTTTCGATAATGTTGCAGCAATTGCATCCCATGACTTCCGCAGAAAAATTCAAGTTGATCATTTCTTGTGGGATGTATCCTCAGCTAGGATCGGCGGGATGTGGAAGGAATGGCGCAACTGAGACTTCCAAAGTACCCTTTTCTCCGAATCCGTAAAGTGCAATATGACCCCCCCTGCAGTCTGATCAATCCGAATGAAGCAACAGTACCCTTTTGGACTGGATATTGCGTGAAAGAGCAAAAGCACTTGTACCATTTTTTTTTAGTTGAAAGTTCTTCAATCTGAGAATTCCCCTCGAAATTGCAGAGGGATCAGCATATCGACGCTGTAGCTCTTTTGACTGATTTGGCTAGACTTTACAGGTGAACTAGCTTAGTAGAAGCACAAACTGCCGCACAAGACAAGTGTATATCATCTGAAACGAGAAGAATCAATATATTTTCATTTCAAGACATTTCTGTATTAGGATGATCTCTCTCAAAAAGCAGCATATTTTCAGAACAAGATACGACAATTGCAGGTTTCTTCTTCTAGTCCTTGATGCAACGGAAGGCAGAGAAGGCAGAGTGCTACAAAATCTAGGACATGTTCCCTGGAAAAATTAGCCTTTTGACCCCAGAAAATAATGGACATCGTTGTGCCAGGCAGCTCCTCGGCAGGCATTACTCCAGTCAATATACGATAGAAAAGGGTTGTTAAAAAAGCCAATGGCGGTAATTTCTCATTTGGATTTTCTGGAACTTAAAGTTCATATTCACACGTTCACAAAATATGAAGCCTTGTCCACCGCATCAGACACATGACACTCAGCTCAGCCACAAGGCATTGCC